>CM065429.1:9827500-10457500 GCA_033030585.1 Hippophae rhamnoides | reverse complement strand
AAAATTATCATTTCTTTAAATCAAATTTAAGAAAATAGTTAAGTCTCTTGTACTGTTAGATTAATTTTTGAAAACATATCATGAAATATTTTGTAATTATTTTTTTGATAATTAGTTAGTTTTTGTCATAACTAGTATTTCTTGATAAGATGTAGAAATTATATTAAACCCAAAATCGGTGTTTATGAATTTTTTTAGTGGAGACTACCTTTGTGAGATATATATTTTTTCTACTCCAAACACATTTCTTATTTATTCAAATTTTTAGATAATCTCTATAGGTATTAGCATTGAATGTATGAATTTTTTCCTCATCTTAATAGAGTATCGTATATTTTTTTTTATTATTTTTGCTTAGATTAAATGATTTGAGAAGAAATTGATAGTATATGCTTATATCTCATTCATGCATGGCTTGCTACAAAAAAAAAAAAAAAGACATATCACGGGGTTACCTAAACCAAGATCAAATAGAAAAGCCACAAAATTAACCAACTCACCAAAATCCAAAAAAAATGTACAATCGTACATGGGTTGACTCTCTAAAATACATATATTGAGAAATATCTTGAGGAAAAAAATAGAGAGATAAGAATATATAGTATAATCTACATCATCTTATAACCCGCATTACCTACTACAGTTGTGAGTAAAAGTTAATTACAAAAAGAAAGATATAGGAAATAATTCCACTAAAAAGTCATTGCACTCTCTTCATTTGTAAAAGGCATATATCTTGAAATTCTTTCTTAATGATTTTGATTTATGCATGAAAATAATTTTTATATATGATATCTTTATAATTTATACATTTGATTCCTTTCATGAGATCAATGTTAAAATAACACTTTGAGCCTTTATTCTTTATACATATGCGAACATATTAGTTCATTTCTATACATCAACTCTTTTCGCATATAAATTAGTATGAGTGTTTGAACCCGTAGGATTCGGTGTTTCGAGAGTATTGACTTGTGAGGAATAGAGTCGGCAAGTCGATTCATGACACTGAAATTGGGTGAAATTAAATTGATACATTTTTGACATGAAATATGAAAATGATTTTCGACTAATTATTATAATAAATCATGATTGTTTGAAGAGATTAAAATAACTTATGCTTGAGATTTTACTTATGATCTTAAAGGAGATTAAAAAGTATGAGATATTTTTGTGATATGTTGTTTTCTCTTATTCAAAAAAAAAATTAATTTTCTCTTATGAAGAGTAACCATGTGATCTTTACTTGTAGCATGAACAAGATAACCGATCTTGATTTAGAGGCCGCGGCCATATGTGTGGCCATATATTTTCTCTTTTTGACCTTTTTGACCCATTATGTCCAATTTTTCCATATTTGTCGACCTACGCATTTATTTATTAATATATTTGTGATGTATTGCTTCCAGTATTCCTCTTTGAGTCTTTAAGTTGCATTTTTAAGCCAAAATACCTGAAAAACAATAAAAATACCCGTGATTCCGAAAAAGACAAATTTATATAAATATATGATAAAACATATAAATATATATATTTTTAATCAATTAATTTGCATAAAATCATGGTTATTTTAGTGCTTTTTGAGCACTCATCAGGTGTAACTCTCTATAGTAGTAGCTAGGCACAAACCTCTTTCTCATGATAGCCTTCATGTCCTCCCACTTATCTATAGGCCTTTCACGGTTTCTCCTCACCACTAATGACCAATTGATCCCGCCAATTTAATGCACGATCGGAAAACTCAATTCTGACAAGTTTTACTTTTACGTAGTAGTTGTGACATTCAAAAATATGTTCCACTTTCTTCTCCCAGCTCCAAATACAACTCAGTCATTCTTTCCTAAATTGTGGTATCTTCATTTTTATACTACTTAAATCTCTATCAACTCCATCTTGAGCTCTAGGTGGGGGTCTCCACATTACCTCTACTGCCATTTCTTCCTCCTCTATTCCCATTTCTTCCTCCTACAGGCATTCTTTCTTCTTCTTCCTCCACTTCTTCTTCCCGATCTTCTTCCTACATATCATCTGACATGAGTTTTCCTATTAACCCTCCTAACATTGGGTGGAGGTGTTTCTCGTTAATAAAGTGCTAAGGGAATTTTCTTGCCTTTCCAATCTTTCATTCATATCAACTACCAAGTTGTTCATCCTTTCAAAAGATTGTTACAGCGCCCTCATCATGAACATCATATCTGGTCTTCCTTTGGGACTAATGTTTGGCATTTTTTTTTTGCAATTCTACACAATAATAGGTTAGTGTAATAAAATAGAACTAATGTAAATTGACACAATACCTCACGTGTTTAGCGCTCGGATTGATCGCTCAAACCCTCTTAGTTCCTAATCAAAGCAACCAAATCCAGGAATTCCAACCAATTTGTAGAATTATCAAGCACCAAGAAAAAATATAGTTCACAATATCCCACTTGTTAAAGCACAAAGGAAAATAACTCAAAGTGTTTAGAGTAGTAAGCACAAGGAAAAACAATAAATCAACACGATTGGAAAACAACAATTTTTCCAAAGGAACTAAGCACATAATGGGAGATTTATAATCAAAGTGTGAAATTCTTGAAACTATGAGTTCTAATACTCAATAGAAATTAGCAAATGTATTTGGCCTCTTTTTTTACTGTCCTTTTTTTTTCAATTAATTAAGCCACTTTTTTTTTTGGAACAAGTATGCTAATAACTCAAGAAGTCAATCAATACAATACTTTCAATATGAGTTTGAGAATTTTTAAGATAGGTAAAATAGCACATAAATTACGGCATGAAGGGAAAATGAAATTTACGGGAACTACAAACGAAATACTAGAAAACAACCAAAAGCGCACTGATATTTCGGATTTTGTAGAATAACCAAGGAAAATGCGATTATGAAAGAAAATTTGAGAATACTTTCCAAAAGCAATGAGGGATATGCAAGGTTACTCTTGAAAAACTTTGGACCACAATAGAATTTGAAAAGAAAATGCAGAAAAAAACGCATGGAAACAAAGAAGAGCAATATTTTTAGGGTATGGAGAATAAATTTCGGCAAGAACACGTGAGAATGATATGTTTTTTTTTCGTTTTTTATGTGTCAAGTATTTACTACGAGAACAAGAACAAATATAAAGGATAGGAATCACGAAAATTAGCACCGAAAAAGCTACGATACCAAATGATATGAACCAAGGGGATAGGATCTAGCTAATTTCGGATTATATAGCAAAGGGTTTCTCCACGAATCAATGGATATTACTACCATTGTTTTTCGAGGAGAAAAGACGCCCATATAATTTCTTATTTCCTTGATAAGTCTAGCACAAAATGACACCACTAACAAGTATGGATATTACTCACCACAAATGCTTGGATGCTAAACAACGCCACAAAGGTTTCCAATCCCTTGATAAGTTGCTTGAAGAGGAACAAAGAGCAAGAATGAGCTCTCGAATGATCTGAATATTCAAACTTCATTCAAAATTATGTTTCTGACGAAATTTGAGCTACTCTTAATAGGATACAAAACCAACCCTAAGCTCTACTAAATCATAGCCCTTGATCTCGTCAAGGGTTCAAAATAAAAAGCGACCAAAAAGCGAAAAAGCTAGCAGAAAATATTGACCAAAACATGGAAAAAAATGGGGCGGTGACCCTTGAAAAGGAATCCTATAAAATATTACATCTTAACCATTGATTCCATCCAAGGGTTGCAAAGAAAGCTGCCCAAAAAGAGTCCAAATGGCACATGGAAATTGGAGCAAAATATGGAAGCGGTGAGAACAAAAAGAAAACCCTATAAAATATTACATCTTAACACTTGTTTCCATCTAAGAGTGAAAATGAAGCTGCCCAAAAAAGTCCAAATGGCACAACAATGTGCCTAGTTTTATTTTGCCAATTTTTCCCTAATTTCCATCCTAGGATTGTCCCAATCCTTGCACTCCCAATTTAGGTCCCCTTGATTATGCATGACCTCTTGAATGAGCCCATTTAAAGCCTTTTCGAGTTGTGCCTTCCTAGACCTTGTGATTGGTCCACTTGGAATTTGTAGAGCTCGATTATTCTCATCAGATTGAGTATCTATAACTTAGCAATAAAATCTACTCATGAACATTTCAAAGATATGAAATTTTACACCACAGAAAAATAATTCCTTGTAGGTAGCAAACTTAATATTCTTGAAGAAGCTGATCTAATTTTTGTTTATAAAGCTTTCTATACAGGTTTAATTTAGACACATATCCAAGAATTAATTTAAATGAACTAAATTAATTTCCTAGAAATTTCAAGAAAGCTATTAAGAACTTTAGGAAAAAGATCAGAGTAGGTGATAAGCTTTTTTATCTCAGATTTTTTATTTCACTTATGGACTGGAATAAAGAATGTTGTGTCATTACCTACCATGTTATCAAATTAGTGCTTTTCAACGCTAATAGAGAAGTTTCAAAATCAAGGGTGCTTCTTGATGAGTGCTCAAAAAGCACTAAAATTATCATGATTTTATGCACATTAATTGATTAAAAATATATATATTTATATGTTTTATCATATATTTATATAAATTTTTCTTTTTCGGAATCACGGGTATTTTTATTGTTTTTCAGGTATTTTCGCTTAAAAACGTCACTTAAAGACTCAAAAAGGAATACTGGAAGCAATACATCACAAATATATTAATAAATAAATGGGGAAAGGTCAAAAAATATGGAAAAATTGGACAAAATGGGTCGAAAAGGTCAAAATGTCAAAAGGAGAAAATCGCACCCTCGAAAGTATTCCATCCTCAGCGAGCCGCTGGGTCATGCTGCCCGTAGCACGGGCCGGCTCGTCCAGCTGCAGATGCGCACGCCTTCATCCCGTTCCGCGCGTGCCGCAGCGTCCTATCACTGTTCACGCGTGCGCCTGTGCGCGCCCCAGCTGCCCTCCGCGCGCGCCGACGCCATTTCGCCCCATTTTTCACGTGCAGCCGCCCCCATGTCGTCATGCTGGCGTCATCAATGACCTCACTATTTGCACTCCGCGTTTCCACCATTTTTTAACATTTTTTCACCCACTTTTTCTCTCCATTCTCACCTATAAATACCCCCCTTCTCTTCACTTCATACCACACCTTAAAAACACACTTCTCTCTTCTTTCTTTCTCTCCATTTCTTTGTTTTTAGGTTTTTTTTAGTTTTTCTTATGTTTTAGCTAGTTTCTCTTAGTTTTAGAGTTCTTCCCTTTTTGGGAAGAACTAGTTATGTTTTTGTAATTTATTAGCTTTTTGATTCAATAAATGGGAGTGCAAATTCCGCTCGAGGTTTTCTAGCAACGAGAATGGCATTGAAGTAATCAGAAGGATTTTATTTTCTTCATAGTTATTTTTTATGCTTTTATTCTTACATGTTATATTTAATTTGTCCGTGATTAAATTTAACTCCGTATAAATATTTATAAACATGATATAATAATAACGTTGTTATAAGCCATAAATATTAAATAGGTAAAAAATATCTCAAATGAAATGATTTTATTTTTATTCAAGATTTTATATTAAGAATGTTAGAGAGAAATATATTATTTTTCGTTACAAACTTAAATCTGAAAATTAGATTTTAAGGTTTAGTTATCCTGTCTCGATTTAGAGGTTTCTTTATTCGTTGGTACAATCGCCCTAGTTAGAGCCAAGCTCTATTTCAAAAGTTTTTATAAGAATTATTATCTCAAAATGTATTAACAACATGTTTTCCGTTAGTGGTTTTAAAACTTGAAAGTTAGTACTCTGATAACTAAATTCTTAGGTTTAATTTGGACACCTTGAATAAAGTTTAAATTGTCTAACCCCACCAAAGGTGGCATTTAAATGGTTCATTTTCAATCTCTTAAAAAAGGAATTAATTTAATTAACCAAATTAGTTATCAACCCCACCCATAGTGTGTTAATTGATTTGTTTAGTTAACAAAGAATATCTAACTCACCAAAGGTGGTATTCATACAAAAAAGGGAGAATCAATAAATATCAATTTATATCTTTAATAACCTAAATAATACGAAAGATAATTAATTTAGTTATTATATTCATAAATACTCCACTATTTATAAAAAATAAAATTTGTACGAATGTTTATCGAATCTATGTTTAATTTTCTCGTAATTAGATTAAAACACAAAAACCCCCAAAATATCGTGACAGATGTTTAGGATTTAATTTCGCTTTTTAAAAGTTTGAATAATAAATTAAAAACCACATACATTCCTTCCTTAGATCGACCTTGGGAGTATACTTATCATTTTCTACGAAATGATTCGTGCACTTGCGAGAGTTTTATAAATATAAAACCAAAGTATTGGCAGGATCGGCGATGCCAGTTTTTCGCTCATCAAAGTTTTTGACAATCCCGATTCTGCTCATCAAGTTTTTGGCGCCGTTGCCGGGGATGGCATCAAAGTTTTTGGCAATCCCAATTCTGCTCATCACTTCTAGAAAAGAAATTTAATACAAATAAACTTTGTATTATAAGAAAGCAGATGTTAAGTCAAATTTACCATGAACTCAGAAAAAATGATAATTGTTCTAAAGTCAAAGTAAATTACTAAACTAGAAAAGTTATAACCATTCCCCATAATAATATGACACTTATTGAAAAGGATGATAAGAAAATCAATAAGTTTAAAACAAATTTTATTAGTAATAATACGAAAATTTGTTAAGAAATAAGAAAGGTGTTTTTTTATGTCAAGAAAATCACTAAAGATCACAAATATATTTACTACATTAGAGATAGAGAAGATGAATATGCATCATCATCTACGCATCAAAAGGACTGTTAGTAAAAAACAATAAAGAGAAATAAAGATGTAAAATTCACATCTTCAGTTGGCAGATCATGTAAAAAAATGAAAGTCTTAAATTCAAAAATCAAACGTAGAAAATTAGATGAATTATTAAAGTATAGATAGAACTATGATTTTTCATTATTGTAAATGAGGATTCCTTATCCTATAAAAGAAACTCTTATTTGTATTAGTTAAACACAACTTCAATAGTAGCAAACTCTTTACTTTAAAAATTATTTATCTAGCAACTATGAATCTAGAAAGTATGAGCGACTAAAAATCTCTTCAAAGTTCTTAGTTGGTTTTTAAAATTATAATAATTATTAATATTATGAATAAAAATAGAGTGTAATCACTATTTTTTATTCTCTAATAAGTCTAATTTGGGCACCATATCATGTATAGATACAAGAGTTTTACCATTATCAAGAGGGTATTAAGACTTGAGGAAGCTGAGACATATCAGATGTAACAAAAGAAGACGAACAAAGAAAGGAAAAACTGTGGTAGACTTATTAAATTCAGGTATGATAATTGTCATTTTAAATTAATTAAAAATTTTTAAAGATAAAATATTTGTTTATAACAATTGTAAAATGGATAAATAAGAAAACGAAAATAAAGAAACTGGCCACAAATTTATACGAAAATAAACATAAGGAAATAATAAAGAAAACAATATTTTAATAAAAAACTTAAATATTTACTTTTAAATAATAATTTGTAAAAAATAACAACTAGAATTATAAAACATCTAATCACATAATGGTATTAGAACTATAGAAAAGAAAAATATTTATTAGAACTATAGAAAAGAAAAATATATAAATAAATGGGAAGTTAATTTCGTAAATCATTTAAAAACTTGATATTAACCATAAACTTTAAACAATAATGCTCTTTTTATGTAATTAAGGATATAAGTGAAAATATGCTAAATTTTATAATTTATCTTTGTACTCCCCTCAATTTCATCATAAACACCACCACCATTTAAATGAATTACCATTTGATAGCCACAATACATCGTATAAAACCCAGACGATGTATGATGCCATTCAAAAAAACCATTACTTGATTAGTTACCGATATTAATTTGAAGGATATGGCTAACATCTTTAATGCTAAAAGCTTCATTAATAAGAGATATTCTCCATTTTAAAGTTTTGGTGCAAGGGAAAGCCATGTCTCTTCCCAAATTCAGACCTTCCCCCATTGCAAATCTTCCACCTCTAATCGGATTGAAGTAGAGATTTTACCTGCAATTTACTTCTCCATGCCCAAAATGTGGAACTACCAAAGAAAAATTGAAGTCAAAAGTATCGAGCATTATAAATTCGAGCCAATAGAGAATATGGGTTCGATACCATCCTCCATGTTGCTCACCATTGCTAAATTAAAGTGATGGAGATCTTTAAATCCTAACCCATCATGGAGTTTACTTCGAGTTAACTTCTTCCATGAAAGTCAATGTATCTTCTTCCACTCATTAGAAGAACCTTACTAAAATCTCTAACATTTATTCAAAGTAACACAGTTTAATTAAACATTAGGAGGAAAAAAAAGAGAGTACATGATTAAAACCGAAACAGAAAACAGAAACATGCATCAGGAAATTATCATAAACAACAATTAAAAACTAAAAAGTGCACATTTTAGTGAACTAAAACAAAATGCACAATTATAAATGTAAAAGATATTGGGTTTCTGAAAATTTATGTGCATTTCTTATGCAGGAGGTGGTAAGCACCAAAACGCTGTTGTGATAAGCGATTTTAATAATGTTGACGAAGACTTCTCTAAGTTGTTGTACTACTTAACAGAGTCAAGCAATTGATAAAACGACATTAATAATTTAATAGGCTACTAAACTTTAATATATTTTTTTTCTAACGACAGTAGGATGCTAAATGTACATACTACCTACCAGTTAGAAAATAACTGATCTACAGAATTTGGTTACAAAATTGTTAAATTGGATTACGGTATTAATTTTTAAAAGATTAAGGATTAAATTATATATTTTAAAAAATTAATAATTAAATTATACATTTTAAAATTTTTGGAAAGAAATGTTTTTTAAGGTTAATATTAGGGAACAAAGAAGTATAAAAACTTTTTAAAATTTATGTTTTGTAAAATTATCCAATATGACAATGCATGTCAAAATTTTAAATGTCATGTTAATTTTTCATTAGATATAGGGTGGGTTTTGTTGGAAAGTTTGTTAATTAATGTGTTGAGTAACATAATTTCAAAAAATAATAAAAATAATATTTTTTATATTTATCTCATATAATTTTATTATTAAAAAAATTAATACATTATTTCATTTTAAACAATTCAATTCAAATTATAATTATTTAGATCTAATTAATATTAAATATTATTTAATTAAATTACGTTTAATATTATTAAAATATTGTTTTTATTATTATACATTTTAATGATATTATTTTATATAATTTCTTAAATAAGTTTTATATAATTTCTTAAATAAGTTTTATGCAAGCTTTTCAAAAAGTTTGGCTATTACATAGTAAATTTTAAAATTTGCAAAAGATTAGCTTCTAAATTATGATTTTCTTAAAATATGCTCTCTTTTTTTAAGAAAAATATTTAACATTTTCAATTTTATAGCTATTTTAATAACTAATTCTGCAATCATCCTATGGTAATCAACATGGCAAACTAATAATTATGTGATTAATGGCATAGTGATCACGTTAGAGGTTACATTAGACTTGAACTTTAGTTAGTATTTTGTTTAAAGTTTATTAAATTTTAGTACATATAGAAAATCATTCTCTTCCTTTTATTTTCAATAAAATTTAAAAATAATTCATTAAAAAATTACATTTAAGATCTTATTAATTTTATAAATTAAATATATTTTATTTTAAATTTTTATACTTTAATAGCATTACTTTTATATTTATGGGCACTTTAACCATTTTTTTGTAAATATTGATGATTTTAATTTACTTTATTTTTTACTTTTTGAAACATTTTCATCTTTAAACATCTTCATATGGAAATAATATTACTAAGATTCATTTCAATTTAACTTAAATTTTTACAAGAAAAAATATCTTGAAAAAAAAAATGGTTAGAAATAGTTAAAATGTTCAAAATATAATAATAATACGACAACAATGTGTTAATTTTAAAAAATGTGATTAATTTATTAAATTTGTAAAAATAAAATCATCATGACATGCTATTCATTAAACAACAATACTTTATTTTTTGTAATGTTTGATAATTAAAAAATGACTATTTTTCTTTTACAACAAAACTAATTTTTTAATGTAAAATAATTTAATGTATTTCTGTTTTAATGATTTAGTTATTTTTATATTTTCGTTTAAATCAATGAAATATAAATTTAAAAAAAAAACCTCATTTAATTGTAAATAAAACTTAAATTTTTGTTTAAATAAGTTTTATGTTATTGAGTTATAGTCTTTTTTTGATTTATTGATTTTATATTTTATATTTAATATATTAAAATATACCTATCTAATTTAAAATTTTATAACCTATGATCTTTCAAAGAAAAGATTTATGATAAAAATATGAATATATTGATAATGTAAAATTAATACCAAAAAAATTAAAAAATTGCACTCAAGGCGGTTTTTTCTTGAACAAATAAAAAATAAATAACTACTTCTATAGCATATAATTGGAAAAATATCATAAATACCCCAAGGTTTAAGAAATCTTCAGAAATATCCTTAAGGTTTTAAAAAACTCAAAAATATCCATGAAAATATAACAGAGGTTAAATCTAACAGTTATCAAAAATACTCCTAAGGTTTAAAAAAATCTCAAAATGGAAGAAGAAAAAATAAACCAAAAAATAATAGACATAGAAATAGAAGACATTTCAGGATGTTTTTCACAAGAAATGGTAATAAGTAAAAATAAATTTGAAGAAATTCAAAAAGCAAAGCTAAATCTTAAAGAAGGAGATGGATTTAATGACCCATAATTTTTATTAAGAAAATTATTCCCTAAAAAAATATAATCTATTATGGCATAAGTAATAAAGAAATGAGTATTAAGATTACAGATGCAAAAATAAGATATAATATACCATTAATTGATAAAGAAACTATATTACACAAGCTATCAAAAATTCCTCATAAATATAAAGAAAGAATTGGATACATCCATTTAGGAGGAATTCAAATATTTATAAAAGTTCATTTTAAAGAAGAAATAGATATACCAATAAAAATAGCATTATTAGATAACAAAATAATAAATAGACAAGATGCCTTATTAGGAATAATCCATGGTAATTTAGGATACCAAAAGCTAAAATTTACAACATTTTCTAAATTTGCTATAAATATATATGATAAAAATCTAAATCAAGTATTAAGTCTAGCTTATGAATTTGAAAGAAGAGATTTAATGAAAGAAGAAAATCATCAATTTTTGATACATTATCTAGTAGCATATTCTTTAACAAATAGTCATAATAATTCAATATTTGAACAAAATGAATTTATAGAAATAGACAAAACTTTTAAGGAACTTGGACAAATAATAAAACCAGAAATACTAACTGACTTTGAAATACCAGAAGAATGGAAATTAGATATTAAAGAAAAACCCTTAATAATAGGAAGAAATAGTAATGTTGTTAAAATTAATAACATACCGAGATTTACTTTTATAGACCATGAAGGAGAAACTTCTAACCAAGAAGAAGTTAAATGAAAACTAGAAAATGAAGTTAAAATAATGAAGGCATTAGTTTATGATTGTATATTAGGAAAAATTAATGTTTAGAGATAAAATTAAAAATATGCATTTAGAAGTAAATGGAAGCCTAGTAAGTGTAGCAAAAAATCAAGGAACATTATTTGAAACTGTAAAATTATTAACAAAGGAAATGAATTTAGTCCAAGAATCAAACACAAAATATTTATAGGAAATAATAGATATACAAAAAGAATTACTACAGGAAAAATGAGAAACAATCTAAGAATAAAGAGATAATTCCAATTTAATGGAATATAGGAAAGAATTATAAAGAAAATTCATGGACCCTTAAAATAGAGATATAGAAACATTGGTCAGTTTATTGACATTAACCAATGAAGAAATAGAAGAACATTATAATGAAAAACTTTGTACTAACAAAGAAGAGGATGATATGACAATAACCAGTGAAACTGATTCTGAACCAGAAACATGACCTTAAAAGGTCATATGAAACCAATTTCATTACCATTTCCTTACTAAGAAGAAACATCTGACCCACATAAGGGAGAAAGAAATAGGCAAAGAACAGAACAACTTGATGCCACATATAGAAGAAGACAACCACCTAAAATAGAGAAAGGGTTTCATTGAGCAACTAAAGGTAGTATTCCACCAGAGTTCAAACTCCATGATAATTATAAATCTGAACTTCTAGATTTAGATTGTATAAGAGATAGGAAAAAAGCCTTAGATGAATGGGCTAGTGGAATAAGTGTTCTCATACAAACTTCTCAAACTATCCAAATAAATCCCTCAACTTGTAGAGTGCTTATAGCACATAAAATGATAAGAAATGTTAAAGTTTAGTTTTCAAACTTAACATATCAATGTTAATGCAAGGAAATGTTTCCACAAGAAGAGAATATTTGGATACAGTAATAAATGAAACATACAAAGAATTTATTGGAGAAGATAAAGTAAGAACTATCACTGAATCTAGTAAAAATGAAATCAATGAAGCTAAATGACATCTAACAAATATGAAAATTTGTAGCATGTGTTACATAGATTCTTTATTTGTGAATATGAAATGTATTATCATAAATTACCACCCTCTATGCAAATAATTTATAAATAAATGTTTTTTTTCAAAAATTACCTGGAACACTATATAAAACCTTAACAGAAAATTGGGAACAAAGGAATAGAGAAACTATACCAGATACTCTAGGGGGAAGAATAAGAAGCCTTAAAGATTGGATCATTATTAAATACCAAGAAAGAAAAGAATATAAACAAATAAGAAGAAGTGATAAAATCTACTATGATACAAGAGATTTTAGAATACTAGGGAAATATAGATGTAATATAAAATCTTATAAACAAAAATATAAATATGAAAAATATAAAAGATTTTAAAAATATAAATTCAGAAAACAAAATTTCCAAAAATATAAAAAGAGATTTAATAGAGAAAACTACAAGAAAATATATTTTAGAAGAAATAATTATAAATCTTCTAAAAAAAGAATTATTGCCCTTCAGGAAAGTAAAATGCAGATGTTGGATCTGTAATGAAGAAGGACATTATGCTAACAAATGTCCAAGCAGGCTTCAACATAAAAAAAATTTCACAAAAAGTAAAAATCTTAAAAGAAGCTTTCAAAATAGAATTAGAACCAATCGAGAAATCTGATATAGATGATACTTATAGTATCTATCTATTGGAAGAACTAAGGAAGAAATAATTGACTAAGAATATCAACACTCAAATTATGAATATTCTTCATCAGAAGATGAATGATTTGTATAGTAGTACAAATCAAAATAGTACTTACATTAAAGTAGGACTAAAATTTAAAGGTTATAACACTTATTATTTACATGCATATATAGATACAAAAGCGAGTATGTGTGTAGACAGTAGATATGTATTTCTAGAAGACAATTAGAAACAAGCACAAAATATTTAATTGTAAGAATTGCTAATAATACTACAATAAAACTTAATAAGGTATTAAAAGATACTGATATAATGATAGGAGGAGAAAACTTTCACATTCCTACAATATATCTACAAGAAACAAGAGTAGATTTGTTAATAGGAAATAATTTCCTAAACTTATATCAACCTTTTACACAACATTCTGACAAAATAAGTCTTATAATCTTAGAAGGAGATACCATCTATGTTTCTAAAGTAAGAAAAGCTTTAACTGTCTCAAACCCAAATTTTATGCAACAACATAAAAAACCTTATTTAGAAAATATTTCATTAGATATAGAAGAAAAACAAAAAAAAAATTCTCAATGAAATACCAGACAAAGCCCTAAGAGACATTAGAAAACTATTAAAAATACTCAGTTCAGAAAATCCTTTGGATCCAAAAATAAATAAATCTAAAACAATAGTCAACATAAAATTAAGAGATCCTAACAAGATCATAAGAGTAAAACTAATGATTTATACTCCAGAAGACATGATTGAATTTGAAAAACAAATTCAAGATCTTTTGGAATTAAAAGTCATAATACCAAATAATTCACCTCACTCTAGTCCAACATTTTTAGTTGAAAAATAATCTGAGAAAAGAAGAGGAAAAAAGGGAATGGTAATAAACTTTAAAGCACTGAATAAAGAAACCATTGATGATGGATACTTCATTCCAAAAAAAAGGAAGAACTACTATCATTAATAAAAGGAAAGAAATATTTCTCGAGTTTTGATTGCAAAAGTGGATTTTGACAAATAAGACTGGATGATGAATCCTAAAAATTAACGGCATTTAGTTGCCTCCAAGGTCAATTCCAATGGATAGTTATACCATTTGGATTAAAACGAGCTCCATTATTTTTCAAAGATTTATGGATTACATTTTTAAGAAATTACAAGATATTTGTTGTGTTTACATAGATGATATTTTGGTTTTTAATAATGAATTAAATAAACATTATTTGGATATTATCAATATTCTACAAGAATGAAGAAAAGAAGGCATTGTGCTCCCTAAAAAGAAAGTAGTACTTGCTCAACAAAAAAAAATACTTAGGATTGGAAATTGAAGATGGAAAACATAATCTACAACCCCATATACTAAATAATATTCAAGGCTTTCCTAGTGAATTAAAAGATAAAAACCAATTACAGAGATTTTTAGGATGTTTAACATATGCAGAAGCATACATCAAGAAACTTACAGAAATGAGAAAACCATTACAAGAAAAATTGAAAAAATATCATATATGGACATGGACAGAAGAAGATACTCTATATATGGATAGAGTAAAAGCAAAGGTAAAGAATTTACCAACTTTATACCATCCAGGACTAAATGATAAGATGATAATTGAAACAGATGCTTCATAAGAATATTGGGGAGTAGTTCTTAAAGTAAGAGTAGATGACAAAGATGAATATCTTTATAGATATACATCAGGATCTTTCCAAGGTTCAGAATTAAATTATCAGGGTAATGAAAAAGAATATTTAGCTGTTAAAAAGCTATTAAGAAATTTGTAATATATGTTATAAGCTTCAGATTCATTGTTAGAACAGATAACAATAATTTTGGTTATTTCTTAAGAACTAATATTGCAGGTGATTACAAACAAGGAAGAATAGTTAGATGGAAACAATGGTTCAACCATTACGATTTTGATGTTGAACATCTTCCAGGACATAAAAATAGCATAGCTAATGCTCTTACTAGAGAATTAGCACCTCTAACTATTTTTATGCTTTTAGGAATGGAACATCTTGATATCAAGATCAAGAAAAAGAAAAAGGAGATAAAAATTCTATAGGAACAACTCGAGCTGTTATATATCGAGAAATCTCTTATGGAGATACGAAAGAAACATGAAGAACTTAATTGTTCAAAACAACCTCTAGAGACCAGAAGCTCAAACAAGAAATCTCTATTAAAAAAGGAAGAACCTAACGGTTCACAAAAAACTTCTGAAACCACAAAGCTCAATTGAGAAAATGAGGCAAAAAAAGGAAGAATAGAAAAAAATTTATATGGTCTATAATGGCCCAAAACTAGGAATTTATAACAACTGGGCAGAAGCTAGCAAATCTATTCTAGAAATTAGTAGAGTAACTCATAGAGCCTTCACCAACAGAATAGAAGCTGAAGATAGTTATGCCAACTACAAAATATTAAAACTAATAACTCCAGAAGAGATAGTAAGAAATTATTCTGTAGCACTACAACAATAACCAACAGCTCCAAGAAGATTGACAAATCTTGGAAATATAGCAAGGCCTCCAGTGCTATTTAGAGAAACATCTCCTCCAGAGACATCAAAAATAGTAAAGCATTCAATACTATTCAGGGAGACATCTCCTAGAACTACTCTAATCATTGAAGATGAAAAGGACCAATATAGAAACCTCAGCAAACCACAATGGTTGAGTCTGTATAATTTGGCAAGAAAATCTACCCAATCTCATATTGAAGATATGAAATTCTATACTATAGACAAGGAATTTCCTACAATAAGTAAATTCAATATATTGAAAGGAGCTAATCCAATATTTGTGTATAAAACATTTCATACAGGACTAATAGAAAATACATATCCATAAATTAATTTAAGTGAGTTAAATTATTTCCCAGAAAATTTTAAAAGAGTAATCAAGAATTTCAAAAGAAAAATTAAACTAGGTGATAAACCTGTTAAACTTAGATTTTTCAGTTCATTAATGGACTGGAATGAGGAAGGAAGTATTAGTCCCTACCACTTCATCAAGATAGGGATTTCCAACACAAATAGAGAGGTTCTTAAACCAAGGGCACTTCTACAAAAAGAATTCAACCCAGAAGAACTATGTGTATTAAGAGGTCAAATGATAAGCCAAATTTACTATGAACTCAAGAAGATTGATAATTCTATCGAGATTAAAGTAAATTATTTAACTAGTAAATTCATTATCATTTCTCACAGTAGCATGGCTCTATCAGAAGAAGATGGTGAAAAAATTACCAAATATGAAACCAATTTTAATTGCAACAACTTAGAAATTGGTCAAGAAACAAGGAAGGTATTCTACTTCTATGCCAGAAAAGTCACCAAAGACCACAAATGCATTCTCTACATCAAAGACCGAGAAGATGAAGATGCATCATCATCAACATCATCAAAGGAACCATTGGTAAAAAATGACAAAGAAAAACAAGAAAAGAAACTGTCGACAGAAGACTACAAAAGAAATAAAGATGTAGACCCCATATCTTAGTCGGCAGCATGTGCGAAGGAAAAAAGTAGTGGCTATCCTTTAAAGTAGAAAAGCAAATGAATTATTAAAACAAGGGTAAAATAATAATTTTAGTCTTGTAAATAGAGATTCCTTGTTTTATAAAAGGAACTCTTATTATCATTTCAAATGACACACAAAAAACACAAAAATTTAGAGCTCTCTACTATGAAACACTCTAGCATAAAAAACCTCTCTATCTAGAAATCTCAAAACCAATAATATTATACTCAGTAACTATGAGCAACTAAGAACCCCTTTCAAGGTTCTTAGTTGGCCTTAAGTTGTAATAATTATTATACTATGAATAAAATAGAGTTCAGTTACTCTTCTTTAGTAAGTTAACTATTAGACACCATTTATGTACAGATGCAGAAAGCTCACCATTTCCAAGAGAGGCGTTGAGGTTTGAGCAAAGGTGAGGCATAACAGGTGTAACAAAAGTAGAATAACATAAGGGAAGACCGTGATGGACCCATCAAATTCAGGTATAATAATTATAAATTTAAGCTAGTTAAGAATCTTGAATATTTAAATATTTTCTTACAACAAGATTGCTAAAACAAGAAAATGGAAATTATTTTTAGAAATAAACAACTAATAATTCCAATGGAAATCAAAAATAAAAATCTAATTCTATTAGAAACATTTGATAAAGGTTATCTTTATCATTTAAATGAATATTTTAAAAATGAAGATTATGAAACTTGTCTTGAAAATTTTAAAAGATTTAACACCTTATTAGATATCTATACATATTATATTAAAGCTATTACAAGTATCATAGACTATCATGTTTTAAGAACATTAAAAGACTATTTTAGTCAAAAATATGTAAGAATAGAGGAAGAAGAACTCAACAACTTAATGTTTGGATATTACTTCTTTGAAGATTATAAATACAATGTATACACAGAAGAAAAACCTGATTGTTTACTACGAATATGACAAAATAATATACATTCAACACATATAATTTATCAAGATAATACTCTATGGACATCGAATAATTAGTACATAAATTAGAATTATTAGATTTAACAAATGAAAGAGTAATTTTTAATTTTAAAAGATAATTAATAAATTCAGGATTAGAATTAAGCAACCAACATAATAAAGAACATAATATACTATATAATTGTAATGAATATAGAAAAAAATAGACTTATATAGCAAAATAATAAGTTTTTTAGATAAATTATTATCTTTAATAAATATACAAATACAATCAATTAGGTCAATATTAACTCTCGATTAACAATTTTATCGATCCGTAGAAATTGATTTCAAAACTTAAAAATAGTGAACACCATTAAAATATAAAAATATTTTTAATATTTTATAAATCTCAAGAATATAATAGAAGATATGCCAAATCTAATGTTCATTTAAAATAATATTTCTATTTAACTAGAACACACATTTTAATCTTTTATCACTTTATCACATATCACAAAAGTTATACACTGAATTTTCCATACACTAAAATATATTTTATAACTTAAAATCAAAAATAAAACCAAGTACTTCCCAGACATTAATTACTAACTGCTAGGACAACTGATTTTTTCATAAGCTATAGGCTATACCACACAATTTAGCAAGTTAGTTATATATATTAATAATAATGTATAGTATTAATAGGTAATAATATTATTTTTATTATTGATAATTTTATTTTAATGAAATTATTATTATTTTAATAATAATAATTAAAAATATATATAACCACACATGTCAATTAATTATTAAATTACATTGATTATATATATTGCTACACTATCGATATTAAATAATTATATATTTTTATTATTAAAAAATAATTTATTATATAATTTAAATATAATGTTTTATTATTATTGATTTTAAGATATATTTTTTTAAATCCATTATCTGTTTATAGATCAGAATTCAAAAACCACGTATTTTTCTTCTTCTTTCCTTTATTTGCGGGTTTGGTCATAAATATAATACAGTTTTTGTTTGATATGCATATAAATAAATCAATTGTTTGACCAAAACAGAAATTCAACGGCTGAGATCAACCGATCATAATGCTAATTAGTTACAGAACAAGATACGCTAGACGGCAAGGGATGTTGCCAAATGAGGTTGAGTTGGCAGCAGGATATGATAATAAAAAGAAATACGACGCCTATATATATATATATATATATAAAAGAAAAGTAAGTAATTATGAAGCTCTTGATCTCTATGTTCAATTAGATGAAAAGTCTCACTCACTCACAAATAAAATTAAAAGAAAATAACGAACATTTGTACTCCACTACTCAACATCACGTAAAATACAAAATCTTCTATCCTCTTACATATTAGGTTGATCTCATTTTTCGATTTGAGTTAGGCTGTAAAGTGAGTTGGGACACCTTACACTTAATTTTATTTCATCACAATTAATGATGATCAAATAATATTATTAAAATTTAAATAGATACGTATGTTATTTTGTAAGTTAAGAATATCTTACACTTAATTTTATTTCATCATAATTCATAATGATCATATCTTACACTTAATTTTATTTCATCATAATTCATAATGATCATATCTTACACTTAATTTTATTTCATCATAATTCATAATGATCATATAATAATACTCAATACTCAAATAGATAAGTTAGTAATGTCGTGGATCTATATACATAAGGATATAAATTTGAATATTATTATAAACATTGATATATGTAATCTAATCCTTATATATGTATTCAGTGATAATGTTTCTATCATGCATCAATGTACAATCATGGAGAAAAATGTTTGTTAAATGGGTGAAAAATTATATTATAACACTAATAATTTGGGATAATATAGATAACTACTTGTCATAATGAAATATTTTACTAAAATTAGTTTTTAGACCTATGCATTCATAAGGATTGATAATTTTAATTTGATAAATATATAATAATATTAAATATCAAATAATAATTTTAATTTTTCTAAATTCTTTATTATATAAAATAAAATAAAAAGTATAAATACATGATAATAATTATTTTACGAGCAATAGAATCCAAATAAAATATAAATAAAAGTAATTTTTAACAATATTAATAATAATTACATAACTTTATTTAATAAATAAATTAAATATAATACAATAATATATGAATTTATTCAATTAATATTTTACCATATAAGAAGCTAATTTTTGCATAAATGCATAGACATGACTTAATTGAATTTAATAAATATTTTTTGCTTAAAAATAATTTATATTAACTAATTAATCTTTTTTTAATTGATATGATACTGACATAAAAATTATTAATTCAATAAAAAGATAATATGTTTATAAGTAAATTAATCTAATACTCATTAAATAAATTAATCATGATTCGTTTGAATTGTTAACCTTAAGTTAATAAAAATAATTTCACCATACAAAATAACTATTCTTAAAAAATATATATATTATATGAAAATTTGTATTTATTGGCATAAAAAACTAACAAAAAATAATAAAACATATATATAAACTTATTCAATTAATACTTTTACTATCTAAGAAGTTAATCCTAAATAAACGATAAACATAACTTATTGAATTTAATAAGCATTCTTTGCTTAAAAATAATTTATATTAGTTAACTGTTCTTTTTTTAATTGATATAAGATATGATATTATCTCAACATGAAGATTATTAGTTCAAATAAAATATTAGTCGCTCATAAATGAATTGATCGAATATTCATTAAATGAGTAATTGATAACTGTATGAATTATCACCTTTAATGTAATAAAAATAATTATATCATGTAAAACAACTATTTATAAAAATGTATTTATTATATTTATATGAAAATTTTGGTATTTATTTGTGTAAAAATAAAACTAACAAAAAAAATCATAAAAAGTGTATTTATTATATGAACATTTTTGTATTTATTGGTGCTAAAAAAATAACAAAAAAAGAAGAAAGTGCATTTTGGTCATAAATAGTTCATCATTAATTGTATAAATTGGCACCCTTAATGTAACAAAAATATTTGAATTATACAAAATAATTATTCGTCAAAAATTTATTTTATTATATGGAAATTTTGATTGTATGAATTGTTATCTTTAATGTAATAAAAATAATTGCATTATGTAAAATAATCATTCATAAAAATATATATTTATTGTATGAATATTTTGGTATTTATTAGTGTAAAAATAAAACTAACAAAAAAAACCATAAAAATGTGTTTATTATGTGAAAATTTTGGTATTTATTAGTATTAAAAAAAGTAACAAAAAGAAAAGAAAGTGCAATTTGGTCATAAATGGATAAATTAATTATATTAATTGTTACTCTTAATATAATAAAAATAATTATATTATACAAAATAACTATTCGTAAAAAGAATTTTATTAATTGGATATTTTAATATTTAATGGTGAAAAAACTAAGAAAAATAAAAAAGAAGAAGTGCAATTTGTTTGTCACCAAAGATTCCCATTTTTTATATATTTTTTGCTTAAAAAATAATTTATATTAGTTGATTATTCTTTCGTAATTGATATGAGATTTGATATAATCTTAACATGAAGATTATTAGTTTGACAAAAATATAATTTGTTTATAAATTAATTGATCGAATACTCAATAAATAATTAATCATTAATGGTATGAATCGTGACTCTTAATGTAACAAAAATAATTATGTTATATAAAATAATTATTCACAAAAAAATGTATTTATTATATGGACATTTGATATTTAATGGTGTAAAAAAATAAAAAAAACATAAATATATATTTATTATATGGATATTTTGGTATTTATTGGTGTTTAAAAACTTAAAAAGAAAAAAAAATATAATTTAGTTGTAAATGAGTAATCATTAATTGTATAAGTTATCACCTTAATGTAATAAAAATAATTATTCATAAAAATATATTTGTTTTATAAAAATTTTAGTATTTATTATTGTAAAAAACTAACAAAATAAAAAATATATAAATAAATATTTTGATATTTATTAATATAGAAAAAAAAAGAGTTGAAATTCATCGATCAAAAATTCTAGATTTTTATATATAAAATAAAATAATACTTGAAATTGTGGACACGTGAATAATCAAAATTTGTTTTAATTTTAAAGTTTTTGATTTGTGTTTTGATATTTAGAAATTAAAATAATTAACCATATTTTCAGGTTAAAAAAGTTTTATCATTCTTATTAAACTTTAATTACAAATTTATCTTGCCTTTTTCGCGTACTCTATACGAATAAAATAATATTAAACAAGATAAAGCTTTTTTGAATATGAAAATAGTTTTATGCATTAAAATTTATATTAAATAACAATTTTGATACTTGTTATTACATATGTAGCTCTTTAGCTAAGACAAAATCGTACATATTTGTTATATCACTGCTCACAATTATAGATTATATGTTTTTAGCGAAAAAAAAATATGAACTGATTCACTAATCCTAACCAACACTTATATATATATTTATATATATATATAAGAAATAAAAATACATTAAATTAAATTAATAATAGAGAAAAATAAAAAAAATTATAAATTAATTTTTATATTTTTTTAAATAAATGACATATAGTATTTTAATATTAAATTTTTTATTATTTTATTTATAATTACAGTCATTTAATAATCGTAATTATATAAATATATATATATATATATGTATTTAAATATTTTTTATAATTTAACTTATAGTCACGGTTATTGAAAAAACCGAGACTATATGTATACATTATAACCTCGGTTTTTTCAATAACCGTGACCAAAAATTTATGACCTTCGTTTTTAAAAAAATCGAGATTAAAATTCTGAGATTAAAAACACATATTGTAGTAGTAAGTGTTTTGAGAAAAACTCTTTTCAAAAATTGGCTTTTATGAGAATGATCAAATTAATTTTTTTTTTTTGCCTAGTTGAATGACCAATAATAGCTTTTGAAATTTTATATAACTATATGCTAAAGTTAACCATAAAATTGTCATCGCGGGTTGCAATTTTTGATCCATAAATAGGATTTCAAAAAATTTATGATAATGAAACGTTTAAATACCTGTTACTATATATAGTCATCAACTCATGAATGTCATGATCCTAAAAAAGCAATAATATATACCATAAATAATATTATAATTTTAATTAATGTGATCAAATTATTTCCTTAAATACAATTTTGTAAAGTTTGTTATATCTATCAAATTTAAGGTATCATTAACTTTTAATAGATAATTTTGGATAATAATATATTCGTAATATAAATTATTGTTGTTATAGACATATTTTATTAATACTAATTTTATTTAATAAAAATAATATTAAAATATAATTAATGTTATTAATAAAATAAATATTTTATATATTATTGTTGTGATAATATTTATTATTCATAAATTTTCTCGTTCCTAATAAATTCTTATGATCAAATTGCTTTATGAATACTTGAAAATAAAATGATTTTTTGATGCAATTTTATTATGTATTAACACATATGTCATGATATTATTGATATTTAATTAGTAAGTAAATGATGTTAAATTATTTTAAAATCTCATATTTATAATTTAACATTTAATCTAATATTAATATATCACTGTTTATGGCATTACTATAGTTGAAATATATAAAGTTATATTTTTAATTTTTTTAAAAATATATATTCTTTTTTTTAGTGTGTAAATAAATATATAATTTTTAAATTTGTAAAAAAAGAACATTTATTTTTTAATAGAAGTTAAATAAGTGGCAATGTGGCATATATGCACCGGAAGTATATGTTTTTGTTATTTTAATTTCCATATACGGTGTGAGTGTTTGTAATTTAATGTAGATTGAATTGAAATCATGAATTCGTTTTTACAAAAGTTTTGTGGATATTAGTTGTTAGTAGTTTAATTTGGTGATTGCAACTTTTCTTTTTTTCCTTTCTAAATTATAAAAAGTAATTTTTTTTAAATTTTTACCTTCATAGATAACATTCTAATAAAATTAAATATTTTTTAATTAAATAATATTTAATATTGAAGAATATAAATTACTATAATTTAATTTAGATGTATGATATTCAATTTGATAAAATTCAATATAAATTGATGTGTCATAATATTTTATAATAAAAATATATAAATTGATTATAAAAGATGTTATTAACGTAATTATAAATTTTAATTGTGTTATTTAAAGTGAATTGAAATAATTAGAGCAGAAAATATTAATTTTGACATAAATAAATATTTTATTTTATAATTTAATATCTTAAAATTTTCAAAAAATAGATATATTGATATGGTAATAGCAAAATCTGCTTGACAATTAATATAGTTACAATTTTTTAATTGTGCTATTTTCGTTCTTTATTTTTTTTTAAAGTCACATTTAAAGTACAGTTTGATTTCTAATAATATATAAGCTTTAATTGTAATAATTGACAGTTTACAATTAATATACATTTAGATAAACTTTATTACCATAAAAAAAATCCTGAATTTAATATTTATCTGGGATATGTAATTAATTAAAAGCAAAATCTGGTTGAAATTTGACAAGCAAACGCATGCGATTCATAACCAATTCAAAGACACAGAAGAGGCATTGCGTGTTAAAGATGGCACTAAAGTTCAAACCATCATTTTCTTGTGTCCTCTAATATCAACGTTTATATTAATGCTTCAGGTATTATTAATTAGCACGTATCGCATACAGTAACTTAAGGGGGGTTGCAATGCAATGCATATTTTGAACAATGTTATAAAACTCTGCATGCGCTTTCAATTTTCTGTGAGTGATCAAACTCTGCATGTTTTCACGACTAAAAAGTAACATTTTCTGGCCGTTTCTTTGTTGACGTTATTTTTGTTTGTCTAATAAAAAATTAAATTTTTATCTCTAAATATAAACACTAATATTAATATTAAATGATTTCACATTTATAAATGTTGAAACCGTAAGGTATATTTATAGAGAGATTAATATAAAGAGTTGAATATGTGTCTTCTTGTAAGTGGTACACCTATTTATAGTATATAAATAATACAAATGTTAGATATACAATGTATAAATGTAAATACGTGTCAGGAGGATATGATTTAATCTAAGGTACAATGTGTCAGTGATTTAGGTCAAATTTTAACCGTACTTTTCATGAGATCGTATTGTGACCGAGTTCGAGATGGCCTTGGGCTCGATCTTTCTTGAGCTCGAGCTGATATCGAGCTCGATCTTGATAGGAGTCGAGGCTATATGGGTTTAGTTTGTCCCATGGATGAGATGTTTAGGGTGCTTTATCTTTCATCTTGGACCGGACTTGAGTTTGGTATGTATAAGGCTCGAGTTAAACTTGGGCTTAGTCTGTTTAATTTTATAATGTTTAGTATTGGAGATAAAATTAAGGAGTAATTTAAGGAGTAAATTAAGGAGTGCTAACTTCTTAATTTAAGGAGTAAATCAAGAACCTTAATTTAAGGAATAAATTAAGGAGTAAATCAAGGAGTTATCATCCTTAATTTAAGGATTAATTCAATGAGAAAAACAAGGAATCCTTAATTCAAGGAGTAAAACAAGGAATCCTTAATTCAAGGAGTAAAACAAGGAATCCTTAATTCAAGGAGTAAAACAAGGAATCCTTAATTCAAGGAGTAAAACAAGGAATCCTTAATTCAAGGAGTAAAACAAGGAATCCTTAATTCAAGGAGTAAAACAAGGAATCCTTAATTCAAGGAGTAAATCAAGGAATGTTTAATTCAAATAGTAATTCAAGGAGTACATCTCCTTATATATAGCTATAGAATTGTAATGAAAATATGAAAGAAACAATACAACTTTAAGAGAGCTTGTTTTATTTTGGCAAGGCCTTTAGGCCTTTTGGCCTTTGGCCTTTGGCCTTGGCGTTTTCAACTCCAATTTTCAACATGGTGTCAGAGCAAGTCGATCTTCTTGGACAAAAATTGTTATTCCTCTACTCAAAGTGCATTTGACACTCTATCAAAGCGATTTCTTATTCTATTTGTTTTTTCAAACCAAATTCTCTTGGTGATGATAGATTAAATCTCTCCTGCAGCTTCTACCGACTTGATGTGGAGGAGAAGTATTGTGATAAAAGGAAAGGTCTCACATTGAAACCAAGATCTTGGCGATGATGGATTAAATCTCTCCTATAGCTTCTACCGACTTGATGTGGAGGAGGAGTATTATGGTAAAAGGAAAGGTCCCACATTGAAACCAAGCTCTTGGCGATGATGGATTAAATCTCTCCTGCAGTTTCTACCTACCGATATAGAGGGGAAGTATTATGCTAAAAGGAAAGGTCTCACATTGAAACCAAGCTCTTGGCGATGATGGATTAAATCTATCCTATAGCTTCTACCGACTTGATGTGGAGGAGGAGTATTATGGTAAAAGGAAAGGTCCCATTGAAACCAAGCTCTTGGCGATGATGGATTAAATCTCTCCTATAGCTTCTACCGACTTGATGTGGAGGAGGAGTATTGTGGTAAAAGAAAAGGTCCCACATTGAAACCAAGCTCTTGGCGATGATGGATTAAATCTCTCCTGCAGCTTCTACCTACCTGATGTGGAGGAGTATTATGGTAAAAGAAAAGGTCCCACATTGAAACTAAGCTCTTGGCCATGATGGATTAAATCTCTCCTACAACTCCTACCTGCCCGATGTGGAGGGGAAGTATTGTGGTAAAAGGAAAAGTCACATATCGACAACAATAATATTTTTTTTTGCTATCGTAATCAGCATTTTTTTTGTTAGTTTTACATTTGCTGCCTTGGTTTCTCATCAGTTTCAACGACTTCTGTACAAACTTAAATCCATAAACCTTATGGATCCAACTTGAGGGGGAGTATTGGAGATTAAATTAAGGAGTAATTTAATGAATAATTTAATGAATAATTTAAGGAGTAAATTAAGGAGTGCTAATTTCTTAATTTAAGGAGTAAATCAAGAACCTTAATTTAAGGAATAAATTAAGGAGTAAATCAAGGAGTTATCATCCTTAATTTAAGGATTAATTCAAGGAGAAAAACAAGGAATCCTTAATTCAAGGAATAAAACAAGGAATCCTTAATTTAAGGAGTAAATCAATCCTTAATTCAAGGAATAAAGCAAGGAATCCTTAATTTAAGGAGTAAATCAAGGAATGTTTAATTCAAATAGTAATTCAAGGAATGTTTAATTCAAATAGTAATTCAATGAGTAAATCTCCTTATATATAACTATAGAATTGTAATGAAAATATGAAAGAAACAATACAACTTTAAGAGAGCTTGTTTTATTTTGACAAGGCCTTTAGGCCTTTTGGCCTTGGCGTTTTCAACTCCAATTTTCAACATTTAGTCTTTGGATCGATTCAGATGTTTAAACAATAAATGTTTATAATTTTTTTTAATAAATGTAAAGAGATAAGAGTTTTTTTAGACTAAATATGAAAATATTTATACCTTAAATAAATAACTATATTTCCTAATAATTCAATCTCAAAAGTAAGATCCTATTTTTCGAATTAAATAAATATTGAATTGGTTCACCACCAAGTAATTCTGTTTTATAACAGTATAAAACACCTCTGTGTAATTTAATGTGGAGTTTTCCACAATCGCCACACAGTGCATACTTACTATTCTGATCTGTCACGCTTGCAATTAAACACCTTGCATTATCTCTAAATTCCAAAAGTTATCCTCATCCTTCCGCGTGTCAACCATGAAACTCTATAGTAGGCTTTCACATAAAGGTCGTAGAGTACTCGAACACTCCCAAGATCTCAAGCAAATCCGTAATTCCCTTCGGTTTTTCTGCCTCTGAACACAAGTTTGGCGGCTACCACAGTTCCTTTTATTCTTTTTTTTTCATTTTTATAAAAGTATATAAGAAAATAATAAAATACATGTAATTATATGTTTACGATTCGTATCAAATTACATATATATTAGCTGTCCACTTGTTTATCATAGTTCATTTCAATTTTATGTTTCTCTCTCTCCTTCCCCGAGTTCTCCAGAACCAAAACTAGAGAGAGTATAAAATTTTGCCTTGATTTGATTCTCATTACCCGTTGACATCCCCAAAAATTGCTTCAGAATTTCGTAAGTTTTGGGTTCTTAGAGTTTTCTTGTTCGAACGAGTTCTAATCTTTTGAGTTATTGAAAAACTTTTGCGTCAGAGATCTGTGGTCTAGAGTCCGAAAAAGTTATGTTCTTCAAAAGGGTTGGGTAGTCCTCCAATTTTACTTGAAGAGTAAGGTTTCAACTTTGATGGTTGTGGTCCTTTTATTTCCTTTTGATCGAAGTCAATTGATTCTTCAAAAGAAAAAAAGCGAAAGAAACGAGAGTTCTAGTTTCTCTGTTATCAAACTCCGTTAGTTTTATTTCTTTAGGACTTGGCTTCTGGGATTTGACTTATGTCAATGCTGGGTTAAGAGGTCTAAAACAGGGTATGTTAGCCTTTATTCTTTTTGGGCACTTACCTTTAAAGTTTGATTTAGATCTTCAATAGCCAAAGTCCGAAAAGATCTGAAGATTTTCTATCACAAGTTTGAATACAAATTCAATTCTTCGAACGCAGAAAAATCCCAGTTGAAAAAAGATGATGCGAATGAAAACCAGAACCACAAGTATGCCGCAAACGAATGGGAACTCAAACTCATCTGAGCTGATGGCGGCCGAGTTGGATATTAGACCTGGAGGAATGTTGGTTCAGAAACGAACTGACTCGGATCACAATTCAGTACCTCCACCGACAATTAGACTTAGAGTCAAATACGGGTCCACGTACCACGAAATCAATATAAGTTCCCAAGCCACATTTGGTAAAGTTATTACAAGCTCAGAAAAATTTGTGATTCTCTATTATTGTTTAGGCAATTACTTCCGATTTTTGATATGAAGCAACTTACTAAATGAATGAATTAAGGTACTAAATTACTAATTGTCTGGTTCTTTTTTTTTTTTTTTGGATATTACAGGTGAGTTGAAGAAAATGTTGGTAGGTCCAACAGGTTTGCACCATCAAGATCAGAAGCTAATATTCAAAGACAAAGAGAGAGATTCAAAAGCTTTTCTTGACACTTCTGGGGTCAAAGACCGATCTAAGATTGTTTTGGTTGAAGATCCCATTAGCCAAGAAAAGCGATTTCTGGAAATGAGGCGGAATGCTAAAATGGAAAAAGCTTCAAAGTGTATATTAGATATTAGCTTTGAAGTTGATCGACTTGCTGGCAGGGTACTTCTGCCTTTTGACTTTTTGGTCCTTTTTAATTCATGTTTTTATAATTTCTATCTGAAATTCCTTAGTTTCTTTTGTTTTGATTATTAGGTGTCTGCTCTTGAATCAATCATCAATAAAGGTGGGAAAGTTGTGGAAACAGATTTGATTAAGATGACTGAGTTTTTGATGAATCAGTTGCTTAAATTAGATGGGATTGTAGCAGATGGAGATATCAAGTTACAGAGAAAAATGCAGGTACTTTTAAAAACTTTTTTTTTTTTTAATATTTCAAAAACACAATTCATCCCTTTTGGATTTGGATAGTCTTAGTCAATTAATGTCAACTAATTGTGTGTAATGAATGATGTTTTTTTTTTAATATTTCAAAAACCCAATTCACCCCTTTTGGATTTGGATTGTCTAAGTCAATTAATGTCAACTAATTGTGTGTAATGAATGATGGTAATGAAGGTGAGAAGAGTGCAAAAATATGTTGAAACTCTGGATATGTTAAAAATAAAAAATGCCAATCCTGCTAGCAATGGAATTCATAAGCCAATGCAAGTTCAACAAAAATATGGACCGATAATGTATGAGCAGAAACAAGAAAAGCTCTCCTCAAATGGGCATAGAAATTTATCACTACATGAACAAAAGAGTTCAAAGCATTCAACATCAGGGACAGTTGTTACCACGAAATGGGAGACATTTGATTCCAACCCAGCATTGATTTCTACATCATCTTCTTCAACATATGCATCCACCTCGGCCCCTAATAATTCAGTCCAGTCTAAGTTCAATTGGTAATTATTCTGAGTAAGCTTATTTGTTCTGTTATGTGTCTGTATCTCCAGTTGGTTTACTGTGCTCTTATCTCATTCTTTTCTGTATTTAGCAAAATGTTTTAGGTCCTGTTCCTCACTCTCTCATTCAGTTCCTCATAAATAAATGGGGTTACTACTATAGTGATTATAATGAACTTATCATTTTACTTTGTATTCTGTTTCCATTTTGTAAAAAATGGATGATTAATAATTATTCAAATAATTTTGCTTGATTGTGATAATTTAAGTCGATAAAAAATAATACCTTAATAACATAAGTTCAAAGTCATTTAATTAAAATTTTATAATTTTGAAAATCTTATAGTGATTTATATGTAATCTATTGACTTGATTGTCCTATTAGATCAATTTTTTTCCAATTGTCCATTTGTAAATTTCATGCTTTGAAAACTAGTTAAGAAAACCCTTTTGAGTATATAGAATATCTATATATATAAATCTTGTGAGTTTAGGAGCCAGTGTAATTATTAAAAAAAAAAATTATATTGAAGGAAGGTCAATCATAGATCTCTAATTTTTGGGTTTTGTTTATCACACTGTAGTAGCAAAGCCAGCAGGTAATGAAAATCATTAATCTTTGTAGTTTATACCTTGCCTCCTGTTGGGGCTACAAAATGACAAAAAGAGGGCTTTAATACATTAGAATTTTGTAATCATATAACTAACTCATCCTATGATACAAGGACAGGTGTGGAAAAAGTGAAAGAAATGAAATTATTAACTATGGATTAGTTTTATAATTAAGAAGAATTGTGTTTGAACATTAATTGAATTTCACCAAATTCACTGCTTCCCTTTATTTTTGTTTTTGGGTAAGTGAAGAATTAGAATATCCAATATCCTTCAATTGTTTCTTTAGCTTCTAAAGAAGATGATGTTATGATAATGATGGTAATGATTTCTAGAAGAACCAATAGTTTTGCATTTGCTTATGATATATCTTGTGAAAACTGGCAACCAATAAAAGCCTCTCACTGAAAAGTTTTGATACTACTGGGATATTCTTATTTGATAATAGGTGGAACTATACTACTTTTATAATAATTCATACGTATATTAATAATATAAAATGAAATTTTAATTAAGAATTTTATATATGTCATGCACATTAATTAAAAATGAAGGTTAAACTCGTTTTCAAAACGATGAAGGAATAAAAATAATTTCATTAAACTATTACTACCAGCATATTTTATTTTATTTTTTCGTTTAATCTCAATACGAAACGAAATCATGAAAGTTAAGAGAGTATAAAAGAATCCTAAATGAACTGATCATGTTGACGATGATGTTTTACCAGAAAAGCTATAGGAGGATTTTGACTTTTTGTCAGAAGTTTAAATTTTTTTTTATCTTGAATTAGTATTTAATAAAATTTATGTTAAAACTGATTCATTGATGAGTAACATTTCTAAAGATGAGTTTATCATTTATTTTGCGTTTATTTGCATAACATATGTTTAAATATTCAATCAAATTTTAATTTTAAATTATTGGTATAATTACAATTAAATATATAAATTATGGTTACAAATTAAATCTTCTGGAATCAGAGGGAAGATCTGGCATTGCCTTTGTGCATTTACACCGTTGGACAGTCCATCTGATTGTGTGCTTCAACTCCATGCAATAAAAGACGAGGAATCATCCTCTGAGTTGAGGCTTGAAAAGTTCGGTGCTCTGTGTTTCAGTTAGTTCCATTTCAAACATTTTCCACATTTTTGTTTCGTATTATAAATTTTGGTTATGAGTTCATCTTGTGATATGCAAAGCCTAGCTGGGTTTTAGTCATAAAATTTCGGGTTAGTAGACAACATAATTTGATATAATTTATCATTTTTTAACTTTAATTTTAGTTTAATATTAATTAATTTTTTTGATTTTATACTTCATTATTATTATTATTTAAATTTTATTATAAATTTAAATAAAATAAAAATCCAAAATTTTATAAATAAATGGAATCTAAAATTTATACGAAGAAAATATATATATATATATATATATAAACAATGCATAGAGTTGGGTTTATATATAGGATGTTCATAAGTTATTTTAAGTTGTTTATTATATGTTATAGTTAATATTTAAAAATATTCTTTTAATTTTAGATAATAATATATATGATTATCAGATTTGCTTATAAGATAATATATAAAATTATCGTAGAAATGTTTTGATCTGGACGAAGGATAATAAGTCCGTTCAAAGAATGATTCCGTTTAGGGTAATCAATCCTTATATCTATTAGTGGTTTAGTGGACAATATATTATCATAAATTGTTTTAAAAAGTCATAAATATTATATGAAAAGATATAACAATAAAAATGATATTAATTATTTTGTATAATAATTTGACATGTTTTCATTACTTAATTCCAAACTTGTAATACAATAATCTTGATAGTTGATTGAATAAATTAATATTAAAGATTAAGATTCTTTATTAACAAGTAAGGATATTATATTGATGGTTAGTACTCGTGTACAGATCTACTTTTAAATCTTTGTTTTAATTTTCTAGTTTAATTTATTTTAGTTTTAAATTTTCAAATTTTAATTTAAGTAAAAACAAAAAAGGAAAAAATGTCTACTTTTAATTTTTCATTTTTTAAATCTTTATCAACATCATCATCTTCCTCTTGGAGGAATAAAAATGAAAATATCATTAATAGTGATGAACTCACTATTGAAATTTTTTCAAAATCAATTGATATTTGGAGAATTCTCAAAATTCATAAGGATTAAATAAGGTCATAAGTGGGGGTGATTCAACAAGTCTTGTTAGGCTACCAATATGAATTTGTGCACCTACATGCGTGTCCTGGTATTCATTAGTATGTGTGTTTACAGAATTAATAAGCACAAACTCTAAAGCATCAATAGTGCACATGTCATAAAGCACATCAGTGATTAGATCATCAATGCTATCTATTCGAAAGCAATCACCAACATTATCATTATCAGAAAACTTAATTGCTTTGAACATATTAAATGTTACTTGTTCATCTTGTACTCTTATTGTAAGTTTACTTTTTTGTACATTAATGAGTGCTCTTCCGGTTGCTAAGAATGGATGACCAAGTATGATAGGAATGTCATGGTCCTCTTCCATGTAGCACAATGAAGTCCGTCGAAAAGATGAATTTGTCTACTTTTACTAGCAAATCATCTACCACACCCCGGGGTCTTTTAATTGACATGTCTGCCACCTGCAATGTTACTGAAGTGGGTTTGGCTTTACCAACTCCCAATCTTTGGAAGACCAATAACGGCATAAGGTTAATACTAGACTCCAAGTCACATAGTGTCTTGCCAAAACGAATGTTCCCAATAGTGCAATGGATGTCAAAACTACCTGGATCTTTTCATTTTTTGTGATAGTTTTCTATTAATGGTGACACTACAACCTTCAGTCAAGGTTATTGTTTCATGATTTTAAGCCTCCTTTTCTTTGATATTATATCCTTCATGAATTTGGCATAAGACAACATTTGTTCAAGTGCCTCTACAAATGGTATGTTTATGTGTAGCTTCTTGAAAACTTCTAGAAATTTTGAAAACTGCGTATCTAACTTTTGCTTTTGCAGTCTTTGAGGGAAATGAATAGTGGATTTGTAAAGGTTGCTCTTTTTTGGCTGAATTATTTCCTTTTCATTACTCTCTTTATCCACTACCTCATTTTCATCCTTTTTAGTCTTATATTCCTCCTTATCCTTTTGAGTCTCATCTTCCTCTAGAGTTTTACCATTCCTCAAGGTTATAGCACTACAATGGTCCTTCCCGTCTCTTATTGAGTTTATGATATTATCACTGGGAAGGTTACCTTGAGGCCTTTGGCTTATGGCTTGGGCAAGTTGCTCCATTTGTTTCTCCAAATTTCAAATCAAAGCCTCTTGAGTGAACACTTTTGTATTTACTGATTGAAGGAAGTCTTTCATCATCCCCATTAAAGCATTTGCATTGTCCTCAGTAGGTGGCTTCTTCTCTTGGGCCTACGATTGATGTGGTTATTGAAAACTAGGTGGTTGAAACGATTGACGGTTCAATTGATTACCACCTTGATTGTTGTTATTACTCCAAGAGAAATTTGGATGTTGTCTCCATCCTGGGTTATATGTGTTTGAGTATGGATTATTGTTTCGATTCACATTACCCACATAGCAAATGGATTCAAGATTATTTGGACAATTATCAAACAAATGAGCTCCTCCACAAAACACACATGACACTTTTAAATCTTGGACCTGGTTTATACTCACTGGCAAGTTTTGAACCTTCAAAAGATTAACCAAAGATGAAACTTGAGTTGTAAGTGCTGTGATATCATTTATCTTATGCATTCCAGCTACTTTTCTAATGGTTATCATTCTGTCCATTGGTCATTGATAATTATTGCTAGCCATTTTCTCAATTAAATCATAAGCTTGATTGTAAGATTTGGCTAGCAAAGATCCATTAGCCGATGTATCAACAATAGTCCTTGTTTGAGCATTGAGACCATTGTAAAAAGTTTCCATTTGAATCCAAGAAGGAATACCATGATGAGGGAAGTCCTTAGCAATTCCTTGAATCTTTCCCATGATTTATATAGAGATTCTCCTTCGTGTTGTTGATAGGAAGTAATGTCATTCCTAAGCTTAGCATTCTTTGTTGGTGGGAAGTATTTCATCAAGAATTTCTCCGCCAAACCATTCCAAGTTGTAATGGAATCAGGTGGTAAAGAGTTTAGCCAAGCTCGAGCACAGTCTCACAAAGAGTAAGGGAATAATCTAAGCCTAAATGCCTCATCTGTCACACCATTGAATTTAAATGAATCTACAACTTCAATAAACAATCTGAGATGAAGATGAGGATCCTCTGTCGGTAATCCACTGAATTGTCCAACTGTTTGTAGCATTTGAAACATCACTAGTTTTAATTCAAACTAATTAGCTTGAATGTTTGGCCTTATAATACTTGGATTCAGCCCTTCCAACGTAGGTATTGCATATTCATTCATAGCTCTATCTCTATCATCTATCAAAAACATTTGATTATTCAAGTTTAACTCATTATTGTTTATTTTTATTGGATTAGTCATTTCTTCCTCTTGGGTGACTTGTTTTCTAATTGATCTCAAAGTACGCTCAATTTCAAGATCTAAAGGTAAGATTTTTCCCTCACGAACTCTACTCATGCAATAGACTCAACTATGTTTCTACTATACTAAAAGAGATGTCTAAAAAAAATTAACAACTAAATAAATAAATGAATAAGTAAAATAAATAAATAAAAGAAATTAACTAGAATAAATAAATAAATAAGTCACTTAAAATTAAAGTAAAGAAAAATAAATTATAATTTTTTTTAAAAAAGAAATAATAAAATTAATAGTAAAAAAATTATTAATTTCTATTATTAATAATTTCCGGCAACGGCGTCAAAAACTTGATCGCCACACAAATTATGTGTGCAATGAATACACAAGTATACGTATCGTAACAAGTAATATAATGATAAATAAAGATCGTAACCATGGAGATTATTTTTTTAGAAACTAATTTTAAAACTAAAAATAATAAAAATCAATTTTTTTGTGTTTTTATATCTGAAAAAAATAAAATTAAAATAACTAAAAGTAAATAATAATAATTAGTTAAATCAGATTTTGTGACAAAAGATATATGAGAAAATATCTAGAAATACTTAATCCCCTAATTTTCTAAACATGTGAATCACTAAAATCCCTCTAATATAATATCAATTAATTACATGATCAATTGAATATAACATAACATGTATTTCTCTCTCAAGTAAACTACACATCATATAGTAATTAATTTAATCACACTCTCATGCCAATTAAATTGCATACTACTCATTAAGTTCATCAATTATGGATCACATACATAAGAATCATACATCTTTTCCTAGAAACTATGCATGTTATTTAATCAAGACAAACAATTAAATAATTTTCTCAAATTTATTTAAAAATTATTTAATTGCTTCTATAGATAAATTATTGGCCAAACAATTAATAGCATAAAAATCATATTAAATAATATAATTAAATTAATATTATAATTGGAAAAAAATATTAGATCATCATATGGTGAAAATTAGGTTCATAAGATCCCTAGATTAATAAATTAATTACACATAATTGTGTTCATAAAGATCATATTTTTCATAAAGAAAGACATAAAATTAATAAATAAAAGAGTAGAAAAAGAAATACAATCAATCTCTTGAATTGTAGAATTAATTTCCTCTTGAATCTCCACTAAAATTGTGTCGTTTCTTCACTTTTCTGTATTTTGCTCTCTTTTTAGCTCTAAAACCTGACAAAAATTATGCTAATGGAGGCTAATTAGGATTTATGGAGTGATTAGGGGCTTAAATAAAGCTTAGGTGCGATCTGGACCGTCCGATCAACTTCAAATCAAGGGCTACGATCAAAACAAGCAAAACTGACAATTTCAGCCAATCACAGAACAACGCGTGGCATAAGAAATTCATTGGGCGAATCAGGAAGCGACGCGTGGTAGGGGAGACCGGTCAGAGTCAACGCTTGCCGAGTTAGAAACACATGACATGACGTGATTCGCGGGAACAGATGGGATGGCGCACTGGTGGAATGCTCGGAGCAATGGCATGGTGACACGTGTCATGTGCGTTAACCGATTTCCGAAATCGGATTGAATGTCGTGCTGACACATGGTGCGTGTTTTGTCTTCCTCACACGCGGCGCGACGTGATTCGCTCACCGTGCTTACGTGAAGTCCGCATGGCTTGTCTAGTCAGCTCCTCTACTTGCATGACATGCCACGTGGCAACTTCTAATTGGTTTTGCATTAAAAATTCATAAACAAATCCATAAAAATTCTAAAAAAATTCTAAAAAATTCCAAAAATTGTATTTTCACTCCTTTTTACTAAAATGTTTATATTTTAATATTTTTTAGACATAAAAATACTATTTATTAAATAAAACAAGTAAATATTAAGTAAAAAAGTGCGTTAATGACTCTATTTTCATAGAGTCATCACTTATCAATCAATCAAACAAGACCACACAATATTTGATAGATTAATTCAAGAACAAGACTAATAAAATATGATTTTGATTTTATAAAATATTTTGAGAGAGAAAACACAAAATAATTAGAAGTATATAGTAAGTGTAGTAGTTTAAAATAAGGAGTATTATGTTGTTTATATAGAGGATATGAAACCTTAATGCTAGGTTAAAGAGAAATTATCATTCTATCCATTAAACAAACCATATATCAATAAACAATATGGATAATATGGTAAAACACACTTTGGCTCGAGTACACAAATAGGTTTTAAGTTAAAATTGATCAACACGAATTGTGTGCAATGAGTATGTAAGTATACATATCACAAATAAGTAATAAAATGATAAAAAAATCATTTTCACGAAGATTATGTTATTAAAAACTAATTTTAAAATTGAAAAGTAAAGATCATTTTTTTAGAAAGTAAAATTAAAAAATAAATAGCAATAATTAATTAACTTAAAAATTAGCAACTAAGATGATATATGAGAAAATATCTAGGAATACTTAATTCCCTAATTTTCTAAATATGTGAATTACTAAAATCTCCACAATATAATTATCAATCATTTACATGATTAATTGAATCTAATCTACATGTATTCCTCTCCCAAGTAAACTACACACTATATAGTAATTAACCAAATCACACTCTCATATCAATTAAAGTGCATACTACTCATTAAGTTCATTATCTATGGATCACATACATATGAATCATGCATATCTCACAAGAAACTATGCATGTTATTTAATCAAGATAAATAATTAAATAATTTCCTCAAATGTATTTAATTGCCTCTATAGATAAAATATTGACTAAACAATTAATAGCATAAAAATTAGATTAAATAATCATAATTTTGATAAAATATTAGAATCACATGTAAAAATTTGGGTTCATAAGACCCTTAGATTAATAAATTAGCTAGATATGATTTTATTCATAAATCTCATATTTTTAATAAAAAATATATGAACATTGATAAATAAAGGAGGAAAAGAATAAATACAATCAATCTTTTGAATTGTAGCACCAATCTCCACCAAAATTGTATCTCATTTTAAAATTTTCTATATTTTTCTCCTTTATTTACTCCAAAAACTGATAAAAAAATTGGTAAATTCAACTAATCAGGATTTTTGGTGCAATTAGGGGGTTAAATTAGGTTCAGATGAAATTTAGACCGTTAGATTAGTTTCAAATTAAGGGTTAAGATAAAAAACAAAAAAATTAATATAGTGTTGGCCAATGGGATCACGACACGTGGGATGGGATAAATCCTGGATGAATTAACGCATGACGCGTAGCAGGGTAGATTGGTCGTGGTCAATGTGTGCTGAGTTAGCAACATGTGGTGTGCTGCAATTCACTTATCCGGATTGTGTGGAACCCCGTTGGAATGAACAGACAAATCCCATGATGATGCATGACATGATTGTTAATCGTTTGCAAAACTCAAAATGAATGTTGTTTTGACACGTGGCAATGCATGTATTATCTGGTACATGCAGTGCACTTCGATTGGCTCCACTTTTCTTGCGTGGCATTCACATGTCCTATTTTGATTGGTCCTGCATTAAAAGATTCATAAAAATTCTATAAAAATTTCAAAAAAATTCAAAAAATTCCTGAAAAAATATATTTTGATTCATTTTCACTAGAAAGTTGATATTTTAATATTTTAACCCCAAAAGTACTACTTATTGAGTAAAACGAACAAATATTAAGTAGAAAAATGCACTAATGACTCTACTTTTATAGAGTTATCAGAAAACCTAGTTACTTAATCGATCCAATCCAGGCTCGATCGACTTAACCATTAAGGTCAATTGATGGAAACCCTTTTTTGATCAATCTACCAATGATTAAAATAAACCAAGGCTGAGTAGATCAAACACAATTGGTTTTTGATCAATCTAATTCCTTGATCAATCGAACCCAACTTTAATTGATGTATACAAATTTTAAAATCAATTCAAGAAGACATAGATCGTACAAGATCAATCCTCGATCAATGTAATACTTCGATCGATTGACCTACCACTTTGATCAATCAAACAATAGATATACCAAAGTTCTTAATTGTATAATATGTATTCTAATGTCATTAAGAACATGTATATACATGAAACATATTGATTGAAGCTCCGAAGTGTCTTCGGCTTAAACTGTGGATAAGAAATACACCTAGAAATTAGTTTATATTTAAACATTTTATTTACGAATATTGGCAACACTCGTATACCTTACACCAATGTTGTATTTATTTGTAGTTAGCTCCTTTCCTTGTAATCGTATGACAAACAATCTGTAGGAAAAATTCCTATGGTTTCTTTACATTGTTGGATGATTTTTGAAGAATTTTTTGTTTTTCTAATTGTTTTAATTTCCTTGTCCCGCATGAATTGTGTTTCCTTTAAAAACCTTTTGTTGCTTAACTTTTATCTCACCTTCTTCAAAACAAATTTTGCTCTTATCCTTCCAATTCCTTCTTTACCATTTATAGCTTTTCTTAACTCCCTTGTTTCATAATGCCACCAAATTCTTCCCTTGTTGTTGATCCTAATCCATTCGAGTCACGCTCACTTATTAAACTCAACAGTGATGAGTTTGAAATTGATCTAATCTCAAATCCTATAATTTAAAAATCTTGTGCTAATCATTCTCTAATTGGAAAAATATGGAACCCCGAGAGATTAGATAGGACTCATGTGTATTTATCTTTTAGAAACTCCGATAATCTATTGAGAAGGTTAGATGTCATTGAGGTTGATAAAGATTTTAACACTTTTATCTTCTCCTTCCATGTTATTGATGACAAAAGTAAAGTTTAGGATAACAAGGTTTGGAACCTTGATGGTTCTCTATTGGTTTTGCAAGAATACGACACTGATGCTCATATTAATTCATATAAATTTATTCAAGCTCTTTTGTTGATTCAAAGGCATGGATAGTAGCCATTGCTAAATGTGTGGGCATTTGTTGGAGCTTGAAAGAATGCATGTCAATGAGATTTTAAATTGGAAATTTGGCAGGGCTAGAATGAAGAAATCAATATTTGAAGAAATAATCAGAAGAGAAAATCAATGTTTTCTGAGTATATTTTCTTCAAATATTGATTTCTTCATGGTATCAGAGCTGCGGGCCGGCTACGCCCTCTGGCCGGACCGAGCCGAGCCACCCGAGCCGAACCGACCCGAGCCGAGCCGGATGACATGTCATCGTCTTCAACCTACAGACGGCGCATGACGGCGTGTAGAGCGCGTGAAAAATGGACCCTTGACTTCAGGCGGCGCGTGAAGGCGCGTGTGGAGGTTTTCTTCTACTCTAATTTTACCAAAATGTTCAGAATTGTGTTTATAGTAATTTGGTAAAATTAGGTGGGACAAATATTGCTTCAAAAATGATGTTTGTAATTAATATTTGTACGGGTGTTTGAATGAGAATTTTTTTTCACGAGAGGAAGGATTTTCAGAGAAAGAAATCTCTATTTTAGAGAACAAGAGTTTTAAATTTGTATAAAGCAACGACTTGGCTCTGATACCATGAAGAAATCAATATTTGAAGAAAATATACTCAGAGGCTGAATACAGAGGCTCTGATACCACAGAGGCTGAATATAGAGGCTCTGATACCAATACGGCTCGGCTCGGCTCGTTTTGGCTCAGGTGGCTCGGCTTGGTCCGGCCAGAGGGCGTAGCCGGCCCGCAGCTCGGTTTTGCTCAGGTCACCTCGGTTCGGCTCAAGTTGGTCTGGACAGCGGTTCGGTTGAACCTGGTTTTCTCGATTTTTCACAGTTTTCCTATTTTTGGCCGGTTCGGTCCATTTTAAAGGTCTAAACCTGGTTTTTTTCCCGGTTCTGGATTTCTAAAACCGTTTTGGTTCATTTTTTCAAGTTTTTAATCCAATTTTGAATTGGTTTACTACTTTTTAATCCGGTTTAGTATAAATATATATTAAAAAAGAACAGAAAAAGAAATTTAGTTCTATAATTATTACTCCATCTTCTAGTTTGTTTACCATAATATCATGACAGATGGTATAATTTCATTACCTATGGAGCAATCAACTCCAACTGTTGTACAATCGGTTCAGTCTGAAGGTGTGTTTAATGCTAGAATTGTTCTTACTAAGACTAATTATGATGTTTGGTCTCAAATAATGGAAATGCATATTGTAGAAAGAGAAAAACTCTCTTATATTAATGACAAAAATTTGCAACAAAAAAAACATCAAGCAATTATAATAAGTGGTATGCAGAAAATCAAAAAGTGAAGAGATGGATCCTTGTGTCAATGAGTCCAGAAATCATGAAGCGATATTTACGCATACCTACTACTCTTGAAATTTGGGGTGCTTTGGCAAAAGCATTCTATGATGGAAGTGACGAATTACATGTATTTGCCTTAAACCAAAAAGCATTTACTTCTAGACAAAATGGAAAATCACTTTCAGAGTATTATGGAGAGTTGACTGAAATTTTCCAAGAGCTAGACCATCGTGATAAGGTGGTCATGAAAGACCCTAATGATCTAATATCATATCAAGAGTCTGTTGAAAGACTAAGGATACATATTTTTCTTACTAGATTAGATGATGAATTTGAGCAGGTTCGTGGAGAAATTTTGCGAAAAGAAACTATACCAGATTTAGAAGGTTGTTATTCCTTGATTCGAAGGGAGGTAGTACGTCGAATCTCATTGAAGGAAAAATCTGGAGACGTTGACACTTCCGCCATGATTTCTAAAAATCGTTCCTTTTCCAATCAGCAAGAACGAAGGGTGATTGATAAATCATCATTTAAATGTACCCATTGTCATCAAAAGGGTCATACTAAAGAACGATGTTTTGAACTTGTGGGATATCCTGACTGGTGGGATCATAACCTTGACTCTCGGAAGAAAAATCCATGACAAATGTTTACTACCACCATTGCTGAAACACCAAATGATCAGGTTGCAAACTCCTCAGCAAATGTTGGTAAGATACTTAAAGCTTTTTCTCTTGTTTTTAATAATACATGGATAATTGATTCAGGTGCAACTGATCATATGACATTCGATTCTAGACAAATCTCAAAACCATCATCACACAAAACTGTTTGCACTGCCAATGGTAACACAACCCCGGGTCAAATATCGGGAAAGATCTTTGTCTCTCACTAGTACTTTGAATTTAGACTCAAGTACTAGTTGTTCCCTCTTTAGAGTATAACCTTATATCTATTCCTCAAATAACCTTGCTTTATCTTGTTTTGTTATTTTTTGGCCCGACTTTTGTGTGTTCAAGGACATTCAAACAAAGCAAACGATCGTCGTGGTGTTAGGCAAGGAAACTGTATTATTTGGACTTGGATTCAACAAATCATGCATTGGTAGCAACTGGATCTAACAAGGATGAATCAAATATATGGCTATGGCATAGGAGATTGGAGTCATGCTTCTTTTAGATATTTAAAGAAATTATTTCCAAGTTTATTTTTTGAGCTTCGATCTTTCTACTTTAAAATGTGATGTCTGTGAACTAGTAAAAGTCATCGTTCCTCATTTCCTATAACTTTAAATAAAAGTCCATTTCCGTTTATGGTTATACATTATGATGTATTGGGAATCCTTCCAAAGTCCCTACTTTGGGAGGATCACGTTGGTTTGTTACATTTATTGATGATTTTAGTAGAATGACTTGAGTCTGTTTAATGAAATCTAAAAAGTGAGGTAAAGGTATTATTTAGAAAATTTTATAAAATGGTTCGTACTCAATATAAAACACAGATTCAAGTTCTACGGTGACAATGGAGGAGAATATAAAAGTTAGCTTCAGAGAATATCTTAAAACAAAGGGATTATTCATCAAACTACTTGTGTTGATACACCTCAACAAAAGCGAGTTGCTAAAAGAAAAAATCGACACTGCTGGAAGTTGTCCGTGCCTCATTGATCGAAGCTAATATGTCATTATCTTATTGGGGAGAAGCAATTACTGCTACATATTTGATCAATCGGGCACCTTCCGCCCCATTAACTTCTAAACACCACTACAAGCCATTACTCAAGCAATTGTTGCACCAAGTGTTCCCAATTTACCTCCTCATGCCTTTGGTTGTGTGGCATTTGTACACCTACATAAACAACAACGTAGCAAGTTGGATCCACGAGCAATATGTTGTGTTTTTATGGGATATGCCATACAACAAAAAGGATATCAGTATTATCATCCTCCTACAAAACAAATGATTACCACCATGGATGTTATTTTTCATGAAGATACAATGTATTTCTCATCTACACCGAATTTCAAGGAGTATAACCATGTCGTAATTAGACCCTTTACATATAAATTGTTTCCTTATGAAGAAAGACAAATTATATGTGAGGAAAATATAAATAACTTGAATTCAGATGGTAATAACTCTCAATATAGAAAAGACTCAAGGGAAATGGAATCAAGTCCTCATCAACTTCAAGATCATCAAGCAAGTTCCTTACTACCACAAAGTGAGTACGAGTTTCCTTCTCCACAAATTGCTAATATACCTAACCAATCGTTTATTGAGAATGTTCCAACTATTAAACCAGCCAGAAAAATACTTCCATCATGTCCTAACAGAGGTATTCCTAAAGCCATGTATGAACCTGAGATTTCTAGTAAAGTCAAATATCCCATGAGTAACTATATGTCTAAACATCGTTTGTCAAAGAAAGCTTTAGAAATAAATAGAACTTGGGAACTTGTCGATCGTCCACCAACAAAGAAAATTGTTGGATGTCGATGGATTTTTTCAGTAAAGTATCAAGCAGATGGTATGATTGAATCCTATAAAGCAAGATTAGTGGCAAAAGGATACACTCAGACATATGGGATCGACTATACAGAAACATTTGCGCCTGTAGCCAAAATTAACATTGTTCAAGTCTTGGTATCTCTAGCTACAAATTTAGATTGGCCATTATATCAATTTGATGTAAAAAAATGCCTTTTTACATGGAGATTTAATTGAAGAAGTCAACATGGATTTACCACCAGGAATCAAGAAATTCAAAATCCAGGATGAAAAGGTGTGTAAATTAAAAAAATCACTGTATGGATTGAAACAATCCCCAAGAGCATGGTTTGGTAGGTTCACAAAATCAATGAAGGCATTTGGCTACAAGCAAAGCAATTCAGACCATACTTTATTTCTGAAAAAAGGGTATGGTAAGATCACTGCACTTATTGTATATGTTGATGATATGATAGTAACAGGAAATGATCTTGAAGAAAGGAAAGCTTTCCAAAGTTATTTGTCCAAGGAATTTGAAATGAAAGACCTTGGTTCCTTAAAATATTTTCTTGGGATTGTGGTTTCTCGATCAAAAGAAGAAATCTTGTTATCTCAAAGAAAGTATGCCTTAGATTTATTAAAAAGAAAGCGGTATGTCGGCATGTCAACCAAATTAAATACACCAAGAGAGGAAGGATTAAAGTTATGTATCAATGTTGATCAAGTTCCAACAAATAAAGAAAGATACCAAAGGCTTGTTGGAAGGTTGATGTATTTGGCCTGAAGACATCTTGCCTATGCTTTAAGTATTGTCACCAATTTATGCATAATCCGAGGAGAGCAACATATGAATGCAGTTATTCGTATTTTGAGGTATTTAAAGTCTGCTCTTGGAAAAAGAGTATTGTTTACTAAAAACTCAGAATTCCAAAGAATAGAAGTATATACTGATGCTGATTGGGCTGGATCAATAAATGATAGGTGATCTACATCAGGCTACTTCACTTTTGTAGGGGGAAACCTTGTAACACGGAGAAGTAAGAAACAACATTGTTTGTTGCCGTTGCCTTGAGGCCGAATACGGACGGCACTTGGGCTTTGTGAGTCCTTGTGGTTTCAATCTCTCTTGAAAGATTTGGGATATCCTTCTAAAGAATCAATTAAGTTATTTTGTGACAATAAAGCAGCATGTGATATTGCTCATAAACTAGTTCAATACGATCGTACAAAACATGTTGAAGTTGATCGGTTCTTTATTAAGGAAAAGTTAGAAGAAAATTCATTGGAATTGCCAAAAATTAAGTGAGAAGATCAATTGGCTGACATCCTCACTAAAGTAGTCTCATATCGAATATTCACAGAAGTTTCAGTCAAGTTGGGCATGAAAGACATCTATGCACCAACTTGAGGGGAGTGTTGAATTCAACAAACACTGTAACACAATTCAACAATCACTGCAACACAATTCAACAAACACTGCAACACAATTCAACAATCACTGCAACACAATTCAACAAACACTGCACCGACGCCAAACATTTCTTCCAATATACACGGCGCCTACCAAGCAGCTGTAAACGATGCAATTCAATCATGGTGGTTGGTGAAATAGTAATTGATATTTGTCTATATAAACAATGTAAATATCCGATACAAATTAAGAAAATATACTCAGAAAACATTGATTTTCTCTTCTGATTATTTCTTCAAATATTGATTTCTTCATAGAATTCTAATTAATGTTACTAAATCTCTCCTGACTGGTAAATCTTTGTAAAAAAGAAATCCAGATGATACTCCAGTTTGGATACAATTTTGCTTTGAAAGAATAACGAAATTCTGTCATGTCTACTGTTAGACCACCCATGTCACAATATACTGCAGAGCTCATGAACCAGCTTGTATTTCTCTTTGTGATGGAGCACATTCTCATTTATATGGTGACTACTTAAAAGCAAAGTTTAAGATTGCATGCTCTAATGAATTTGTATACCAAAGATTGCTTCTCTCAAGGGGTTAATTTGGAAACTTCTGTTCTTAGCATTGAAACTCATTCAGATACTTCTGCTCATACTTAGAGACTTCAACAGCTTCACATTAATAGCGAGAAATCTGCTAAACAGGCTGAAGATATCTCTGATGCTGCAGCTAATTTTCCTGACCTTCATATTGCAACTTCTAAGGATCTTATGGATTCCATTTTAGTTAACTGCAAATCCAATTCAAAAATGCTTTATGTTGCTCCTGATGCCTTGCTAAATGAGATGTTTGTCAATTTTAACAAAGAATTTAATTCCTTTGTTTTTCAAGAAGGCACTTGATGACAAGGTGAAATTTCACACCAATGACTGTTGATCATGGTTCACTCATTTGTCACGAACCATTTTCCTCAACTAAAAAGGTTTTTTGCAAGAAGGTATACCAGTCTTTAACGAAAAATTGGTTGCTCCTATTGCAAACTCCAATGATCCTCTTGTACATGTGGATATCAGAAACCAACATGGTACTTTTCTTGATTTGTTCCCTAACATGTATAACTCGGGGGAGGACCCTCATTGGAAAGATCATTTTTAAAATATCACTTAAGACCAAACTGCTCACATTGAATCGTCTTTAGCATTTTCCATGATTTCTTCCTTAAAACTGTTTCATCTACTGAAGGCCCTACTCTTTCATACCAACTCTGATTCCGAAGTTATATTATCATCTGGTACTATGATTTCTTCTGTTCAAGCTATATATCATTGCTACTTCAACTATCTTCACAAATGTCTAATCATTTGCTACTGTTCTTCCATTACCTCAAACTTCTTCAAATCTGACCAAAGATGTGAAGAAGAAGATCCTTATTGTTCAAAAAATTATTACCAGAAATTCTTTTGCTAATAAAACCTAAGTACCAGAATTCTGGTGGGAGGGAGATTCTTTCTCTACTCCTCAGAAACATAAAGCTTTAGGACAACTTCAATTTCCTCATTCCCATTTTGTGATGGATAAAACTCTTACTGATAATTCTGGTGGTTCTTTCACTAAGACAGATGAGAAGAAGAACCAATGGAATAAATTTTTAAAAACAACTATCCAAGGAGGCAATTTGGTTGATCAACACGTTACTCAAAAAGCTGACGACAACATTCATACATAATCAATTTCTATGGGTGAGGAGGTGACCCTTAACTTGCCTCCAAATCAGCCATGGAAATTCTCTTTTGGAACATTCGAGGCATTATTAGGAAGAAAAAAAAAGCACAAAGAGAGCTAAAAAGAAAAAAAAATGATGAAAATCCTGATTGTGTTTAGCTGGTGGATTTGCTCTTTTCATCAAACATGGCCTTACTTTTGAAATTTTTGAGCAATCTAAAAGATTGCTGGATGTAGAATTTTGTGTAATGCCTGGTAGCCTTAATAGATGGCTCATGCTACTCCTTATTTTAATGAAAAAGCTTCGTTTTGGTCTTACTTCTCTGGAGTAACTGAATTATATCATGGTGACTCGTTATCCATTGGTGACTTAAACGAAATCTTCTATACTAATGAAAAATATGGAGTTAAACCAATTAACATTCAGAAAAGCGTTTTAATACAGTTTGTTGATTTCTTTAGAGCTTTTGATATCACTTCCAATGGACCTAAATTTACCTGGACTAACAAACAATCAACCCAAACAAAAATATAGAAAAAATTGGATCATGTTGTTGCCAGTCATATATGGTTGGTTCTTGAATTATCAGAATGCTATAGTCATGAATAAAACTTTTAAAGTTTCTCATCATTGTGCCATTGTTTTGGACTAGTTTAAAGATAATTCCAATCTCCAAAAAAAAAAAAATTAGAATTTGTGAAGCTTGGAATAGAGACCCAAACTGTAAATAAGTTGTTAACCATGTTATAAGTTAGCATTCGCAGAAACAAAGATCAGGTCTAATCTTAGTTGCACAAATATATAATAATGGAAACAATAAAATAATAAATAGTAATAAAATAAATAGAACATAATGATTTAAATGGTTCAAATTTTCGATATAAAAAGTCTACTTCATTGATAACGATACACTGAGAAAAATCCATTAATAATCAAATAGAAATACAAACATCAATATTCAAAGAAGTACATAAAATATACTAAACACCAAGATACTTTTTACACAAAATCAATAATCAAACACAATAAATTAAATTACAAAATTCTCGCTGATATTACCGAACAAGGGAGAGCAATATAGTAGACTTGCTAGTGGAAGCTGAGGCTGATGGTCCTGAATTACTAATCGGATTTGTCAATGGCTTTGCAGCTGAGACAAGGTAAATCTATACATTTGATTGATTCTGATTTCTAGTATAGCTAAATTACTCTAAAACTTCCTATCTCCAAAGTTGAATTCACAGAGACAAACTAAATGTCTCAGCTTCTCACCACGCAGAGAAAGAATAAATTAATATATATATATATATATATATATATATATATATATATAAATGATATATATGGAAAATAAATACAGGGTTTATTTAATATTGGGTTTTAGGCCTCATTTGTTTTGGTCCATTATTTTAACAAATCTTCACCTTAACTCGAAACAGAAACATGTTCTTCATGTGAAATTCCTCGAATTACCAAATAATTGTCCTCAAAAGCGCCGAAGGGTGATCATCTTCTGCAAACACTAATCAAGTCCAAACAATGATTGAACTTGTTAAATGAAATTGGTTTAATTAACATTTCAGTTGGATTCACTATAATGACTATCTTTTTGACAATAATAGTACCTTGAGAGACAATGTCATGAACGAAGTGATATCTGACATCAATATGTTTGATTATTTCATGATACATAGTATTCTTGGTAAAGTATATTGTATTTTGACATCACAAAATACAACAGAAATATCCTACTATAAACCCAAATCACAAACGAAACCTCTAAGCCAAATGGCTTCTTTCACTGCTTCTGTTGTTGCCATATATTCTACCTCTATCGTATACAAAGCAATCATAGATTGTAAAGTAGCCTTCAAACTAATGGCACAATGAGAAAAAGTGAAGACATAACCTGTCAGAGATATTCTTCTATCCAAATCACCAGCATAATCGGAGTCCACATAACCAATAACACTGTAACCAGTATTAGAATTTCCATCATATACCAAACCAAAATTAGATGTGCCTCTTAAATACCGAAATATCCATTTCATTGCTTATCAATGACCCTTACCAGGATTACCCATATATCTGCTGACAACACTAATTGCATGTGAAATGTCTGGACGAGTACAAACCATAGCATACATCAAACTACCAAATGCACTAGCATATGGAACCTGAGACATGTACTGCTCTTCTTCTTTTGACTATGGTGACAAATCCAAAGAAAGCCTGAAATGTGCCGCTAATGGCGTACTCACAAGTTTAGACTCTTTCATACCAAAGCATTCAAGAACTTTTTCAATATAACTTTTTTCTGAGTCAAATAAAGCTTGTCCGATTGTCTATCCCTCTAAATTTCCATGCCCACAATTTTCTTCGCTACACCTAAATCTTTCATCTCAAACTCACCACTAAGTTGAGACTTTAATTTATGAATCTCAGACTTATTCTTAGAAGCAATAAGCATGTCATCAACATAAAGCAACAAATAAATGGATGAACCATCATGGAATCTTTTATGATAAACATAACTATCATAATCACTCCTAGAGTAACCATAATCAATCAGAAAAGAATTAAGCTGCTTATACCATTGCCTAGGGGATTACTTCAACTCATATAAAGACTTTTTTAATAAACAAACATGATCTTCCTTACTTGGAACAACAAACCTCTCTGGTTGATGCATACTTATTTGTTCCTCAAGCTCACCATGCAAGAAGGTTGTCTTGACATCAAGATGTTTTAATTCCATGTCAAACAATGCAACCATGACAAGAAACACACGAATAGAGATATGTTTCACCTGTTGTGGCAATACCTTTCTTCTGACAATAACCCTATGCAACAACGTATGTCTTGAACCTAGCTGCTTCAACCTTAGGTATACCTTCCTTTTTCTTAAAGACCCATTTGTTTCCAACAATCTTCTAGTCTTTAGGCAGTTTCACCAATTCCCAAGTATGATTCTTATGAAGTAATTCAGTCTCTTCATTCATAGCAACCAGCCATTGAACAGACTCATCACAAGTGACAGTTTCATGATAACTAGAAGGTTCATGTACCTCAATAGACTCTGTCATAGACAATGCATAAGAAACTAAGTCTGCATTTGTGTACCTCTGAGGGCGTCGAATCTCTCTTATTCCTTTACCCTTAGTGATACTATATGATTGCTCATGTTGTTCTTCTGCTACATCATGAGCAGAATCATCTATCTCATCCATAAATAGCTTATCTGAAGTGCCCTCTTGCACTTGACTAGGAGCTCCACTCTCAAGCTCCACCTTCTCACTAACACTATGGTCTTTACCTGCAACAATAGACTTCTTTTTCTTTTCCAACATAGAAAACTCATCAAACTTAACATCTCTACTAATCAAAAATTTAGGTGACTTAGGTTCAACACACCATAATTTATAACCCTTCACCCCAAAAGGATACCCTAAAAATATGCATTTTAATGCCTTAGGCTCAAGTTTACCATCATTAACATGAGCATAAGCAGGACAAACAAAAACTTTCAAATCACAATAATTAGTAGGAGTACCAAAGAATACCTCAAACAGAGTCTTCAACTCAATTGCAGTTGATGGAAACCGATTCACCAAATAGTAGGCATGGTTACAAGTTTCAACCCAAAAATATTTATCCAAGTAAGCTTGAAACGAGCTCTTTCTAAGAGAGTCTTATTCATACATTTTGCTACTCCATTTTACTATGGTATATGACTCACAGTGCAGTGTCTTACTATGCCATTTCTTTCACAAAACTCATTAAATTGACTTTCACAAAATTCCAAACCATTATCAGTTCTCAAATGCTTGATTTTCTTACTTGTTTGATTCTCTATACAAGCCTTGAATTTTACAAATTTTGAGAATGCATCATTCTTATTCTCAGAAAATACACCCAAACATGATGAGATAAGTCATCAATAAAAGTCATCATATACCGAGCACCACCCTTAGACACAACACAAGAAGGACCCCAAAGATTTGAATAAATATAATCAACAGTACCATTCATTTTATGGATGGTTATACTGAACTTGACCCTATGATGCTTTCTATAGACACAGTGCTCATAGAAATCTAGCTTCCCATTTTTCTGACCACCAAGAAAATCACTTTTGCTCAAAATATACATTCTTGCCTTACTCATATGCCCTAGCCGTATATGCCATAATCGAGTAGTATCTGAATCTTGATTTGACGATGACAAAACTAAAACATTGCCAATAACAGTGCTACCCTAAAGCATATAGAGGCTATGCAACAATTGCCCTTTAATAATAATAAGAGCACCCTTACTAACTCTTAAAACTTCACCTTCAGCTACATACTTGCAGCCTTGTGAATCAAGAGTACCTAAAGATATCAAGTTCTTTTTCAAATCTGGAACATGGCTAACATCTTTGAAAGCCCTAACAATACCATCGTGCATCTTAATTCGGACAGTACCAATACCAACAACCTTGTAGGACATATTGTTTCCCATCAAGACAACACTCCTATCAATAGACTGATAAGAAGAAAACCAGTCTCTATTGGGGCACATATGATAAGTGCAACCCGAATAAAGAATCCAAACATCTTCAGGAGAACCAATAGATACTAATAGAGCATTTTCACCATTGGAACCAAAACTATCTGCTACACCAACAACATCATTAGTAACAGAAGACATTGTAGTAGATTTTTGTTTACCTTTGAGTTTCAAAAAATTTACTTTCCAGTGCCCTTCTTGATAACAATAGTTGCATTTATCTTTTCGTTTTCTAGATTTGGATCTAGACTTGCCTCTATTATTACTTGTGCCTTTTCCTTGATTTCTACCTCTAACAAATAAACCACTGATGTTATCATTGTTGCTTGTAGACACCATTTTCTTCAACTCTTTGGAATTCAAAACTCCTTTGACATCCTCCAAAGAAATAGTGCCTCACCCATATAGTATGGTATCAACAAAATGTTCAAATGAATGAGGTTAAGAACATAATAGAACTAAGGCATGATCCTCATCATCGATCTTAATACCACCATTTTTTAGATCACGAATAATTTTAATAAATTCATCAAGATGATCCTATAAAGGTGTACCTTCTGACATTATGAATGTATACAAACGTTGCTTCAAATATAACCGACTTGTCAAAAACTTGGTCATATGCAAATTCTCCAATTTAAGCCATAACCCAGCAGGAGATTCCCCATTACCAACCTCGCGTAATACCTCATCAGACAAGGATAATTGAATAGAAGTAAGAGCATTTTTCATCAATGCATCTTTTTCTTCATCAGTTATTTTTTTTGGTAATTTATCCTTGCCTTCAAGTGTCTTAACGAGCCTTTTTTTAACTAATATAGCCCGCATACATCTTCATACGCCAAAGACTGAAATCATTTCTATCATTGAATTTCTCAATTTCATATTTTGTTTCCATGACATAAAACCCAATATTAAATAAATAGAAGCACAACCTAGAAAATATGAAACCAATTAGATAACCAAAAGCTTAAAATAAATCCAAAAGAGCAAACTCAATACTCTGATACCAATTTGTTATAAATTAGTACTTGCGAAAGCGAAGATCGAATCTAATTTTAGTTGTACAAATATATAATAATGGGTAACCGCAAAATAATAAACAATAAGAAAATAGATGGAACACAATAATTTAAGTGGTTCAATTTTTCAATGTGAAAAATCTACTCCACTCACGACGACATAACGAGAAAAATCTATTAATAATCAAAGAGAGATACAAAACACTAATATTCAGAAAACTGTATAAAATATATTAAAATACACCAAGATACTTTCCGTACAAAATCAATAATCAAACACAACAAATTAAATTACAAAATTCTGGCTGATATTACCGAACAAGGGAAAGCAATATAGGAGACCTGCTAGTGGAAGCTGAGGCTGATGGTCCTGAATTACTAGTCGGATTTGTCAATGGCTTTACAGCCAGTTTGCAGCTGAGACAAGGTAAAGTTATACATTTGATTGATTCTGATTTCTAGTATAGCTAAATTACTCTGCAACTTCCTATCTCCAAAGTTGAATTCACAGAGACAAACTGAATGTCTCAGCTTCTTTATCGGCCTCACCAGAGAAAGAATAAGTTAATATATATATATGTCAAATGAATATAGGTTTAAATGAATATAGGGTTTATTTAATGTTGGGTTTTGGGCCTCATTTGTTTTGTGCCATTATTTTAACCGAGCAAGCTTGGTGTTTTTATACTAGAGGCAATTGGGGTTCGAAACTATTATAAAAATTAACTGCAACTGCATATAAACTCAAAAATTGGAACAAAAATGATTTTGGTATGTGTCATCTTCAAATTAAGGAAATAGAAAGGAAACTTGTTTATCTTCAAAGTTATGACCATCATGTAAATCATACACTAGTTTCACAGGAAATCCAAATTTTGCATGCTCAGTTAGAAGAATATCTCATTAAACAGGATCTCATATGGAAACAAAAATAAGAGAAATTTGGGTTAAAGATGGAGATAAGAACACAATTTTTTTTCACATTTATGCTTTATATAGGAGGAAAAAGAATGCTATTATGGCTTTACAAGATTTTCAAGGTCACTGGTTGTTTGATAGACAACATATTAGGGAGGAAATAGTCAGACACTTTCGTGGTACTTTCACCTCAGCAAACATTCAAAATTTCACAGCTATTGATCAATTATTTCCTAACTTAATTACTGATGATGATAATTCTAATATCTGTAAATTGGCAGATGAGAAGGAAATCAAAAATGCAAATGCATAGTCTTAAAAGTCCTGGTCCTAATGAAATGACAGTTAGTTTTTATAAAAAACACTGGCATAGATCAAATTTGAGGTAATATCCTTTTGTCTAGGAGTTTTTTCAAACGAAATTTTACACAAATATATCAATGAAACTATCATCATTATCCTACAAAAAAAAGTCAACCAAGTTCTATTCTTTATTATAGATCGACAAATCTTTGCAATGTTTCTTACAAAGTTATTTCAAAAATATTGGTGAATAGAATGAGTCATCTTCTTGATAAAATAATTTCACCTTTTTAAGTAGCTTTTGTCCTTAAATGATGGCTTTCTGAAAACTCTATCATTGCTCAATAAATTATCCATCATTCTATGAGGAAAGAAAACCAAGCAGATGAGTTTTATTGGGTATAAAAATTAATATGAGTAAAGTCCATGATAAATTGGAATGAGACTTGATTCTTTGCATCTTGAGAAAGTTGGGTTTTAATGGAAAACTCTGTAATCTCATTAATCAATGTCTTTTAACTATTTACTACTCAATATTTCTGAATGGCTCTAAGTTTGGAAAGTTTAATCCTAGTAGAGGACGAGATCCCATTTCTCTTTATTTATTCATCATACCAGCTGAAACTTTATATGGATTGATCATGGAAGTTGAGTCAAGAATTTTAAATCATGGTATTAAAATATCAAGAAAAAATATTCCTATCAATCATCTTCTATGTGCTGATGATGTTTTCTGTTTTGTAAAGTAGAGTCTAATGAAGTGAATGAATTAATGAGAAACCTATAAATCTATTCACAATGTTCAGGATAGGAGCCCAATCTTAAGAAATCAGGAATTGTTTTCTCCAAGAATGCTTCCATTATGATTAAAAGACAACTTTCTTCTCAATTGGGAATAAATATTTGTGAAAACAATATTTCTTACTTGGGAAACCCTCTTTTCCTTAAGAAAAACAAAATAAGAGAATTTAACAAAATTTTGGATAAAATGGTAGCTAAAACTGATGGTTGGAAAGCTAAATAACCACTATCTTTCTTTAAGAAAATAGGATACTCTTCTTTTACCAAAAGAAGTTAGTGGCTTGGGCTTTAAATATTTTAATATCATTAATCAACTTATGTCGGCAAAATGAGGTTGGATGATGGCAAGTGAACCAAATAAGCTATGGGTTTAAAATTTTAAACTAAATACTGTCATAATAATACATTTTTGGAAGTGACTCTAGCTTATAATTGGAAAGGTATTTGTGGTATAAGATCCTTATTAAAAGAAGGCCTTTGCTTCTAAATTGAGAGTGGACAAACGGTTAAAGATTTACCTAATCCCTGGATTCCTGGTATCAATTCTTTTATACCTCGAAGATCACCTTGTACAAATTACTTTTCTAATTCAATTCCTATTAGTGATTTGAAAAATATTTATTTTCTCTAATTTTTATTGAAAGAGTTATTGAATTGATTTTGGTTTAATGTCTAATGTTATATTTATAATTTAAAGGAAGAAACTAGTCGTTATTAAACTAGCCGTTACTAACTAACCGTTATTAAACTAATTATTCTCAACACTCCCTCTCAAGTTAGGTGTGTAGATATCGGTCAACCCTAACTTGCTTAAATTTTCTTCAAATGATTTTAAATCTAAACCTTTGGTGAAGATGTCCGCCAATTGTTTTTCACTTCTCACAAATGGAGTTTCAATTTCCTTTGCTTGAATTTTTTCTCGAATGAAGTGGCAATCCACTTCGATGTGTTTTGTTCTCTCGTAAAACACCGGATTTGATGCTATATGTCGCACCGCTTGGTTATCACAAAACATCTTCATTGGTTCTTGAATTTTAATTCCGATATCCAAAAAAAGTTGATTGATCCAAGTTAGCTCGCTTGAGGTTGATGCCATGGCTCGATATTCTGCTTCTGCACTTGATCGTGCCACAACATTTTGTTTCTTGCTTTTCCATGTGACTAAATTTCTGCCTACAAACGGTAAAGAGCTGGTTGATTTTCTATCAAAGCTACCATTAATCTGCATCGAGTAGCCACACACTTCATTAGAATTATTACGTTTCATGAGAATTCCTTTACTAAAGGCCCCTTTTAAATATTTTAAAATTCTATGTATAGCCTCTAAATGTGGTGTTCTAGGTGTATGCATAAATTTACTAATTTGGCTTACTGAAAAAGAAATGTCTAGTCGGGTTACCGTTAAATAAATTAATTTTCCTACAAGTCTTTGAAATTGACTTATGTCTTTTAAGGGTTCGCCATCCTCAATATTTAATTTGCATTTACTATCTATTGGTGTAGATGTTGGTTTACTCCCTAATTTACCAGTTTCTTTCAATAGGTCAAGTGTATATTTTCTTTGTGAAATAAAGAGTCCCTTAGGTAAATGTGCTATTTCTATTCCTAGAAAATATTTTAATAAACCTAAGTCTTTGATATCAAAATTCTCCTTTAATTTCATTTTCACTTTTTTAATTTCTTCCAAATTATTTCCGGTAATTATTATATCATCTACATATACTAGAATTATGGTTGTGAATGTACCATAATTTTTGGAAAATAATGAGTGATCGGTATTACTAATTTTAAAATCACAAGAAATTAAATAAGAGCTTAGTTTTCCATACCATGCTCGTGGAGATTGCTTTAGTCCGTAAATAGATTTTTTTAACCTACACACTAGACTAGAATTGTTTTCTTTTTTATGACCAGGTGGAAGTGTCATATATACATCTTCTTCAAGTGTTCCTTGGAGAAAAGCATTCTTGACATCCATTTGATGTAAGGTCCAATTTTGGTTTACCGCTATGGAAAGTAAAATCCTAACGGTATTCATTTTGGCTACAGGTGCAAATGTTTCTTGATAATCTACACCATAGGTTTGAGTGTAACCTTTTGCCACTAATCGTGCTTTGTACCTTTCAATAGTACCATCACTATTAAACTTAATCTTATAGACCCATTTGCATCCTACGGGTTTTCTTTCCTTCGTAGTTGTACGACTACCCATGCTTCATTTTTTCAAGTGCTCGAAGTTCTTCTTCCATTGCTTTGCACCATACCAGTTGGCCTATTGCTTCCTCATAGTTATTTGGCTCATTTTCTTTGGAAATTGAGGTCAAATAAGTCCTATATTGTGGTGTAACATTTTCATAAGATAAATAATTTTGGATAGGATATTTTACCTCATATGTTACAAAATCTGGTAATCTAGTTGTAGGTTGTGGAGTCCGATTAGACCTTCTCAATGGTATTATTTCGATAGTACCATCTTCCCCCTCACTTTGAGAAGTTTCATCCTCTTCATTCTCGTTGATTATTTCATTTTCATTTTCTATTACTATATTTCCTTCTTCAGAATAAAAAAATGGAAATGTAAATTCATTTGGTTCCTCTTGGTTATTAGTCTCCTTTTCTAGTGTTTTGTAATATGGCTCATTTTCTTGGAATGTCGCATCTCTTGAAATGTAATGTTTTTTGTTAATCGGATCATAGCATTTATAACCCTTTTTTTGAGATGAATACCCCAAGAAAATAGCTTTGATTGATGTATAATCTAACTTGTGTTGTTTATTTTTGTGCAGCATACATGTACATCCAAATACTCTTAAATGATAGATATTGAGTTTTTCTTGGTAGAGGATTTCTAGTGGGCTTTTGAAATTCAAATTGGCACTTGGCAATCTATTAATTAAATATATTGCGGTGAGAACGACATCCAACCAAAAAAATATTGGAACATTGTTTTGAAACAAAAGTACTCTTATTACTTCAAGTAAATGTCGATTATTTTTTTCGACACATCATTTTGTTGGTGTGTATAAATACAAGTTATTTGATGTAAAATTCTTTTTTGCTTGAAAAAATTTGTGAAATTTTGATTTACAAATTCCGTTTCATTATTACTTCTAAAATTTTTAATCTTTGCATCATATTGATTATCTACAAAATTATAAAAAATTTGAAATTGAGAAAATACTTCACTTTTATATTTTAACAAGTATAATCATGTAGTTCTTGAAAAATCATCTATAAATATAAAAATATATTTATAACCATTAAATGACTCAATTGAAGCGGGGCCACAAACATCAAAAAGTATTAACTCAAAAGGTTTTTTTATTTTACAATTGGATAAACTAAATGGTAACCTTACGTGCTTTCCTAATTTGCAAATTTCACAACTACTACAATCTAGTTGTTTGAAATCAAAAATACATTTCAAAATCTTATCAGAAAGATGTTCAATTCTCTTATACCAAAGAGTGCCTAATTCTTCTTCTTTTTTAATATTGAAGTTGCATTTTTTTCACTCATAATATAAAGCCCATTTTCTAGAAAACCTTCACCAAAGATATTCTTCGTTATCAATTCCTAAAAAGTCATATTTTTGGATGTAAATGTAATTTCACAATTTAAGTCTCGTGGTGATTTTACTAATGGATAACAAGTTAGATGTACTGATTATTCACATGCAAAACATTTGAAATTTTTCTTGAAAGGAGACTAATTGAACCATTTCCTAAAATTTCCATTTTTTCACCATTTGCAATGATTACAAATTGTTTAGTCTCAATTTTTTTGTAATTATCGAGTAAGTTTTTATTTCCAAGTTATGTGATCATTGAACTTGAATCAAGAATCCATTTGGAATTTAAAGAATTTTCGAGTAAGGTTTGCAATCATACCAGTAGGTTTTTTGAGATTTTCCTTGAAACATCACGGATAATCAGGTATACAACTGCCTCATTTGATCCATATCCACTTCACCTTTATTTCTTTTTCACTCCGTTTGTACTCATATCCTCTTTTTCCTTTGTGCAGAGTAACTCCATTTTCTCTCGCTCTTACCCGATTTTGTCGCCGTTGATCTCCCTCTCGACGGCCTCCACCTCGCCTTCCCTTTTGTCGGAGACGAGGGTCGAGACACCCGCACCCTCACGCTCGTGTCCTTCCTTCTTACAATAATCGAGCGAGTGAGTGACAGCATTCCTCGCACTTATGTCCTTCCTTCTTACAATAATCGCAGCGAGCAGGTTTGGTCTCCCCAATGTTCTCGGCCTAGGGGTTAGATGTGGTGATGAAAGCCTTGGCTTGTGGTTGTAGTTGAGTACCCATCACTATTCTTCTTGTCTCTTCTCTTCAACCATCCTAACAACCTCATCACGGATGGCAGCCTCACCCATGAGAAGAATTTGTGAGCAGTTCCCTCATAGCTTGAATCGAGCTTGGAAAGGAAGGTGAAAATTCCATCCTACTCCTCTCTTCTTTTGATTTCATCAAGATCGGCTGTGAGAGGTCGATACACTCTAATCTCATCATTCTTTTTTTGGATTTTTCTGAATAGTTCGGTGACGGATTGATTTTGTTGTTGTAACTATTGAAGTTCTTGCTGAAGTTGATAAATAAGAGAGTAATTTTTCTTCTTTATGAACATTGTCTCGACTTTAACCCACATATCTCGAGTTGTATCTAGATATGTCATGAGATCAGAGATATGGAGTTCCATGGTTGCCAATAACCAACTCATGACGAGATTGTCACTCTTTCTCCATTCTGAAATTTCCTTTCTTTCTTCAATCGTCATGTATTGGATCTTCTAATTTTGGTTTTGATTTCTCACCAAAGGTGACATGCTCAAATTTGTCTCTCGCCGATTAGACCAAAAGTCATTTGACGTGCCCAAAGATGGTAATTTTTACCATTTAGCAAAGACACCCGTAAGTCTCTATATGTTGTGACATTTTCTAGATTTATTGAACTTATACAGTTCTTGTTTGTGGGATTGATTTGGAGCAAGATCAAATCTGTTCTGATACCATGTTGATTTTCTCTTATTTTTGTTGAGAGAGTTATTGAATTGATTTTGGTTTAATGTCTAATGTTATATTTATATATTAAAAGGAAGAAACTAGCCGTTATTAAACTAGCCGTTACTAAAGTAACCGTTATTAAACTAACCGTTACTAACTAGCCGTTATTAAACTAATTATTCTCAACAGAAAATTATGTAGAGGTTGGAACTGGGATTTTTTAAATGTTTTATTTGAACCTAATTATGTTCATTTTATTAGTAGATTAATGAGTTAAAATTTTAGTTTACAGGATAAACTTATTTGGATTCCTAATTACAAGTCAAAACATTTTACGGTCTTTTCTGCTTATAAGTTAGCAGTCATTAATCCTAATAATATAGAACCTCATCATGTTTGTAAAAATTTATGGAGTTCAAAAATGCATGAAAGATACAAAGTGTTTTTATGGAGAATCAGGAGTAGTGCTTCACCTATTAAACTTAACCCTCTTATATTTTAATCAAATTTTTTGACAAATTTGATTAAAATTTATCCTTTAAACTAAAATTTTATTTTTAAGTAATTTTAATATTTTTTTAATTTTATTTTTAAGTAATTTTAATATTTTTTTATATAACTGGATACCTAGATTTATGTAATAATATTTGCTAATGATTTAGCTATATGATCTCTTCAAAATGGAAAGGAAGAATCATTTAATTTTGAGCAAATTTCTGATAACATTTGTAAACATATCCTTGCATAGGTTAATGATCGTAATATTAACTTATAATTATTCAATGCTATTTTATATCAAAAAAAGGAAGAAAAAAAACTCTGGTGAGTATATATTTTTATAATTGATGGTTTAACATAATTTCAATTTATATAGTATATGTTAAATATATGTTCTTGATATTTATTTTATACTAATATACTTGATTTTTATAATTATCTTTATAAAAATATATGTTTATAAAAAATAATATATATTTGATGTAGTTTAAAATTAAAAGAGTGAGTTTTACATATTACTAGATGATACACACTTGAGTTATACACTTATAAATTATATAAATTACATATTAAGTGGAAAAATTATGTGATTACATCCCGTTTTCAATATTTTAGACTTTTTTAACATATTTGCTATACCATATTAGCTATATTATATATCATTTATTATAAAATTATATTATAATTAATTTATATAATATTTGATAATAATATGTATAATATAATAAGATAAAATTAATTATAACTATTTTAATAAAATAATATATATTTAAAAATTTATTTTTAATTTGAGGTAAAAATTAAGATACATAATTTTAAAATTAAAAATTCATACATGTTAAATTAATTGTCTGATACAAATTGGATCGGGTTAAATTATTTATATAAACACTCAATTTTTATTTTGCATAATACAAATGAAGCCTAACTTCACAACCAATATAACGTAGTTTTTGAAATCTGGACCGATGTAAGTATTATTTACAGTTAAGAGTAAAATAAATAAAAATAGGGGTTATTAATTAAAAAACACATTTTAATCAAGAAAAAAATATTGAATTGCCAATAATATCCCTTTATTGATTGTTAAACCATCAATTATAAATCCTAAACCTTAAACCTTAAATCATAAATCATAAATCTTAAAACTTAAATCATAAACTCTAAACACTAAACACTAAATCCTAAATTTTAAATTTTAAATCTTAAAATCTAAATCGTTTAGATTTAGAATTATTTTATTCTTTATAATATATATATATATATATATATATTAAAATTATGATTTTAATTATTAAACATGTTATTTTTATCTTTTTTTCTTATAAATATATTAATTTTATATTTTTTTTACTGTATTAAATGTAAATATTTTATTTATAGTTTTTACCACCATCTTTTCAACTCCATTTTATGCACACTTCTAGGTTATCTTTCTAAGGCACCTAAAATTTAATCCATTTTATACAAAAATATTTGAACTTGTTCTATAGAATAGTATCAAAAATTTTATTTTGTTTACACTTAGATATTCAAAATCTTGTTTGTTTACACATAGTTATTATTATTTTTTGATATTAAGTAATATCATGTTAATTAATTAATATTAATTGGATTTATGTATTAAAATTTAATTAGTTAAAATGATAGGACTTACGTATAAATAAAATATAAATATAAATATTTTTTATAGAGAAAAAAATAAAGACATTTTTTATATAAAATTTATTACCTTTAGTCGTACCTAGTACCTACTGATTAAGGCCCAAATCCCAAACATACGTAGTACAGTTTTGGTATTTCTTTAAAAAAAAATGTGGACGACTCAACCCATTGTAACTATGCCCTTCTTTGAATCCAGCATATATATTTACGGTTTATGCTAAATGTTGTTACGTATGGACCTAACCTACTGATTGGCATAGTACATATAAGTATAAACTATTTTATCGCATTAAATATATTCAATAGCATATATATTTAAGATGTTTTATTATTACTAAATAATTCATAGCCTCATGACTAAATGATATCAAAGGCATTGCATAATATTATGATATCTATCACTCTTTCCATAAACTACCTACGAGGACATTAGATACAATAGAGAAGTTATTCATTAAATGAGGTGTACTATCACCAATAACAATATTAGTTGTTTTAACAAAATAACTAGTGATTAATGGTTTAAAAAAAAAAATTTTTTTTGCTTATATTGTATATCTATCGTTTTAGACTACCATGTCAATAAAAAAAATGTTTATTAATGGTGACTATATTACGAGTAATAAATAACTCCTTCTATGAGTAATACACCATATAAGTTTTTTTGACTTGGTACTATGAAGTTGATTATGCCTCAAATTTCTTGATACACAACGTACATGAAAGTAGAAAATGGTAACTAGCTAGGGCTTTGGGTTCTTTGGTGATCTTACTTTTCATGATTTAGCATGAACAAAACAAGGCTTGGTGATTTGTTTGCTTTTTGTTTGGACCAGAAGGAAAAGTATACGAAGTAGTGAATATAACATTTTACAATTTCCAAAACATGCCTTGATATCGGATGGTTCCTAGAAAGAATGATCAGTAGAATGTACATGTGGCATTTAGCTTAAAGTGCATTCCCACTGAAAGGGATTGAAACCAACCACGTACAGAGGCACGTACACACCGATCAAGATGTTTCGAATCTTTATGTGATTAAGGCAATACCAATACTAAACTATATATTTAATTAGCCGCTACTTAAGGAATCCAATGCCTTAGTACTTTTAACCTAATCTCCAACCATTTGCCATTTTACTTTTTACTTCAAAAGAAAAACACATATATCTAAGAATTGTTTACTGAACTTGAAGGATGTATGTGTTTGGTATTTTTGTTAGGCAGCATAGAATAATTAATAAAAGGAATATAGAATGTAGGAATCAAACCAGTTGACACGGAATTGTGAGGTTTAGTTAGAGGTGTCTAGTCATCTCAATTGAGTTAACTCAATAAATAGATTGTGTTAGATTTTGTAGGTAGGTGTATAAAATAATTTCACGTTAAAAAATATGAATAATAAATTAGATTTATAATTAAGATAGATTATTCTATTTAATAAATTAACTTTTTGAGTTGAAAATTTAGACCTAACAACTTATATCAAAATTAAGACCCAACTTGCATTGGTAAGATAGACACAAGGTGGGTTCTCAAGGTGAGAGTCTAAGCTTAATGAACAATGAGCCTTTTGTTGGATTACAATGAAAATTGTTTAATATAGTTTTAGATTCATTTAAACTCTCTTTTCGAAATTTGATTAAATTAACATGAGTTCTTTGACTATTTCTTACCACGTGTGTGAACTCGATGGATTATGAATGACACTCTAGAGATGCTGCTAAATGATTGATCATTGGTGTTAGGACATAGTTGGAGTTTAAAGAAGATAATTTGTTCTCGCTTAAAAGGAGATTATTAGGTGTGCAAACAAGTCTTACATAAAAAAAACATGAGTAACAAATTATATATATATAGTTGGAATGAACTACTCTTCTTAATAAGTTGACCTTTTGGTTTAGAAGTCGAGGCCGAAGAGAATCAACCCATTAAAAGAAATGATCTTATCGTATTAGATCATTTTGATCTCGATCAAATTGTCTTGAGTTGGGTTATCATGTTATCAATTAAAAAAAATTCAACATAAATATGTTATTTTGATCAAATATAACCTATTAAATTAATTTGTACCATCATATTCGTACTATGTTTAACCTAGTTAACAAACAAGTTATATGGATCATGTCGTATCGTACCGGTTTACTTTATAAATTATTTTCATCTCGTATTATCATATCGTGTCAGAATCCCTAAATGTAGTTGTGTTCAAAGTTAATTTATTAAATTCTAATCAAAAAATCGAATCAATTCAACTTAAATATTTCTTGAAAAATAGAAATTTAACCAAATCATCTAAAGGTGTTAAATTAATTCAAATTGAATTTGGTTGATTTGAGTTATTTTAACCTTTTTTCTTCTTTAATTTGTGAAATATATTGTTTTTCCCTTAAAATGAATTTGATTCTACATCATAACAATACAAATCACATATATGATATCATATAATTGCTATTATTTAAATTTTAGGGTTTTAAACTTTTAAATTATTAAATAAAGAAAAATTATTAAAATTAATATAATGCATATGGTATTTGGTTGGTTCAGTTTTAACTATTTTTGGCATTTGATAAAAAAACCGAACTAATCTATATTTTATAGTTTACTCAAAAATTAAAAACAAATCCAATCAATAATCTTTTGAAATTGAAAAAAAAAATTTGTTTGAATTGTTAGGAATAACTAATTTGCTTATTTTTTTGCGCATCCCTACCATACATTAAGGAGGAAAAAATGCTATACATAAAAGCGAGAGTGGTATACATGAAACTCGGTGAGTACGAGGGGGTAAGGTGCACTTTTCTGTATTTTCATTTGATAAAAAAAAAAAAAGTCTCAAGCTATTGAAGTATTAATGGCATGGTATACTTTGTACTAAACAAAATAATTTGATGATATTATTGCTACAGTAAATTTGGTTAATAAAAGTTCATTTATCCAATACTAATAATATAGAGCTGTTATTAGTAGAATAATTAAAATGTAAATTTTTTATATAATTATTATGGAATAAAAGCGAATGTGACAATAGTATAACCTAATTAATGAGTATATAATTGCATCTAATTTTTGGATTTTTTTTAATGAAAATAAAGGTTGTGTTGTTTGAACAAAAATATTTTTATTAGAAATACTAAGAGAAGGTTTGGCCAATCAACCCAAAAACATTTTTTTTTTTTGGTTTATAAAACAAAAACAAAAAAAATTCTTAAAAAGAAATGAAAGTGTTTGGTCATATTTTTAAAATTATTTTCAAAAACAAACTATCTTTAAAACTTAAAATTTAGAGAATAATTAAGAAATATTTTCAATGTTTTTAAAACATAAACATAATAGATTTCCTTGCTAAACTATGTGATTTAAAATAATTTGATCAAATAATATAATCATTTTTTTATTTTTAAAAATAATTTATTAAAATAATAACAGAAAATTCATTATTTTTAAAAACTATAGAAAATTATTTTAAGTTAATCAATCAAACAATAACATACGATTTTATAAAAATTTAAACGATTAATGTAATTAGTGGGAGGTAAATATATATTATTTACTTCAAAAACTACCTATAAGCTCAAAACTTTTGATTTAGCACCGGAGCCTCTTAAGCATTATTATTTACGAAGTTATAGTTTTATAACTATTTAATATTCTAATTATCTTATAATTTTAAAAAAATTAAGATAACCTCATTATTATGCATAAATAAATATTTTAATACCATAATTTTTAAGTTGAATACATATAATTATGTTATTTATAAAAATTAGTTATTATAATCGATCACTTTTAATAGACTAAAAATGATTATTTAATAAATTATATGATTAAAATATTTACTTTTTATAATAATAATACGATAGATATTATCTTACTCATAAATTATAGGATTAAAATATTCATTTTGAAAAATTATAAAACTTATAACACTTAATTCAATAATTATGATATTTATATACTTATTTAATAAAAATTATGAAACTTTCCTCGCATCACTATGCCAAAATATATCTTTAAAGTCGTTTAGGTAAACCGACTTTAAATTGGGAGACTTTAAATTTAAAGTCGGTTCGCACAGTGAATCGATTATAAATTCTGTATTTTTTTATACATTTTATTCATTTTTTACTATCCTCAGAACCTGTATTCGATTACATAATAGTAGGAAAACCAAAATCTATTTAAAAGAATTTAAATAATACAAATAATTGAAAAATTAAATATTAATTAATTACTTAAGAATTAAATTTATTACAAAAAAATAATTTACATACAATTATATATCAAAAACCTAAATACATAAAATTATTAAAATAAATAAAATGAATAAAATATCTTCTTTTCTTCTAAGCTTAAATAAAAATACACAACTTATATAACACAAAATTTATACATATAATCAATAACACATAATATACTTTAAAATAAAAAATATGAATAATAAGTATAAAATAATTCATATAAATACTTACAAGAGTAAATAAAGTGATAAGATGAAGGAAATGAAAAGTAAAAGTTGGATAAGTGAGAAAGTCAAGGAAAATAGGTGCGAAAAATTTGAATATTATGCTAAAAAAAATAGTGGATCTATGAGAGAAATTAGAGAGGAAGAAAAACCAAATTGATGGCGCTAGAAATGATGGTTGGAAGTGGCCAAAAAAAGAGAAAAAATAGAGATAACAGACGGTTTTTCTCTATAAGGGAAGAGGAAAATACGAGCTAGCACTACTGATAAATAGGAGAGATAAGAAGATAAGAAAAAAATAAGTTAACATCGATTGACACGTAAAACTGACTTAAAATTTTACATGTAGAGTCGATTTTACGTATAAACCAACTTAAAAAATGATAGAAAAATAAAGTAATAACGTCAGTTACACATAGAACCGACACTACACGTAGGATTTTAAGTCGATTCTACGTATAAGTTGACATTATATGTATGATTTTAAGTCGGTTATACGTATCAACCGACACTACATGTGACTTAAATCGGTTGATACGTAAAACTGAGTTAAAATCTTAAATATAGCGTCGATTAACACTTATAATCGATATTATTTTTAAAATTTTTTAAATAGATTTTTTAAGATATTGATTTAAAATAGATTATAAGTAGGTTTTTTTTTAATAAATTTTAAATTCCGAATTAATTACTATTTTTTATATAGTAGTGCATTTTGCCCAATTATTTAGTATGGCTTATAATCTAGATTCTTATTTGTTGCCCCCCAAAGAGGGAGCCAATATTGTCTCTGTTTTTTTCATTACGCCCCGAGTATTCGATAATATTCTTATCTTCTTCTTCTTCCTTCATTTTTTTTAATTAATAATTGGGTCGACTCTCTGAAAATGACTAATACTATAATTGTTACCGTTCTTTTATCCGCACGATAGATTTAGGCTCGTGCAAAGTCGACAGTAGTCTTTTCCCCAATCTTTTTATCTGATAACGTTGAAAAGATATTGACTTTTTTTGTGGTTATTCACATTTGACGGTTCATGAATTTACATTGGAGTCTATCTTTTGTTCCAACAACACAAGTAGGAGAAAATAGGTTCTTTGAATATATATATATATATATATATATATATATATATATATATATACATGATTGTAACTAAATTTTATTTAAATTATAATTATAATTTTTGTAAGTTAGCATATATTTACGATGATATTTCAAAAATAATTTTTAATATTTTAATAATTTATTACTTAATTGATATAATTAAATAAAAAAAATTATTTACAAAAGCAAAATTGGTAATAGAATTTGAATTTCTTAATTTTTTTTATGTATTTAATGTCCCATATCATGTTGTATTAACTTTTTAAGACATTTTTGGTATATAAATAAAGTTTATTCCATGTACTAGCATCAAAGAATAAACAATATACTTCTTATTAAAGAAAGTTGTCTCTTCATTATTTTCTTTTATATTCCTAATATTGTTTAGGAATATCTTCTCTCTCTTCCTTTTAAAAATTGAGTGATATTATTTATGAGATATTTCTACTCTAGAATTGTTAAAATAATTTACTGAAGATAAATATAATATAGTGAGGATAATTTTATTTTAGAATTACTAAAATGTTTGACCGATAAAGATAATATAATTAGAATAGTTATACTCTAAAATTGATAGAGTTTTCGTCTAGTTAGAGATTCTTACTAAGCTTCCTACTATGAATTTGTTAGAGTGTTTGTTAAGATAATAGTTTCATTTTATTTATTATATAATACAAATACGAGAACTTATTGCAAGATAACGTGTCTACTTAGTTTAAACTTTGTTCACTCATTTCATATTGCATAAGTGCTTCCATATTGGTGCACTTGCACTTTTATCTTGTGTCATTATGGCTAATAGTTGTTATTATTCTAAAATATATGAGTAATTTTATCTAAAAGTTTATAATGTATGATTTAGACTTTTATTTATAGTATGCATTAAGGTGTGCAAAGATTCAATAACTTGATGAACTCTACAAATTTGAGTCAATTCATTAAATTTTGAGTGGTCAAATTAAAAGTTGGATTGGATTGAATGAAAAAAATTCTCAATCCATTAAGATTGAATTGGTTAGTGGATTGTATTGTCTACCATCCATTACAATACAATTCGAATAAATCAAAATTAAATAATATTTATATCTTGTATATATATCACTCTTTTAAGATTTTTTCACTTTTTATTATACAATTTCTTTCCATTTACTTAACATTTAAAGTTGTTAAAATATTCTAATGTTATTAATTTCTTGTCTTTTACATTTTTTACTTAATTTTTTATTTTTATTGAGTTTGAGATTATAATATTACTAAATTGTAATATTTGCATTATTATTGTGATATTTTTTTATTTTATTAATTGAATACTTATATGTCTATTATGGGTTAAAGAATTAGAGTAAATAGTCAAAAATAATCTAAAATGGCATAAAAAGACATTATATATCGAAATGATCTTATCTGATCTATTCAATTAAAAGATCGAATTGAATGAATTTTTTTCAATCAAATTATATGATTGAATTGGATTGTATGAGCTCAAATTTGACGATTTCGATACGATGAATACTCCTATATATAATGTATTTTTGTATATCATAATAGCATTCAAACTTATGACTTAAAATTAAAATATAATGAATGATATTGTCATACTATTTGAAAAACTATGTATAGTGATTTATGATAAGTATTATTTTATACACATTTTTATATATCAATTTATTTATATTTGCACACATATTATTATTATAATGAGTTAAAAATTATTTAATTTATATCTATTGAAAAAATATTAATTTACTAGATTTTTATGTTTTTTTTAATTTTTATTTAACAGGTGCATGTATTCATCGAGACATGAATATACTTAGCTTAAGTGGATGTATTTAGCATCAAGAACCTATAACGACAACATTTTAACTCACTTCAAGATACACAACGATGCTAGTGTACTTTGTTTCCTCTACAGCTAGCATGAATAACACATCATTTCCTCCAACTTTACCAAACAACATGTCATTTCGTCATATCCAATTCGTTCATCAACCTTCGCACAAGCACTATTCCACTTGTAATTACGGTGCTTGACAAGTGACACTAAGTGTATTTACTCAATTATGTTTTCATGATGCTTTGTTATTTTTGTGTATCATTAATCCTAATTCAACTCTAAAAGTATCACTTTTTTCTTATAAATACCCGAACAACACCCCTTAAAATACATTTAATATCATAACTACATGAAAATTAAGAAAAAATAAAAATATATTGATTCAATACAATATTGCGAGAGCTTTCAAGGGAGATTTAAGAACAAGTGACAATTGATATTTTTAGTTTCTTTGGCTCTAATAATTCATCAAATTTAGATTATTTTCTTTATTATGAAATATTTAGTTATTGTTATAAATTATATATTAAGTTAAATATTCAATTTGATTGTGGATAATTCCAAACACTAGACTATATTTTAGTTAAATTTGATGTTACGAATAATTTTAATTGTAATTCTTGATTTTTGATGTATTCAATTATATATTTAAATGCAATGACTATACATGTCATGAATTAGGATGATCAATTAATTTGTTGGATGAATATGCTTATATATAGTTTGAAATATTAGTACATATATGCTAATATTTTATTCAAATCATCTAGTTTGTTAGATGAATATGCTTATATATAGTCTAAAATGTTAGTATGTATATGTTAATATTTATGTTCAAAGTGGTACCTCATGGTTGCTACCACAAGTAGGTTGAATATCTTCGCTAAATGTTTAGAGATTGTTTTAATTTTATTTAGTTTAGTTATCATTTTTTTAAATCTTAATGTAAAAAATGAATTAAATCTAGTAGGCATATCTCTAGATTGTTTAGGATTTAGTTAATAAGGGAATCCTTAATCAATTATATGGTAAGAAAAGATGAAAAATCTTAAGCGGATCTAGATTTCTAAAGCCAAAGTTAAGAATTCAATAATGGTTTTAAATTATAAAAGTAATTTAAAACTTAATAAATTAATTTACATTCATGATATATTTAATAAATTTGTAGGAAAATGGTGAAGACAATCCTATAATCGTTTATATCTTATAATCCTATTGTAACTTTTTTTATTGTTTTATGTTATTTTAAAAAAAATAATTCAAAAATATCATTTGTTAATTTAATTAACTCAATAATAAACTGATAAGTAGTAGGGAAAATTGACAACAATTCTTGTAAATACAATAACCCTAGTTATTAAATTTACTTGTCACTTGTATATGATCACATATTCTTACGTATTCTAAATCATGTAAACTTCTCAAGCATACATGCATTTTTTTATCATTATATATATATATATGTATATATATGATTTTATTAATGATTTCATAATCTGCTATCTTAATATATGCAAAAATAAAATGCCATTGATATTGTCATTGTTATGTATCATATATTATGAATAAAAAAGAAAACTAGATGCCATGATTTTTAATTAATGTTATAAATATTGTTTAACTGAGTATAATAAAACGAATATTAATTTTTGATATGAAACATAACACACATGGCATATGAGATTTTTATACATGCATCATGAAATTAATTTATCACGGGGAGTATACATGTATATGAGTCTTGCGAAGTATGGTACCCACTGATTGCAACAGATTATTTTGGATAGATTATAGGTATGCATTCACATCACATGTATTCTTGGAGTTTTTCATCTATGGCACCTTGGATTGTTAACCACATACGGGCCTCGGAGTTGGACCCCTATTGTGTCTCAAATTTTGACCGCACATGAGCCTCAAAGTTGGACCCCCGTTGTGTCTTGGAGTGGACCGCCTATAGATGAGGGTCTACATGACTTTGATTTGACCAATACATGTTCCATATTTATTTTGGATTATGACTATACATTGGGTTGGAAGTGAACCCATATGCATCTCAAAGAGTGACTGTGCATGTATCTATGTATTTTGGTGACCAATACATATGAGGTTACATATCATGCATATGGATTTTTACTTACATAGCATATTTTATAGTATATAAGCATGCATTGGGCTATCTAGAATCTATAGTGTCCCAATTTTGGAAGCAAGGAAGTACATGTATAATTTAATTTTAGTAAATATAATCTTCCCACATTATATACTAATGATGATGATATTTTTTATTCATGAACTTCACTTTAAATGACATGCATCATGAATATTTATTTGTTATAAAATTATTTCTAGAGTAGACTCTTATTGAGCAACTTGTAACTCAAATCATTTCACTTTTTCCTTTCACATTAGTTTTTCGTAAGGTGCCTCATATTTCGATGTTGAAGAAGTAGAAGAAAATTTACATGTGTTACCCCTATTTTGTTTATTTTATTTTGTATACTATATTTTGAAGACAATGAGGAGACATGATGTAAAATAATTTATCCTTCAATATTTTTATTGTTATGTATTCGATGTTTTCTATAATTTAAATAATTTTTATTAAACTTGTATTTTAAATAGGGATATCATAAATTTAATATAGATTTTAGCAAAATAAAATCTTAATTTTCTTTAAATATGATTTAAAATTACATTTCTTTTCTATCTCATGTACCTATTTTTTAAGACATGTCAATTTAGCATCAGAGCATAGTTTTGATCTCTTGGGAATAATATTCATTTATAATCTTGAAATATTTTTGAACTCTTTTTGTCTTAACATAGGTTTAAGAAGGGTGATTAGGAATCTACCCGTAAAAGATGCAAATGAAAATGAAAATGAATAGAATCTATTACAAGCACTACACAAGTTAACTACTTAGGCCATACAACTCGGAGGAAAGAGGTAGAGCTTACTACATTAAAGATTTCAAAAAGATAGGACCATCATTCTATGATGGTACCCCTAATCCCAAAATCATAGAAGGATGGATTCAAAAAATTAAAAAGAAAATAAACACTCTAAACATTCTTGTACATTTTAAAGATTGATTCATTGCATATAAATTAAGTGGAGAAGTCGACTACTGGTGGGACTCTATAAGCAGAGGAAAAAATATAAAAACAATAACATGGGAGGAATTTAAGGAGATGTTCTACAAAAGAGTTTTCAACGAGACTAAAAAGGCTAATAAGGTAGTTGAGTTTATGAATCTTGAACGAGAGGACATGAACATCACATAATATGAGACTCATTTCAATCATCTATCAAGGTTCGTAGAAAATATGGTAGTGAGACGCGAACAAAGGTACAAATTTTTTGATGGGCTTACGAGGTGACATCCTCTTACAATTAATGTATCATAGTGTATTGACCTATACTATAATAGCTACCACAGCTTATAGAGTTGAGCAAGTCAATATGGAGCAGTTAAAGGTGGCTACATAAATCATAAAAATCTAAGGATAAAGGAAGAGAGAAAATGAACTTCTTGCAAAAAAGACCTACAACTAACGTAGTGAATTTTCAGGAAGTAATTCATTCGAAAGTCTTCAATATCACCTTTATAATTGCTACAACTGCAATCAACCTGGGCATCTCAAGCACAATTTTCCTGAACTCATAACTAATCAATATAGTAGAGGATAGAAATTTAGTTTGGAGGCATCAAATACTCAAAGGTATTTCCAAGGATGAGGTCATTAATCCAATTGGGAACCCTAACAAAATTTTCAACATCCCAAACAATCCTTTCAAGAAAAATCCTTACGATTTTACCATCTTTCCAAGTAGTCAGACTATTCAATGTCAACCTTATACCCAAAAATAATACAAGGGAAAATGTGTTTCCACTTAAGGATGGGCGTGCCAAGTGATGCGTCACTTGTTTGGCTGCGGCCCACCCCTTGGCTTGCGTGGTTCATGGTGGGTCATATCCATGTGTCCTGGTGGAACTCGAATTCTGGGTTAAGTGTAATGGGTTGAATAAAGGGTAGTTGGCGCCCTCACCGACAAGCTTTTGGTAGGAATGGTTAGCTCCTATTCCTAAGTTTGGTATCAGAGCCTGGTCCCGGGTTCGAGTTCCAAAAAGCGCAAGTTTGAGGACGAACTTCTCTTACGAGGGAGGGAGTGATGCGTCACTTGTTTGGCTGCGGCCCACCCCTTGGCTTGCGTGGTTCATGGTGGGTCATATCCATGTGTCCTGGTGGAACTCGAATTCTGGGTTAAGTGTAATGGGTTGAATAAAGGGTAGTTGGCGCCCCCTACTGACAGCTTAAGCTTTTGGTAGGAATGGTTAGCTCCTATTCCTAAGGATTATAAGGTCAATCATTTAAGATATTTTATAGGTAAGGGAGAGCTTGAAATAAATGACATTGTCAAATGTATGATTTTATTATATCATTCTTAGGTATGAGTTCTTTTCGATATTGGTACCACCCATTCTTTCATTTTATTACCTTATGCCCAAATGTTGAAACTTGCATGTGAAACCATAGAAACCCATTTACTTTAAAAACTCCTATTGGAGTCTCTTCTAAGGTCTTGTATGTTTGTAAGAATTATGCAACCAGATTTAATGATCATCATTCCTAGCTAAATCTTATTATACTCGGTATAATTTATTTTGATATCATTGTAGGATTGGATTGGTTAAGAAAATATCAATTAATTATAAATTTCTTTGAGAATAAGGTTACCATTCAAAATCCTAAAGGCATAAAGGTTCAATTTTATGGCAAAAAATGAGTTAAACTTTCTAGTGCTTTTCTTAAGTGCTGTTTAGGTGGAAGACGGAACTAAGAAAGCATAGCCCTCCTAAATTCTTTGAAAGTAGACATAGATATTGAAAGAAGCTTAGCACAGATACGAGTAGTGAATAAATATTGGGATGCATTTTGGAAGAATTACTTGAACTTTCTCTATCTTAAGAGACCGACTTTGTGATTGAGTTATTTCCTAAAACTATTCACATATCTATTGCTCCTTATCATATGAAACCTATGGAGAAATAAAAGCTAAGGCAATAGTTGAATGATTTGTTATCAAAAGGATTTATTCAACCTAGTTTGTCGCTTTGGGGAGTGTCTATTCTATTCATCAAAAAGAAATATGGAGATTTTACACTATGCATTGATTATCACCAACTAAAAAGGTTGACCATAAAGAACAAATATCCATTACCTCGGATTAATAAACTATTCAATCAAATTGGAGATGCAAATTTCTTCTCAAAAATCAATCTAAGGTTGGGATATCACCAACTGCGAGTTAGAGAGTTGGACATATCCAAAATTGTTTTTCATACGTAATGTGAGCATTTTGAGTTTTATGTTATATCATTTGGTTTAACCAATGCCTCTATAATGAATCGAGTATTTCAACCCTACTTAAACCAATTTATCATTTTTTTATTGACTATATTGATTTATTCAAAAACTCGTAAAGAGCATGAAGAACATCTTAAGATTACTTTGCAAAATTTTAGAGAGCATTATTTGTTAGCAAAGTTTGAGAAATGTGATTTATGGATTACTCGACACGTCATATCTAAAAGAGCTATTGTGATGAATCCTTCTAAGATGGAAACAATATTAAGTTGAAGCAACCAAAAAATGTGACTAAAATTTGAAGTTTTCTTAGACTGACTAGATATTATTGAAATTTTGTGTAAGACTTCTCGAAGATTACTACACCCTTGACACATCTTATATGGAGTCAAATTCTTTTATGATGTAGCTTGTGAGAATGCATTTCAAGATTTGAAAGTAAGATTGACGATTGCACAAATTCTTACTGTTCTAAATAGTAAGAAACCTTACATGGTCTTTACTAACACTTCACTACAAGATCTTGGATACATTCTAATGCAAAATGATTAAGTGGTTGCCTAAAAATCATGAAAACTCAAGGTTCATAAGCATGAATACCCAACATATGATTTGGAGTTAACATCTAAGATCTTTGCATTGAAGATGTAGAGATGTTACCTCTATAGTGTCAAATTCTAAATCTCTTTAGATCACAAAAGTCTCATATATCTTTTTACTCAAAAAATCTCATATTGTTGCATAAATGATGTTAGACACCTAGTGAAATACTCAGACTATGGAAGGTTATGATTTGAACCTATATGATGATGAAAGACAAATATTCTTATACAATCTCATAACAAGTTCTATGTTGTTGGAAAACATCAAAGAATCTAATCTAATGATCCTAAATTTTGTAAAGTATGGTGTAGGATGACTAAAATAGAGATAGTGGAAGGATAAATTCATAGTGAAAAAACATTTTGTTTCCATAAAAATATAATGGTATCTATCGATTATTATTTAAGGCAAGAGATCATGGAAGAAGAACATATGTCAAAATTTATGATATACCTTATAAATATAAAAATATATCATAATTTAAAAAGACTTATTGGTAGAAATGAATTAAAAAAGATGTCGCATAGTTCGTAATAAATTATATAATATACCAACAATTCAAGACAAAACATAAGAAACATATAGGATTATTTCAACCATTTCTAGTAACAAAATAAAAATGGGATGATATGAACATAGATTTCATGCAATAATATTTAATGAGTAATATAATGCTATCGGGATTACGGTGTTTTATGGATTTGGAGGCTTTTTTTATCATGCTTGATTCATATATATATAAAATAGTTAATTCAAAGTTTATGTAATCTTTAAAAGTTATTTAATTTTAAAGATTTAAACTTAATTTACATATTTTAAAAATCATGGGATTAAAATAACTTGTAATAAAATATAATATTGTTTCTAAGCGCTAAATTTATAATCATATTTAATCATATTTAAATACAATTTACAGGATTATCATGCTTTGTTTGAGGAAACAATAAAATAAATAAAAATTTAGATTAAATAATTAACTCTCAAAAATTATGAAATTTAATGCAATTTGGAGACTAAATTATTATTTTTAAAAATAGCATGACATTGCAGCCCAGTAAGAAAAACAAAACAGAAAGGAAGAAAGGAAGAAAGGAAGAAGAAAAAAAAATATTCCGCGGCATCTTGTCGGCAGGATGGGTGACAGTACCGCCTTTCTGCAGAAAAACTAATAAATTTGTAAATTATTTATTATTTTCATTAATTATCTGTTTATTTTTAATTCTTAAAAATATATTTTTTATATTAATAATAATTAACAATAAAACACTATTTATAAAAAATATTATATATCTTAAATTTAAAATATAATATAAATAATATTATATAATATTGTTGTTATTACAATCATATTTATTATATTATATAAAATAAAAAAAATAATCTTTAATTAATTAACTATACACTTATATATTTTATTTACATTGAAAAAATAATAATTTGAATACAAACAGTAAAAAATATTTGTAATTATAACACATTAATTTTAAATTAATAAATATTCCGTACCTAATTCTTTCCCGTCCACTTTTTTCATCCATCTTTTCCAAGTTCACAAATTTGACGTTGACCCCTCCTTCCATCTCATCTTATCTTATATTTTCTATCCTTTTCGTTTCCTTTGGAGGAACCCAATATCTACTGACTCTTCGATATCGTCACCCATTTTAACTTTCCATGTACTCAGTTTCAAAATTTATAGACACTCCTCAACTACGGATATTATGATATTTGCGGTGTTATTTTTATAAATTAAATATATTAACTATATTTTTTAAAAAATAATATAACATAATTATTTTAATATTATATTTTTAGATATTTTAGTTATTTTTTATCAATTTTATTTTTTTATATTTTTAATATAAAAAAATAAAAAATAAATCATTAAAATAGCTTCAAATAATAATTAATATATATTAATTTAAATTAATTTATCTAATATATTCATATTAATTTATTTGTCTTTTACATAAATACATATTGATATATTTATTTAATTAATTATTTATCATATATACTTATACATATTTGATTAATTATACATACACTAAAAACAAAAGCTTAGCACTATTACATTGAGTTTACTCTGCGGCCTACAGGATTAAAATCCTTTAATTAGTTAATGTCCATCACTAATTTACATCTTATAAATTAAGTTACTCATTAATCTTACATTAAAGTGACTTTTACTAATATATTTAGTGTAATTCAGACAAATAAACGCATCACAATTTCTATGTAAATTATTTCTCAATACAATTTCTTTCAAATTCATTAAAATTTTATATACAAATTTTTTAATTCCTATTATAATAGAATATTTATGCGATATTTTTTAAAATTTTATACGTATAATTTATGTTCTTTCTATTTCTCCAAGCAAAACTCTTCGCATTACAATATTTATTGTATCGATTTGTCCTCTCATAAGTAGAATTAGAATAAAACGTCAATTAACTCATGTTAATTTTATTAGAACTTTATTGTATCGATTTGTCCTCTCATAATTAGAATTAGAATAAAACGTCAAATAACTCACGTTGATTTTATTAAAAATGTTTTCGAAGAACTTGATTTTGTTACGCAAGAAAAAAGTATAGCGAAAAATTTATATAAAAAATTTCATTCATTAATTTTATAATTTTTTTTATTAATTTAATATTTATATTCATTAAACTTTATTCAATCAACTTATTTTGCTCCTGTTGGAACTCCGTTCCTCCGTTCGAACAAATGTGCAAGTTAACTGTATACCTCAACTAATATTCTCTTAAAATGAAGGGACTCTCTACATCTCTTTTATGGAAAAAAAAAGAGTGGTAGACGTTTCATTTTTTTTAATTTGGCCTAAAAATGTACCTAAAATGTTTACCAATAATTTTTCTTTTAAGTAATAAATTGATATAAAAAATTAATTATAATACAACTAAATTTATAAATAAAATTTTATCTTTAATCATTCTTCACATAATTTACATATATTACTTTTCTTATAACGCAAAAGATATATATTTTTTATATTTTAAAAATGTAATATATTAAGATTTTAAAAGTATTACTTTCAAGTCTTACATCCATTAAAATTTTTGCTTTCTTTACGTTTATTAATCATTGTCAAATCTTTCTTTCTAAAAGTTCTTTTGGAGAAAATTAAACTATAGATTTGTACACGGTATCACAGTATCACAGTTAGTTCCTTGATTTTTTATTGGTGTTCAAAAATTTGACGGTGCGCTCACCCTTAGGGTACAACTATATTTGCTCAAGTGACGACTAGGACTACTAATCGATGTAGAATGAGGTTATTAAGTCTCATATCGACCAAAGATTCTGCTTTCGTTATATTTATAAATCATCGGTAATACTTTATCTATAAGAACTATTTTAAATAGATTTAGGTAATAAATTTCTACGATAATTATGTAAATAATTGAGTCTTATAAAAATAGTTAGAAAAAATTAATATTAATTGAAATTATTTTTCATAATTGAGTACCTCTCGTAAGATAAGATTTATTACCTTGTAGATTTGATGGCGTCCAACGTCATATTTTTTTATTTTTAATTAATTAAAGTATGAACTAAATAATGTGCTTAACTCTTAAGGTTGCGTGTAAGGGTACCTCATTAATTTTAACCTTTGAAGACCCATTAATGGCTGGGAAAAGAAACTTAATAGAGATACATATGGACCACTTTATGAGTCAGTATGCATATCACTGCCTCCATCTCCACAACATTCACTCATTATTATTATTATTACAAATTAATATATCAATATATATAATCCTAAGTGTAACTTTAACCATCTTTTTATTAGCATACATAATATATTAAAAATAAAATTCATTCACTAAATATATATATGGTGGTGAGAAAATTATATTGCATTCTTATCTCATTGATCATTTCTGATCGATATAATAATTAATTAATTACTCTGATAAGCTAAAGAGAAAATAAGTAAATAACTGTTCAAGCATCCTCAGCAAAATAATAAATAAAAATATTAAATGAAACCACCGTATATATATGTTGAAGTTAGTACTTGATGTACAAAGTATAATTTGAAATAAAAAAAATATTTACATTTTATTAGTGTGTGAGACTCATATCATAATATTGTAATGTCCATTTTGATAGAATATATAATTTAGCTTAAGATTTATAATTTTTATAAATCTTTACTTATTAAGTTAATTTTTTAAGATTAAAAATTCAATAATTTTTATAAATTTTAACAACTTTTCATAATTTCATAATTTCAAGGATAAATAATTTTGTGTATCTTTTATAAAATAATAATAATAATAATAGGCTTCTAACAAAAAGATAAATGACCCAAACGATAATAAAAATAAGTTAAAAATTTATAATTTAATAAGATATTAGAGATATAATATATCATATTGATTAAATAAAATATAATTTTATATATTATAAATAAAATTTATTAAATTAATCTTTTAAAATCATACATTTTATACTTCTTATTAGATTTCATATATCAACAATAATTTAATAAGTTGAACAAAATGTATGTGAATTTACGGAGATAGACGAGATGGTTCTGCAACTCACCTGCATGCAACAAGCTCGAGTGATAAAAACGTTGCCTTAATTATTTCAAAAGACCACTCAGCTATCAAACCTTCTGTTAGTTATCTGCTGGTATCTCAATTATGCCTATGATTTAGGTAGTAATACGTGGTACCGTTCCTTCCTCATAAGAAGGTTATTTCTGTCCAAAATTACGAATATACGATCCTAAGCTGAGAGGCCGGGACAGATATTGAGCGTAAGCATGACGAACGATTATAGTGACAAAGTGAATACTTTATTAGTTAGATTAATTATTAGATTTATATATATATATATATATATATAGATTCTGAATTTCACTCGTAGTGATTACTAGTGAATGACGATCCAATTAATATCTTCAAGATTAAAATGAATTAAAACTTTAAAATATTTTTAATTCAAGTCTTCGATAAGAAATTGAGTTGAAACTAGGTTGGTGTCGTCAAATAATAATCAAAAGATACTGAAATTAAATGGAAGAATTAATCGAAGACTATCAAAATCTTTCAAAAATAAATTCTTTGACTGTCATTTTCTCATAATTATAATTGAAGATTGTGGTCGTAGTCCTTAGTCATAGATCTTGAAACTCATTTTATCGTATATATAATATAAAACCAGCCAACATAATAACACACAATTTTTTGTCCACGAAAGCTTAGGAGAAGAAACTTTGTACATATCATGACTACTATTAATAAAATATTGGAAGAGTAGTTTTATATAATATGAGTTTATGTTGATTTTTAATTTACATATTTATTTTGTTTTCTATGTTCTCTTTTATGGTATAAATGAATAGGATATAATTATTAATTAAAATAAAATTATATTTCATAACATTATTTATTAGGTGTAAAATAGTTCACGTCATGTGACACGATATAAGAGGTTTTAATTAACAAATAACTCACAGTTAAACTTATTTACTGCTAAATCAGCAGATAAATATCAATTTCATATAAATATTCAATAAGATAAATGATCGACATTTAAACTCTTAATTATCTAACAATGAGATAATTAAGTAGAAAAAAAATCACATATTTAAATATTAATCTATCATTATTAGTAAGGATTATCAACATGTATAATTTCTCCTATAAATATTCACTATTGTTCACCATTAAAAATATATTCTTCTCAGAACTTAACACAACTTCATAATTGGAGATAACTGAAAACACTAAAATTTATATTTTATTCTTAAATACATCTGCATCTTTATGCATCAAAAGGAGAGACACTAGTCTCATTCTTTTTACTAGTTGGACTTACTTAAACATCAAAGAGTCAAAGGCTGCCATACCCCGTGGTTTTCCAAGGTACTAAAGTTGTGTTCTTTGTTTTCAAGTCTCTAATAAGGACAAGTGCATCCTTGATGTTGACAAAAATCGGTATCAATATCTGGCGTTGTCTGCAGGCATGAGTGTACTCTACTAGTTGAATCATAACTAAAGAGAAAAAGATTTAAAGTGTTCTCTAGTGTTAAGAATTAGGTGGTCTTTAAAGAAAAGGTCTAAAAGTTTAGAAAAAAACTATTTTAGAAGAAGTGCACTCTACACGGTCTCTAAAGATCATACTTTATGTCCTTTCAAGATGAATCAATCTTTTGACATGAAAATTCGAACTCTTGCAAGGGACAATGAGGTTTTACCTCATGTCCAACAAGTTGTGCAACCACTTGTACATGTTGCTAGGACCAAGATTCTGTCCTCGACAAAGAACATAGAAAAATGGTTCACTTCTTTCAGCTCCACTAGTAGGGTCACATAACGATCACACTTGCATATCATTATTAGCCAAGATATGACATGGCACATCCATCGCCACCGAAGGAGTGGCCAGACAAAGTGTCATGGGTACACAGTGGTCTACCAAACTAAATGGTGCTCCCCAAGTATTGCCAATTGACCCTTCAAGGGCCATAATCGATGAGTCCAAGTTACAACCCACATATGACATGTCGTTTCCCATCGTGATAGATCAAGAGCTGGACCCTCGATAGAGGTACATTCCTACATCTAAACATGTCGAGCAGACATGCCTCTTCATCCTCTTAAATTTTGAGCCACATAAAATCATCCACATGGATATATCATTACCACTAGATAAGCTGAAGGACTTGGAATTTTTCTTCATAAAAAATAGGGACGTGTGACATGTTCGATATTGACATGAGTATACTTGTACACCGCTTCAATATAGATCCAAAGTTCAAATCTATCAGGCAGAAAAGAAGATCCTATAATCAAGAAAGGTACTTTGCCATAAAGGTATAAGTGAATGAACTTTTGAAATTTGGGTACATAATAGAATTGTACTACCCAGATTGGTTGGGTAATGTTGTCATAGTCAAAAGAGCCAATGGGTAATGGTACATGTGTGTAGATTTCACTGACCTGAATAAGGCCTGTCCAAAAGATATTTTCCCACTACCGCGACATCAACCAACTTGTGGATTCTATGGTAGGACATGCCGTTCTATCCTTTATGGAAGAATATTCTGAATACAATCAAATTCTAATGTATGGTTTTGATGAAGAAAAAATAAGTTTTATGATTGATCAAGAGCTATTTTGCTACAAGGCCATGGCTTTTGGCCTAGAGAATGTCATAACTATATACCAAAGATTAGTGAAACAAATGCTCACAGATCTCAATGAGTACTCAAAATGATGGAAATAGCATTCCAGGGCCATAGGCCCTGATCCACTTTTCGTTATAGAGAATGCCCACATGGAATCTTTTGATGTCCATAATGAACAGGATCTGACTCCTACCTATATGGAGTTCAACCAACAATATGACCTACCATGATGGCAACAAGGTCTCATGGTTTTCCAGAAAGAGTTCACCCAGAAAGTATAAAGTTATCCATCTATGGATGTCGAGGATGCTTCCTCCAACCATACATCTTGGATCAGTTGGGACCACCTCAAGCAACTTTTGTCCTTCGCAATCCACATGACCATCTCGAGGCCCACATGTAAATACAATATGTCCAAGCAAACCATATTAACCATGTGGCCTCAATGGATAAAGGTCACCTTAGAAATCATCATCTATAATGATACTAACAAACCTTTGGAGTGCAAGGAAAACTTCAAGGACTAGAACCATGTGTCCCTCTTGACATCATAAAGAACACATTCCATACTATTTTGGAGTTCCTTTATAGCCAATAAGATCTATAATTATTTTTCATCAATGAGGACTACCTGTGGCATCTCCAAATGCCTACTCACAAGTTTCATAGTCTAGACCGCCGCTCACAGGCCACGTGATCCTCATTGATGCTTCAAAGTCTTATAATCTCACAAATAGATGAGACCACAGTCATGTTCAAATATAAAGTTACAAGTAAATAAGTGCATGGATTAGAGCCAAGGATATTTATGATATGTCTAGAACATTGATGCAAGGAAAAAAGTGTGCAACTTAAAATTACACCCACCAACAATTGGATTGTGAGGTATCCAACTATCCCATATCAATATATCATCCAAGGGTGCACACCTCCCAATGAATTATTTCAAAAGGAGTTATATGAAAATGTCTCAAGCGTGAACTGCATAAATCTACCTATGTCCTATATGAGAACACTTGGTAAGATCAACATAATCAGCTAAGTCTAGATATAAACTTAATAAAGTAACATGTAATGTCCAACTAAAGAACAAAATTCAAAGTTCCATAATGATGTTCCAACTCTTCCAAGATGACATAAATTCACATAATGTCCAAAAGGCGCACACCCAAGAGTTGAATGTGGGCCAATGAGGCTCCACAATAGAGTTTCGAAAATTTCATTCCTACACAAGGCTATGGGCTTATATCCCTATATATCATCTCCACCAAAAGATCAAGAGATAATAATTGTCTTGAAAAAGTAGAAAGTGGTATAAGATATCACTCATAAGAAATAACATGGGACATAAAAAATACCCTATTATGATAAGAAGGAAGAGAGTGCTTCAGATATACTTTTATTCTAATAAAGTTATGTTTATAGGTATTTGGGTCATGTTAAATTCGACAAGGATGGGGAAGTTCAAACTATAAAGGGACTGAGAGTTCTAGACTATAAAAGGTCACACGCCAGTATCCTTAAGATCAGAAGTTGGTACAACTTATATGACCCATTTGTACGCGCCATGCTTGACTTTTGAAAAGATAACTATCCCCAAGTTTAGGTGTTGTTACAACTTCTATTCTCCACCTCTATGGGCTATAACTGACCTAGGGACAGGTTGCAACTATACCATGGGTTCAAGAGTTGCTATAACTTTTTTGCCCATATTTATGGGCCTTGACTAGCCTTTGAAAAGTCAACAACTATGCCCTAGGTCCAGGAGTTGCTGCAACTTTTGTACCCCATCTGTGGAAACACAGATTTACTCATATCGGGGACCTTGAGTTTCTAACCCTAGCCATTGATAAAAAATTCTAGGCATGAATAGAGTGTAATTACAATCACGATAGGATGAAATAATCCATTAAGAACTACAAAATTTTTATAAGTCTCAAGACCAAATACTTGGATGACTTGATAAACTCAAGCATACTAAGTAAGGGACTGATATACCAAGAATACCATGTTTCAACTAAACCACCCTTAGATAAAATGAAAACAAATCATATGAAAGCGACAAAGTCCAAGCACAAGCATAATAGGTACGCGGTCAAACTAAAGTGACCAGAATAGCTAATGGACACATGAAAAATTGGGCCAAAATGAACCCACCGAATGGCATATGGCCAGACATGGCATATATGGCCCAACATGGCACACATGGCCAGAGATGGCATATGTGGCCCAACATGGCACATATGGTTAGACATGCCTCATGTGATTGAACAAGGGAAGTGCAATCAGGTATAGCATATGTGGTGGGACACGATGTATATGGCCAATTAAAGTACATATGTATGGACATGTAGCCATCTGGATCACTTTAGAACTACTTCTAAACAAGTACACGCCATCATGTACCAATGTAATGGATCACAAATTCTAACAAAAGAGGTGCTTAAGGAGTACCCTTCATCTTGAAACAGACGATATCAATAATGGACCTCGCCAAAGAGTCACTATTGAAATATAAAAGTAAAGTACATAACTTAAAGGTACAAACATGATGAAGAAATAATGCCATACATACACACATGTATACACGCATGTATATATATCCAAAAGATCTATATAAAAAATAAGCCTAGTGTTAGAAAGTAAAGCCACTAAGCACATGTACTTTGTGGGAACTAAAATCATAAGAACACAAAGTGGTAGCCTAATGATCTCCACATACATGCATGCTCTAAGCAATATCATCTTTTGCGTCAACATTGTCCTCGTTTGTCTGAGAAACATCACTACCAAATCCATTTTGACCCTTCTCTTCACAATCAAAAGTAATCACATCATGACGGGGGGCCTCATCTTCCAATATGAAAAGATTATGGTAGAAAGGATTATGTCATGATAAGCCTTTCAAATTGTTGTTTTGCAGTTTCAAAATCATAAGCTTACACGTCCAGCATGCCATGAGTATAATCATCAGAATCTTTATACTATACAACTACACTTGTTCTAAGTCTACCTAACTAAATTGGCCATGGATCTGTACCATCTATAATCAACATTAAGTATTCAAAAAATACTTAAATGAAAATAAAGGGCCAAAAATTACTATCTTGGTCCAGAGGCTATCACCCTTCAATATAGTTATTACAAGTTTCAAACCTTAGTAAGTAACTCACTCAAGAAGTACAAACCCCAAAGAATATGAAGACATCTATGGTCTATAACACTAACTAAAGACTACAAACATAAACTTCTATCTAATGGGCCACGACACCATATCCACTACCTTACCAGGTTGTGTGACATCATGTGTCCTCCCATAGAATAGACATCTTCAATAGTGCACTTCTACATGTCCTCCCTTATTGGGTACATTTTTAAAATGTCTAACCACATGTCTATATTTTGAACAAAGTCCAGACATGAATCAAGTAGACCAAAAGAATGGTTCTAGTAGAACTTGAGGCGATCAAGACATAATCCTCCAATTAACTATACCCTTTTAAAAAGTCTAGACCTTTGGGTACCATCACTTCAACAAGGGAAAAAAGTGTACAATTTAAAAAATTACAACAAGGAAAAACCTAAGTGTTAGAAAGTGATGATATCTACAAGAGCAGTATTAGAACCCCACACTTATGCAATCCTCCCAAGAAAGGGTGGTCGTGTCATTGATAAATCCTGTAAGGATTCCAAATTGTCATTGCAGATATATACATACCATCAATGTGGTCCAAAACCATTGCCCAACTTGAGGTGTATCAGCTATCAACGTAAGAACCCTAGCCTCTCACACTATGGTTGGACATTCCATAAGTGTTGGACCATGATCAGACACTCTATGAGTAGTAGGACCATGATCGGACACTTTATAAGTAGTTAGACTATGGTCGAACACTCAATGAGTGGCTAGACCATGGCTGGACACTTCATAGGTGGTCAGACCATGGTTGGACACATCATGGGTGGTCGGACCATGGTTGTACACACCATGGATGACCTAACCATGGTTGATTGGACATTGGTCCTCCACTCCTCCGTTGATCCTCTACTCCGCAGCCACCTCAAGAGACCTATCTTGGTTCGTGCTTGCACTTCCTTACGATGGTATATTCCAATCCTATCCATCAATTACTCTATCCTTCATCAAGATTTTGGGTATTCATGGGCTCACAAGTCCAAAATTTTGAATTCATGTCTTCCTTCCAAAAATGAACCCAATTGAGTGGTGGCGTTAATATCAACATAACTCTCTCATCAGGAATTCAATTAAGAATCTATAAAAACTATCGATAATAAGACATCATTGTGCATGTTTTGAGTGCCCAAGAAAAACAAGAAATTTGTCATACATGCAAGTAATGGCCACGTAAGAGTGGACTTGACACCACTAGTAAGGTTTAAAAATTTGTGAAGCCAGGTGATGATAGAATGACAAAATAGATTTCTTGGCTCATGTATCTAGGCCTAGCAAGTTTATGGGATGATATCGGATGTAAAATAATTCATGTCATGTGGCACGATATAAGAGATCTTAGTCAACAAATAACTTGCAGACCAACCTAGGCAGCACTGAGTCAACAAATAAGTATTAATATCAAATAAATATCCAACAAGATAAACAACTAGTATTCAAACTCTTAATTATCTAACAATGAGATAATTAAGCACATAAATCTCCAACATTTAAAGATAAATCTATTATTATGAGTAAGAGTCACCAACATGTATATTTTCTCCTATAAATATTCACCATTGCTCACCATTAAATATAACTTCATCTTAGAACTTGACATAACTTTATAACTACAGTTAACTAAAAACACTAAGATCTATATTCTTCCTATATTTTTTTTCTGTATCTCACTACATCATAAGAAAAGACATTTTTCTTCTCCTATTTTACACTACCTAAATTTACTTAAACATCGAAGAGCTAAAAACCATCACTAAATGGGTGGTACAAGGTCTTAAACATTTTTTTTCACTATTTTCAGTTTAACAAAAAAAACATGTATATATCAAATCATTGATGTCGATAAAAATCAATATAAATATTAATCATAGAATTTAAAGTCACAATACCAGCAAGCAATTTATCTCCTTGTGGTTCACATTTAATTTATTTAAAAAAAATCTATTAAAATTTATTTTTATTTAAAATAAAGAAAATAATATATAAGTATGATTTGGATTTGAATTTAAGGTAATAGAATAGATAATCAAAGAATAAGGCAATTAATAATTTTTTTTTTTTTTGCATAAGATAATTTTTTTTTATTTAAGAATTATGTTCATAAGATAAATTCTTTTTCCTGAACCAATACAATTGGTACTTAACTTTTTAATGTTCTAGAAAAGTACCAGAAAAGTTCAAATAAAAGAAAATAATTAACTAAATTATATAAACAATTAGAAAATCAAAGTGTAAATTGAAGAATAATATATTAGTTAGGTGTTTTCCCCTAGTAGCAATACTTATGTTCTTACTTTTTTTTTCGGTCTTATGAACATGTTCCACGTTGACGTATGACAAATGGGTATAACTGGTGAAAACATTTTTGGATTAAAAAAAAACAATATTGTTGAAATTATATTTTCTGTTTTTGTTTAATTAAAAGATGGATCATGATATGTTTCTATATTTTTTTTAAAAATTAGTAGGATAACATAATTTTTTTTATAAACGTATTTTTATTTTTAGATTCCTTCCACACAATATACATATAGTTTTTTTCTAAGATGCTTTACTCATATTTTAAAAAAATAAAAAAACTAATTTATTCTCTCTTCTTCTTTTTCGGTTGACGCGCTATCTTATTCAAGAAATTCTTTTATATAAATAAGATGTGTGAATATTTAATATACTTTAATAATTTTTAAAAAAATATTATTAATATTTATATAAAATAATTAATATAATGGTTTTGTACATTATCTATGAAACTGATTGATGTAGAAATGTCTCCTTATTCTATTGTGAACTGTGTCTCTTCATTCCAACCAAAGCTAAAACCTATCAGCTTTATGACCGGGACAATTTATGAACTAAAAAAAAAAAAGGAAAAAGGAGCATATCAACTTTATATTGCTTAAAAATTATAAATAAATAAATAAATAAAAGAATTAATATTATTGAGTTTGATAGATATTATATATGTTCTTGTAATTTGCTTCCTTAATGTCAGGCAACGTGTTGATGAGTACGAAAGCATATTCTCATAAATCTTAAGAATGCAAGTTTCTTTGTTTTAATTGGAGATCATGTCAAAGATGGCACTACCTCTCTTTGGTTATTATTTCAGTATAGTATATGTCAATTATATTACATTTTTTTTATTATTATTAAATGTTACATATTTATATATATTTTTTAAAATTATAATTCCAAACATATGAATAAAATATCAGACAATTTTTCTGTAATTAGATATTGATTGTATTTTTAATTTGCTAACGACATCTTGATTGGGAGGAAATTAAATCCCTATATAAAATATTTTTATATAATCTAAATATTTGTATAATTTTACTTTTCAATTCAATTAGATTGATATGTATTTTTGATGTTATAAAAAATATATATGTATGATATTTTTAAACATTTTATATGCTATAAAAATATGTAAATAGTATGAAAGATAATTGAAAATAAAATTTTATTTATAAAAAAGTTATATCATCTAATTGAAATTAATTCAATTCAATTCAATAATGATTTGCCTTCTGTCCGAAATTTATTTGCCAAAGTCATGGCGTACTGACACGTCTTAAGAGTAAAAATTAAAATTGGAGCGGTTTAGTAGTGCTCGAAGTAATATTGTGACTGGGGGCGGGATGTAGATAAGTTTGACATCCATTCTCACGCGTGTAGGAAGAGTGGGTATGATTTTGTAAAATTTGTGGGGTAGGTACTTTTTATAGTCGAATAATATATAATTAATTATATTTTTTATTTAAATTTATAAAATTTATGTTTAAAAATAACATAAATTAAAATATATATTTAATAGATATTAAATACAAAAGAATAATATTAAAAATATCCATAGTTTTTAAGATATCTTTAAAAATACTTATAAGATTTCAAAAAATTTAAAAATATATTCCAAATATAACGAAAGTAAATAGTAACATTTTATAAATAAAAATAAAAGAAATAATAGAAAATCAAAGAATATTAGAATTAGAAATATAAGATATCTAAATATGTTTTTTACAAAAAAAAATGATAATAAGTAAAAAACAAATTCAAAAATTCAAAAAACGAAATTAAATATCAAAGAAAGAAATGGTTTTAAAGATTCATCGTTTTCATATTTAAGAAAATTATTTCTTAAAAAAAGACATAATATATTATGAAATAAGTAATAAAAAAATGAGCATTAATACCATATATACAAAAGAAAGGAATAATATATCATTAATTGACAAAGAAATTATAATGAATTCTTCAAAGGATAAAAGAAAAATTAGATGCATTCATTTAGAAAGAATCCAAATATTAATACAAATTATTTTAAAGAATGAATAAATATATCTATAAAATTAGCATTGCTATATAATAGAATAATAGACATGAAGGATATTTTACTAGGAATTATCTATGAATCAAACACGAAATACCTACAAGGTATAATCGAAACACAAAAAGAATTATTAAAACAAATAAAAGAATATGGTTATAATAAATTATCACAAAATATACATATAAAATTTATAGAACTAAGAAAAAATGTACAAAACATACATAGAAACAATGATATTATAGGTTATAACTATGATCCCTTAGAAGGATTAAAAGTAGAATCATCTAGGAGATCAGATGCCATGATTCTTAGAAATAAGAGAAGAAAATTTTAACATAAAAGATATAAATCCAATTTAATGGAATATATAAAAGAATTAGAAGAACAATTCATGAACAATATATAAAAATTAGTTAGTTTGTTAACATTAACTAATGAAGAATTAGAAGAAACTTATAATGAAAATTTTTGTACAAATAAAGAGGGAGATGATATCACAATAATCGTGAGACTATTACTGAACCAGTGAAAAACTTTTATTAATGTAAAAAAAATGCTCTCATAGAAAGAGAATATTTATACATAGTAATAAATGAAATATACAAGGAATTTATTAGAGAAGATAAAGGAAGAATTATCACTGAATCCAGTGAAAATGAAGTTAACAAAGCCAAATGGTATGTAACAAATATGAAAATTTGTAACATGTGTTACATAGATTTTTTATTTGTGAATATGAAATGTATTACCATAAATTATCACCCCTTATGTGAACAATTTATAAGGAAATATTTTTTCAAAAATTACAAGGAACATTACATGAGACCTTAATAGAAAGTTAGAATCAGAGAAATAAGGAAATCATACCAGACACCCGAGAAGGAAGAATAAGAAGCCTTAAAAGCTTGATAATCATTAAATGCTAATAAAAAAATAAAAAGAAATGATAAAATCTGTTGTGATACAAAAAATTTTAGAATACCAAGAAAATATAGTTGTAACATAAAACCTTACAAATAGAAATGTAAAAAATATAAAAAAAATACAAGAAATTTAAAAACATGAATTATTGCCTTTTAGGAAAGGAAAAATATTGATGTTGGATTTGTAATGAAGAAAGATATTGTGCCAACAAATTCCAAGTAGGCTTCAATGTAGGAAAGAATTTAAGAATGAATTTTCATAGAAAGCAAAAACCTTAGAAAAAGTTTTTAAAGTGGAATTAGAATCAATCGAGGAAACATATATAGATAATACTTATAGTATTTGTCTATTAGAGGAAATTAAGGAGGAAAGAACAACTCAAAGTACAAATACTCAGAATATGAGTACTCTTCATTAAAAGATGAATGATTTGTATAGTATTACAAATCTAAATAGTACCTATATAAAGGTAGGACTTAAATTAAAAGGTTATGCTAGCTACCATATACATGTATATATAGATACATAAGCTAGTATGTGTATAGCAAGTAAATATCACTACTATAAAATGTGGTATTTAATTCGATATGTAAAGTCAGTTTTTGAGGAAAACCGATTTATAATGAATTTAAAATCGGTTCGGTGAAAAACCGACGCTACGTATAGCGTCAGTTGACGTGTTGAACTGACACTACACGAGAACGTAGCGTTGGTTCTACATGTCAACGATGCTACACACGTGGATAGCATCGGTCTACGTGTTGAACCGACGCTACACGTAGGACGTAGCGTCGATCCTATGTGTCAACTGATGCTATCCACGTGTGTAGCATTAGTTCAACACGTTAACCGATGCTATCCACAACATTTTTAATTTGCAGCACCCAAAAACCAAAAACCGAGCTTCGCTTCTTCTACTCTTTCTCATTTTTTGGCCACTTATGATCACCATTTTTAACGCCCTATTTTTTTAAGTGAAATTATCAATTTTTTATACATATTTTCTCACTTACAAAACATCATTTTTTTCTTCATTTTCTTCATTTTGTCACTTCATTTATTTTTGTAAGTATTTCTATTAATCATACGCACTTATTATTCACTTTGCGTTATTTTTTGTATATTATGTGTATAAATTTTTGTATTATGTATGTTATAATTTTTATTATGTAGGTTTTGTATAAGTATTTCGTAATAAAATAAATTTATATATATTTATAACTGTGATTTAAGGTTGGTGTTTAATTTATTTATTTATGTTAATATGAAATGGGAAATACATGATTCAATAATATGATGCACATTAAAATATCTGTGACTTAAAGTAGTGTAGTTATTTTAAAAAAATCTTAATGATTACAAAATTGTTATATAAATTTTGTTTTATATATCTTAAATTTTAAATCAACTCAAATGATGTGGTAAATTATTATTATTAATTAAAATCAATCTCATATAATTATATTTATGTGTATATATTTGTTATGTTTGGTTTTTATGTATTTATTTTTATATTATGTTTTGGTATATATTCTAATAATTAGGGAAGATAATTCATATATAATAATACTTGAAATATATTGATTGGATACATATTTAATATGTTTAATGTCATTAATAGAAAATAGACAAATCTTGGATGTGAATGTGTAGAATTAAGTAGGAATACATTTTTGGAGTTGAAAGTTTCTTGGAATTTGCTTGTAGAAATAGTAATAATGAAATTAGTATGATTCGATATCCGTGCATTAAATGTAAAAATGAACGATTTCATGATGTTGACGAGATTAAGTATCACCTTATCCGTAGTGATATTCTTTTAAGTTATAAAAGTTGATATTATCATGGAGAAAATATTAATAATACTCATGGGGAAGAGATAAATAAGAATGTAAGTGGATTCTAAGTAAACTAAGCTTTTTCTCCTTAAAATAAAATGGAAATATCACAAAATTCATAACAAAAGAGACATTATTTTATCTGTAATTTAAGTTAAATATATATATATATATATATATATGTATGTATGTATTGTATATAAATTATTTTTTTTGTAATAAATTTAATTCTCAAGTAATTGATTATATTTAATTTTTCAATTATTTGTATTATTTAAAATTTGTTAAACAAATTTTGGTTTTTTCTGCTATTATGTGATCGAATACAAGTTTATGTGATCGAATACAGGTTCTTAGTAGAGTAGAAAAAATTAAAATATGTATAAAAAAAGAATTTAAAGTCGGTTCAACTCGTAAACCGACTTTAAATTGATTTTAAGTATTTCCATTTAAAGTCGGTTCAACGAACCGACTTTAAAGCTCGATTTTGTAGTAGTGTATGTGTTTTCCGAAGAACACTGAAAACAAGCACCAAAAGATTTAATTGTGAGAATTGTTAATAATACTACAATAAATCTAAATAAAGTTTTAAAGGTTATAAATATAATGATAAGAGGATAAAATTTTCATATTCCTAACATATATCAACAAAAAACATGAGTTGGTTTATTAATAGGAAATAATTTTCTAAACTTATATCTACCTTTTACACAATATTTAGACAAAATAAGTCTAACAATATTTGGTGATACCACTTATGTATCAAAGATAAAAAGAAATTTGAATGTATCAAACCCAACTTTTATACAACATCATAAAAAGTGAAAAACGTGGTGAGATAGATACAAAGCAATAAAAATCTTATTTAAAAAATATTTCATTAGATATAGAAGAAAAACAAAACTCTTCTTAATAAAATACAGGAAGATAAAACCCTAACAGGTATCAGAAAATTATTAAAAATAGTAAGCTCAAAAAATTCTTTGGATAAAAAAAAATCTAAAATGATTGTTAACATAAAATTAAGAGATCCTAATAAGATTATTAGAGTAAAACCAATGATTTATACTCCAAAAGACCGGATTGAATTTGAAGAACAAGTTCAAGAACTTTTGGAGCTAAAAGTCATACTACCAAGTAATTCATCTCACTCTTGTCTAGCATTCTTAGTAAAAAAAAAAGCTAAAAAAAGAAGAGAAAAAAAGAGAAGACTAATAAACTTCAAAATATTAAATAAAGAAATAATTAATGATGGATACTTTATTACAAAGAAAGAAGAATTATTATCATTAATAAAAGGAAAGAAATTTTTTTCAAGTTATGATTATAAAAGTGGATTTTTGGCAAATAAGATTGGATGAAGAATCTAAAAAATTATCGGTATTTAGTTGTCCCCAAGGAAAATTCCAATAGACTGTTGTACCATTTTGATTAAAATAAGCTCTAAGTATCTTTCAAAGATATATGGATAAAATCTTTAATTACAAAATATTTACTGTGTCTATATAGATGATATTTTGGTTTTCAATAATGAATTAAATAAAATATTATTTGGATATTATTAGTATTCTATAAGGATAAAAGAAAGAAGGTATTGTACTCTTTGAAAGAAAAGCAATACTTGCTCAACAAAAAATTAAGTATTTAGGGTTGGAAATTGAAGATGGAAAACATAATCTACAACCCCATATATTAAATAACATTCAAGATCTTCCTAGTGAATTAAAAGAAAAAAACCAATTGTAAAGATTTATAGGATGTTTGAAGTATGTTGAAGCATATATCAAGAAACTTATAGAAATATGAAAACCTTTACAAGTAAAATTGAAAAAAGACCATATCCGAAAATGGACAGAATAAGACACTTAATATATGGATAAAGTAAAAGAAAAGGTAAAAAATTTACCAACTTTATACCATCTAGAGCCAGATGATAAAGTGATAATTGAAATAGATGTTGCACAAGAATATTATGGAGTAATTTTGAAAGCAAAAATAGATGAAAAAGATGAATATCTTTATAGATATACATCATGATCTTTCCAATATCTAGATTTAAATTATTACAATAATGAAAAACAATATCTAGATATTAAAAGAGTTATTACAAAATTTATAATATATGTCATAAGTTTCATATTCATTGTTAGAATCGATAACAAGAATTTTAGTTATTTTTTAAGAACTAATATTGCAGTTGATTATAAACAAAAAAGATCAGTCAGATGACAATAGTGATTTAACCAATACAATTTTAAGGTCGAACATCTCCCAGGAAATAAGAATAGCTTAGTAGATACTCTTGCTAGAGAATTAGCACCTTTAACTATTTTTATACTTATAGGAATGGAACATCTTGATACCTAGATAAATATAAATAAAAAGGAGATAAAAATCCTAAAAGAACAACTTGAGTTGTTATGCCTCGAGAAGTCTCTTATGAAGATAGAAAATAAACTGGAAGAACTTCATTGTTCAAAACAACTCTTAGAGTCTAAAAACTCAAAAGGGGAAACTTCATTAAAAATTCAATCTAAAGAAGATAAAACTTCTAAAGAAAGAATTCAAGATGAAAAGTAACAACCTAAAATTTCAAAAAAGAGTAACATCTCTGAAATAAGAAAGCTCAATTGGGCTGATGAAGTAGATAATGAGAAACATAAAAAGATTTATGTGGTCTATAATGGCCTTAAACCAGGAATATACAACAACTGGGTAGAAACCAATAAATCTATTCTAGGGTTTAATGGAGTAACTCATAGAGCCTTCACCAATAGAATAGAGGCTAAAGTCAATTATGCCAATTACAAAGTATCAAAACTAATAACTCCAGTAGAGATAGTAATAAATTACTTTGAAGTAGTATACCAATAACCAATAGCACTAAGTAGGTTGAAACACAAGGAAAAAATAATGTCTCTAGTACTATTTAAAGAAGCATTTCTCCTAGAGACATCAAAGATAGTAAGACATTTAGTACTATTCAGGGAAATGTCCCTTAAAAATTTATTAATGATTGAAACATCAACAAACCACAATGGCTGAGCCTTTACAACTTGGCCAAAAAATCTACCAAGGAACACATAGAAGATATAAAGTTCTATACCACAGAAAAAGAATTCCCTGTTGGAAGTAAATTCAACATTTTAGAAGAAACTGATCCAATATTTGTTTATAAAGCTTTCCATGTAAGACTAATAGAAAACATATATCCAAGAATTAATTTAAGTGAATTAAATTATTTCTCAAAAAAATTCAAAAAAGCAATCAAGAAATTTAGAAAAAAGATAAAAGGGTGACAAGCTTGTTTATCTTAGATTTTTCAGTTCAATGATGGACTAGAATAAGGAAGGATGTATCAATCCTTAACATTTCATCAAAATGGGGATTTCCAACACAAATAAAAAAGTTCCCAAACCAAGGGCGCTTATAAAAGTAATCCAACACAGAAGAACTCTATGTATAAGAGGTCAAATGTTAGGCCAAATTTATTATGAACTCAGAAAAATTGATAACTGTACGAGATTAAAGTATATTACTCAACTAGTAAAGTCATTATCATTTCTCACGATAGCATGACTCTTTCAGAGGAGGATGGTGAAAAAATTACTGAATATGAAATTTTTTTAACAACAATAACTAAAAATAGGTCAAGAAATAAGGAAGGTATTCTACTTTTATGTCAGAAAAGCCACCAAAGATCACAGATACATTTATTGCATCAAAGATCGAGAAAATGAAGATGTATCATTATTAACATCATCACAAGGACCGTCGGTAAAAATGACAAAAAGGAATAAAAAGGAGCAACTTTCGGTATAAGACAACAAAGAAAAATAAAGATGTAGACTCGCATATTTAATTAGTAGTATATGCCACAGAAAAAAACAATAGTTGATATTTAAAGTAGAAAAGTAAACGAATTATTAAAGTAAGGATAAATAGTAATTTTTTTTCTTGTAAACAAGTATTTCTTGTACTATAAAAAGAACCCTTATTTCCATTTGAATTAGGTAGAAAAAACAACCTTTAACATAGTAACCCATTTTATCTAGAAAACCCAATCATTAATTATGTACCCAGTAATTATGAGATGCTAAGAATCCATTCAAGGTTCTTCTTAATTTTCCTTAAGTTTGTAATAATTATTATATTATGAATAAAACAAAACTTAGTTACTCTTTTCTAGTAAGTTAAAATCGAACACCATTTATGTACGTACATAAGGCTTACCATTACTAGGGGAGTGTTAAGGTTTGAGCAAAGCTAAGACATAAACGATGTAACAAGAGGAGATGAAAAGAAGGGAAGATTATGGTGGATCTATTATGTTTAGGTATAATAATTATAACTTTTAAGTCAATTTAAGGATCTTGAATGTTTAAATATTTCTTATATCAAGTTATAATTTTGATAAACAAAAAGATGAAGATAACACAATATTATGATAAGGAAAATAAAAATTATCTTTAATAATTATAAGAATTGACAACTAGTCCCCAATTTTAATGAATTTAAAATGAAAGATAAAAATCTAATTTTATTAGAAAAGTTTGATAAAAACTATCTCTTAACTCTAAATAATAATTTTAAAAATGAGGATTATGAAACTTGTTGTGAAAATTTTAGAAGATTTAACACCTTATTAGATATCTATACAAATTATATTAAAGTTATCACAAGCATAATAAATAATCTTGTTTCAAAGATATTAAAAGATTATTTTAGTTAAAAACAAGTCTTCTTAGAAGTAAAAAAAGATAGAAAAAAAGAATTTAGTAACCTTATATTTTGTTATTATTTTTTTCGAAAATTATAGGTACACTATTTGTACAAAAATAAATAATTGTATGAATTTATAGTTATAAGATCAAGTCTATCTAAGACATGAACAAGCTTATTTAGAACATGTAACTAGGACCAATATCCTAAAAGAATGTCAGATTGCCATAGGAGCAATCTGCGATCAAAAACTCCAAATTTGATTCAAAGCGATAAAAATATTAACAAAATATAAATAAAAAAATTAATACCATTTGTTTTATGGACATCAACGGTATTAACCATAAAATCTATGAATATTATAACACTTTTTACAAACCTCAAGGACATAAGTGAAAATATATAAAAGTTTAGAAACATTTTAGATATATGTCTTAAATACAAAATATAAATTATAGATCTAATTATATTATTGTTTTGATAGTTATTAAATAATGGAAATAAAATAAATTTTCAATTATAATATTATAATTTCTTTAATAAAATATATACAAAATTGTAAGAATTTGATGGAACCAAAAGTAGAATCTCTTAAATAATCCCACAAATTGTGTTATCCTAATCAATGAAAAATTTGATTTTTTTTTACAATTATTCATTTTAGTAGAGAAAATAGATAACGCTAGTTTCAAATGTGTATATAACAGGTAGTGTAAAATTTACTATTTAGCCAAGTTTAGCTGGTTTAATGTAAAATAAAAAAATCTAATTCACTTAATTCATAAGGTGAACTTACATACCTCATGAGAAACTTGCGAATTCATATACATATATAATAATAATAATAATATAATAATATTTTATATTTATGAAATATATTTAATTAAATTTACATATAGATTTTAAACTTTTAAAACGTATAGTTTAATCCCCAAAATTTTTAAATTTTATAACTTAATCTTTAAAATTTTAATTCATAAATATGTATTTTAATATTCAAATTAGAATGTATATGTAAAATTTTAATAATTTAAGGATAAAATTATTGAATTTATAAATTTGAGAATGAAATAGTACGATTTAGAAGTTTAAAAAAATTCGTGTGAATTTAATTAAAATTTGAAAATCAATAATATATTTTAATTTTTTTTATTATTTAACAAAAATATAAACAAAATGTATGTTATATAATTTTTTTTATTTTTAAACAAAATTATACAGGTAAACTACACGTTTGATTAAGAAAGTTAAAATATATTATTTAACTTTATTTATTAATAAAAATAATATTTAAATATGATTAATGATTAGTGATAAAAATAATATTTAAATATGATTAATAAAATAAAATAAAATTTATTTTATTTTATAAAATGATAAATGAATGAGTTTATAAAATATTTAATTTAATTTATAAATTATTCGATCTAATTTATTTAAAAATTAATTAAATTAAATTAAATTAAATTATAACTCACTTTTGATTAAATAAATTTAAAAAAATTATTACAATTTAACTCATTTGTCACCTCCAATATATATAAAAATTAATTAAATTAAATTTAACTCAATTAAATTAAATTATAAATCACTTTTAATTAAATAAATTTTAAAAAAATTATTACAATTTAACTCATTTGTAACCTCCGATATATATATATATATATATAAAGAGTCGGTGAATGATTTAATAACAGCATATTTATTTCAAAACATTACGGAAGTGATTTTGTTATATGGTTGTCTTTCAATTGAAGTAATGTCTGGACAAACTATCTTCTTCTTTTTTCTCCTAACCATAAATTTAAATTACCATTTTATAAAAATAAAAAGATTTTATTACATGCTTAATTATTATATTTATATAATTAATTACATTTTATATTAATAATGTATAAAATAAATTATAAAAATATTAAAATAATTATAATTATATTCATAATATTATATATAACATTAAAAACATTTCTAATTGAAAACTATCATTTAATTTTTTAACATAATTGTTTTGATATTTTTACAATTTAATCTATATATTATATTATGTAAATAAAATATAATTAATATATTCATAAAACAATACAAGTAAAATAAGCCTAATAGTTAAAAAAATTAAATAAGAATTATTGATCGAATATATTTTTAACTTAAAATATAATTATAATTACTTAAATATTTTTATAATTTATTTCATGATAAAACTTAATCCTATCAGTAATTATAAAACCTTATATTGACTTTTTATATTCACGTAAGTAGAATTATATTTCGATATCTTTGAATCCAAATAGAATGTCAAAATTGGTGTTTAATTAGATTATCTCCAACATTCTAAAACATACTGAAACTGAATACCACTGGCTGTTGGAACTTGTAATTCATTACCAACACACTGGCAGTGGCAACGAGTCCCCTTACTTGTACAAGATACGAGACAGTCCTTGGATACCCACAAAATTACATCCTCTGCCTCAAGTCCACCATCACCCAAAACAAAAACAAAAAAAAAAAAAAATCCCATCAACCCTCTGTTTCGACAACCTGTTTACAGCTTAGGACAAAATAACCTTAAAAAAAATGAAAAATCAGATTAATTTAAACAAGTGAGTTATTATCACAATCTAATAGGTATAAACAATCCTCATTGATTTTTTCTTTCTTTATTGGCTTCTCTTCTTCGACCTCTTTGCTTTCATCATCAACAACAATAGTACCGGTTAGCTTCCTAGCTCTCTCAGCTTCAACGTTCCAATCTGTTAAACTCAAAACTACCAACATAGTCAGAGCACAACAACCCTGTGCAGCTAAAAGTCCAAGCCAAAGTCCCTGAAAATCAAACCCACCAAAAAATGCCAAACCCAAAGCAACAGGCATTCCCACTACGTAAAAACATCCTAAATTTATATTTGCTCCAACTTTTGGCCTTGCAGTCCCTCTTAGAACCCCACAACCTGTAGTCTGTGGGCAATTTCCAAGCTCACATAGCCCTATTATCGGCAAAACCAATGATGTCAAAGCTATAATTTCTTTATCATTAGTGAACAATCTTGCCCATTTGTTCCTAATCGTTGCTGCGAAAATCATTGCTGAAAATCCCAATACGAAACTACAAGATAGACCGACAATTGCTGAGAGTTTTGCTTTTGCTGGTTGGCTAGCACCCAATTCATTACCAACTCTAGTCGATACACTGAAGCTTAAAGACGAAGGGAATATGTAGATTAATGCTGTGGTTTGAATCAAAATGCCCATTGAAGCAACTGTTGCTTGTGGATTTAAAAGTAACCCACATAGCAAAATCATAATTTCGTACCACCACCATTCTAAACAGACCGAAATACAACTTGGAATTGCCAAATTTAGAAGGTTTTTCCATTCTTTTAAACACTCCAGTGAAAGCCCACCCCATGTTTGTTTGTGAACGCCAGAGATAAGAATGTAAATGATTAAAGAAGCTACGAGGTTGAAATTAGTCCAAACCCCACTAAGAGCAACACCTTTAATTCCCAAATTTAGATGAGAAACAAGAAAGTAATTAATGGGTATGTGAAGAATGATTGCTAGAGCTGCACAATAAGTTAGAGGCAGAGTAATGGTTTGGGTTCGAAGATAGATTCTCAATGGGTGTAATAGAGATTGAGCTAGAAGGTCAGGAATTGAATAAAGAAGAAAAGACTGAGCTTCTATGGCTATAGCTTCATCTTGGCCACAAATAAGGAGGATTTTCTTCATATTTAGCCACAGAATAGAAATGGGTATTGAACAGAGAGTAAGAAGAAGCACAGTTCTCTGTAAGGAGAGACCTAAGAGGTTATGTTTTTTGGCACCAAAAGCTTGTCCGCAAATGGGTTCCATTCCTATGGCTAGACCAGAGAGAACAGAGTAGCCTGTGATATTAGCAAAGCCAACAGCAAGTGAACCACCAGCTAAGGCCAATTCACCTAGGCGGCCAAGGAAAAGCATTGAGATCATTGACCGAGAATAAAGCAAGAGACCAGTGAATATCATTGGCAGAGCTATTTTTGCTATTAAATTAACTTCTATTATAACTAGAGATAAGTGAGATTTCTTGGGTTTCTGGGTTTTTTCAAATTGATCTTCTGGTAGAGATTCCAAGTTCTTGACGATTAGTGGATTGTTGAGTTTGTTGGGTTCTGACTCCTTGTCGTTGATTGAGAGAGGGTTTGAATTGCACTTGCAGAAGGGAGCAGCTGTTAATTGACACATTTTATTGTGTATGAGATTTATCAAGAGCTATTTGTATGTATGTGTTTGTGAAAATTGTAGTGTATAAATTAGAGAAGTGAGGATCAAAGGAATAGAAATAAATTGAGAGAGCAAGTTAAGTGGGGGGTTTTTACAAAGGGGTGGTAAGGGGGGTTTTTATAGGGAGGTTTTTCATTACTGTTTAGGTAGGGTGAAAATCCATTAGTTTTAATTGTGTTTGTATGTATTATTATTTTGTATTTTGGTATTAATAATATAATTTTAATTGTATTAATATATTATTTAATACATGATAAAATTATTCATTTATAATAGTTAAAAGAATCAAAATTTTAATGACAATAAAATTGAAAATCTTTGTAAAAAAGTTTATCCATGTCGTGTTTTATTATTATGTTTTTTCGGAAATTCTTAATCCTAATATTAGAAGATATTTAACTTTTAATTTTTAAAAATATTATTTAATTAATATTCAGTTTTTTGAGTTTCTACTTAGAGATTATCATCTGAACTTTTATTATTTCGGCATTATACTTTTTGGATGGATGAAACTTCAAAGTGTCTATTTTTTAGAGGCCAGCAAAAAAGTAGTCACGAGGAATGGAGGTAATTTGCACTTCAAGTTACAATTAAACACTCATATTCAGTTTTTAATTTTGTTCAACTAAATGTTAATTATTTTTTTCTCAACCCCAATTTTGTTAAGATAAACCATTGTAGAAATATATAATGGATTTATCTATATATATATATATATATTTTGGGAAAAAAAGTATTTTAGAGAATAACAAAAATAAATTTTATTAAAATTTATAAATCATATTTTTAAAATTTTTTTATATCTTTTCATTTTAAATACTTCAAATTAAATCACAATTATTTAAACTCATTTAATATTAAATACTATTTAATTAAAACTCGATCAATGTTGTTAAAATTTTATTTTTATTATTATAAATTTTAAAAATATTATTTTTATAATTTCTCAAAATAATTAAATCAAGGATAAATTATTTATTTAAAAAACATTTCTCTTATAGTCAATACTTCGACCCGTTCTTAACAATGAAGACAAAAGCCCAATTTTCGTCCATCAATGTAGTTTTTTTTCCTTGGCTATTACCCATCGATGTAGTGTTTGGTACAAGAAAATTGACAATAAGAAAGAATTGTGTACTTTTCTTAAAAAAACATTGGCTATTTCTTAGAAAAGCATGGGCATATAGCCAATGCCACCCAAAAATTGTCCATTCATGGTTAGATGGCTCGATAACTTCATTTGGAATTTGAAGGCTTTGGAAAACAATAAAATGTATTGTCTTATAGGTCTTTTTAGTACGGTATAGTGAGTATAATGTTTATACTTACATTCCTTAGATTGTATTATAACTATTGCGTGCTCATTATTAGTGCAGTATTACCCTTTAGTAACTTGATCAATAAATTATCATTGTATATATAAATTTTGTTATAATTATAATAAGATTTAATGTTCTTCATTCATATTTATAACTTTCCTTCTCAATTATTGCTCATTAAACATTATATGGTATCAAAATGTTTTCTTGCTCTCTTTGTGAAAGCTTATTTGTGATCTTGATCTTGAGACTTGCTACCTTTAATGACATCATCTTTTTCGGCAACGGTAGCATCTGATGGTATCTGCAGTTATTGTTATCATTTCAATTCTTTTGCAACTTTATCAATTCCTACAAGTCCGAGCATCTCAATAAAACTAGATTACATGAATTATTTCTTTTGGCATGAACAATTACAGAATATTGTGATTGAATATGGCTTGAAGAAATTTCTTGATATTTCTCAACTTGTTCCTACAGAATTTATTTCCACTCCTATACTTGGTTTCTTTGTTGTGAATCTAGTGTTTTTTGCATGTAATTAAACAAACAATCTACTCAAATTATAGATTTACAACTCTATCAATGGTGATTTGATTCCTTATGTGTATGGTCTTCCCTCAATTGCTCATCAATAGTCAAAAATTTCTAAATTTTTTCATTTCTTATCTCGTACTCAAATCAAGGAATTCGTGATTAGTTAAGTTAGGTTAAGAAAGGTTCTTTGTCTATGTATGAGTATTTTTAAGTTGTGAAATATTTAGCTAATCATTAATCTACAATTGGTGAAGTTGTTTCTCACAAGGATCTAATCATGTATACTCTGCATGGTCTTGGCTTAGATTATCATGGATTTATAACCTCTCTTAATATGAGTCAAACTAACCTAATCTCTATGAGTTGCAAAACATGCTTATGAGGGAGGAACTACTCAATGTTACAAAATCAAAGGCTGATGAACATCATATTTTTCAGGCTAACTTTGCAAAGCTAAACGTATGAAGTAATTTCACTCAATCTTTAATAATTGATAGTAATTCTTCAAGTTATGGTTCTAAATAATCAGTTTGGAATTTACACCAATTCCTGCAAGAAAAAGGAGTTATGTTCAAATCTAGTGATCGAGAAGGATGAGGTAGATTAAACTAGATAAGAGGACGTGATAAGAAAAATGGAAGAGGTGATAGACCTCAGTGTCAGTTTTGCATCAAAACTAGTAACACTGTTGTTCAGTGATTTCAGCTTCGAAACATTCTCACTGATTCTCTTTGGTTCTTCCTTTGGTGAGCTTAGCAAAACTATGATTGCTAATGCTACCTCATCTAGTGGTGAGAATGTATGGCTTTTAGACAATGGAACAACAAACCATATGACAAATGATGAGAATAATGTCCATCAATCAGTTCCTTTCACTGTTGATGGAAGAGTCACCATAGATAATGACTTAAAACTTAATATCTCAAATCTTGGTCAGTTACAAATAGATCTTAATCATCATCATATATTGCTTAAGAATCTATTGGATATACAAAAGGTTTCGGCTAATCTCATATTAGTTCATAGGTTGTGCATTGCCAATAATGTCTTTGTAGAGTTTCATCCTGACTTCTTTTGTATTATGGATCCATTAACTTTGAAAGTCATCTACTAAGGTAGGTGTGAGCAAGGACTTTATAGAATCAATGGAGCTATTTCACCTACAGATTTGTCTTCTCAAGTGAAACCTTTTCCTACTACTGCTTTATTTTTCCAATCTATTACACTACTTGATTAGCATGCAAGGTTAGGACATCCATCTTTTGTAGTAGTTAATAAGGTTGTATCTACTCATAGTCTTCAATTTTCTAAGGCTATTCTAGACTACAATTGTATTGTGTGTCCTTTGGCTAAGGCTTAAAAACTACCTTTTCAATCAAATCATAAAAGATCTTTTCAATTGTTTGATTATTGTATGTTGATTTGTGGACTATTCCTATTCATTCTATGACTGGTGTAAAGTTTTTTTTGTTGTTAGTTGATGATTTTTCCCACTTCATATGGACATATTTTTTATCTACAAAATTTCAAGCTAAAAATGCTATGAAATTATTTAAAATAATGGCTGAAAGGCAGTTTAGTACAACAAAAAAATATGTCCAAAGTGATGGTGGAGGTGAGTTTCAATTTCTCTATACTAGCTGGCAATCTATAGGTGCTGTTCTTGCATAACTTTCCCCCATACTAGTGAACAAAATGGCATGGCGGAAAGTAGGTTGAGATGTGTTATTGAATGTGCATTGTACTTGTTGTTACAAGGTGGTATTCCTATTAAATATTAGAGCTACATCTATCAAAATATTGTGTATTTGCAGAATAGATTTCCCATTAAAGGTTTAGATCACATTTCTCTCTTTGTGGTTGTGTATAATAAGAGTCCAGATTATGAGTTTCTTTGCATCTTTGGTTGCTTAGTCTTTCCTTGCTTACGACCTTATGAAAAACATAAACTTAAGCCACGTTCCACATCTTGTGTATTTTTGGGCTATGTTTCTTAGCATATGGGTTAATTGTGCTTGGAATTATCATCTAGTAAGATCTTTACCAGTAGACATGTTCAATTTCATGAACTTTCTTTTCTTTTTTTGGATAAGAAATTCCTAGATCAAGTTAGCAGTTGCAAATGTGATTTTGTAATTCACTTGTTGCCTCCTCTAATTGCTTCTTTTCGGCCTTTGACTCTTGGTCCTATTATAACATCTCCATCTATTCCTCCATCTCCCAGTGTTTCAGCAAAACTGTCATCTCCTACTCATAGTGTCAATCCCTTGTCACCACCAATTGCTATCATTTCTGCTCTACACAATTTCAGAATCCTTCATAGATTGATACACCAGATGATATCTTATCAACATTCACACCCAAATGACACCTTACCTACTGTAATTTCTTCATCAAAAAATGCTTAAAATTTTCATCCTATGATTGCTCAAGATAATGTTGGTATCAAGGTTCCTAAAGTTCTCTATGTAGCCATTTTAGTAGAACTTGGTTGTTTTAAAGAGGCAACATTTGTTTCTAAATGGAAAGCTTCCACAAAAGCTGAATATGATGCTTTCATCAAGAATGGAACATGGAACTTAGTGGAACTCAAATGACATTTCAAGGTCATTGGAAACAAATGGGTGTATTGTGTAAATAATTTATTTTATGGAGTTTCAGATAAATACAAGCCATGGTTCATGGCTAAAAGGTTTCACCAAAAGGTTGGTATTGATTTATTTGAAACATTCAGTCCAGTTGTGAGATTTACAATAGTTAGAGTGGTGTTAACTATTTCTTTAAGTCATGATTGGGTCATAAGGCAATTAGATATTAATAATGCATTTTTAAAAAGAGATTTGGAGGAAAATATTTACATGGAACAACTATAGGAATTTAAGGTGAAATTTGTGAGTGGAGTTCCTCTGTTGCGCAATTCAAAGAAAGCTCTTTATGACCTTTAACAAGCCCCACATGATTATTTTCACAACCTTAGCCCATGTTTACTATAAAAAGGATTTCTTGGCTACAAAAGTGATGCTTCAATGTTATTTCTCCATCAAGGGGTGCTATTGTGATTGGCTTTGTATACGTTGATGATATTATCATCACAGGTAATGATAGTGTTCTAATTCAATAGACTATCTTGTACTTAAATGAAAATTTTGCATTAAAAGACCTTGGTGATCTCTCATTTTTCCTTAACATTGAAGTAATAAGATCTGCTAGTTAGTTGCATCTATCACAAACTAAGTACATTAATGTCTTCTTAAGGCTACATTGAGTTCTTCAAAGTCATTGTCATATACTATTTAAAGTGTCATTTTTCTGTCCAAGTATAAAGGCACACCTTTGTTTGATCGAACATTATTTCATAGAATTTTTAGTGCTCTTCAATATTGCACAAACACTAGACTTGAGATTGCTTTTGTGGTGAATAAGTTATGCCATTTTTTAGCAGCCCCAAGTGAGGTGCATTGGTTGGTTATGAAAAAAGTGTTAAGATATCTCAAGGGAACCCTTGATCTGTCTCTTAAAAAATCAAGTCTTTTAGATCTTATTGCATTCATAGATGCATATTGGGCAGGATGGTTAAATGACAAGAAAAGTACTAGTGGGTAATGTGTGTATTTAGGTGATAGCATCATCTAGTGATGTTCAAACAAGCAAAAGATGGTTTCTTACTCTAGTATTGAAAGTGAATATAGGGAATTGTCCTTGGTAACTATTGAGTTGCTTTGGTTTAAGTCACTTCTACAAGAACTGCGTGTGTCCATTGCTCAAAAACCTGTTGCATATTGTGATAATATCAACACTCAATACCTTGCCAAGAATCCTATCATGCATGCACGAACCAAATATATCAAAATGGATTTTCATTTTGTTTGAAATTAGGTTAACAAGAATCTGCTTGATGTTCGTTATGTTCCTATAGTAGATGAAATTGTTGATGCTTTTACAAAATCATTTCCTACTCCACATTTTGCTAAAATAAAAAATAAGTTCTTGGTTTTTTCAAAATTTGAGTTTAAGGAGGGCTAGGTGCATACTTATATTGTAACTATTGTGTGCTTATTATTAGTCTAGTGTTAACTTTAGTGACTTGATCACTAAGCTACCATTTATTGCTAAAAAATGGCATTTAAGTTAGGGTTAAAAGTTGGTTTTAAGAAAAAATCCACTTATAAAAAATTTGAAGTTGGTATGCTTATAAATAGATTTAAAATTTAAAGTCAGTTTTTTACTAAAAATGACTTTAGATGAACTTAAAATTAAGAAATATTAAAAAAAATCAATAGGTAACCTCGATTGATGTGTATAACTGATTCTACACGTGACACGTAGAATCGATTGATGTGTACAACCATCACGTCACTTGTAGTGTTGGTTCTACATGTGTCACCACGTTTGTTAACTCCTAGAATTGACAATAAATGATATTTTTTCCTTTTCTTCTTCTTCTTCTTTTCCCATCCCTCAACAATTTTCACTGTTGTCTCCCTATTTTTATCTCTCTCCTTATGTAGCGTGACACCGCTACATACTATCCATTTTTGGCCATTTTCTACCACCATTTATGATGTCGTTACTTGGGTTTTGTTCCCATTTACTTACCGACCCATATCCACCCATTTTAGTGCTTAAATCTTTCTCTAACACTCACTATTTTCTTACCCATTTTTCTATACTTTTTCACTTATTAAACATACTCTTCTTTCGTTTTATCACTTGTTTGATTCTTATAAGTATTTCTATGAACTATTGCACTTATTATTCATGTTTTTATATTTTTATTTTATTTTTGCAAATTTAAAGTTCATTTTTTTATAATTTTTCTTATGTATATCATGTATTATTGATAATTTATATATAGTTTTTTGTGTTACGTAGATTGTTTATTTTTGTCAAGAATTAAATACAAGGTATATTTTTTTTATCTATTTATGACTTTAAGCAATTTCTTTTATATTTTTTATATAAATATAAAATAAATTGGTTAAAGTAATAAATAATCAATAATACATTACATAGAGAAGAAAAATTATAAAAAAATGAACTTTAAATTATAAAAGAGTAATGGATACTTTTATATAGTTATTTTGAATTTAAAATATATTTTTGTGAAATTATTCTTATATGTATTAATAATATTTTTTTAATTAGGTTACTATATCTATTTATTAAGTTTTTATATAGGTATTTATAATTTATTTTATTAGATTATTTATATGTAAAAAGAACATTATATATTGTTAAAGTTACAATAAATTTATTAATTGTTTGAATTTTTATGTATTTATTTTTATATGATGTATTCATTGATATTTTAATAATTTATAAACTTTATATAATAATTTTCAAAATGTAGTATTAATTAATATATGCATATGTATTGGGTATATATTTAAGGTGATTAATACCCTTAATAGAAAATGGACAAATCTTGGATGTTAAAATGTAGAATTGATCACAATTATATTTCTAGAGTATAAACGTTTTTGGAATTCCATGCTCATATGTTAAATATATAAATGATAAATTTCATGATGTTGATAAGGTTAAGTATCACTTTATCTGTAGTGGTATTCTTTTGAGTTATAAATGTTAGTATTATCATGAAGAAAATATTGATGATACTTATAAGAAAAGGATAAATAAGGATTGAACTGAATTAGATACATCCTATTAGGATATGCACTTCAGACATATTGTATAGACAAAAAAATAATATGTTTCATGATGTGGAAGATGAACTACACGAAAATGACATCAAAAATTTTAATTTTTTTTTGGAAGATGTCGAAAAGCTATTGTATCTAGAATGCAATAAAATATTGGGATTGATTCATTTGTACAATGTGAAAACAAAAACTAATTTTTTGGACAAGGGATTCATATAATTGCTAAATATATTAATTAATATGTTTCCGGAGGGTAATGAGTTACTCTCTTCAATGTATGAAGTGAATAAATCTGTTCATCGATTTGTCATGGAATATCATAAGATTCATGCTTATCCAAATGTGCATTTTTTATAGGATAAATATGAGGCATTAGATGATTGTTCAGTGTACAAATAATCAAGATGGAAGCATGGTGCAAATGAGACAACACATAAGAAAGGTGTGCCCACAAAGGTTCTTTGGTACTTTTCTCCAAAATAGAAAGCAGTAGACAATTTATCCCCTAAATTTGCATATGATTCATGCAATCTTCATCTTGCTATTGTTGCTGATGGAAATCCACCCAATTCCCTGAGTAAATGATATAGTTATTGGCCTGTAATTCTAGTCACATACAACCTTCCTATCTAAATATGTATGAAAAGCAAACTCATAATGCTAACATTTTTAATATTAGAGTTGAAACAATCTAGAGTTGGTATTGATGTATATTTGCAGCCTCTGATAAATGACTTAAAGACGTGGAACAATGACGTTAATGTTTATGATGCACATAAGTAATAATAATTTAACTTGAGAGGGGTCATTTTATTGTTAATTAATGATTTTTCTGCTTATGAAAATTTATCAAGACATGTAACAAAGGGTTAAATGAAATGTTCTATATGTAGCGATGAAACTTATGCAATTCATCTTGTTAATGGATGAAAGATGTCTTATAAGAGAAATAAAAGATTTTTGCCATCTGAACACAAGTTTAGATACCAAAAGAGAAACTTCAATAAGAAAGAAGATCATGATCTTGCACCAAGACGTTTGTTGGAGGTTGAGATATTAAGGCAATTGAATGATATGACATTCAAACAATATAGAAAGATGAAAAAAAAAGAAATCTATATGAGAAGGGAAACAAAAGAGGTCAACTAATAAAAGGGGACAAAATGAAAATGTTACTCAAATTGTAGAACATGATTACCTAACTGAAGATCTACACATTCATCACATCTTAAATGTCATGCACATTGAGAAAAATGTATATGAAAGCTTAATTGGTACATTGCTTAATATACCTGGAAAAACAAAGAATGTCATTGAAGAAATATTATATTTAAGGAAATTGGACATACAACTTGAATTGGTACCAAGGGTGAAAATGATAGGAATCAATCATACTTACCACCAGCATTATGTACATTGTTAAGAAAAGAGAAGGATATATTTTGTAAATATTTGGCGGGTGTGAAGGTTCTTGATAGTTACTCATCCAACTTAAGAATTTTTTTGTTTATGACCGTTAAGAAACTTTATAGATTGAAATCACATGATTACCATATCTCATTGTAAAAGTTAAAGCCAATTTTCATTAGGTTAATTCTTCCAAAACATGTACGATTATCAATAATTCGTGTTTCTTTATTCTTCAATACAATATACAAGGAATCTATATTAATTGACGAGTTAAACTCTTTATAAAAAGATGTTATGGAGAATTGTTATTTACTTGAAAATTATTTTCCTCCTACTTTTTTGGATATAATGGTTCACGTGTGTGCTCATTTAGTTCAAGAAGTTCAATTGTATGGTCATACTAATTCTTTTAAACTTTGATAGGGCATAGAAGATGTGAAATAAGAGTAAGGGATTCGTCCTTAGAGAATTACAAAAGCTTAATGGGATAATGTTATGGTATGTGCAAGTAAATAATAATAATAAATTTAATTAATTTAATTAATTGCATGTTTGAATAATAAAGATGTTTGAATTGATAAACCATATATATTTACTTTTGTAGGTTCTACAATAAGAAGATGATGTTATGTGCTGTTACTTTGTCATGAAATTTATGGGAGAGATAATCTTAAATATCAACATGTCAATTAAAGATGTATAATATCTTTAACTAATATACTCATTTAACATATAAGTTAAATATATGTATTTCTTTGGTTAATATGTTTAACATTCAAAATAATTATGAAATAAGTTTTGTTCATTTATATTTCTGGTGTCAATTTTTTAAGTCTCTTCATTTGAGACCATGAGAGTATAGTGAGATACATGTTGCATATATACTTGTTAAATAACTAATATACTGACATTTTAACATTTTAATGAATTTATGATGTTAAATTATTATTTTCAATTTAAATGTATGTAGTTCTTTAGTTGGAGTAAAACGAGTTATAATAATCAAATTTTTGAAAATTTAGGAGAAGAATATGCAGAATATATGATTCAAATTATAATATCGTAAGAAAAATCAGAAAAAGAATAAAGATATATATATATATATATATAAATAAATTAATTTTTGTTATAAGTTAGTTCTTAAATAATTAATATCCCAATTTTAAATGAATAAAAGCTCTTGTTGTTTTCTACTGCTATGTGATTTAAAACGAGCAAGAAGTTATCAAAAAATAATCAAAAATATGTTTAGGAGTTATATCCTTTTAAGTCGGTTCTAGGGTAGAACCAACTTAGAATTTTATTTCGATTCTACGATAAAAATAATTTAAATTTTTTAAGTTAATTCTACCTTAGAACTAATGTAAAATTATAATTCGATTGACATGTAAAACTGACTTAAAATTATAAGTTAGTTGTCATATAGAACGAACTTAAATTTTTAAAGTCGATTTTAGGGTAAAATAGACTTAAAAATTTAAATCTACTTATAAAACTCACTTTAAGTCAATTAGTAACCAACTTAAATGCACTTTATTATAATAATGATTGTGTATATAAAAGTTATTAAAGTCATGATAAGATCTAACAATCTTCCTTCATATTTATCATGTTTTTCTTTGCTATTGCACGTTGAGCATTGTACTTTTGAAGGAGACTTGTTAAATCCTTAATATTTTTAGGGATACTATTGATTATAATACCACGATTATTTATTATAAATATAGTGGAAATGATAATTTTTCGTTATATATATTTTAAGTAAGTTATATTATAATTATTAATAATATTATAATAAGTAATTTAAAACTCATCTAAAAGCTTATGTCCTAATTTATTATTATTATTATTATATAGGGGCAGGATTACATAAACATTAACTTTTTCCCTTTAAAAAACTAGTAAGTTTTAACAAACCCAATTTTGGCTACTGTTAGGCTTGAAAAAAATGAGATATAGTGAGGAACCAAGTTAATTATATTATTATTATTTATTATTATTATTAATAATTGTAAAACATTGATACAATGTTTATGTTTTATACAACTGCGGTTCACCACTTTAACTCATTTTGTTCACCGGTTGTTACATATATAATGACATGTTATCAAGATGGGACGGGAGAATTGAAAAAAAAAAAATAGTGACCTACCTAATAGTGTTAAAGTTGAACCCTAAATTGGAAGGTCGGTTTTGTAGGGATTTATGATTCAAAGTCAAAGTCACATTGCTTAGAAAAATAACAACAGTGCCAAATTGATGGAAGTTATTGTTCCACGAAGCTATGAATGAGTGGCTGCAGGTTTTTTTTTTTTTCTTTTAATAAGAGAGAGGTGTTAAATTTAACTTTCATTAAAACGAAACGTTGTTAATTATTTTTTAAATATATTATTTAATGATTAGCATTAATTCCATTAATGCATGATACACACTTTAATAAAATTATTATTATGGTTTAACCTTTTGTTTTTTTCTTTCTAATATATTATTATGGTTAACTTTCTACAAAACTTTTCACTCTGATGAATTTAGATAGGAAAAGTTCTTAAAAATTTATAAACAGTTGCCTAATAAAAATAGTCACTAATCATATCTCTCAAACTTATACATAATTTTTTCCAACAAATGTATTACTTCACTTCCCCTAATTTTGTACACAGTTGTACCTATTTACAACTACTCGTAGAAATACCACTAAAGTACACATGTGTAGAAGCCTAATAGGGCCAATAATCATTCCATAAATAATATAGATTTCGATCCAAAATACCAACATTTTAAGGAGAAGTAATCCAAATACTTATACATAATTTTAAATTATCTTCTTCTTTTTTTCAAAATAAGACTCTTGTTTGTTTTTATTTTAACAATTTATGTCTCAAATCAATCATACGTGATTTTTTTTTCTTTTTTGAACCATAAAACTCTCTCTTAAATTCATCATATGATTTATCTTGTTATTATCAACGTGGTAGAGGTTGAGATATCATCTTCTCTGTGTCACAGGTCTTAAACCCACATTTCAAAATTATTACAAAATCATGTTTTTAGTATCTCGAGAGTTATTTCAAGTTTACTCGCAAACTTTGCTCGATCCACTTGGACATCTCTTTTGCATATTTCTTACTTAATTCACTTGTGTTTATTTCGTTTGATTAAATCCATCATCACGCTCAGTTGTATGTCTTATTTGAAATTATCAAATAAAGTTTATTTTTTATCACAGATTCACATATAGTGTATGTTTCGAGAATCCTTTAACCTTACTCTAATACCAATTCGTAGAAATCTAATAGACAAATGAACCTTCGTTATCTTTAAATTGTGAGCATTATTAGGACAAACTCAATTTTTGACGTTATCACCTATAGTTTTTTTTTTTTTGACGTCAATGCAGTATGGCGATGCGGCTTATTATTATTTATCTTATTGGCATAATCGGTTTATAAGCTCCAATTAATTTGATGCACACTTTTGAAAAAAACTATACTTTTAAAGCAGAAGAGATAAATTAACCATTAGTAAAGTAGTAGCCCCAGTTATGATTTGTAGTTTAGTTATCAGGGAATGTTTTATTTTATTTAGTGACTCCATAACTTTCGGTGGTAACTTGGACGTGTGAATGAAGGTTTAGAAAATACCCTAATTGTTTACCAAGAATACTCATTTACAAAAGAACGGCCGGCTCAAGAACTATAAAGGTTTACGGCGAAATATAAAATTGATGTCTTAAACATTTTTTATATTATAATAATATACATAAAATATTTTTCTTTTATTTTAATAATTTATTTAGATATATGAAACGTACACAAAACAAATAATTAGTATATATATGTTGCTTTCTTATCATTAATTAGAGTTTTTTTTTAAACTATACAAATGACAATAAATATATATTTTAGTCAGTATTGGAAAAAATATTATTAAGGAGGATATACACTAGATAAATATTATTTTTTTTATCAAATATAAAAATTAAATTTGCACAATTAATTTTTTTAAAATATTAATGATAAATTAAAATTAAATAATATTAAAAATTTAAATAATATCAACAAATAAAAAATAAATAAGTAAAAGACATTCAATTGAATTTTTTTAAAAAAAAAATACTAATTTTTTGAACCGTAAGATAAATAAGATTTACAAAGTATTAGTATTTTGTTTTTTTTTTTGAAGAAAAAATAATGAATTAAATAGTTTGAGAAAAAGGATGAAGTAAAATGAGAAAATTTAATTTCTTTTTTTTACAAGTTTATTTATAAATAAAAAATATGTGTAAAAAATAAAATTCAAAAATTAAAAGATATTTTAACAATAAATATGAGTTCTTATATTTTACAATCTTAACTAAATTTAAAATTTGAAGAAAAAGGACGGTACTAAGGAACAAATAAAGAGAAAAATAATTTTACAAAATTTATTATTTAAAGTCTTAAATTGTTTAATATATAGTTTTTTTTAATAAGAAAACTAAGAGTAAAGTTATATTAAGATTTTAATTAATTAATAATATGTAAAATAATATTGAATTACTTAAATAATTTTTTTAGTGACAAGCTAGTAGGTGCCATAGGGTTGTAGAAGTATTCAGGGGCGACAGAACCTGCCATGTGAGAGGTAGAAAAGAACTCCGATAGTAAGCTTGTCCGTGTTTGCTGGCTTTTTACACCTATTAGATCCCTTGTAAAGCAGGAAATGGGTAGCTTCCACTTATCTGGCTTAGGGATAGTATTTAGGGGCGACGGAGCACAGTCTGAGGGATTTACAAATTGAACCCGACGGTACTCTGGTCCGTGTATGCTGGCTATCTTTTAGTGGAAAACTGATAGTGCCATAGGGTTGCAAAAGTATTTAGGGGTGGCAGAACCCGCTGGGTGAGTGGCAAAAAAGAACTCCGATTGTAATCCTATCCGTGTTTGCTAGCATTTTACACCTATATGCAATAGATCCTACGGGGTAAAACTCCCTAATAATGAATATTATCACTCCATATATTATCAAATATGAAAAAATCTCCTTCAAAATAAGATTTCAATATCATTAGTGTCAATTCCATCCATCAAAATGAGATTTTTACTCGAGAAAATGACCTTCTCTATCTCAAACAAAAGGTTCACTTTCATACCATTGAAAGGGACCTACAAAACACGTAAGTATAACACCAAATCTCCAAACTACAAAATTCTTTTGAGAAAGAAGTTTATTTTGATCTACTCAGTGCCTTCTGAAATAGAAAAGAACATATGGTAGACTCATTATAGGAACCAACTTTTCATGAGAAATACATTCCAACAAAAACTAGGCCAATTCAAATAAATACAAATCTAGAACAATTATTTTAAAAAGAGATTAATGATCTCTTAGCAAAAAACACTTATATCAAAATCCAAATCGACGTGGAGTTGCGTGGCCTACTATGTCAATAAATTAGCTAAGATCGAAAGAAGAACACCTCAATTGATCATCAATTACAAATCCCTTAACAAGGCCTTAAAATGGATTAGGTACCCTATTCTAAATAAAAAAGAACTTCTTAAAAAAATCCATTCTTCATTATTATTCTCTCAATTCGATATGAAGTCAGGCTTTTAGCAAATCCAAATCGAAACAAAACATAAATATAAAACGACATTTACTATTCCTTTTGGACAGTATGAATGGAATGTCATGCATTTTAAGCTTTAAAACGCACCTTTTGAATTCTAGAGGATTATGAATGATATTGTTAATCCATATTCAGAAATTTTCTTTGTTTACATTGATGATGTACTCATATTCTCAAAATTTGTCGATTAACACATTCAACATCTCAAAACCTGCTTTTATATAATTAAAAAGATTGGTTTGGCCTTATCAACTAAAAACATAACTCTCTTCCAAACCAACATGAGGTTTCTTAGACACAATGTGTATGTAGAGACGAATATTCACATAGAAAAATCTTTTCAGTTCACTACCAAGTTTCCTAATAAGATCATTGACAAAACCCAACTCTAAATATTTCTTGGTAGCCTAAATTTTGTTCTCAACTTTTGTAAAACTCTTGAGCCGTGGATAGAAGAGCACACTAAAATTGTGCAACACATCAAACAATAAATTCAAAATATTCCTTGCTTACATCTTGCAGATCCCAATCTTTCCAAGATCATAGAAACAAATGCCAGCAAAGTTGCCTATGGAGAAATTCTAAAACAAGTCTAGAATGATAAAGAACTAATTGTTCATTTTGTCTCTGGCTATTAGAATGATTGTCATAAAAATTATTCGACTATCAAAAAAGAAGTATTATCAATCATATGTTGTATATCAAAATTTCAATTTGATCTATTAAATCAAATTTTTTTTATTAAGGATTGATTGTAAATCTACAAAAGGAATTTGCAAAAAGTTGTTCAAAATATTTCTTCAAACAAATTTTTGCAAGTTGGTAAGCCATATCAAGTGTTTTTTTTTTTATTTTGATATATAATTTATCAAAGGAGAAGCAAATTCATTACTAGATTTTCTAACCAAAGAGTTCCTTCAAAATAGGTGAATATGTCAAAAAAAAAAAGAGGCAAAGGAACCTCCTTCAAACCCTTCTCCAAAACTACTCACCTCATCAAAACCCATTATTATTTGGTACTAGGTGGCCCAAACAAAACCAGAAGAAGAAGAATCATTATCAAGTGATGACAAATATAACTAGATCCAAGATTGAATCTTTGGTCACAGAGACACTCTAGAGCTCGTGTAGACCTTACAAAACACATTCCAAAACCTTAGAGTACCATCACCAGCCAATTTGAAGACCCCAATCTCCAAAGGTAAGGATAAGGTAAAAATGGAAGAACCATCTTCCAAAAAAATATCATTATTTCAAAACCTAGAGTTGGAAAACTTTCCAGTTTGGAAATACGGGCAACATCCTCTATTAAAATAATTATTACACTAGGGGAAAAGGGAAATTGTTTCCCAACCTATTTCAAAACCCTCATCTGAGTACTTTTTAAAACCAAAAATTCAGATGGTTTTAACAGTTGAAAAGTATTCCAAGACAAGAATCCTTATTTAATGGTCCAAAAATATTTTGGCAAGAAAAGGATTTATAAACCATCAAATATCACCAAAACCCCTAAATACTATCAGTGTATTTTGGAAATTACCAATAGTGTGGAATTCAAACATTTCCTTTACCAAAACCAATCTGATCCCTAATATTTTGCAGCCACAATCCTTATTGTAAAGCATACAATTATTGGGATTATCACCAAACATGGTTTAATGCATTTCTCATTCAAAAGAAGAAGAATCAACATTCATGGTTATTCTTCTTCTTCCAAAAAAAACCATCAATCCAACAAAATTTCCCTCATGGTTTAACAACTGATGTAACTTTTTGGATCCATTCCTGAAATCCTCACCCCACCAGTGTAGGAAGCTATTAAACCTTTATCACCCATTTCAAACCTATACCAATGGGTCCTAAAACTTATTATATTAGAGGTAGTAAATATAACCCATATGTTTTAGGTAAAATGGTGGTCATCTTTTTACATCCCCAAAATAATTTTAAAACCTACCATTGAACAATGGCTACTCAAAACTGGTCATAGAACAGTAAAAATTGAAGTCCAACACTCACAGTTGTTCCTAGCCAGAAAGGATCACACTAACACCTTAATTTCCAATGCATAAACCAATGAGGAACTCTTGAAAATCATTAGGAAATCATCTCAAGAATCACAGGAACCCTTCAGCAAAGCATCTAGGTAGAAAGAGGATTCTGCAAGCAAAACTGCATCACCTTCATCACCAACCTCCAAAGCTTCTTTAGAAAACTTGGTAGTTATAGAAGCTGAGAGTGAAGATATATAAACCACCCATAGTAAAATTTGTATAAACAGCCCAAAAGCCTATCTATATTAAGGTTTAACAACACAATTTTACCTTTATTAGGGTTAAAAGCCCGATTTATGTATCAATGTTAACAACCCAAATAATGTGCGATTAAAACCCATTTTTCTTGTAAAATGGCCCATCAAAATCTTCAACCCATGAGAAGTACTATTCAAAAGTACTTTAGTAAGTAATTGTAGCATCGGCAGAAGAAGATAAATAGTAAAATGGTGGCAGACAGAACATTGTTCACCAAATAGTAAAAAGGTGCTAGCAAAGCACTATGCACAATAGTGTTTGCATTTTTAATAGTATAATGCAACAGAAAATATACTATTCATTGAAAAGTACAAGCATCTGCGCACAATATAACCTCAATTATAAAAGGAAAGCTCATTTCATTTCAAAGACACCACTTTCATTACCATAACTACTTTCAAGCCATCTCATACCCTAGTAAACTCTCAGATTATACTCCTTTTCCTTTTGTAATCTATATACATAACCTTCAACTTTTATAATTAAGTAAGTTTGTATTTCTTTTATCTTGTATTTCAACTATTTTATATAAATATTTATTTTGTTTGTAATTCTTATGGCTGGCTAAGATGCCTAACGTTATCAATATAATATGTTTATTCATTAGTCTTCTACACTTATTGATTAGTATTGTGCTCTTATTCTTTAGTATTATCTCTTTGATTAACTCATCATATTCTTGGTACACTCATGGTTTCAAAGCCATGTGTGCATATGGTGTAACAGGATAAATCCAACCAGGTTTGGTTGAGTAATAAATTTCAAGGCAATAAAAAAAAATATTTTTCTTGGTTTTATTGAACACCTTTCATGTTTTCTCATGAGACTTTCCCTTTCTGTCTTAGGGAATAAATTAAGATACCATGTTTTAATATGGCTATTATATGGAGTGTCGATGTCTAGACATAGCATAGCTATATCTAATAGTCGAAACTCTTTATCTAAGCCATTTAATTCTTGTTCTTGGGCCAAATTTTGGGATGGGGGCTGAGAAGCAATGGGTAATAGTGAAGGTGAATCTCTCATCTCATGGCTTTGGTCAACAGTGTAGACTAGTTGAGGTACTAATGTACTTAAGTCTACGCTCTTGAGTATTGGTCTAGGTATGTCTGAATTAGAATTCCTAGGTCTAGTTTTAAAAGGTAGGTTGAGAGTCGACAAGTCTGGGATATCAATTGAAGAAGCAGAAGAATACCTTAAACTAGTAGCTCTGCTAAAGCTAAACTTAACACTACCATCTTTATATTGGGTAATATTCCTAAGCTGCTTATTTTACTAAGGTTCTTATGGTTCATACTCTAGTTTATTCGCACCTTCAAGGAGCCATTCATCTAGTAAGGTGATTTGGTTCCATGTGATAGATTTCAGAATGATTTTTTTGGATCTTGTGAGATTCGTTTGCAAGAAGAGTGTTTCTTCTTTTTTGGAATGGTGTTTGTGTCCAGTATTGAGCGTAGATAAAATTGCTTTGTAATGCACTCTGAATATTAATGCAACTGAGATAGATCCTGGGATCATATCATAGTTGTGTGTTTTAATTTGTAATATAAGTGACTTCATGATATTTTGGTCACTTAAGGAAATTGTTAAGTTAGGAAAGTATTCAAACTATATTGGTCCCAAAAAGAGATTGGACTCAACTGTTCCCAATAGAGAATCCTAGAAATTGTTGAATCTAGCATATCAAAAAAGCTGCTAGGATTGATGTGTTTAGACCTTCTTTGGTCAAGGGTTTTAATCCAACTTGGACTAACCTAATATGGACATAATTGAAGTGTTTATCAATATGTTTTTGTAATGAGTCTTTTGAAAATAGTTCAATAGTTTAAAAAGGTGAAGAGAGTTGGATATTTCTCTTTACGGTTTTAATTATGTAATCAGTTTTGAAAAGTTTCATCCTTTTTGTTTTGTAGATTTGATCTTTGTGAATCCTAGGGATCCTCCAATTCTCAATCTGTTTTGAAAAGTTTTCAATAATGATTTCTTCACTACTGATGATATTTTTATTCTTCAAAGAAGAAGAAGATGATTTTGATGAAGATGTAGAAAGAGGAAAATTAAAATTAGACATTTTTTTAATTTAAACTTAAAGGTGAAAATTTAAAACTGGAATAAATTTAAACTAGAAAATTAAAAGCTAAAATTTAAATGAAGTTTTGTAAACTTATGAATACAAACAATCAATATAATATCCTTAGTCGTTAATAATGAATTCTTAATTTTTGATACTACTTTCTTTAATTAACTATTAAGATACTTAATTGTACTTTTAAAATAAAGTTAAGGAAATATTCTAAGTTATTATACAAAAAATAGTTCTTATTTTATTATTGTTTTAGCTTTTTAGCTTCTATATTTATAACTACTACCACTAGCGCTTCCAAGTTTTATTACCCTAATGGGATTCCTACCCTAAATGGTACTTATTACACTTCCTCTGGATCGATGGCTAAAAGCCCGCTATAAATATAATTACATACAAAGTTTCAAACAGTCATATAAAATAAGTACTACAGTTTGTAATAAACAACTTAAAACACCATATTGGCTCTGATACCATAAGTGCACCAAGGATCTGAGGAGTTAATCAAAGAGTTAATACTAAAGAATAAGAGCACAAGATTAATTAACAAGCATATTATATTGATAAGGTTAGGTGGCTTAGCCGGCCATAAACATTTCAAACAAAATATAAATATTAAAATAAGAAAAGTAAAGAAGAAATAATAAATCAAACACACTTACAAAAATAAATATAACTTACATAAACTAGAGAATATACAAGAAGATTATTTAAAGGAAATGAAGAGAGGTGAATAGGAGGTTTTGAGAGAGAATGCTTGTGTGTTTGAATTAAGACTTGGGTTTTGATTTGAAACGTAAAGGGGTTTTGAATGCTTTTTAGAGAAGGGCTTAAGGATTGCAAAGAAAAGACATGGTTTAGAATGGTAAGGAGCTTTCCTTTTATAGCCAAAATTTTTACTGTTGGAGATGTTTGTACTGTTATGAACAGTGTTCTGTTGCCAACTTTATACTTTAGAAGATATCATTACTGTTTGGTGAACAATGTTCATTCTAACACCTTTTACTATAGGAGATGCTTGGCACTTTTTCTTGAATAGTGCATTTTTGGCCACTCTTGTAGCCATTGTCTTTGGTGTTAACTCAATAGTGTCGGCTATTGATGTCTTAGTGACATCTTGTTGATGCCACTATGATGCTGATGTCTTAGTGACATCCTATTGATGTCACCACGATAAGCTCTGAACCCTTTTGAAGCCTTATGCATTGGGCTTTTACATTTTACAATAATTGGACTTTTATCCTTGATACAAGTATATGGGCTTCTAACCCTATTACAACTTATGAGTCCTAAAAGCCAGTTTACATGGATAAGGCCCAATATCCATTTTTTGTATGTTATGAAATAGTCTTCCTTATCATCCTTAGAGGTTTTTGATTTTTCTAGTGTAGAGTCATTGGTCATTTTGCTTGGAAGATCATGTTTTATCTTTTGGTAATGGTTGCATGGTGTCCAGATGTTCTTCTATTCTTATTACAACAGGTAATGTATTTGCATTGGCCTTCTGGGCTAAGAGTTGGTGTTGGGATGGCTAAAGTTCTTTATACCATTCTTCCACAACCGGTTTCAAAATTGCTATAGGGACATTAGGTGTTGTCCACCACTTGATTTTGCTTAGCTTTTTTAGGTGATATACTTGTTTGAGGGATAATTGATATACCTAAGTAAGATATGGTTTTGTAGGGAAGATGCACAGGGTTGTGAACCAGTTTTCACTTATTGTAGGTTTCAAGAGTGTTTTGAACAAGCCATGAATTGCTTAAATTTATGGTAAGGATCGAAGGGACTTCCACCAGTGGGTATGCATCCAAGCTATTTTGGTAAGTTTAAAATAGAATATCTAGAATGACGAATATTCTAGGTTTTGGATTAAGAAGGTACTGAACCACCTTGGTTCATTATAACAATAATGGAAGCTTTAAGGGTTGGATGAATCCAAAATACTTTGATAGTTTTTTGGGGTTTTGGTTAGGTTCCAAGTTCCATAGAACCAATTATTGAAGATATTTTATTAAGAGTTATTGTTATGGAATTCTCATTTTGCAAATATTTTTTATACAAAAATATAAGGATTTTTGTTATGAAATCCTTGCATAACTATTATAATATTCTAAGTAGTTTAAACATATACTAAGTTTGTTTTGAAAAAGATTTTAGAGAAGATGATCCCTTTTTCTCTATTGTGAAGATTATTTTAAATGGTTTTGGAGCTGACTCTCCTTTCTCTATTTTAGAGATTATGAATAAGGATGGCTCCTCTTTTTGAGAAATATTTTGGAAAAATTTTCTTCCTTTTTATCTTCAATAAGTTTAGAATTTATAACTACGGAGGTTGGGGCCTATGATTTATTTTGGTCTTCAATCTCTTGGAAGGAATTTTGAATGTTTTAAACTGAGTTTGGATATTCATAAAGGGACATATTTTGATTTTTGTTGGTTTTGTCATTGGATCATATGGTAATGGGTTTGGAAGAAGAAATGGGTTTTGGTAGTGGTTCTTCTTTCCAAATGATGCTTGGTAAATCCTTAATGAAAACCTTTGGTGTAATGAATTGGATTGGAGTTTGGTAATACATAAGATTGTTAGTGAAAAATCTTTGTGATAAGCAGTCTTATGGCCAGAGGTATGCTGGGCAATCAACCCTTTCTTCCATGGGTAAAAATGATTTATTTTACTGGTGAAAAAGAAAGTTTTGAAATGTTTTGTAAAAATGTCATGAATATAAATAATGCACAGTTCTGAGGATAGTTTTAGAATAGTTTTTTGAAACTCAAAAGGTACATATTTTAAATCGAAGAGTATATCATTCCATTCATATTGTCCAAATGGAACAATGGATGGGTTTTTACAATGATGTTTTAGCTCAATCTAAATATACCAAGACAGATATTTTGAAAACTTGCATGTAGAATGCAATTGGAGTTTTACATCTTTTTGCTTGGAAGTTTGGTTCATAAGCTTCCTTTTGAAAAAGGTTTTGATATCTTGAAATTCTTTTTTTTATTTGAATTTCTTATTTTGGTGCATTAGAATTAAGATTAGTTATGAATAATTTACTAACTTGATAGTTTTGATTTATAGAAGAGTCTTTAGAACAGGCTTTAGACTCAGAGGTTTTAGTCAGGATAGCAGAGACCTTTTGGAGAGTCTCTCTCTCAAGTTTTGACTTCTAGAATTTCTTGGAAACTTGACATTATTTTGAAGTATAGCCTTTTCTTTCGACATCTATAATAAGTGATGCTTTAAATTTTTTTTAAGAGGCTCTTGGGTTTTTGGGAGATCTCTTGTAGTGTTTTACCCTACAAATCATATTACAATATTTGATTTTGGTAAGGTAATCATCAAATTGTTTACAATAAGAACTTCTTCTTTCTTGGTTTCATGCGTTGCTTTTTTGAGTTGGTTTTGTAACTTCAAATCTTTGCATGTTTGAAGTCCTTGTTTTGAAGTGAAACTAATCAATTCACCATATAGGTGAGTTGATCATAGGGAATTATATAGTTCCCATAAGTTTCACAGATTTTATTTCTAATTTTCTCTCCTAGGAGGTTAGAAAGTCTTACAAGAAACTTCTCTTTCCAGTAGGATTGGTTAGAGTCTTCCCTAAGTAAAACTCTACTAAAGAAGTTTGTTTTGTACCAATGCAAATCACTAATTTTTTTGCACCAAAGGTTTGAAAAAAGTTTGGTTTTTTTATCTTTTATGTGTGGGGAGTCACCCATAAAATGAAGTGATATTGTAAATATGAATGTTGATACTGCATCTTGTATAGGTTGTCCATTATAATCAAGAATGTTTTCACCATCCTCTCTAGTATGGATAGCACCTAAGATATCCAACTGTTGTTGCTTGGTAAGATGGAATGTACCAGACTGGGTTTTGTAAGCATTTGGCACCATAGTCATTTATTGGAGGATTTTTAGGGTTTGGTTATCATTCATGCCATCCATGTTCCATTCGTAAATGAAAGAGGCACTATATTTTAATTAGATGAGTTGGTTTGGTTGGGTTCCTAAATATGGGGACATAGTAGGTTTTATGGTGATCAGGTTTTGATAACTTAATGGAACAATCTTATGAGACGATTCCTCAGATGTTCCTCTATCAGAGTTACTGACATCTTTATGTAATATACAGCTACTCTATGATGGTTTAAGTGATTTTGGAATACAAACATCTATGTGTGAGACACTAATATTCTATGGTTTTGTTTAAGAAGTTTCTAGAACCATTGGATCAGTGTTGTAGCTGGTAAATTCTTGGAAGGTTTCCTCGTCAAAGGTTCTAGTATCTATATGTGAGACACTAAGACTCTCGAGTGTTGTTTTGGGTTCCCAATCATTATCTAGTAACTTTTTGAAATCTTCCATTGTGATTTCTTTAGTACTAATTTTTGGACAAAAGAGGGTTTGATTTCTCTCTTCTTGGGAATGGTTTGATATGTTTTTGGTGTACTATTGTTAGAGTTGGAGTTAGTAAACTTTAGCTTGTTTTCATTAGGGGTATTAGAATATGGGAGTAAGACGCTATTATCCTGAGAAATGTTTTGAGTAATTTCAAGAGACAGTTCCTGAAATGTTTCAAAGGTATTAAGGTTTGATTGTGAGATGTTAATATTCTCTAATGTTATGGGTTTCTTTAGAACTATAAGTGTGGCTATAGAACTAGTGTTGTTATTGGCATTTTTAGTTTCTAACTCACTCATTTGATTCCTAATGGCTTCTAGGAATTCGATTTTGTTAGAGCTTGAGGAAACATCTATTTTTTTTGTACAGTCTAGCCTAGTAAGCTCTTCTTAGAAGATAATATATTTAAGGTTGATGGCTTGGTTTTCCTGAGGGTTCTTAAGAGGACAAGCTTCTACCATTGATATTGGATAAGGGATACTTATAGGCCATAATGGAGGATGTTCTGCCTCAATTGTACCATCTGGGGTTTCCAACATTGTGATTTATTTTTAGTGTTGACCATGTCAATTGGTTTTGATGAACATATCTACCATGCTTTCTCATGAGGCTTTCTCTTGATGCCTTAGGGAATACACTATGATACCATGTTTTAATATGGCTATTATATAGAGCGTTGAAGTCTAGATATAGCGAAGCTATATCTAATAATCGTAACTCTTTACTTAAGCCTTTTAATTCTTCTTCTTGGTCCATATTTAGTGATGGGGACTGAGAAGCAGTGGGTGATGGTAGTGGTGAATTGCTCATCTCATGACTTTGATCAACAATTTAGACTAGTTGAGGTATTGAGGTACCTAAGTCTACTCCTTTAAGTTTCATGGTAGGTAGTTCTAAGGTAGAATACTTAGGTTGGTTTTTAAGAGGTAGAGAGATTTCTATATCTCTTTCCCTATTTTTTTTATAGAAATATTTGGTTTTGAAACATTTTCTTTCTTTTTATTTGGTCTTGATGGTTGTGGTTATTTATTCGCCAAGGTTTTAGCCATATGTTCCATATATTGTTTTGTAAGAATTGGGTCGTTCATTTTTATAAGCATGTCTAAAATTTGACTGTGTTCTTTGGTTAATAATTTTTTTCCAAAAGAAAGGTTTCGGTCCCGTTCTGTGGTTTTGACAAAATAATCTTTTTTAGGAGATTTCTAGTTTTTAATACATGTTTTTGTACTATCAATTCTTTTTAAAGGTTATTGAATTTCTTTAAAAGATTTTTGAGTTTCAAAAGAAAGTTGGTTATATCTTTCATTGTTTTGAAAAGAAGAAAAAGAATCTACAAATGAAAAAGAAGCATAATCTTAAAAATTATCACCAAAAGAAGCAAAACTTGAAAATGAAGAAGTTATACTAAAATCCATAATTTAAAATTTTAAAATTTTAAAACTTATGTTAAAATTAACCATCAATATAATATCCTTAGTCTTTAATAATGAATTCTTTAAACTTTAATATTACTTTCTTTAATCAACTATCAAGATACTTAATTTTAACTTTTGACAGCGAAAAACAAGAAGAAGAAGTTGAGGAAGTTCTACAGAAGATAGAACTCATCGATTATACTGTCACAATTTTGCTTAACCATAATTATCTATACCTACAAATGTTGGTATTCCAACCCTTAATAACTATAAGAATATGAAGATGCTTTACATAGCATATTACTTATCTTTTCATTGGTAAATAATATCTAACTAATGATTTGTATCGACTTTGATTTTTTTACCGACCCAAAATGGGCTAAAACATCATAGGTAATATTCGATTACTATATGATTTAATCTAATTAACATTTTGTACATATTATGATCGTTATATCGACCCAAAATGGGTTGAAGCTTTATAGAAACTAGTTCTCATCTTCTCACCGTATAATTTTATCCATCTTTCTATCCATACCTATCGACAAAAGATCGATATCTTATGGTTTTATTGCCTCATCCTTGGGACTTACTACCACCCACCGATTTTGTGACTCAGTAAAGATATAGAACAAATAAAAGTTCTATAGTGATACAATAAGCTTTATGCTATAAAGGCTTCACATACCCCTCGTTTTTTGACACCAAAGAACTCAGTACAAACACAATAGCTAAACATAATAACATAGTAAGTATCATACTCTAAGGGCTTCACATACCCCTTGGTTTAACACAAGTACATCAATACAAACTCATAATTTAAACATAATAAACAATGTTAAAAATGAGTGATACGATTTGTAACAAAATCATTTTTAAATTCTTATACTCTACTTAAGGAAAATTCCTTATCACTGTACACAGATAACCATAGTATAACTAGATTACAAACAGAAAAAAGAAATGAGTATCTATAATTTGTATTAGCTCATTCAACATCCCCCTTAGTCCATGAAGGTTTTCAAGTTACAAACCAATGATGTCACCAAGAATTTAGAGAGTTATCAAAGAAGTAATATTAAATAATAAGAGCACAAGGCTAATAAAAAATCATATTATATTGATAAGGTTAGGCGGCTTATCTTGCCATAAGTATTACAAACAAAATATATAATTATATAAAATAGTTGAAATACAAGATAAAAGAAATACAAACTTACTAAGAACCTGTATTCAATCACATAAACTTGTATTCAATCACAAGTTCATGATTTATTTATTTTTTTCATTCTTCTCCACTAGATTGCAATCAACAATTTTCGCATGGTTTACTTTCTTGCAATTTTGAATTTCAACTCTCTAGGCATCATTTTTTTCGAGCAATACGATTTACTCTTAACATTCTTTTTTTGGCTTTGTACTGATATGTATTTTTTTCTCAGTTTTTATCTGATCATTACTTTTGCTATTATTTTTCCTATTTTTTGGATTCGTTATTTTAATAATACTATAATTTAATTTTTAATACCATTTTTTATCTTTATTATTAACTGGTACCTTAGTGATACACATATTTAACAAAATGTACCAATATAATGCAAAATTGAAACTCAAATATAATATATTGACATGTGAATTACATGCAATATTTTTAAATAGTAATTTTGCCTTTTATTTTTTTTTTCTCTCTTCCTCATCCTCTTTTCCCTCAACTCTCCTCTCTCTCTCTCACTCTATTTTCACTTCTCTCTCTCTCTTCTCTCTACCTCTCGCTTTGTATTCCATTTTATCTCTCTCCACTTCAAGAACAAGCCTACGTAAAAGATAAAACAATTTCTCTTTCATAAAACCAGTTTTTATAGACATGCTTCATTTTGCTTCTACATAAATTGTGGCTCTTTTATGCAATTTGAATATTTAAACATATTGTATAACATTTGTTACTTTTGCATGTTGAATTATATCATCTTTTGTAAAAAAACTTATAATTTTTGGAGTTTAATTTCTTCGTGGTAATTCACTAATAGTTTATGCAGACAATCATTAAAGGAAGACGAAATGTTGAAGAAGAGGCAAAATGAGTAAAAAAATAAATTAAAATATGTGTGTATAGTAACAATTGATAACAAGAGTAAAAAATGGTACTAAAAAAAATTAAGTATTACTAAGATAATGAGTTGTGAACGATATGTGTCATTTTCCCAAATCTTCCTCTCATTTTCAATCAAAAGTGATAATAATGGTATTGCTTGGCCGAAATTTGTTCAAATTTTGATCCAAATAAGCGGGAGTTTTGAAAGCGGTTGAAGAACAATCTCCATGGATCTATAATGGAAAGGTTGTTGCTCAATTTCAAAAGTTAAGCACTCGAGTTGATCAAAATGACCTAGGGGACCTGGTTGAGGTTGAACAAGATGTTGCTGACTTTGTGATTGTGAAGAGTATAGAGAGATAATAAGAAAGAAAGATTTAATGTTGTATTGGTGTGTTTAGAATGTACATAGAGAACCCTATTTATAGGATTGTAACAAGTGTAGTACAAGTGTAGTACAAGTGAAATAGTGGAAGTGTAGTACAAGTGAAATAAATTACAAATTCAAATATAACTTAACATCCCCCCTCAAACTCAAGGAGGAAGAGAAACAATCAACTTGAGTTTGGAAACTAATTCTTGAAATTTGCCTGGTAGATGAGATTTGGTGAAGATGTCATTTGTTTGATCTGTGGAGGATATTGATTTGAGTCAAACAATGTCTTGAAGAACATGTTGACGAACAAAATGACAATCAATCTCGATATGTTTTGTTCGTTCATGAAATACATTATTGTGAGCAATCTGAATAGCACTTTGATTGTCACAATATAGGAGATGGTTGCGATTGATTGGAGAACACCCGTATCGGCCAAGTAACCAACGGAGCCAAAGAAAGTTCTTGAGTGGTGTCGGCAAAGAGCACGATATTCGGCTTCGGTCTTTGGATCGAGAAGTGAGAGATTGTTTCTTGCTTCGCCAAGATATAAGAGAGTTTCAAGAAAGAAAACAATATCCGGTGGTAGAGCGACGATCGGTTGGGTCACTTGCCCAATCGGCGTCGAGTAGGCGGAAAGAAGAAGATTAGACTTGTTGGAGAAGTGGAGGCAGTGAAACATGGTGCACTTTGATGTAGCGAAGAATCACGAAGAACCGCGAGTATAATGGGTAGGCCGTGGAGCGGACATGAATTGACTAACGGATGACAGCATAGGCAATGTCGGGACAGTGGTGTGAGATAAACAAGTGCCTACTAGTTGTTTGTATAATGTGGCATACGAGAGAATAGTACCATCCCAATGGAGTAAGTTTGACATTGGTTTCTAGAGGTGTTGATGCGGTTTTGCAATGGTAAGGCCGGCCCGATTAAGAATATCGGAAGAGTACTTTGCTTGAGAGAGATAATATCCTTGAGAATCGAGATGAGATTTCTAGGCCAGAAGTAGTGGAGACGACGAGGTCTTTCATTTCAAATTGATGACTCGAGAAGCGCTTGAGATCAATAATTCCATTAGAGTCATTCCCGGTTATGATCATATCATCTACATAAAGGAGTAGAGAAGTGTTACACCGGTGGGAGTCTTTCGAATAAAGAGACCGGAGTCATAAGAGCTGGAAGTGAAACCAAAGTCGGTAAGTGTAGAAATTTGAATTTGGCAAACCCAGCTCGAGGAGCTTGTTTGAGGCCCGTAGAGAGCACGGCGAAGTCTGCGTACTTGATGAGGTGAATGAGTGTATCCCGAGGAGGAGGTTTCATATAAACTTCCTCGGTTATGTCTCCATTGAGAAAAGCATTTTTGACATCCATTTGAAACATGTTCCAATTTCGAGGCGGCAGCGGCAATGATACTGCCGAACGAGAGGTGAGTCGAAATACAGGTGCACAAGTTTCTTCATAGTCGATTCCATATTCCTGTGTAAAACACTTTGCAACCAGGCGGGCTTTATATCGTTCCACAGACCCATCTGAATGAGTTTTGATTTTGAAGATCACTGACGATCAAAGATTTATTAGATGGAAGATCAGCAGATCCCGTGTATGTGCTTTTGTTAATGCACCGTAATTCATACTGTCGTAGCTTCTTTGATGAGGATTAGAACTAGCCTGCATAGTTTTGGGGTTCATGATGAGACAAAATAGTAGAGAAACATTGGTAATCACGAAGATGAAAAGGAAGACTACTTACCACGAGTAGAGCGGCGAAGTGATGACTCTGGACAATCGGTAGTTGGTCTTGAGAAGATGTTGTTATGGTAGGATCGGCGAGAAGGAAGCGAGACACTGTCGGGAGAAGCCGTAATGAAGGCGATGGTGAGGTAATGGAGTAATGTCGGGAGGAAATAAATCAATAGTTGGGTCATTAAAAAATGAGAGTGAGGTAGGAGATGAGACGTAGAAATGAAGAAATAGAGGAAAACATTTTATGTTCCCACGAAAGATGACATGAGAGATCTTGAATCGTTTAGAGATAGGGTCCCAACAACGATAGCCTTTGTGTTCTATTCCATACCCTAAGAAACAAGCAACAAAGGCGAAACGAGGTTCTAATTTATTGTGTTAATGAGGGTGAAGAGAAGAACAAAGCAGGCTGTGACGAAATACTTTGAGTAGTTCGTAAGATGGAGAAGTACTATAGAGGCAACCGTAAGAGGGATTGATTGTGAATAATAGGCATGGGAACACGATTGATGGTATAAACGGCCGTGAAAGCTGCTTCACCCCAAAGCGTTCGGACGAGAACTAGAAATGAGGAGAGTCTGAAGCGGTATTAAGAATATGTACTGTGTTTTTCGACTCTTCCATTTTGTTGAGATGTGCGGAGACAAGAATATTGAGAAGAGTCCCGTTTTGTCGAAGAAAATTTAAAAAATTTGTTTCTTTATATTCCATAGCATTATCGGCTCACAAGCACTTTGATATTTTGAGAAAATTGGGTTTTAACCATTTGGGCAAAATCATAATAAATTTTGGGTAATTCGGATCTATGTTTCATGAGAAAAATCCATGTGAATCTTGAATAATCATCAATAAAAATGACAAAATAAACACATCCCCCACGTAGTAGGATGTGGGGATGGACTTGAAACATCGAGAATGAATTAAGTCAAAGGGGAGACCAGTAGAATCACTTTTATTAAAAAAGCATAAAGCGAGTTGTTTTCCCCGATTGACAAGGCGAGCAATTTACATTATCGAAAATAGAAACGGATCCTAATTTACGAGAAGATGCTAAGGACGACGAGAGACGTCCATGAGGCGTATGGCCTAGGCGAGCATGCCATAGGTTGATAGGAGTGGTAGAAGCATGACGGAAGTGTGAGGAGAATTGGGTAGATGAAGGTTGATAAGTTCAATAATCGTCCAGCCTTACGGCTATCCCGAGGATGCATCTGTCTGTGGATCACGCACGCAATGACAACGGAGAAGAGGAAAATGTAATAGTAAGACCAAGTTCACGTAATTGACCAACGAGAGATAAGATTTAGAGTAAGGTTGGGAATATGAAAGGTGTCGAGAAAGTGATATAGAAGATGTGGAAACTTGTCTCTGACGGCATTAACATGCATATGTGAACCATTGGCGGTTTGAATTAAAGGTTTGGAGATGGAAGATTGTGTGGGAGAGAAGATGTGAGTATCATGAGTCATATGGTTACAACAAAGCGAGAATCAAAATACCATAAAGATTTACACGATGTGAGAGACAAGGCGTAGGAGAAGCATTACTAGATTGTGAGAGAACATGTTTAAGAAGACGCTTGAAGTTCTTGAGTAGAGAAAGTAAATTTGTCATGATTATCCTCGGAAGCGGCGGCGGTGATAGATGAGTTACTATTTTTACCTGAAGCATGTTGAGAGGGATTGAGGAGAATCTTGAGAGGGATTCCGTGAGGAATCTTTGAGAGGATTCCGTGAGGAATCTTGAGAGGGATTCAGAAAGCAATCTACTATTAAAGTGTCTGGACCGCTTCTTGTGACAATATATACATGCAGAATGGGACATGTAAAGCTGATTGGGGTTATGACGGTAGGTGCGGCCTTGATGTTTGAAGTCCTCTTTAGAACACTCGCTTTAGGGTGATAAAATGGGGTGGCAAAAACGAGAATCGTATGATGAACTTTGAAAACCCCGTCGAGTTTCTTGAGGCGAAGCTTCGGTCAGCCGATATCTAAGGATGGAAAAGGACTCCGATGGAAGTAAGGAAGCTCGAAACGAGGTTCAAATCGATCATGGAGAGCCGTAAGAAAAATAACAAGATCTTGGTGATTACGGTAAGTTGCAAACATCTCGGCCTTGATCTTGTTCGTCAAGTTGGTTGAGAGAGCGAGTTGATCCCCAGAAATAGTATGCATTTAGAGAGAAATTGGTTAATGGTTTGATCGGCCACTGCTAGTTTGGTATGAAGAGTTGTTAAAAGTTGATATTGGTTGCGAATCTGTTGTAGTAAGCGAGCCTCGAAAATTCCCAAACTTCTTTGGCGGTGTCAAAGCCCAATTCACCATGAATGGAGGGTAAAGTGGTGTTACGGAACCAGGTAATAATTTGATGATGTTTACTCTCCCACGATCTTCAAAGCGATCGTGAAATAAGGAGTTGTTTTGATGGTTTCTTGGATGGGTATAGAGATATCACCAGGTTATGAAACGCCGTAGCTTGCGTCCTTTCAAGAAACTTTTCATTGCTTGTGCCCGGCTAGGTAGTTAGTATCATCGAGGGTGGTAGGGTTGGTTTTGGGATATCATTTCGGTCCATTTTTAACTTGAAATAATGGAGGGGAAATATAAAGCAAATATATAGAAAGCTTGATATAAAGGAGATATCCTTAAAAATGAAAAAAAGGAGTTGAAAACAAGCACAGGCAGGGTTGAGGTGGCCCGAGGTTGGAGTGGCAGTTGAGAAGCCGAGTTGAGGAAGCGAGGTTGGAGTGGCAGTGGAGATAAGCCCAGGTTAGGTGAGCCGATTTGAGGTAGGCAGGTTTAGAGTGAGCCGAGTTGAGGTGGCCGGGTTTGGAAGTGGCCGAGGTTGAAGTGAGCCGGTTTGGAAGCGAGGAAGAGAGCGAGAATTTTGATAGAAATTTTAGAGGTATATGAGAGGCTCGATACCATGTGAAGAGTATAGAGAGATAATAAGAAAGAAAGATTTAATGTTGTATTGGTGTGTTTAGAATGTGCATGAAAATACTATTTATAGGATTGTAACAAGTGTAGTACAAGTGTAGTACAAGTGTAGTACAAGTGTAGTGGAAGTGTAGTACAAGTGAAATAGTGGAAGTGTAGTACAAGTGTAGTACAAGTGAAATAGTGGAAGTGTAGTACAAGTGAAATAGTGGAAGTGTAGTACAAGTGAAATAAATTACAAATTCAAATATAACTTAACAGTGATTATGGCTCATCTCAAAAGTTATTTCTCAGAAGTTGATGAATGTTGATGCATTACTTCATGTCTCTACTCAACTAGTTCTAGAAGTCCATTCTGAGGAAGTTGAAGCTGTTGATATGGAAAATATCATAACAGATTTAACTGGTTAGGCAAGAGTTGTGATTTTTCTAGCTGATTTTTTTGGACAAAGTAGCTGCTACTTGTTAATGTACGTAGGACATGAATGGTACTGTTTTCTATTTTGTTGCTTGTTAAAATTTTGTTTTGATTTGTTTTAATAATTCTATTTGGTGTTTAGGTAGTTAATGACGTGATTTTAGTTCGTTTTTTCTAATTTTTCTGATCTAATTGTGTCTTCTGATTTTAGTCTTTATTGTGTTTGTATGCTTAGAGGTAGTTTCTTTGTCTTTACTAGCTGGATAACACTATGATCTTTGTGGAATTGTCTTGGTATAACTTGCTACGTACTATCGCTTTGATGGAAGACATTGTTAGTATTTGATTCCTACTGTAGCTTTTTGCTATTAAAGATGGAACTAATAGTTTGTGTTTTATGGTGTTAATTTTCACTTGTTTAACTAGGGTTCAATGTTGAATATTGGCTCTAAAAGTAATAAATTAGTGGCCTAATTTATGGTATGATTTGTGGCATGATTTAAAAAAATTAGTGACATAATTTAAGGAAATTGGTGGCCTAATTTAAGACTTAAATTATGGCACAATTTAGGGAAAGGGAGCCTTTCTTCATCTATAAATAGGGAAGAGTTCATTGATCAGAAAAGAAAAAATCGAAAAAATCGTAGAGATAAAGAAACTCAAAGAAAAAAAATACTCATGAGTTTGGGAAAACACTTAAAACATATTATTAGTGAGGAAATACGTATTCCAGATCGTATATTTCCTACTACCAAATAATATACGCCGCTTCCCGCGACCTAAGTAAATACCGAACCACATAAATTCTGTGTGTTCATTTTATTGCTTTGATATATTCATATACCGTTATTTATTGCTTCCGCCCACAACATTCAATTTGTTGTGTTGGTAGTTTCCGCTTAAGTTGTTTAGGTTGTAATGCATGTTTACTATTTGTTAATGAAAATTTTATATTTTTGAGTTAAAATAAATATGAAATTAAGTAATTATATCATATAAAATTTTTAAGAAATTTTGTAAGGAATTTCTTAGGTTTGAATTATCTCAAGATGTACAAAGAAAAGATAATAAAATAAATATTCTGTATTAAAAATATATGTTTATATATATTATAAGAAAAATAAATATATATATATTTTTTTTTTGATGAAAAATTAGATTCTATCGTAAATTTAATATTTGTATTTAAAAAGATGTCGTATATTTATTTTTAATTAAAAAAAGGTATTATATTTATAATTTTATAGATATTACTTATAAAATTTAATTTATTAAAAATTATTAAGGTGGATATATTATTTTTCTAACTTAACTCTATGAAACTAGTTATATTATATATTTAAATTTTAAAAGTGATTGATGTCGTGCAAGATGATTATATCCAACACCGACTAAATCTCAAACTTGAGACTCCAACTTTGAAATTGATGTTACATTACAAGATGAGTTAAGCCGACTATTTACATGCCTCAAATTTGCAATCATGTTTCTTTATCAAGAAATCATAACCATTGACCAGTGAGAATGTAAAGAAGGTTGTTACAACTGATAAGACTTACATTAATTAAATTGAATATTATATAATGGTTTCACATTGAACTTGGAATACCCGTAGTTCTTCAAAGAACATGTGTATTTTTTTTAATACATTCATTTGCCCTTATATGCACTAATAATTGAACATAAATAAATGATTAAATGCTAAGCTCAAATCTCTTTTGATCCCTTACCTGATTCTCCATAAAGTAAACCAAAAGAAAGAATAAAAATAAAAATATTGTATGTGAAATATTTGATAATCTTTTATATGATATAAAAAGGATAAAAATATTTGAAAAATTACAAATTATATATAAACTTAATGTTAATATTAATAAAAAATAAAACTTATTATGTGTGAAGAATGTAGAAATTTAGATTTAAAATTTAAACATTTGATCAAAACATTACTATTTTATCAATTGAACGGTAAAAACTTGTTGAAATACACAACTAGTTGTGCAAAACCAAGTGAACTAATAATAGTCTAAAAAGCAATATTAAAAAAAAATTGTGGGTACATAGACGAGATAAGCCTCATAAAAGGTTATGATAGGATGAGTCATCACATTCTAATCCCCAAAAAAGGTACGAAAAGATTTGATTGGATATGTTTCTTTATCTGTCACACAAGCATAGCTCATAGAACATGAGAAGGACTAATATTGATGATAACATATATGATTCATTTCTTTAAGTTTATATACTAATTACGAAAACATAGTTTCTAGTTTCCAAGACAGAGAAATTTTAGATTTTTTTTATTTTTTTATTTTTAAAGGCAGAAGAAGAATCTAAAAACGTTTTTGATATCTTCTTGACTTTGTTGTCTTAATAAATAAAATAAAAAAATAGAAGCTATTTCTCATGCTACTTTGTTTGTATCTTGTCTAATTCACCGAAAGTAATTTCCTATTTTGGTTGTACATAATTGGATTAAAATAAAATAAATGTGATCTCTTTTTTATCTCCAAACTTTAAATCCTAGTTATTCATCTTATTTTTCTTCTTTTATTATTATTTTTTTCACATGTAGATTAATTGTTATTTATTTTTTATCTTGAATAAATATTACAAGAGTATTGATGATTTTTTTTTATTTGATATAAATTTAGATTTAGTATGGTAATTTTTTTTATTGAAACCTAATTTACGGTGAAAAAATGTTTTATTAAGTTTTTATTCATATCTAAATCTTGATACAGTATTATTATTTGAGTTTTATTGTCGTATAAAAATTAAAGAACTTAGGCTATCAAATATCAAATTTTAGTATCGATTTATCGTATTATCAATTAAAAGTTTCAAGTTTAGTTATGGATCAAAAAGATCTAGAATAATACTAGGAAAAATTTACTCATTGAACTAGTGATATATAGTTACTATTTTGATGATAAGTTGATGTATTTTTAATTTTTTATTTAAATATTATTAATATACTTTAATTTTGAATCAATTGAGCTTATATTTATAATTAAAAAAATGTGATTATAGAGGGCAAACTTTTACGAGTATAAAAAAATAAAAAATGTCAAGTATTTTAGATAAATCATGTTCTCCTAGAGAATTTTATTTGAGTTTTCAATCTTAATAATATCACAATTTTACTTTTATACTTGTTTTTATCTACATTTCTGAGATGTTATCTCATTTAAAAAAAATGTATCAATTTAGTATAATTTATCATATAATTGAAGATTTTTCACATGTGTAATACTACACATACACGATATTTAAAGAGTATTTTTTATAATTAATTAATTAAACGATATTAATAGTGTATATTGAGAGGACATTTTACACATGTATTACTACGCATGTAAAAAATCTCAAATAAATAATAAATTATATCAAATTGGTAACTATTTTTAAATAAGAGTACCACTAAGATACTAACTCAAAAATATGGATAAAAATAGCAAATGTTTTATCGACACTTTTAGATGGCGGAAAATATATCAATAAATAATAACATAATTTAATTTAAATAAGAATTTTAAATTTAAATAAATTGACTAAAAAGTTTAAAATTAAAATAACATATTTCTTTGTTATTATAAGGAAGAAAATTTGAAAAATAATTGTTTAATTTAAAATTGAATTAAAAATTACTTCATTATATTAAAATTAAAACACATATAAAAATATACACAAATATGTATCATATGTATTATTTTGTTATATTTTACAAAAATTAAATGAAAAGTTAATTTTATCATTCCTAGATACATTTTTTTTCAACTAAATGAATTTGAATTTTTTTTTAAATTAGAGTACCATATAATTGCATTCTAGTCCAAAAAAAAAGATATCATAAAAAAACTTAACACAGAATAAAATAACTAAATACGGGAAATCCTCACGAGGCATATCCAATACATCCTCGATCTTAAGTGCCGATTATAAAACACAATAGAAATAGTGATTTTAATTTTTAACCTCTTTTTTAATGCTTTTTATTTTTAACCCGAGTTAATTATACTATAAAGTTGAACATATGTTCAAAAACTAAATTGATTTGAGCACATCTTCAAAAGTAACATTTTAAAACTATTCTTGGATGTATAACATAATTTGTTGTTATTTCGGTGCTCTTTCGTCATCAAAATTGTTAGAATTCTGACAATTTTTGTGCTTCAAATGCATATACAAAATAAAAATATTTCTTGATATGTATTTAAAAGTAGTGAGGGATCAAAACTGAAAGCACCTCTTGAAAGGAGATTGATACCTATAGTACAAAAGTTAATATATTGGTATTTATGTCATATACATGATGTTAAAAGATTCTGTTTTAATATAATAATTCAAGTATTTGTATCCCTTTTAATTATTTGGAATAATATGTTCTCTTTTTTAATCAAAGTTGTCACATGTGTCCTAAGTGACAAATTAGATGAGTATTTATAAAAATTTGAGAAGAAGAAAAAAAGACAATAGATAAAAGAATTACGATTGTATTTCTTGCAACATAAAAAAACAACAGCATCACTATTTTTTATTCCAAATTTTTATGTCATTTTGTTAAAAATTTTAAACTCATTATTAATGATAATAGTAATGTATTGACACAAAAAATGAACAATAGATTTAAACTGTTCTAATTATTGTTATATAAGATTTGATACATTAATTAATGTATTAGTATTTTTTATGCTTATGTCATTAAAATGTTCTGTTTTAATATTAATTTAACTATTGATATCTCTTTTAACCGTTAAAATTGTTATTTTTTTCTATTGATTTTTCTTTTTCTTAAATTTTCATTAATGTTTTTATCCAATTTAATATGTAAAATACATGTTGCCAACTTTTTATGCAACAGTAATTATATGTCATCTATTAGTATTAATCGTTAATATAATCCCCACTTTTTATACTTTTTTTATTTTTATAAAAACGAAGCATCAATATAAACTCATTCTATCGTATATCAATTATGTAATATTCTTTCCTTCTTTAAGATTAACTAAGGATAAATTAATGATGTATGTCCACAATAGCTTAACTTATTTTATTCCTTCTTTATTACGAGGATGAACGTAATAGATAAATCCTATTTCAAGATGAGTATCGAAACTTATCCGAATTAACTTATTTTGTTAAATCAATCAAAAAATTATATCTTCATTAAAAATAAAAAATACCAGAAAAATAACAACATTAAAATTTATAATTATAAAAATAATACTCTAACTAGTTTATATACTTTCATTATTAAAAAAAAGGTTTAACATAATATTCCATATTATATGTCTTTTAGTTAAATATTTAAATTAAATTACAATCATTTATACTCATTCAATTAAATCTTATTCAATGTTATCATCGTACTATTTTTATTATTATAAGTTTTAAAATATATTATTTTTATAATTACTATTAAAACTTTGGATCATGGAGGTCTCTTCATCCATGTTTTTCTTAAATTATCCGAGCAACGAAAAGAAACTCTTGGATCACAATATCCATGTTGGCTCTGAAACATAGTCTCCTATTCTTTTGTTTTCTATCCAAGTGTACAGATTTTCTTTAGTTATTTCACTAAAGCCCAATCAAGCATCATTCAACAATTCTTATGTACCAACAATTAGAACACGGCCTGTTGCTACGTATCACTGAACATAGGGGAAAAAAAAGTGATACAAATCCACCACCTCCCAAAACGCATATATACTTTAATACCATAAAAATCTATTACATTTATAAAAAATCATAAAAATCTCATAAAAATCTATTTCATATAAATAATAAACTTATAAACTTATGTTATCCACTTTGTTAAAATAAAGAATGAATATAAATTCATTAACTTTACAAAATTAGCAATTTTATAAAAAAATCAAATTTATACCATCTTAATTAATAAATATCAATTTAAATTACACTTTTATTAAAAATAACGAATTTGAATGTCAATTCATCGTATATTATATTTAATCGCATGTAACTTAGAAATTTATTACTAACATTACTCAAACTAATCCAATATCAAATGAAAATGAATGAACTAGTGTATTTAATAGGTTGCTGTGGGCTATTGGGAACTATTGATATTGTAAAAATGTAAACTACTAGCACACTAGCATTCACATAACAGTAATTTCCTAAACCATTCATGGTGCGAAAAACAGCCAAACATTATAACTAGTAAAACAAGTTCAAGTGGAAACAATGATGGAAAATAACTAGTTTGTATCATACAATTGTTCAAACTAACAAGATCCAAAAACTTGGGAATTGAGATTAAAGTCAAGAAGTATCTATAACTACAGAATACTACTAGCAAAAACTATTAAGAAGGTTCTTTTTTAACTCCACATTGACATAACAAGAAAGGAATTACAACACAATGAACTTGGTTTCGACCAGAAAGACAAAACCAATACAGTAAGTCTGCAGAATTGTTTCAGGGAGAGAAAATATCTTTATCATTCCTCCTCTTGCGGAGAGCGACTGCATCATTATAGATAAACATTATTATAAGATGTCCAATACATACACAACTGATAAGCCATTCAAGTAAAGCTGTAGAAAGTCATGCAAACCTGTTGTATCTGCCATTAATGGGGCTTTCCGGTCCACAATAGTTGGGGCTGTCCTGAGGGTCAGGCAACGACTTTGGGCTAGGTCTTCGGCCATTCTCAATGTTAGTCATCTTTCTTCCAGGACTATGACTGGGACCACGACCATGTTCAGGGCTTCTTTCCCTCTTGTAGGGACTAGAGCTGGGAGCACGACCATTATTAGGACTGCTGATTTGATCAGCACTCACCCTATCTCTTCTATGAGGGCTGCGACTATCATGACTGCGATCAGAGCCACCTCTTTCCCTCCTCCTGTAGGCACTATGGCTGCGGCCACTGTCATAATGAGGACTGGCCTTGTCTCTCCTGTAAGGACTTGGGCTACGACCACGACCATAATCAGGACTACCTCTCTCTCGCTTATAGGGGCTTGCACCACGGCCATAATCAGGACTAGCTCTTTCTCTCCGGTAAGGACTTGGGGAGCGTCTTCTATCACGACCTCTTTCTATTGATCTATCCCGACTTCTACCAGGGCTGTAGCCATCTTTTCGTTCATCATCATCACGAACTGCATATTCCACTGAGATAACTCTATCCATCAACTTGCTGCACATGAAAATAGAAAAGGCATCAGATTATATAAAAGAAACTTTGGCATATTAATACATTAATATTTGATAAAGAACAATATTTATATGTTTATTATAGACAGCTGTCTGTAGTAGTTTAAAATATTACTTCCATTGTCATATAACTTGTCTTCACATTTCGTTTTCATTTATACTTTTTAAAGAGGAGGAGGAGGAGGGCACTCTAGAGGCCTTTTTGCACAAACTTAAGAGAACAAAGTTCAAAATTGTCACCTCAAGTTTGTAGCCTCCAAAGCTCTGCAAGCATCTTCCTGAGACTCGTACTGAATGAAAGCAAAATTCCTTCTAATCCTAACGTTCACTATCTTCCCATATGGATCAAAATGCCTCTCCAAATCCCTAGTCCTGGTGTGGTAAGGGTCAAAATTTATAACAAACAAGGTCTTTGAAGGTCTGGTGTTAGTTGAAGGCCGTTTGGAACCACCAGGCCTTCTTATACCACGTTCTTGCTGCAACATTAAACATAAAAGTGATCAATTTATCCATCATCCAAAAGCAGAACAAAACAATGGTAAACACAAAAATTCAACCAAAGTTAACATGTACAACCTTGGTCCACTCCACACGAAGTCGGCGCCCTTTTCGGCCAAATTCTCTCCTATCAAGTCCTCGAATTGCATCCTCAGCATCCCTTTCATCTTCCATGTAAACAAAAGCAAATCCTGCATAAAAGTATTGCAAAATAACATGAATTAACTCAATATTTTAGATATATTAGATAAGACTTCCCCCTCGAAAGAATTCTTTCAATTACAGCCAATTTTCCACCCTCTATATGAATGTAAAAGCCACATAGATACTATCCTATTTATATAAAAAAAAAATTATTTGACAACGTCTAGCAAATCTTAAACCAAGAAACTAGAAAAATTAGAAACAGACCTTGTGTCATGAACTAAATGATGTCAAGGTAACAAGAATCCAAAAGGGGATGTCTCATTGTGGGTCAATGAAAAGAGAATGCCTCCATCTAATAATCTGCCTCTGCTGTGAGTTTGGCAATGTTTCAAGTTTGAAACATGTCTGAAATTGAAGGCTGGGCAAGAGTCATGAGGAATGAAAATCAATGGTGTCTGTGCAATATGTGGATTGGTAGTGCCATGGCCGTTCAGAGACTCTTCTTGACAACAAGAAGAGGATGCTCGTCACAGGCAAGAAACGGTTCTGAAGAGTCCATCCATTAGCTCAGAAGAAAATGTACATACCAAAAATTAATCCTGCGGCAAAGAAAATATTGAGTTGGTGGATTTTATGCTTCAAAAAATATTTTTTTCCCTTAGACGCATCTTCAACCACCAATAGAAGTCAACATTGGATCATTTCTGTCTCTGGAACAAGTAGTGCCAGGATAATTCATATTTACTCTAGAGAACCACCACAGTATGACCAATAAGGAATGCCACCTGTATGGGTGGATGCTGACTGGTCCAGTTTCATTGTCTTGCTGCCAGAGGATCCAATGGTTTTGTGTAAAGCATGCCGAATTCGTATATAGTTGGTTTATTGCAAATTATTGATGTAATTTTATATGATGGTTAATATTAATTTAAAAAAAAAAGGTTTTATCCGTAGAATTCCATAAGAGTGAATCAGTCATTTCAAAAATTTAGAAATACAATAGTAATATCACCCCACATTTTTCCTAGTTAAAGATTCCATAAGAACTATTTTAAACTCCAAACTTAAGCTACTTCAACTAATTTTCCTTGGCAATACTTACAGATGTTTTATCTAATGCCAAATATTAGTTACACGCTTCCACACATGATTATTGATTACTTACCGTTTCCATGTAAATCAGCTGTCAGAAAATTTGCGAGATTCGATTTACTTGAACTTATGCACAATATAGAGCTAGAAGACTTAAACTTCAGAGCACTTAGCATATCATCAAGGGTAACTCTTGATGTTGAAGCCATGACCAGAAAAAGAAGCAGATTGTGAATGTACAATGAAATTAACAGGTTGTTGAGCCAATCAATTGCAGTATTGAAAACAGAATGGAAATGGTAGAAACTATTCAAATGAAGCACAGAACTCACCAGACTTCATATCCACTCTATCAACCTTGCCATATCTTCCAAAAAGCCTTTCTAGATCAGACTGTCCAGCATCGTACTCAAAGTTTCCACAGAAAATCGGCTTCATTTTCCTGGAAAAAATAAATGCTTGTAACACCCAAAAAAACATTTCACAAGAAAGTCAACAACCAAACTCTAAGGCGAATTTCGAACGAAAACACATTTAATAATCAACAAGAAAGCATACAACAACAAAAAGCTTCAAATTACGAGTAAACAAATATTTCCAGGCTACTAAATAGAGGAAAATTGTATTAAGTAACAACAATATCAGATCTACAACACAGGATAAATTAACCTCGAGATCTCTCCACATAAAAAAGGGGGGGAAGAAGAGGACAGACAACTCAACGTAACCAGATCTGAGCTTTCTCTCTTTCGAATTTTCATATGATCAGACCAAAACAGCAAAAGCCAAGATCAATAAAATATAGGGAATCAAACGATGAATATATTTTAGGCAATTTCTCGTAAGTATACCTTCTTCCGGAATAAACGATTAGAAAGCGATGAATCAGTTGAAAACCTAGCCGTCAAAAAGAGATCGTAAATATTTCGTAGAATTGATTGAAGGATGTCTAAAAATGAAATCCTTTTGTTCTGCAAGACTGCATATGATGGCGCCACCTTGACCAGGTTTGTGCCCAACTTTAGGTAAATAGGCCCATTATTATTTCGCCGCCAGTTCGGACTATTAGGTGCATTAAAGGCCCAATATTTAACATGGCTTTTTTAATGGGTTTTTATTTTATTTATTTATTTATTTATTTATTTATTTTTAAAGAGAAGAGCTAGTAAATTTCTGGTGCCATTCACATTGTTTTTTTTTTCAAAAAAAAAAAAAAAAACTTTCTTTTATAATTACCGTGAAACCGAGTGAATTAAGCTTTAATAAGAAAATCTAGGTATAATTTTATTACATTGTAAAAATATAATTATAATCGGATGATGATTAAATTAAATTAAAATTTATCACTAATTTTTTATAAATTTAAGATTTTATTATTTTTATAACTATAAATAATTTATTTGATAAATAATTATTTAAATTTATATTATATAAAATAAAACGTGAATAAAAATATCACACCATGTTATAAGATTATCACCCATAAGTTTTTGGTTTGTCAAAAACAAAAAACAAAAAGGTCATCAATAAGCATGTGCATAAGTTGAAAAGAAAAGGAAAAAAATAAATAAACAAAACAAAACCTCCATTAGTATTCTGCTAAATTCCCACATTATATATTGTTCTGATAAAAAATAAATTTGGCCCACTTTATCTAGTATCTCATTCATTACAAGTGAGTCGAGGGATTAAAAGTTTTTCTTAGAGCTTTTAAAAAAAAGTAATAACATTAAAAAAATATTTTTAAAATTATAAAAACAAAATAACAAAACAATAATTTTAAAATATATTTAATATTAAACGAATTTAATTAATAAAAATTTAACTTAAATATTATTCGATTAGAAAATGTTATGAATACAAACTCTTGAATTATGTTTTTCTATAATAAAAATATATGAATATAATATAATATTTATTATTTTTATGATTATAAATTTTAAAAAAATATATAAATATTATTTTATGGTAGTTGAATTTTGAAGTAAATAAGAGATAATATTTAAATACGAAATTGAATTATTTATACATTAAAACTATCACAATACACACGTTTAGTTGAAGGTTGAGAATAACTACACCATATATATATATATATATATTGCAAGTAGATTTTAAATCTTAATAGAGTTAAAAGTTTTAAACAAAGACGAAATTATGAAACTAATAATATAACACAATACTTAGCATTTATTCCATGACTATATTTTCAACTGTTAAACCTAAATCAGACTGACTTTGTCTCCTTCAAGTTGAATCTTCCTCTAAAGTATAGATTGGATTCAGATTCCACGATCAAGATCAAGCTTCTCACTCATCAATACCCCACAAGGCCTCCAAGATCTCGTCCCACTCCTACAACAAAAGTAATAATAATCATCACAAATAATTAATATCTACTATTGATCTTTATAAATTTAAAAAACAAAATTTTCATTTATAAGTTCTAGCTACGGTATATCTAAATATGTTATGTGTTTATGTTTTAGTACAGCACCTTACACACGTCATGCTCTTCCCTTTCTCCATTTACTTGTTGCTGAATTTTAAAATTACAAATAAATCAAAATTAAAAAAAAAAACTCTTTTAAGTGAAATATAATATAATATATATATATATATATATATATATATATATTTAAATAGAGATTAAAAATAAAATTCTATATTTGAAGAGACTATATCATATACATGTTAGATTTACCTGCTGATAATTGAATTGATCAAAGCTGGGATAGTAGTAGTCTCCGGCTGAATTAATCATATTAATGTCGTTCTCATGATTCTGCACTTGTTCATTTCCCTGTTTGTTCACTATGCATTAGTATAAAAATTGTTCGCCACATTGATATTATTAGCATACGAGTTACTATGAGATGCACGTTTACGTACTAATTAGTTTATAATGCAAGAAGAGAGACTTAAACCCACATCCCAAAGGCGATTTTGGTGCGAAAAAGTTAAATCATAACGAACATATAATTAATTAATTACTAATAGCTTTTTTTTTTTTTGCGATTGATTTTAATTTCAAGTTCTAATTTTGGAAATCAAGTTTTTAAAATAAATATTGTTTGATAATTAATTTTATTTTCAAGTTGAAAATCAACTTGAACTTAGTTTCATTTTTACAGCCATTTTTTATTATTTTTGAAACTTAAAAAAAATTAAAAATCATATTCCAAGTTCACAACTTTTTTTATTAATGTAAGGACTATGAATGTTGGTTATTTTCATGAACAAAATATTTTTCTGTAAATTTGTTTTTAGACCTGCTATCAAATCTATCAAGAAAAGTCAAACAAATACTTAAGTTCTAGATAATTATACTTTAAGTATATTTTTGATAACTATGACACATATATGATTACATTTATATATTTAATAACACATGCTTATAAATCTAAAATTATTTTTAGTGTTAAAATATTTATGCTTAAATATAAAATAAGATATGCTAAGATATTAGATAAGATATATCTCTAAATTATAGTTGAAATCTTTAACCTAAAAGATAGCATAAAATATACTTTAAAGTAACTCTTTTTTTACATAGCAATCTTTATTATTAATGAGTCTAGCTATTTTAAAATAACTCTTCTTTAAATAGGGGTTTTCTTAATTAGTAAGTATTATTAATATTATTTGTAATAGAAAATATATTTATCAATTATATAGGATTAAGGGTTTTAATTTTTCCTATAAATAAAACTCATTGCTCATTGTTTCAATCAAGCACACAAGAGCATTATTCTATTCTTTTTAATTTATCTCTCTTGTTTTACAAATATAAGATTATAATGCTCTGGGCTTCTTTATTTAGTTAATCTATCAAATATTGGTAGTTATGTTTCATTGATTACTAAGCCTAATTATTTTATTATATTTTGATAATATATTCTTATGACTTCTTCTTTATTTTTTTTCTTAAATTGTTAAATCAAATAATTATTTTTGTCGTATCATAGTTATTTGATTTGATTATTAATCTTTAAAGAAACTATTTTTATTGAACTTGTGCTTGATCTTTTGCTGTAGGATTTATTAGTTGATTTAATTTAAGTGGCATATATTTTGAATCATCTAGTTAAGATTATTTATTATTAAATTCGTTCTAGAACATACACAGACACTTGTGTTTTTTGTGCTAACTATTTTGCAATTAATTTAGGAACGTATCTGATTGGCGGGAAGCTTATTGGAACGTTGGTCTGAAAATCGCTCACGCTAATATTGAAAACTGTGAAAATAGGACAGGGGCTCGTAAGTAAGGTACATTAGGGAAATATCCTAGAGAGGGTAGCATAAGAACGAGTTTGTACTTGAACATTTGTTTTTCATAGTGAAAAGTTAGGTGATCTAATGGACCGATGATTTTCCACTTAGGTCATGGTTGTGGCCTAGGTTGTTTCCATCTAAAAATATTATGTGTTATTATTTTGTTTTCATACTTATTTTTACACACGATTATATGTCTGATCACTTTGTTTAGGTTATTAAATTATAAATTGGTAAAAATTAAAAATAACCTATTCAACCCCCTTTAAATTATTTAGGTTCATATCTTATAAACTTTTAATTAATAACATCAATTTTTTACTTTAGCAACTTAAATTCTACTTAAGAGATAATGAAAGAAAAAATATAACTTTTTACTAAACATGTTTTTTTCCTCTCTAAATGAATTAGAAAACATGAAAGTAATTTAAAATACAAGAAAACAAAACTAAAAAAAAGAGTTTTTTCTTGTGTTTGAAATTATTTTTTTTATTTTCTAGTTTATTTAGAAAATATAAAACAAAAAACTCTTTTGGTAAGATTTTTTTTAATTTCCTTTTAATTCGAAACAAAACAAAAACAAAATTAATTAATCAAATAAAAATGAACTTCAAATATAGTTTTAAAAACTTTTTTTTCAAAAATCATAAAAAATATGTAAAAATAAAACTGACTATCAATCTTAAACTTGTTAGAAAATTTGAATCAAATGGTATAATCACAAATTCCCCCTTCTTAAGATCCTCCTTAGCAGAATATCAAAGAACAGAAAAATAGAAAATACACAACACAAGAATTATAGTGGAAACTCTAAATTGGAGAAAAATCATTTTTGTTGTCAAAAGACAATTAGAGAACAAATTCACCATATGAAAAATTGTTACAATCATACTCTCAGTAATTTTCTCCCACACCCAAAAGAAAAAGGCAATTACAAGCACAAAATAATTTTATCACAAAATTCTTTCACTCAAAAAACTTTTCATACAAGTTTTTCTCTATTTTCAAGATAATTAACAATGAAGAAATGAAGCCATATTTATAGCCTTCAAGTTCCTATTTCATATGCCAAACATTTCTTCATTCACCAAAATTAGGCTACCTAATTTTCCCATTTTTCATTCAAACAAGATTAGGCACCTCCATCTTTGACAATATGAGAAACCACCTACCATGATTTTTTTTTAAATTAGGCACCTCCTATTTTGACTAACAAACCCAATATTATTTTTAATCAATCACAACAATCTCCACCTTGATTAAAAATAAACATAGTTACCGTTATAACATTGTTTACTCCAACAATCATAATTCTCTACACCGAGAATTATCATACACCACCATAAAGAGTACACTCATTTAGAATTAATTACCAATTCTAAGAATTTCACATAAGATAGTGTCAAAAAACTTGCTGAAATTTATGTTTCAACTCTCACACTTGGTTTTCCCGAGATTTCCTCAGCCATTGACATCTTTTCCACCACACACCTTGCATTTATACCAAGTCAATATTCGTGTGCAAACTTATGGACCTGCTAGCAGTATAACACCCTCTTTCATGGCAATATTTGGAGACTAATGGCATGCCATAAGGATGTACATGCTTTTTCCAAAAAGCATCACCATAGTCTTCGAAAACAGATATATTGTTAGCATCATCGTCGGTACTTAAGCTTCTTGTCGAATCAGCTCCATGATGACTCTATAAAAGTAGAGTTATTAGTGCATTTTTTTACTTAATATTTACTTGTTTTATTTAATAAATAATATTTTTATGGCCAAAAAAATTAAAATATAATTAGTGAAAAGGGGTAAAAATATAATTTTGGGAATTTTTTTAGGATTTTTAACGCATGACCAATCAGGAGTTTCCACGTGTCATGTCATGCAAGCATATGAGCTCACTGAGCAAGCCATGTGGACACCACGTAATCACGGAAAGTGAATCATGTTACGCCACATGTGAGGAGGACAAAACACACGCCACGTGTCAGCACGACGTTTAATTCGAGTTCAAAAATTGGTCAACGCTTTATGCCACGTGTCATTGACTCAGTGGGTATTGACTCTGACCGATCTCTCCTGCCACGCATCACTCCCTGATTTTCCCAATGAATTTCTGATGCCATGTGTCACTTTGTGATTGGTTGGAACTATCAATTTTGCTTGTTTTGATAATAACCCTTGATGTGAAGCTAATCGGACTATCCAGATTGCATTTGAGCTTTATTTAAGCCCCTGATCACTCCATAAACCCTAATTTGCCTCAATTAGCATAATTTTGGTCTTTTTTTGGAGCTAAAAAGGGAAAAAATACATAAAATTTCAAGAGACGACATAATTTTGGTAGAGATTCAAGAGAAAATTAATACTACAATTCAAGAGATTGATTATATTTCTTTTTCTACTCTTTTCTTTATCAATTTTATGTCTTTTTTTTATGAAAAATATGAGTTTTATGAACACAATTATATGTAATTAATTTATTAATCTAGGGATCTTATAAACCCAATTTTCACCATGTGATTATCTAATATTTTTTCCCAATTATAATATTAATTTAATTATATTATTTAATCTGATTTTTATGCTATTAATTGTTACCATGTGATTATCTAATATTTTTCCCCAATTATAAGATTAATTTAATTATATTATTTAATCTAATTTTTATGCTATTAATTGTTTGTCCAATAATTTATCTATAGATGTAATTAAATAGATTTGAGAGAATTATTTAATTTTTTATCTTGATTAAATAACATATATAGTTTCTAGGCAGAGATGTATGATTCTTATATATGTGATCCATAATTGATGAATTTAATGAGTAATAAGCAATTTAATTGACATGAGACTATGATTAAATTAATTACTATATAGCGTGTAGTTTACTTGAGAGGGAAATACATGGTATACTAGATTCAATTGATCATGTAATTAGTTAATATTATATTGGGAGGATTTTAGTAATTCGCATGTTTAGAAAATTGAGAGATTAAGTATTTCTAGATATTTTCTCATATACCTTTTTAGTTACCAAATTTGATTTAATTAATTATTGCTATTTAATTTTAGTTATTTTAATTTTGCTTCATTAAAATATAAAAACACAAAAAAATTATTTTTATTATTTTTTGTTTTAAAAATTAGTTTCTAATAAAATAATCTCTATGAGAACGATATTTACTTATCATTATATTACTTGTTACAATACGTATACTTGTGTATTCATTGCACACACTTCGTGTGTGTCAATCACTCCACCCTTCGCACACTATCTCTTTTTTCATGAAATTCCTTTTTTCATGAAATTCTTTTTCTTCCGACTGTCAACTACCAATGCTATGTTTTCAAGCGAAACATTATTTCCATCACTTAGCCTTTTTTCTTCAGAAAACAGCTTACTGGTAACTTCTAAAAAAATTATTTTCTCATTTCCATGAATCAAGATAGGTTTCATGTGTTCATAAGAAGATAGAAGAGACTAGATGAGCCTTAAAGTTATATCTTCATCATCAAGTTTAACTCCAATGGTTTCCAATTCAGAGACAATACAATTGAGAACATTAAGATAGTCAAACATAATAGTTCTTTCCTTCATATGCAAAGTATGAAACTGCTCCTTCATATACACCCAATTTGTGACGCTTTTTGCCTGATACAATTTTACAAGCTTTTCACATAGTTCTTTGGCCATAGATATTACATGCACATTTGCAAGAATATTTTTGGCCAAACAAAGCCAAATTGCACTTCCAGCTCTTAGATCAAGATCTTTCCGATCTCCATCACTTATGTCGATTTTACTAGACTTAGTACCGATAATAAGGACTGGTTTCCCCTTTAACGCCTTGTGTAACCCGTATTGGATCAACAAATCTTTGACTTGTACTTGCCACAAGCCAAAATTGATTTTCCCATCAAATTTCTCAATGTCAATCTAACTCCTGACATTTCTGTTTCTTTATTTGAAATTGACTCTTATACCAATTATTAGGAAATTTGGATTAAATGGTATAATCATAAATTCTTCCTCCTAAGATCCTCCTTAACATAATATCAAAGAAAAACCATTTTCGTTGTCAAAAGACAATCAAAGAAAAAATTTACTATGTGAAAAATTGTAACAACCATACTCTCATCTTAGTAATTTTCTCACACACCCAAAAAACAAAAACAATTACAAACCCAAGAGAATTTTACCACAACATTCTCTCAATCAAAAAACTTATTATATAAGTTTTTCTCTATTTTTAGGATGATTAACAATAAATAAATGAAGCCATATTTATAGCCTTCAAGTTCTCATTTCATATGACAAACATTTATTCATTTATTAAAATTAAGCTACCTAATTTTCTCATTCTTCGTTCAAAACAAAGTTAGGTATTTTCATTTTTGATAATATGGGAAGTCACCTATTATGAATTTTCTTCTAAATTAATCACATTTTATTTTAACTAACAAATCTAATATTATTTTTAATCAATCATAATAAAAATTGAAAACGAAATTAATTATAAAAAATAATGCACATTTTAAAAAGTTGGGTTGCTTAAAAACAGAATTTGTTACCACAAAGACAATAATTAATTAGCATGATATATAATTAATTGTAGTACCTGATAAATATTAGAAGGGAATTGAAGGTCGTCCAGCTGGTTCGAGAACGTGTTAATAAAATCATTATCGTTGACAAATTGTTGAGGCGCAAGATCAGAGTTGTCGTTAAAAGCAGTGTTGTCCTTAAACTCACAGCTATTTTCTCCTCCTCCACCTCCTAAGATATTTGACAAACCATATAATTGATTTGTTGGTGAGTACTGCGGCAAGTACTCCAAATGACTCTTTTTCCCATTGTTATCAGAGTAATTAACTAATGCATGTTGGTTGGTTTTATGGTTGATCCCATAATTTGAAAACGATGATGATCCGCCTTGCTTAAAACAACCATAATTTGTATTTCCAACGTTACCCATTGGAGCAACAAACCCAGATGGTTGGTTGAATCCAATCAATTGATCTCCACTACTATTGTCATTAATCACTCTAGTTCCAGCAAGGTTAATATTACTTAGGCAAGTACTAGAATTTGGTACAATTACTTGATTGTTATTGGCCAATGGTCCAATTGTGGTTACATTAAAGTTGTAGTTCAATGGGCTAGTGTTGAAATTAGTAATATTGGAATTGAAGCCATTTGAATTCACATGGCCAAAAGAAGAGCTTTCATTTGCAAAAGTGGTACTACCAAGCAATGGTTGCTGATGATAAGCAGTATTAATAACAGAGGGGTTTGTTGAAGAACAAATGAGGTTGTTTTGATGGGTTTTGGAAGAAGTGAGAAACTGGGATTGTTTGAGCAATTCAGGGTATTGGTTTTGATAAGTTTTGAAAATTTGGGAGCTATTATGTCCACTTGTAAAGCTTGACTTGAATATCTTTTCGAATTGACTCTTTGTTATACTTTCCATTCCTTTCTCAGCAACTTTCTTCAAGAAGATGCGATACTTCTGTCATGTTTAATTCATATGCAATATTTTGTTATTTACCCATCATTATAATGAAAAATAACAATTATACATTTTATTGTTACTATTTTTAACTTTTTTAAAGGAGTAATTTATAATAAAAAAAAATTCAAAAAAGAATATTGTATTACAAAAAACTACTCTGGAACAATTCATCATGAAAACTCTACTTTAATATTATTCTAGTTTAAATCCCCTTTCATTTCTAGTACATGCATGTCTAAATATATAGGAAGTGTTAGAGATTATTGTTATAAAGCTCCTTAATTTAAGGAGCAAATTAAGGAGCAAAACATGGAACAAAACAAGGAGTAAAACATGGAGCTTAATTCAAGGAGCAATTCAAGGAAGCATTAATTTAAGGAGTAATTCAAGGAGTGAATTTTCCTATAAATAGATGTGTAATTGTAATGAATTAACCATCCAAAGTGCTCATTCCAATTGAGAGAAAAGCTTAGAGAGAAAAGCTTTTGTGAGAGAAAATTGAGTGTAATTTTCTTGGGTGTAATTGGGTTGTGAGTTGTGAGTGTTGTAAACACCTTGTGTAATTTCTCCCTTTCAAAAAGATGCAACAGTCAGGAGACGTAAGCAAGATTGTAGAACTCCGTTATTAAATTTTGTGTGTTATTTTTCTATTCTTGTTTTCTCTACAAATCGGCTTATGCGTAATTTCCCAACAACCTGGTATCGGAGAATATTGGTAGTGATTGGCCAATTTTCTCGCAAGAAATAATCGAGAAACGATCCAGAGGAAGTCGATTTTAGTGTGGAGCAACGGCCGCAGATGGAAGGGAAGGGTGAAACTCGAGAAATTTGATGGCCTGATTTCGGGTTTTGGAAAATGCGAGATAGAGGATTATACGTATCAAAAGAAATCTATATCAACCTCTCTCGGGGAAGAAGCCGGAGGCTATGAAGGAAGAAGATTGGAATCTTACAGACATGCCTCGGAGTTATTCGATTGACGTTATCCCGTAATGTTGCTTTCAACATAGCAAAGGAAAAGACCACGGCGGGTCTTATGGCACTCTACTCCAATATGTATGAGAAGCCGTCGGCCTCGAACAAAGTGCACTTGATGAAGCGCTTGTTCATGCGGATGACGGAAGGCATGACGGTAGCTCAACATCTCAATGAACTCAACACGGTTACAACCCGGTTGAGTTCGGTGGAAATTGAATTCGATGAAGAAGTACGAGCATCGATACTTTTGTCTTCTACCGGAAAAGGAATGCTAACTTTGTCCAGCGGTGAGTAGGCTCGTCGAAATGATAAGTTGAAATTGACGATGTTCGTGATTTGGTTCTCGGTGAAGAGATCCCACGTAGAGACAGGTGAATTGAATCAACCTCTTCGGTTTGCATACGAGAGTCGAGGAAGAAATTCAACCAAAGGAAATGGATGTGCGTAGATGATCACTCGAGGGTAGATCGAAAAGACGGGAGGTCCAAATCCGGGAATCCTAATAATTCCACATAGCTCGAAGACTATCAGGTGTTGGAATTGTGGAAGAACCGGCACTACAAAAATCGGTGCAAGAATGCGGAAGGACAAACAAGTGAAGGCGAGAGGCAAATGTTACTTCCCTTTTCGAGAAGGAGATGATGCATTGATATGCTCTTTGGAGAGCAAGGAAGAATCTTGGGTGTTAGACTCAGAGCATCATTCCACGCTACTTCACAAAAGAATTCTTCGATAAATATGTCAGGAAACCTTGGAAAGGTATATCTTGGTGATGATCAACCACGTGCTATTATTGGCAAGGTGTAGTGAAGATTAAGTTGAATCTGATTTGTTTGGGAGCGAAGGATGTCGCATATTCCCGATCTCGAGAAGGAACTTAATCTCGGTGGGGCGCTTGACAAGAAGGCTACACTACGATCTTCCACGTGGTGATGATTGGAAGATTTCAAAGGGGTGTAATGACGGTTGCTCGAGGCAAGAAAAGTGGCACTCTTTACATGACGGCGGAGGCACGTTGTTCAATTACGGTTATAAGAAGCAATGAAACACCAAATCTGTGGCATCGAGACTCAGGCCATATAAGTGAGAATGGGATGAAGATTATGCACTCAAAGGGGAAAACTTCCGTGTGTCAGGTCTGCGGAGATAGACATGTGCGAAGATTGCATACTTGGAAAGCAAAAGAGAGTCGGCCTTTCGGACAAGTTCTGAGTAATCCCAAAGGAAAGGCTAGAGCTTATTCACTCGATGTTTGGGGACCAACGACCGTCTCATCTATTGGTAGGAAACACTACTTCGTGACTTTCATCGATGATCACTCTCGGAAGGTATGGGTTTACTTTCTAAAGCATAAGTACCGAAGTATTTGAGGCTTTCGGAAGATGGGAAGCTATGGTGGAAAATGAGACGGGTTTAAAGATCAAAAGCTCGAACCGATAATGGTGGTGAATATGAAAACACCGGATTCAAAAATTTCTCTATGCTATGAGCACGGGATTAGAATGGAAAGAAGCTGTGCTGTGCACGCCTCAACACAATGGTGTAGCCGAGCGTATGAACCAGAACGTTGATGAAGAGCCGAAGCATTCGTGACAACGGAGTCACTGCAGAGCAGTGCAGGCGGAAAGCGTAGTCAACACGGCACCTTGCTGATCAACCGAGGCCCATCCGTTTCCATTGGAGCATAGAATACCGCAGGAGGAGGTATGGAGCGGAAAAAGAGGTGAAACTATCACATCTAAAAGTTTTCGGTTGTGTAGTAGCATTTGTGCATATCGGTGATCAAGGCGGAGGAATAAGCTTGATCCCAAATCCAAGAAATGCACATTCATTGGGCATGGTGAGGATGAGTTTGGCTACCGCATTTGGGATGACGAAAGAAGAAAGTTATCCGGAAGCAGAGATGTGATTTTCAACGAAGGGGTGATGTATAAGGACATGCGTAAAATAGACGTCAATGACTCAGAGCAGAATGAGTCGGTATTTGCGGATGCGGATGATGTCCCGAGATACTTTCGCAAGCAGAACCAATTGTAACAAGTCCTCGAGGAGGAACTTTGCTGGACAAAGCAAGATACATCATTCCGACACACCACAACCTCATCTACCGTATTGAGAAGGTCTTCGACCTCGACGTGCCTAACTGAGAGATACATGAATCCGTATGTTCTTGGTCGATGGAGGAGCACGAATGCTATGATGAAGCTTGTCGGACTCGAGATTCCAACAAGTGGGAGCTTACATGAAAGAAGAAATGAAATCTCTCATCTCCAGGATACGGGAACTACTGAGTTACCTATGGGAAAGAAGGAACTTCACAACAAATGGGTGTCTGGGTGAAAGAGGGCATGATGGTTCAAGAGATACAAAGCCCGCCTAGTTGTCAAAGGGTTTCAATGAAGGAAGGAGTTGACTACACCTGACATTTTTGCTCCGTTGTGAAGCTCAATACTATCGATCGGTATTGAGCATTGTAGCTCATCGAAGATCTTCATCTTGAACGGTTGGATGTGAAGGCGCATTCCTTCACGAGGAGATTTAGATGAAGAAATATACATGTACCAGGAATGTATGTTTCTCGAGAAAGGGGAAGAAGAACATGGTGTGCATTTCAAGAAGAGTTTGTATGGCACGAAACAAGCCCCGAGACAATGGTACAAAAAATTTGTGACTTCACGCGAGGAAGGTTTCGAGAAGTGCAATCTTTGATCATTGTTGCTACTTCCAAGAGATATAGGTCCGCCATATCATTTTACTACTTTATGTTGATGATACGTTAGTAGCGAGGTTCGGATATGGATGATATTAAAGGTTGAAGCGAAGAATTGTCAAAGGAATTTGACATGAAAGACTGGTCCCGAAAGAAGATTCTTGGAATGCAAATCACAAGAAATAAGAAGAAAGGATCCTTACTGCAATTATCTCAGTGTAGATACATCAATCGTGTTTTGCAAAGATTCAACATGGGCGATGCCAAGTCAAGAAGACACCCTCGTCGAGTCCATTTTCGCCTATCCAAGGATCGGTCCCCGGACGTGCAGGAAGAGAGAATTCATGGCTAAGGTTCCTTGTCGCCTCGCCATTGGAAGTTTGATGTACGCAACGGTATACAAGACCGGACATTGGCCATGCAACGGGAGCTTGTTAGCGCATTTATGTCAAATCCGGGAAAACTCATGTGGAAGCGGTCGAGTGGATTTTGAGGTATCATGCGAGGCACCGCGAGAAAAGTGTTTGTACTTTAGTAAAGGAGAGTTAAAAGTACGAGGATACGTAGATACGGACTTTGGAGGTGAAGTTGATCACCGAAGTTAAGCACCAGTTATATATTTACCGTTGGAACTACGGTGGTAGTTGGATGTCACAAATACGAGGAAAATTGTCACTCTATCCACTACGGAGGCCGAGTATGTAGCAAGAATCAAGCTAGTAAAGAGATGATATGGCTTCAAGGTTTGTTAACCGAGTTGGGATTCAAACAAGAGAAGAATGCTCTACATAGTGATAGTCAAAGTGCAATACACTCGCGAAGAATTCAAAGATTTCATTCTAGAACCAAACATATTGGACTTCGTTATCACTTCATCGGATCTCTATTAGAAGATGATGTGTTAATCTTGGAGAAGATTCAAGGAAGCAAAAATCGTGAGATATGTTAACAAAGGTGGTGGTGATTATTGACAAGCGAAGTTGTGCTCAACTTCGCCTGGTCTGCTGAAGTAACAAAGACTAGAAAAGTTGCTGCATTGATCGAGGTGTAAAGACAGATTGAAATCAGTCTTCAAGTGGGAGATTGTTAGAGATTATTGTTATAAAGATCCTTAATTTAAGGAGCAAATTAAGGAGCAAAACATGGAACAAAACAAGGAGTAAAACATGGAGCAAAACATGGAACAAAACAAGGAGTAAAACATGGAGCTTAATTCAAGGAGCAATTCAAGGAACCATTAATTTAAGGAGTAATTCAAGGAGTGAATTTTCCTATAAATAGATGTGTAATTGTAATGAATTAACCATCCAAAGTGTTCATTCCAATTGAGAGAAAAGCTTAGAGAGAAAAGCTTTTGTGAGAGAAAATTGAGAGTAATTTTCTTGGGTGTAATTGGGTTGTGAGTTGTGAGTGTTGTAAACACCTTGTGTAATTTCTCCCTTTTCAGTAAAAAGATCTGCAGCAGGTCCGGAGACGTAAGCAAGATTGGCCGAACTCCGTTATCAAATTTTGTGTGTTATTTTTCTATTCTTGTTTTCTCATAAATCTGACTTATCGGGAATTTGCATAATTTCCCAACAGGAAGCAACATGCATATATTTATAATATTCATATATTTTTTCTATAATTTCAAATACTTAATTAAATTGTTCATTTAAAAACAACTATATATATTAGATTTTATAATCTCCCCTCCAAATTAAAGGAAAATGGGTAAAAAGAATTTTAAAAAAAATGAACCTGCAAATGACTAGCTACGTTTTCTCTAGTCAAGCCTGGCAAATTCATGAAGTCTAGAATTCTTTTAGGCACAGCTTCTGCTTGAAATTGAAACACAATGGAGAAAATTAATTTATATAATAGATGATATATACAAATTCAATAAATAAATAGAATTTGTTAGAAAAGTAAATGATGATAATATATTAATTAGCGCTTTAATTAATTAGAGTTAGAGAGATGATAAATTGCTTACTATCTAAGCCAAGGTGTCTTATAGCCATCAAGAAGCAAGTATGAAGCGAATTAGTCCAAACCACTTTGGATTTTCTTGGGACAGTTGACTGGTGACGAGTACTTACTTTTTTTCCATCGTCCTTCCTACCCTTCTTAGTTCTTTTTTTCTTATTGTAATTCTCAATATGATCACTTATTTCTTCAAGAGAAGATAATGGACTACTTTTTCCAACAAAGTTGTACTCTCCATTATAATATTGGTCAAGAACACTAGTACTAGTATTAAACTTTCGTATATGTTCAGTGGCTATGAACTTGCCTTTCTTAGCAGCAATAGCATACTGCCATACATTTTTGAGGTCATCTGGGTTTACAGGCTTAACTATGTAAAATGCAACTCCACCATCCAAACACCTCATTATCTCACTCTCTTTCTCATCTGATGACATCACTGCATTCGATATATCATACATAAATAAAATAAAACATTAATTATTATAAATTAATTATTTGTGATTGACTTGTATATATTAAGTATAAATATATATAGTATTCATGTCATAATCTTCCGTATGAATATTATTATTCAAATAATAGTTATCTAGTATTCATTACTGTTAAGTCTCACATTGGTTAAGAGTAAATTAACAGTGTTGCTTATAAGTCTGGGTAGCCCTGTAATTCACAAGTTGACTTTTAGATTTAGAGTTAGGCCTGAGTTTCTAAGTTGTTATCAGAGCTATACTCTTGACTTCTTTGCACTCCCATCGATCCTCGTGGCGTAAATCCAGACTCTAGCCGATGTGGAGGGGAGATGTTAAGTCCCACATCGACTAAGAGTAAGGCAACAGTGTTATTTATAAGTCTAGACAACCCTCTAATTCACAAATTGGTTTTTAGGTTTAAAATTACACCTAAATTTCTAAGTATTACACATTTTTTCTCCTCTCCGCCTACCACATTTTATACAAAATGATATCATCTTTATTATTTTTAGCGTATAAATTTATGTGTTATTAGTCATTAATAAATATGTAAATATAATTATATTTTTATGCAATAAGAGTTCATTTATAATTTCTTTTTTAATAAAAATCACGTACAAAATAAGTTAGTTGACTATTAGAGGTATAATGGTATTTATACTTTGACAATGTGGGATTTTATTAATATTTTTTAATAAACATTACAAACAATGACGTAAGAAAAGAGAACAAGGATAAGTAAAATCCACGTACATATTTCAAAAAATTATTTTACGTTTAGAGGTACGATAATATTTACATACTCTTATCTTATATCACATTTTATCATGTAAAACTTTGTTAATTTTTTTAAAATAAAGAATACACACATGAATGACACATTTTCAATTATTACTGTTCATATATTTGAAACATATTAATAACAAAATTTATTACACACCTAAATATAACAATTTCATAAAAATAATTATGTTCACCATTCTTCTAAAATGTTTAAACTTTTGGTTAACTTTTAACATAGAATTAAAATTTGAGATTATATAACTAAACCTCGTTAATCTTAAGCGTTAAATACAATAATATTTTATATGTATTGTACATCAAGTCTACACTTATAAAGAGTGATAAATATATAAAATAATATTATCACTTCTTCTAATAGTTTAATATTTATAAAAAATTTAGTTTCATAACTATGTATAACAGCTATTAATTAATTTTTAATTAAAAATTTGAGAATATTCTTACTAATAACAGGTAGTTTAAATTCTTCGTTAACACGCTTTTGCAATTCAAAACCATCCATGTATGGCATATGAAGATCTGTGATCACTAGATCAAAGTACCCTTTCTTTGTTCGTAGTGTAGCCAAAGCATCCACTGGATTTTTTGCTGTTGCCACTGAAATTTAGATAAAAAAAATATTAGATATAATTTTCCAATGTACTTACATGTTCACTAATGTTTTAGACCGGAAAAAAAATGCATAATATGAATTTTAATTTGCTTAAGTATTTTTTTTTTAAAAAAACTCTTACCTCTTCCTTTTGAGTATGTGTTGTGTCATGGCCATTATCATATAAAAAACTATTTAAATTTTATATGCCAAAACATTTTTTTGCAAAATTTGATAGTTCAAAATTAATATCCCTTATATCCAAACACTTTGGTATTATTGTATTATTTTTGTAAATGCAAGCAAACATTGATATACAGAGGAGCAACGTATCACGTCTAGATAGAGTAAAAAAACAATTAAGATGACCATAATCAATTGAAATGAAAATTAGGTAGTTTTTATACATTATGGACGTAGTTGTGATTCTGAGGTACTTCTTTGAACAAGGTATTAGACCAAAGGATATGATCCTTCCAACAAGTCACTAGCAACCTAGGGTACCCCCAATAAGATACTTACAACTTTGGGTACCTTCTTAAAGAGATACCCATAACATGAAGCTCTTGGCTAGAAAGCAAGTGATGAATTAGTTGGAAGTGATCTTAACAAGAGTCAAAATGACCTAAGTATTTTAGAGATGTACAAACATGATCTCATAATAGGACAATGAATTTGTTTTTATATTAATAGTAATAAAGGTGCTCCTAGCACTGAGGTATCAATACAAGTATCTCGAAATACCTATATATATGACCTATGTACTCACCGTAAAAGATATGTTTTTCTCTCTAACATTTTCTAAAAGTCTTATTTTTTAAACAATTGGTGCCCATTATGATACCATTATGAGTTTGAATTGAGAAATTAACACAAGATGTTTGACCAAGATCCTTGGTGTTTCATAGGCCACCTGTGAGAGTAAAATGCAAAACCATGTAGGTCCTTGCATGTGAACCTATTCATCCTAATTAGAAGTAGAAACAGGGAGATCCAGAACCCCGTTGCAAGAAATGGACTCTTTGCTTACCTGTATTCTCTACCTCGTTCATCATATCTCCTAATGAGAAAAATAAGTATGTCTTTGGTTTCATAAATAGGGATAGACCTAGGTGGACCTCTAGGTCGTGAACTAGATTGTTGATCGGTCATGACTATCTATAAAAACAAAATTACTTTGAGAAATTTAGAAACAACTTTGAGGCAAAAAGAAAAACACCTGTAGAGTTAAGTAGTATGCTGGAATTTTGGAATTGCGATATGAAATTATTTAGTATCAGGTTGAAATTCTTCGATAGTGGGTTGAAATTCTTAAACTACGAACTAGTTTTCTTACAAGTAAGTTGGATTTTTCTAAATGAAAAATGTGAGATTTTTAAAGGAATTTTGAAAAGTGAAACCAATAGAAGAGGTCAAGCTCCTAATATACTAGAAGATAGAGCTAAATTAACCTAGAAAACCTAAGAAATTAAAAGGCTTGCATCCTTAAAGGAAGTTTAAAAGTTTCCTTATAAATTGAAAGGCTCTATTATATCGAGATAAGTTTAAAGATCAAATGGGACTACCATAAAAAGGACGAAAAAATATGCCTAAGAGGCACATCCTAATGTAACACTTTTTGATTGACGATGAATTCTTTTATCTTACTTCTAGAGAAAAGAATGAGAGATTTAATGTTTGAACATTGTGGACAGAGGTAGTTGCGAACATAAGGTACTTCTCCGAACAAGGTATTGGACCAAGGGGTACCTTTTCTCAACGAGGTAATCACAGCTTGGGATACCTCCCTCAATGAGTTACTCACAACCTGTGATCCCTCTCCTAACAAGGTATTTATGACTTGGGGTACTATTGGCTAGAGAGCAAGTGATGAGTTGGTTGGAAGTGATCTTAATAAGGGGGTAGAATGACTTGCGTATTTCAAAGATGTATGGACATAATCTCATTATGGCACAATGAACTTGTTCTTGTGTCAGTAGAAGTTAGAAGTGGTCGAACCATTGAATTAATGACTCATGTAGGTTGAAATGTCTTTATATATGGCCACTCTAACATTTTATTTAGAAATCTTATAGCGCTTGTATTCTCTAAACAAGTAGAAATAAGTCATAAAACAAACTAACAAACAAATAGCCTATCATTTACTAATGTAGTGGTAATGGTGGTATACTAAAACCTTTAAGGTTGTGATTTCTCAAGTCTCACGTGAGATAGTATTTATAAAAAAATTCCCTAATAAAGTGGTGGCTTAATTTAGAAATCCATTTCCAATTCCCCTTAGATTCTCATTAATCAAATGTCTATGTCTTCGTACTAAGAGTTATTGTAGACTCGAGCATTTCTAATCTGAAGAAAAAAAATTATTTTCTAGATCAAGTTCAAATTAAGAGGTGCATGCTAATCCAATGAAGCTAGCTAGACATAGAGCACTGCTCAATAAAGGTTTTTTTCAATTATAAAATCTTGTATAAACAAATCCAACGATAAAAGGACGCACAAGATCAACAAGAAAATATTCATCACAAGTACTTTTGAGTTTAGAAATGTAAGCTTCCTTATAAAAACACTTTAATCATAAGCACAAGAAAATTGATCCTGTACAAGAACTATTAAAAATCATTGATTATAGACCCAATTTAATAATAATAATAATAATAATAATAATAATAATAATAATAATAAATTAAATAAAATTATGTGAGATTTCATTATATCAAAATAGGTATAAAATATAAATATATTTTTCCATGAATGTAATGAAATTATAATTAAGAAAAAAAAGTATATTATATATAACTTATTCAATTGGTTTATTTTTAATCCCTATGATAAGTAACATATATTTATCATGTTAAAAAAAACATTTATTGATTTCATTGACAATATATTTAAAAAATACATGCCTAACACTTGTAAAGTGTTTAAAATGAAACACTATTTATAAAATGATATTATGAATGCAATTAAATCTTAAAAGAACCAAACAAAAAATAATATAAAATTTTTATTCTAGAAAAAAACAAGTTCCTATCATCACTTCTCTATTTTTAACTATCCTAAGAAAAAATATAAATGATTGATAAAAGCTTAGAAATTTCATTGGAGGTTAAAACCACTATGAAATTCCTACCAAGACCCAAAACAAATTTGATAAAATAAAAATAATTAATTAACAAAACAAAAAGAACCAAAAATATATGTTGCATATATAGATCATAGATATAAATAAATTACCTTGATATTTCCATGTTCTAAGCATAGCAGAGACAATGGCTAAAGATGTAGCATCATCGTCCACAACCAAAATATGAACATCTACATATGAAGGCCTAGAATCAATGGATTGCTTCTCAGTATCCATGTTTGAATCTTTTGTTCGTTCTTGAAATCAAATACAAATTAACTGAATTGGGGTATATATACTACAATTTGCAATTTTTAGATCACTAGTTTGAGCAATAAATAAAATCTTTCTATGATTGTCTTAAAGTTAATCTTTTAAAGAGGGAGTAAAGATATCAAAGTTTTTTTTACGAAGTGATACGATACTATTTATTTTATTTAAATATGTGATTTGAAATAAAAAAAATGATAGCGTAAACACTTATTGAACGAATCACAAAAAAAATTTATAATACGAAAAAATCTAACAAGTTAATACTTGATTGGTAATTACATTTATTTATTTATAAATTATTTTATAATACAATGATATATGATATATAAGTAAATATTAAGAAGATGTGTACGTGTGACTCCGCAATTAATATATCATTTAAAAAAAATTAAAAATAGAGTTGGCTTACTTGCTTTATCTGAATTTTCCATTTTTATATTTTTTATTTCCTTTTTCATTTTCCGTGTCTTTCATCTGATTTGCTTCAAAACAAAACTCATGCAATGCATATGTAAAATTAAGATTTTTTTATTTATTTGCATTTCCACTTGAAATTATTTCATATTTTACTAATTGTTTATGAAAATCTAGAGTAAATTTTGATAATTATTTCAGTTACCAAATATGGAAACATCTTACACAAAGTTCTTTTTTAAGAAGATTGCGCAATCTTTTAATTTATTGTCGTTTTAAATGTTTCTATATAACTAGTTAACAATCGTTTATCAGCTGTCTGATATTTTAAACATAAAATTAACCTTGAACTTGTTTTAATTTTTAATAATACTTCTTGTTTTAAGTAATTTATATTTGTAACACTAAGCGCAGCTAGATATTGATTGTGTAATAATAAAACATTTATTAGTGTTTAATTTCATCCGTCACACGTTTTAATAACTAAATTATTTAACATAATTTCGCATTTAACTTACAGTAAAAAAAATATATATTTATTTTTATACAATATTAAAAAATATGTTATATATATATATATATATTTTATCTGGAGTTACAAATTAAATTCTATATATAAATAGGTTATATAACGAGGTTAAATCTAATTTTTTTTATTTAAGTGTTTCAAATATTAATATACTTTTCATTTGTGTTGCTGTTGATGATTTTTTGATTATGTTAATTATCTTTATTATTATATTTTTTTCTATTAATTATCTTTACTGTTATGTTTTGAAGGAAAAGCTATTGGAAATAGAAACTTGTTTTTGAGCTCTTTTTCTTTACGATAAAAATATCATTTATAAATTTATAATTATAAAATAATACTCTTACGATTAACTTATATATTTTTATTATTAGAAAAAGTATAATCAATTGTAGTGTAGAAGTTGAACTACAATCATTTATATATATTCAATGTTAAAAATTATTTAATTGAATCTCGTTTAATATTATTAGATGTTATTTTTATTGTTATAAGTTTTAAAAATATTAATTTATGTATTTTTTATTGTTATAAGTTTTAAAGTTGATAATTGATGTAATTGTTTTTTCCAAAAACAAGAGAGTTGGGAGATTAACACAATATAAAGTTTTTCATGTTGGATGATCAAAATATGAAGAATAAAAATGCATGCTATTTAAAAAAAATTAATGCTAGGTAACCATAAATTGTGATAGATTATTACTTTATTTTGTAAGTATTATAAATTATTAAAAAGAATCTTTCAGATTTAAACGGTCAAATAGTTATGAAAGCTAACTATTTAAGATAACTTGTACTATTAGTCCTCAAATTATAACTAAATTTATACATAAATTTTTAAAACATATGATTTGATATTAAAATTTTAAAACTTTACAAATAAATTTTTAATTTTTTAAGTCTTATAATTTAATGCAAGTACAGTTGACAAGTCCACCAACACTAGAAGAATCCAACGAAGACATCCTGAAATGAAATCATGAAAGTGTGTGCAAGTGTATTGCATTGTTAGGAATGTTGATACTATATAATGTAATGTAAACAAAATGTAAAGTTGAAAAGCAAGCTTAATGATTTAGTATAAGTAATTGAACACAATTAATTAAATTCAGTTACAAAGCAATACAATACTTTTTTTTCATTTCTCTCTCTCTTATAAAAAAACATGTGAGCATTCTTGTACTTCAACAATGGTGATTCATCTTTCTTCATGCATTCTTAAAATCTTTCGTGATATCATAATAGATTTTAAGTGAGCTCTAATAGAAAAAAAATCGTAACGATGAAAGCTCCATGCATAAGAAATCCTAGAGATGAAAACAATAGTGATCCAATGCCAACCTTGAATCAAGTTGATTAAGATGTTTTCATTTTCACAATCTATTGGTAACAATTAAACTCGACCACAATAATTTTTCAATATGGAAACATCAAGTGTTAAAAATCTTGAAAATTTTAGAGTTGTAAAGTTATGTGCTACAAGATTCTCCTAAAGAATTTATATTAGATGGAATAATTAATCCAGAATATAAGTTCTAGAAAAGACATGATGAAATAATGGGATGTTGACTGATGACTTACATGCCAAATGAGATCTTGAAACTAGTTTATGGTTTTGATATCTCTAGAGAGGCTTGGTTGAAATTGGAGAAGAGTTTTGCATCAAGATTAAGGGAAAAAATGATCCACTTAAAACGAGAGTTATAGAATCTAAAGAAAAAAGGCTTGGAGTTAATAAATATGTCTTAAAGATCAAGACTCTTGGAGATGAATTGGAATATGCTAGATGTCATGTCATTGAAGTAGATAAATTGATGTATGTTCTTAGAGGGTTAGATGAAAATTTTGATAGCATTTTGTTACTGTAATTGAGAATATGTTCAATGAGCTTGTAACCATAGATGATATAAAGGATCTTTTGTTAAGCTATGAGAGCAGGATAAAGAGTAGAAGAGTCTTGAACATTTCTCCACTTCCTTCGGTGAATGTGAGTGTCAAGAACATGTACCATCTTTCAATCCCAATGGATTTGGTGGTACCTTTATACTTAATGATATTCAATTTACATCCATGACTAATCATATGGGGAATATGAATCATGATGGTAATCAAAACTTTGGCTTGTTGCAAGGGACTTTTTAATATCAAAACAATCCAATGAGTAGTGACAATTAGCAACCTTAGTACTATCTTGCCCAAGAAAAAGGTATAAGATGTGGAAATGATGGAGGTAATGGAAGGTTTTCAAATAAAAATAGACCACATTGACAACTTTATGGTAAGATGGTTCGTAAGGTTTCTAAGTATTGATATAGGTTTGATTCCACATACTAACATCCTAATCCTCGTACAAATCAATAAAATCAAGGGGATATTGTTCCACCACAACAAATGACATTATCTTCAACAACTTCATCGAATATTCAAGCTATGAGGGTTGCTACAACAAATCCACAAACAAAGGTTGAGGGTGGTATTAATAAGATCAATGCAGATAGTGCATGTATAGGCAACAAGGCATATGTAGATAGTGGTACAAGCATTACTAATAATGAACATGTAGGAATTTCATGTTGTGAGCCATATGGGCATTGTTAGTGATAAGAATGCTAGCAATACAAGTTGTGTGAATGAAGTAGATGTTAATAAATTATTATTAGTGGTATATTAGTTGTATAAGCACTTTTCCTAAAAAGCAGATTCATATCTTCCCGTATTTATACTTGTATTATCATTCATTGTAATTAAGATTAATAAACATATTTTCAATATATTTAACTTGGTATCAGAGCGGGAAAGAAAAGGAAAAAAAAACTTTTTTTCGGTTTCTGAGTTTCTGAGCAGCGCCGCCTATACAGGAGCGTCGCCGTCAGAGTCACTGCCTTAATCTAAGCAATGTTGCCAATACAGGAGCGCCACCGTCAGTATTAGTGCCGTTAATCTTCTCGCGCCGTTCACTGCGCTGTCTAGCCCTTGCGCAGTAGCTCTAGCCCCGCGCCGTTCACTGCGCTGTCCAGCCCGTGCAGCAGCTCCAACCCTGCGCCGTCCACCCCACACAGCAGCTCCAGCCCTGCGCCATCTAGCTCGCGCAGCAGCTCCTGCACTGCGCCGACCAGCTTCCGAACAGCTCTTGCACGAATTTGTGAGTCCATAGTTCCCTTTTTGTGTGTCCGCAATTCTGTAAAAAAATTTTAGCTTCTATCCCTAAAATTTTTCAGCCTTTAGTTTATTTTAATCTGTTTGACCTACCCATCAACCCTAATGCTTAAATGTGTCTCACTCTATTGGGTCTAATACTTGGATTAGTGATTCTGGTGCATCTGATCATATGACCTATGATAAATCTTATTTTAATGAGTTATCTCCCCCACCAGTATCTTATGTTACAAATGCTAATGGTGAGGCCTTTCCTGTCTTAAGAAAGGGGTCAATTCATATCACTCCATCTTTAAAGCTCCATAATGTTTTATATGTACCTGACTTATCTCATTACTTAATATCTGTCCCATAGTTAAATATTAAGTCTAAATGTTCTGTAACATTTTATCCTATGTATGTGATTTTTCAGGACCTTCTTACCTGGGAAATAATTGGTCGAGGGTATCTGAGGGGTAGATTGTTTCGTTTAGATCAAAACTACGGAGGGGAGAAACCAGGAGTACGAGCATGCACTGTATTGACTTCTAGTTCCGATAAGCTAAGTGAAATTTGGTTGTGGCATCGCCGCTTAGGGCATCCATCTTTTAGTCTTATGAAAAACACCATGCCTACTTTATTTATTGGTGTTAGCGAGACTGTTTTACATTGTGAGACTTGTGTTTTGGCCAAGAGCCATCGTATTACTTATTCTCCTAATATTTCTAATAAAAGTATTATTCCTTTTGAATTAATTCATTCTGATGTTTGGGGACCATCTAAAGAGCCCACTATATCGGGTATGAGATATTTTGTTTCGTTTATCGATGATTGTACAAGGTTATCATGGATCTCTCTTCTTAGAACTAAAGATGAAGTTTTTTCAATTTTTCAAAATTTTCATAGCCTCATTCAAACATAATACAATGGCATCATTCGGATCCTCCGTTCTGACAATGGGGGGGGGGGATATGTTAATCATGTTTTTCAAGATTTTTTCAAAACACATGGGATTATTCACCAAACTACTTGTCCGTAAACACCGGAACAAAATGGAGTGTCTGAAAGAAAAAATTGTCATTTACTTGATATGGTTCGTGCACTCTTATTTAGTGCTTATATGCCAAAAAACCTTTAGGGTGATGTTGTACAAGCTTCCGCCCATCTCATCAATCGTCTCCCGTCTAGTGTCCTTAACGGAAAAATCCCATTCCAAATTCTCGCATCTTATGTCTCCTTATCATCCTTCCATAATCTTCCTACCCGTGTATTTGGTTGTGTTGTTTTTGTGCATGTTCCTAAAAATCAAAAGTCTAAATTAGATGCTCGGGCAATTAAATGTGTGTTTGTTGGTTATGGAAGTTATCAAAAAGGGTACAAGTGCTTCCATCCAACAACCAGAAAGTACTATGTCACTATGGATGTTACCTTCTTTGAGGACACGAGTTATTCTTCCTCACCTGATACTGCTCATCAGGGGGAGAATACATATTTCGAAAAACTGTATCATGGTGAGGGGGAGGCATTAGAAGAATCACCAATCATTGCAGAAGCAGATGCTCTAAGTAGTCAAGCACCAAATTCGCTTACAAAAAATGAAGTGGAAGACAAAACTGTTCCCTCAAGCATTACTCCTACCCATGATCAACAACTCCCTGGTACTGAAGGTCACTCATCTGAGGTATGTATACCCACTGATACTAATAACATTGAGTCTAATGTTGGACAATATGTGTTACCCAACAGGTTTACTCGAGGTCAACCAGCCAAAAGGTATGAACCAAATATTCATGCAAAATCAAAATACCCAGTATCCAATTACATGTCCACTAAAAGATTATCTAATTCATATGAATCATTTGTGAATCAAATATCTGGTGTATTAGTACCTAACAAAGTGCAGGATGCATTGGGAGATCCAATATGGAGAAAGGAAATGGCTTAAGAGATGGAGGCGTTACAGAAGAATGATACTTGGCAACTGGTGCCACCACCACAAGGGAAAAAGGCAGTTGGTTGTCGATGGGTGTTTACTGTAAAACATAATGGTGATGGATCTGTAAATCGATATAAAGCTCGTCTTGTAGCAAAAGGGTTTACTCAAACGTATGATGTAGACTACGATGAAACCTTTGCTCCTGTTGCCAAAATGAACAACATTCGGGTTTTGCTCTCATTTACCGCTAATCTAAACTGGCCACTACGACAGTTTGATGTCAAGAATGCGTTTCTTCATGGAGAATTAGCCGAGGAAGTATACATAAGTCTTCCACCTAGGTATGTAGTTGATTCTCCTGGTAATTTTTTATGCAAACTGAGGAAGTCTTTGTATGGTCTCAAGCAATCCCCTCGAGCCTGGTTTGGAAGATTTTCACAGTTCATGCAAAAGGTTGGTTACAGACAGAGTAATCCAAACCACACTCTATTTCTCAAACATCAACAAGGGAAGGTAACAACCCTAATAATTTATGTTGATGATATGGTAATCACTGGTGATGATACTATTGAGATGGATAAATTACAAAGACAGCTAGCCTCTGAATTCGAGATGAAGGACTTAGGTGAACTAAAATACTTCTTAGGAATTGAGGTAGCTAGGGGAAGAGAAGGAATATATTTGTGTCAAAGGAAGTACATTATTGATCTGCTAACAGAGACATGTATGTTGGATTGCAAACCTATTGACACTCTTATTGAGCAAAACCATTGTTTAGCAGAGTATCCAGATCAGATACCAACTGATTAAGCTTGCTATCAGAGATTGGTTGGGCGTTTGATTTACTTGGCTTATACTAGACCAGATGTTGCATATGTAGTAAGTATGGTGAGTCAGTTCATGCATAATCCAAGTGAGAACCACATGAATGCTGTTTTGAGAATTTTAAGGTATTTGAAATCGGCTCCAGGAAAGGGAGTAATGTTCTCTAAACACAACAATCATCTTGAAGTCTATGACTTCACAGATACAGATTGGGTAGGAAGTATTACAGATAGAAAGTCAACATCGGGCTATTTCACCTTTGTGGGTGGAAATTTAGTTACATGGAAAAGTAAGAAACAGAAAGTAATGGCGCAATCTAGTGCTGAGGCCGAGTATAGAGGTATGGCTCATAGGGTTTGTGAATTACTATGGATAAAAACTTTGTTATCTGATTTGGGTTTCGAACTCAAAAATACTATGCAATTGTATTGCGACAATCAGGCAGCCATTGATATATCACAAAATCCAGTACAACATGATCGCACTAAGCATGTAGAGGTTGATCGTCACTTTATAAAAGAAAAGCTAGATGCCAAACTGATTAGTTTTCCTTTTGTTCCCACTGAAGAGCAACTTGCAGATATGCTTACCAAAGGAGTTTCTAAGAAAGCATTATATGGTTCATTAAGCAAGTTGGGCATGATCGATATCTATGCGCCAACTTGAGGGGGAGTGTTAATAAATTATTATTAGTGATATATTAGTTGTATACAACTAATATAAGCACTTTTCCTAAAAAACAGATTCCTATCTTCCTGTATTTATACTTGTATTATCATTCATTGTAATTAATATTAATAAACATATTTTCAGTATATTTAACTGTAGATGCATGTAATACTAGTGCTAACAAGGCTATTGCAAGTAAACACAATGTAGGAAGTGTAAGTGTTGGGATTGTAAGTGCTAATGAGGCCAGTGCTATGTATGTAAGTGTAGTTTTCTAGTGCACCCACAAAGACAAGCTAGAATGAAGCCAATGAAGACAGTCTTGAATGAAGTCATGACTTTGCGTGCAATATAGCATTGTGATGATCCTTGGTGTAGCATCAAACTATGCTTGCATAGATAGTTTGTTAAGGTGGTTAGGAAAGCTGTTCCTTATAGTCATGTAATGTAAATAAAATGTAAAACTAAAAAACAACCTTAATGATTTAGTATAAGTTGTTATACAATGTAAATACAATTAATTCAATTCGATTACAAAACAATACAATACATCATTTATTTCATCTCTCTATCTCTCTCTTCTAACAAACACTTGGGCATTCTTGAACTACGATAGTGATTTAAACGTAATGCTTATGATGAAAATTTTTATTCAAGTTTATTGTCTCATTTCGAAATCAAAAACATATGACCAATCATTCATCAAACACTTGATTGACTAGTTTGGTGGGTTTTGAGATTCATTTATTTGATTAATAAAATATTATTTTATCATAATTCAATACATATAAGTATATAACAATACACATTATTACTTTTATTTCTTAGTAAGTGAGATTATAATTATTTTATAATCATATATTTTAATTTTATATTTAATTAATAACTAACTCATCGATTGTATAACAATTTTATATTTATTATTTTTAAATTTTATAATTAAGTAGAAATTGAGATAAGGTATGCCGTATAGTAAATATAAATATGTATACATTTACACATGTATTAATTATAGTATATTGTTTAGTAAAATAATTTAAAAAATGAGATTATTTAAATTTTAAAAAATTATAACACATTATAAGTAATGTAAATATAAATATTCGTTTAAATTTGTATATATTTAGTATATATTTTTAAATATATTGCAAATTATAGTAATGAAGTAGAAAAGGAAAAAATTTAATACGATGATTCTGACAAAACATGGCTTAGTTGGCATAAATAGTATTTATAGCAGTTTTTTTTTATCTTCATATACTTCTTTTTAATTTTTATTCCTACTTAATTTATACTTTAAATTACACTAGCAAAAAAATTATAATTAAAATTAAACATGCATTCAAAATAATATGTTTAAGACACAGTTATAGTAATGAAGTAGAAAAGGAAAAAAATTATTACGATGATTCTGACAAAACATGGCTTAGTTGGCATAAATAGTATTTATAGCAGTTTTTTTTTTATCTTCGTATACTTCTTTTTTATTTTTGTTCCTACTTAATTTATACTTTAAATTACACTAGCAAAAAATTTATAATTAAAATTAAACATGCATTCAAGATAACATGTTTAGGACAGTTCAAAAATTTTCTTGAATAAATATCATGGTTTGTCAATATTTTAATGGTCGTTGGTCACTATAAATATTGTACTTTCAAAGATTTTTGTGATCTTAAACATAAGTACAAAACAATATTTTTGAACATATATTTAAAAATAATTTTTTTAAATAACATTATATAATTTACATACTTAGTAGAATAAACCTTTAACATTAAATTTGCATATATTTAACGAGAAAGCCATTCTTATGCTTAGCTACAACCTCACAAATGTGTATAAAAATAGGCTAGGGTTAAAAATAAAATTACATTTTAAAATAATTATCTCCCATTTAATAATTCCTAATTTATGTTTTTCTAATTTTATTTATTTTTTCAAACTCATTATTTTCCATTGTAAATACGATAAATTATGAGTGAATATCATTTTTAAATGAAATATGGATAAGTCAATAGTAATTAATAATGAAAACCATAGTATGCATTAAGGATAATCAAATGATTTGATTAATTTATTTAAATTGATATATCTAATCTGATTTGTTAGATTGATATCAGATTAAATTGATAAATTTTGTAATTCGATTGAATTTTAAATAAAAAGTATACAATCGGTTCAAATTCAGATTGATAAATTTTATAATCTGGTGTATCCAAACTGGGATCGAATTACTATTAAATTATAAGTAAATACATATTTTATTTCATAATGTGTTCTTTTAAAATTATACATATCATAATTACATTAGATAACTATTTTAATTTAAAAATAAATATAAAATATAATAATTTAATAATTGTACATATATACTTCTTATTTTTTTTATTTTCTTAGTTATAAATATAAATAATAATTGTGCTACAAATACGTCAATCTAAAATTTAGATATTGTGCATGTTAAGTTTTATACATGACAATAATTTATAAATAAATTTTAATATCAATTTGACCTTATCCGATTTGAAAAATATGATATGTTGAGATTCGAATTTACTCGAATTGATTGCATTATTGAATAAAATTCAAAATAACCAAAAATAAACATTTTCAATATGATGCTCACCTCTAATCCGCATCATGGTTTTAAGAAACAATTAATAGATAGAAATCCTATTCTTAAAAGCAAATAAAAGATGTACCTCGTTTTTATTAATTAAGATGCTCTTAAATTCATTTCTTTTTTCTTATATGGAAGGAAATTTTCCATAGATATTGTTTGGAGAATTGATAGTATGTTAGTGATTTCTAAAGAGATGTTAAAAAGAAGACAAATTCATATACTTGATTCTTGATATTGAGGGGGTATACATAGATACATATTAGTCATGTGACACTATTATAATAGTAGGTGCTCTGTTTTAGATGCTAAAGCTTACCTACTTATGATAGAATTAACAAGGTATACCCAGGTTGTTATTTCCAAACCGTACAAGATGGTTACTAGGTTAGAGAGTGGGTAACATTCATGAGATCACATAATGCCAAGCTTGATAATGAAAGACTAGATTGTTCATCAATTCGTAGGCATCGGGTCGTAGGCCACGATATACCTAAGATCCTCTATTAGAATTGGATTGGTTTCTTTCATATACTAGCGTACATACGGGCTATCAAACGTGCATGCCTCCTTCACTACATGGACGAGGTGACACATATTACTAGGATCGTGTATCTGCCACTTGGATGATACCAAACATTAACTCCTATATTTTCTTGATTTTATGAAATTAAGAGAATACTTAAGACCCATGCAAGCCTTACATCTTTTCCAATAACTCCTATGATCCTTCAACTTCTATTAACTCCCTTATAAATAATTATGTTTTTGATATTTAGCATATCCTTTTAACTTAGTTTATTCTTCAATCAAAGAATCTAAGATTGTTATTCCAAAATTTAGGTCATATCTTTGTAGTTCTAGTCTATTTTAACATAACTCTACTTGGAATTCAATCTTGTTTTCTTATGACTTGATTTTCATATAAGCCCAACATTTTAAACATTCTTGTCAACCTCTAATCAATTCGAGCTCGAGCACCATCTAGGAAACTTGTCTCTATTTCAATCATTTTTTTAGATTGTCTTCTACTAATAAAAGGAAAAACATAGAGCATTAGATGACCTTCATGGATCCCGTATCAGGTCATACAAAAAGTGTTCACTTAAGGATTGGTACACTTTGAGAGTCCTCCAAGGATTCTATTCATTCATAATCAGATTGTGATCAAGCTGAGTGACCTCTAAGAACCATAAAGGTCATGGAAAAGAAACATGCAACACCTCAGTAAGAGAGTGGATCATAGCTATCCCTATTTCGTCCAACTCGCATCCAACCTCCACCTTGTCATCACAAAGTCCAATAACTATAATTAGGGTTCCAGTGACTATGATGAAAGTATAACTTTAAGCATCCTTTTCCCATCATATTAGCTTGTGTCCTTAACACTTTTGGCATCACCCTTATCCAAGTTAACCCAAATTGAGGGAAAACTCTTTTGTACCTCTTCATTATTACTAGGGAACATGGGGTGGATTTGATTGATGAAGAAGTAAACTACATATACTACCTTAAGAAAAAAGGCCTTGACAAAGGTAGAGCATACATTTTAGCTCTGGTTGGGCATGGGTTCCACTTAAAACTTTACAATCATGCCTTGGACAGGAAGGAAATCTTTTAATATCACATGAGACATTTAAGGTGATGGGACAAAGCTTCCACTTCTCACTACATGGAATCATAACTTTAACACGACCTATTCTCATGCCAATGAGCTCATCAATTAGTTAGGTCTTGATGGCAAAGAGAAGATTAAGAGGATCAAGCTCTAAAACACTAATAAAGATATTTATAAGCATATTTTTACTGTAGATTGTTTTAGTGACTCTGGTGTATAGAAAGACTATAACTACAAATACAAAAGTCATTTTTCTTGGCAAGGTATAAAAGTTTAACGATATAGATTATAAATTAATTAAGTTCATTTACTTTTGTAGGCTTGGACTATACAAGTATAGATTTGGAAGATGTGATTAATTTGTTAGGTATTTGTGACCTGGAGCCCACCATGCCAAGGCTAACTCACATTTCACCTTTATAGATTAAAGATTCAGTTCTCCTAGACGATGAGCTTATAGAAGTTTCTTCTCCATCCCCAACTGACCTATCAAGAATCCCCAACTTATCGGCACTGCCACCTCTTTCTATGGCCTCTTAAAAAATGGAATTGGTTAAAAATTCTACTCCTCCTATCCAGGCTATGGACTTAGATGACTTTGAATTTGATAAAGTCATTTTGAAGGATGTTGTGGTGTTAAAAATTTCGGTAACATATTTTGATGATGGCATCTTTGGATGGCCTGAGCTAATACATGACCTATACAAGTCACTTTGGTAGTAATTTTGAATGAGCTAGGATAAGTGAAGCCTTTTAAGAAGGAAAAGGCCTCTAACTAGGAAATGATAATTGATCGTATGTTGGAGGTAAATTCTTGTTCTCTCTCTACTTTATTTTTTTACCCCACTTTTATACTCCATTCTTTCATGTTGTTTATTCCTTACACTTGTATTTTATTATAATATGGCACTGGAAAGAGAAGACGAACTTCTGCTCAAAGCATACAAATACAAAATATGAGATAGTCACTTACAAATAGGAAAGTACCAGAAGGTTGTGGAGGAAAAAGAATCTCTCATAATTGAGAAAATGGCCAAGATTCTTGAGTCTTGAGGGTGATGTCCTTGCTAAGTCCAAAACAATGAATAAAATAAACAACTATGCATACAAATAGGGTAAAAGAGTATCCCATTGTGAGGTGGAGGCTAAGGAGGCCAAAACTATAGCAAGGTCCCTCAGAGACAATATAATTTCACTAAAGGAGAAAATGAGCTTGTTATCTAACTTAGTGGAAATTTTGAAAGAAAAGTGTATTAAAGCTTACAAAAGCAAGGTGAGCTTTATGATAAGTAAGGTGAAGACTCAGGCTAAGAAGTTAGACCTAATTGTTCCCTATTTTACATTGATGCAAGTTTTTAGAGTAGTAGGAACAAAGCTCTTCCTACCAACACCCTGATTCCATTACCTCATTGAGAAAAGACAAGTCCAAGAAGCCATGTGGAAGGACAGTTCAAAGAAGCCACCTTGTAATAGGCTTTGTTTACTTCTTGTTCTTATAAGCTTCTCTTTGTGAATCCTTCTATTTTGTGATGTTAACATCAAAACCTGAGTGATTGATAGCCTTTTGTCTTAGGACTTTACTTTTTCTATGTAAATGGTAGTTCTTTTTTAAATGCACTTTGTACACCTATCACATGTTTTAAAGTGTGTACAACTAGCATTTATGTTGTACCTAAACTATATAAATTTATTGCTTGAAATTTGTCTTGTAGTTGCTGAATGCTACATTTACTACACTTAGTAATATTTGTTTTCTCTGTTTATATTGGATTCTATCATTTTTGATTTCCTCATTCTTGAAATCTCCTCGACAATCAATCTTATTTTGAGTCTGTAGTCTAGAATTTGAGTCCAATAATTAAAAACTATTATACATTTGTATAAAAAACCAACTTGCATTAGTATGAAATTAGGTTGTATAGTTCATACACCATGGACTATTCAAAGTTTGACCTTGATGATATGAAGAAATAGGGTCATGCTTTTCCTACACCCCAAACATCATTTTAAAATGTAAGAAGGGTTTCCCCGTTTCACCATCCCTCATTGATGAGATGAATCAAATACCTCAAATTCCTACCCTATTTATGGAACAAAATGCAAGCTCTTCTAACCTCCCAACTTCTATGGAGTTAGACAAAGATACGGGTCTACATATCCATCCTACTTCTACCACTAAGTTAGGAAATGATGTGAACTTACTCACTCCATTGTTATCGAATAGACTGGTCCTATCAAGGTAAAGAGTGACCAACTGATGAGGTATGGAACATAGGGTAAACTACTCATGTTGGAAGAACATGTTAGCTCATACATGGGTATGGTATTTCTTCCTTCTGAATGGGGTAAAAGATGACCTATATCTTTACTTTGGGGTTCCTGTTGATCATTTTACCATATATGTAGCTCGTAAGAAAGAAAATAGGACTATAGGGTACCTGATGGCGAGATGTTTCTTAATGTAAGTAACTTTTGTCTCAATAATTGCATTTTCAAATTTCTAACCAAAATGTTATTTAGTTTGTTTTTATTGTCTTTATTCCTCACCATTGGTTTTAAATGAGAAGCAGAGACTGCTAGGGAGGCTTCTAAATTTGTGGATCAAGAGCTTTATGGATTCAAGGCCTATTATGAAGCCATGGAAAAAGATTTGAAGGATGTGTAGAATGATATGATCAGAACATGCATTCAAAGGGATAAATAAAAAGAGTAGGTGCATGATCTCTGTAAATTAGCTGAGTATTAAAAACAAATAATGCTAGAGAAAGGTACTTAATAAGCACCTATTTTTGAAAGTACTAGCTTGTATCCTCACCTATAAAGATAATATGTATTGAATAGGACCAATTGTATTAATCACTCTTCCATTTTTCACTTGTAATGCAATAAAGTACTCTTTCAAAAATTCAAATTTTTTTTCCTAGATTTTTGTTTTTAAAGAAAAGCTCCACATTTATGAACTCATGATTCTTTCTTTCATGCCTTTTATACCTGCATTCCAAATAAGGGGGTCATTTAGCCACCTTATTCTATACTTGGGGATTATCACATTGTTTTTTCACAAGATAGAAGACATACAAGGGTGAAATTGAATCCAATCCTTACATGTATGCCCCAAAAAGAGGGTTCACTTCTATGAACTCAAGACCCTTTCTTAGGATGGGTGTCATGCCTCTTATACTTGTATCTCAAGTGAAGGGTTTATTTTGTCACTTCACTCTATACTTGAGGGTTATCATATTGTTTATTTGTTAGACATGAGACATTTAAGGGTGAAATTAAATCCAACCCTTGCATGTACATCCCAAATAGTGAACTCAAGACCCTTTCTTAGGATGGGCATCATGCCTCTTATACCTACATCCCAGCAGGGGGTCCATTTGTCCATCTCACTTGGTACTTGGGGGTACTCGCATTATTGTTTTGTGAGATAAGAGACCTACAAGGGTGAAATTAAATTTAACCCTTACATGTACGTCCTAAAGAGGGTTTCACCTTTATAAACTCAATACCTTTTCTTGAGATGGGTGTCATGCCTCTTATACTCACATCCTAAGTAGGAGGCCTATTTGGACACCTTACTCCATACTTGAGGGTTATTGCATTGTTTTTTTTTGTGATACATGAGACATATAAAGGTAAAATTGAATCCAACCCTAACATATATGTCCCAAAAAAAGGGTTCACTTTTATAAAATCAAGACCATTTCTTAGGATACATGTCACACCTTTTAACTCGCTTCCTAAGTTGTGGGTTTCCATTAAGCGACCTCAAAATGCATTCATTCATAACATACCATCATTCATATGTAATATCTCTTTACAGGTTCTCCATTCCACCTAAATTCTTCATTTCTTCAATGATTTTCTATCCGGTATGGAATCCTTAGAGTTATCTCATAAATTTGATAAGGGTCTTCCTACATTGTAGTAAATTTTTTATAGTTTATTTCAACCTTGATTCCCAATGCTTTGCATAGGACCCAATCCTCTACACTTAATTTTTTTTGTTTCACATATTTGTTGTGTGATCTTTCAACTATTTTCTTTTTTGATTCAATCCATATCAAAGTGATTTTCCTTTTTTCTTCGACTAGTAGAAGATCTTATTTTTTGAGATCATTATTATCCCCTTACTTTATATTAGATCAAAGAGTTGGTTCTTTTATTTCAAAGGGTATGACCACTTCTGTACCAAATACAAGATAGAATGGGCTCTCACTACTTCTAGGGTTTTTACTTGTTTCCCATAAAATACTGGGCAATTCATCAACCCATTTGCCCTTATTTCTCTCTAATATATTTCACAATATGTTTATAATATTTTTGATTGAGGATTATGCGTGGCCATTGGCTTGTAAGGTGTAGAGTTTGACAATTTTACATTCACCTCTTCACAAAAAGAGACTAAGCTTTAACCTGTGAATTATCTGCCATTATCCACTACCAGCTCATTAGGTAAGTCGGATCTATATATGATATTACACCAAATGAACTTCTAAACATCACTCTCTTGTATCCTTTCCAAAAACTCAACTTCGATCCATTTTGAGAAATAATATGTCACAACAATCAAAAATTTCCTTTGGCCTAAAGCAAGAGGTAATGGGCCTACTATGTCTAAACCCCACTTAAGGAATGGCCAAGGGAAGACTATGGGTTTCAAGTGATTGGCCAACTTATGCAGGATATTGGCATATCTTTGGCACTTATCACACTTCTTGGGATGATCAATTCAATCCTTTTGTAGAGTAGGCCAATAATAGCCATATCATATGATTCCTTGAGAAAAGGGTCTTTCCTCTCGAATGAGCGCCACATTGCCCTTCATGTCCACAAAATCACTTATGCCTCTTGATTAGGTAAACATTTTAACCATGGGCCGCCATGGTTTTTTTGATAAATAAGTCCTTAGACAATGGTATAGTTCTTTGATTTTGTCACTATTTTACGTGTCCTTGTTGTTAGAAGGTAAAGTTCCTTGGATGAGGTATTCCAAGTAGGAGTCATTCGTGATGCACATGTTATGGTGCCTATAAGTTTTTGTTAATTTACCTTATCCTCACCTTCACTTAAACTAGGATTAGATAAGCATAAAACCAAAATCACCCTTTTTAACTTTGTATTTTTCGTTGATACTAAATTATTTAGGGAGTCAACATGCGCATTCTTCCTTCTAGGCATTCTTGATCTCAAATTTTTCAAAAGCTATGATTTCTCTCTTTACCTCCCCCAGGTATTTATTTTTCACCCATTCTTCTTTTGTATCGAAGGCATTATTGACCTGATTTACTACTACTCATGAATAACTATGGATTAAGACCTTCCTTGCTTTGAACAATCATAACTATTGTGGTTCCAATAAGAGTGCTTCATATTCTAAAACATTATTGGTTTCTTGAAAAGTGACGCGAACACACTGTTCTATTAACCCCATGTTGGAGTGAGTATAACAATTCCTACCCTAAACCCTTTCAAGTTGCTAGCTCTACCCACATGTACCTTACATAAGTATGAGGTTGGCACTATTATGATTATAATCTCTACTTGGTCCTCCAATTCACTTACTAGCTCTTCAATCCATTCGATAATGAAATCAACCAAGGCTTGTACTTTAAAAGCTAATAATGGTCTATATTGTCAAAGTCGTTCAATTCAATGGTAATATGAGAAAGGTAGCCAGTTTGGTTGGTCTTACCTAAAATGTTCTTTAATCGGTGAAAAGTAAGAACAACCACTTTATGAGCCCTAAAATAGTGTTTGAATTTTTGAAAGTCCATTCTTACTATAAATGTCACCTTGTCTAAAGGAAGATACCTTTATCACTCTCATGTCAGGAAATAAATTGGACGTTATTTCCCTTCTCTATAAACCATGAGTACGATGCTAGCCACCTTGTATGTGAAGGCCATATAAAGGTATAAAACCTCACCACTTGTGGGATTTTCCAAAAGAGGTACTTTCCCTTATATTTTTTAATGAAATGAAAAGCCAGTTCACATTATTCGCTACACAAGTAGTATTTGTTTTTCTTTATCAATTGATAAAAAAAGGGAAACATTTTTTTTCGTGCAATTGGAAATAAAGCCACTTAATGCAATTATTTCCCAATAGTTATTGTACCTTTTTAACATTATAAGGTGATCTCATATTCACAAGAGTCATAATTTTGTTAGGATTGGCTTCAATCCCACAAGAAGATACCAGATAACCTAAGAACTTCCCTGATGTCACTTAAAAAGCACAATTATTCATGTTAAGACGCATTTCATAAGCTCTAATTATAACAAAGATCTATCTTAATTCATAGATGTAATCCTTGACTAATTTTTTATTAACCTTCTTTTCATTGACAAAGAAATCTATGTTCTTCCCAATTTGATGCTCAAATATTTTGTTTACCAACTATAATAAGTTGCTCTAGCATTTTTCAAACCAAAAGGAATCCTGGTGTAACAATAGATTTATTCTTCAGTAATGAATGTTGTTTTCTCATCATCTCCAAGGTGCATTCTGATATGATGATATCTTAAGTATGCATCCATAAAACTCATTATTTCAAAATCAATTATGGTATCGACTAGTTGATCGGGATTGGGCAAAGGAAAACAATCCTTAGGAGTACCCATGTTAACATATGTGAAGTCGATGCACAATCTATCGTATCTTCCTACCTTATTTAATAAGACAATGTTTGAAAACAACATTAGGTAGTCAACTTTGTGAACCTAACCCACACTCTTCAATGAATTGACTTTGTTGTTTATAATATTGCTCTTTTCTCACCTGAATCTCTTTTTCCCCTGTTGAATAGGCTGCTTGGTGTTGTCGATATTCAATTCATGTGATTTGATAGAGGGATTAACACTTAGCATGTCTTCCAATTTCCAGGTGAAAAGGTCAACATTATTCTTTAAGAATTCTATCAATGAATCTCTCATCTCAACCGAAAGTTTTGAACTACTTATCAAAGACTTGTCTTCCCCTAGATCACCTACTAGAATTGTTTCATAATCTTCAGGTGCTACCATCATTATCTAACTTTTTACCAAGTGTGTAAGGTCTAGACTTAATTTTTGCTTGCTTTTTGGTTACTATTTTGAAATAGTAATGTACTTTTCATGGAAAAATTGTAACAACTTCTTAGCTTTTCTTGTTCTCCTCTTATTTCTTTTATCCTATCCACTATGAAGCACTTGATAAGTTAATGGTAAGTTAAGAGGATAGCTCTCATTTTATGGATCCAAGGTCTTCCTAAAACCACATTATAAGAGGTAATGGTACTCAACACCATGAAATTTATAAGTATGATAGCTCCTTCCATAGAGATCAAGAGTTGTATAGTGCTAACAAACATTGTTATGCTGCCATTGAAACCCACCAATGGAATTTTTTATTGCGTAATCTCCTTACGATCTATCCCTATTTCTAAAAATATGGATAAATATAAAAAATATAAAGAACTACCATTATCCATCAAAATTCCACGCACCTTACAATGTATAATTTTGACTATGATAACAAAAGGATCATTATGAGGTAGAGAAACCTCTATTCTTAAAAAATAATCAAGAAAATCAATCCCTTTTATTTCATACTGTAAATAATTTGGTATGTATCTTTGACTTCATAAGCATACCTCTTTCTCGAATTATGAGTACGACCTAACATTGTCGAACTACCATGTATATCATGGATTACACACACATCTTCTTATGGGGAATGAATAGGCCTATTGTTTAGGAGGATTTTGTGGTAAAAATTCCATTCGATTATTCAGCTTCCTATTTTCTCTTCTTAGATCTCTATTTCCATCCTTCAAATGTCTGTCGGATAGAAGATGTTCAATTTCCCACTTAAGATGCCTACAATATTTTGCCTAATGACCCGTATCTTTATGGGAGGCACAATATTTGTTAGGGTCTCTAAATGGGGCCCTCATAGGTTGCAACCAATTTACTTGATCCATTCATTCCATTTTTTATATAGCATTAGCCAATGATACACATAATAAGAGACTTCAAAAAGAAGATAAAGCTTTTCCCCATGTCCCAAGCCTTCCTATAGGTGCTACCCATAGTTTAAAATGGGGTGGATTTATGCATCTATCTACTTAAGGTTTTCTTTGTTCTTCTTTCTTACTTGTAGTAGGCTTATTGGAAGATCAAGTCAAAGAGCTTTTTGTTGACTTTAGCTCTCTTTCTACATTGAAAAACTTATGGGCCTATTCTTAGATTGTATCTAAGAATCACAGAGTAGTTTTAGTCAACTCAATAAATAGACTAGTATCAATTTTAATCCCCTTCTGAAAATCCTTGATAGTAATAGAGTAAGGGCACGAAGAGATCTTTAATTTTTTCCATTTTAAACCTTTTCATATAGGTCTCAATGGTATCCTTATTCTCTTAGATAATTGAAATTAAATGGTGTGACTCATTCCTTATGATATTGTTACATGTATAGTTGGTGACAAACATTTTTACCAATTTATCAAAACTCTTTACACTCTAAGAGGGTAATTCAATGAACCATTGTTGCACCGTTTTCTAGAAGGTAGTAATAAATAACTTGCAAAACATGGCTCTTTCTTGTCTTTTGGAATGCTTATAGTGGTCATGGCTATTTTGAAGTGGATAACATGTGTCATAAGAGTTTTTGTGCCCTTGTAAGTGAGAAACTTTGGAACAGAAAACTTAGGTGGTGGTATCATTAGTTGAATATAGTTTGAGAACGGGATGCCAATAATTTGTCATATAGAGTCTTGATATCATTCAAAGAATGCAACTTTCCTTGACTTTTCAATCGATCATTAATTTTTGCTTCCATTTTTCTTTTGTATCTTTAAATTTATCATCCAAGTTATTGTTTGAAGGTTGAGATTGGACTTGGTATCCCTTCATAATCGGATTCTCTAAACCATATAACCTAGGTAAATGTTAAGAAGTGATTTATATTGGATGTTGATGGGTTGTATGTGTTGGTTCTTGAATTGGAGCTATTAGAATAAGCCATTCAAAAGTATAATTAGGTTGGTACATGTATGGATATCTTACTAGTTGATGAGAGGTTTGTTTGGATCTTGTTGGGAGACATAATCTTATTGTATAAGTTTTCATCTGAAAGGAACACTCAACCACCTTATAACTTTCTTACATCAAAAGTGATTTGAGTTCCTTGTAATCATTTTGTGACTTAATGAAAGATTTTTGTAATTTTGTCACTTGTCATTGTAGTCTATCCATGCTAACATCCCTTTTCAAGGGGCAATCTTTCAAAGCTATGACTAATTGAACTAGCCATCCATGGAATTGTTCTAATTGCCTTAGGTCCACTCTCATATATTATAGGTCACAAGGGATCATAAACCAGTCCATGATGCAGGGTGATTATAGGAGATATATGAGGTACATGATCATTGAGATCGAATTTAGGGATAGGATGAGTTGGAATATTTCTTGATTCAAGGTGTGTTATCACTAGGCATGATAGCAAGAGTGGATTTTCCTATGACACAGACTGATTCTTCTTGAATATGAAATGAAAGGTCTCAAATTCTTACTAAGAAATAGAAAATTTTAAGTACCCAAGATGGGTACCAATTGTTTAGAGAATTGCTAACGTGTTAGGGATTTTTAGAGAGACATTAGAAAGAAGACAAATTTAAATATTTTATTATTGATACTGAGGTGGCATATATAAATACATACTAGATAGGTTTTACTATTACAATGGTAGACACTTTGTTCAAGATTTTAGAATTGGTGTACTTATGATAGAATTAACAAGGAATACCGAGGTCGTTATTTCCAAACTACATAAATGTTTACTAGGTAAGAAGGTAGGTAACATTCACGACATCGTATAATGGTTGGATTGATAATGAAAGACTAGATTGTTCATCAAGTCGCAGGTATTAGGTCATAGGCCATGGTATAACCAAGATCCTCTATCAAAACTAGATTGGTTGCTTTCCTAGACTAGATCACTTAAATATGGGTTGTCAAATGTGCACACCTCATTCACTACATGGAAAATGTGCCTCAGGTAGGTAAAGTTGCGTACCTACCACTAGGATGATATCAAACATATATGATTTTATTACACCCAATTGTAAAGGGATGGGAAATTATTTCCAGTATACTTACCAAAAGGTATACCTTTGAGTATTTTTTTTTAATACCAAATGGTATTTGGTATGGCTCAAACATGTGACTCAAAATAGGTAAGAAATAAGTTTTACCATCAAATCACTCTACGAACCACATGTGTTACGTAACAAAAATATATAGTTTTTAAGAAAACGATAAATATTTTTTATCTACATCAAAATGTACACTTAAGTAGTATTTCATTTTGACCTAAGTTGGATCAAGCTCCATATACCCTAGGCTGCTGCTTCCCTCTGGTGTTACCCACATTTGCCTCTTGATTGTGATTTTATCTATTATCTTGAATACAACTTCATGGAAGCTTTAATGAAAGATTAAAAGGATGATGAAAGATGGAATATCTAAATGGGTAAGCTTAAGTCCCAGCTTCTTTAATATTGATCATGATTATGTGGTTGACATTGGCAACTTTGTTATTAACAAAAATGCTACAATTGGTAACATCAAATTAGATTAACATAATGAAGAAATGATGTTTACTACGAATAAATGATCGGATAAGGAAGATTTCTATTTTATTAAGTCAAAGAGTTTCGATAGATATTATTGTTTCATATTTTATGAATAATGTTTTTGCCAATTGATTCAACCAAGCACAAAGATAGAGAAGAATACAGAGTGAACAAAGAATGCTTAAAAGTTTTATCTTATAAATTATGTAGTACAACATTTAGTCAGTATTGAATTCTCAATTGAATCTTTCTTTTAGTTGAAAATATGAACTTATAATTTTTGTTATGCTCTTTTTTATATATAATTGAATAACTTTTTTCATATTTCTAAATAAAAAAAAAGTCTTTCATTTTCACCTAGATTCATTAGATGCATTGGGACATCCTAAGTAAGTTGGCACCTCCTAATACCTTCATCAGTTAACCCCTTAACTAGTAGTACTATTAAATAAAGGAAAAACCATCGATGTGATTGCATACAAGGAAAAACCTCAACTGAACCTATATGTACGTGATGAGTGCTCAAAAAACACTAAAATAACCATGATTTTATGCACATTAATTGATTAAAAATATATATATTTATATGTTTTATCATATATTTATATAAATTTGTCTTTTTTCGAATCACGGTATTTTTTATTGTTTTTCAGGTATTTTGGCTTAAAAACGCAATTTAAAGACTCAAAGAAGAATACTTGAAGTAATACATCACAAATATATTAATAAATAAGTGGGAAAAGGTCAACAAATATGGAAAAATTGGACAAAATTGGTCGAAAAGGTCAAAAATGTCAAAAGATTGAAAATCACACAAGAGTCAGCCTGCTACACTTCAAAATTTCCAATGCCAACACACAATTTCAGTCATTTACGCTGTCACAAGGCTGACATCTTCTTCCGCTGCTGACACTTCTTCTCGCAGACGCTGCCATAGCGCCGCCAGCCGCTACAACTCGCGCTTCAACGTTAATTCCATTTTTCATGTGTAAAGAAATTTCTTATGACATCATTGACGCCATTGATGACCTCAAGATTTCCATTACACGTTTTTAATTTTTTAATATTTTTTAAACATTTTTTTACTCATTTTTTCTCTCCATCATCACCTATAAATACCCCCTTCCATTCACTTCAAATCACACCTCAAAACCACACTTCTCTCTTTCTTTCTTTCTCTCTCATTTCTTAGTTTTTGAGTTTTTTCTTAGTTTCTTTCTTAGTTTCTAAGCTTTTCTTAGTTTTTCTCTTAGTTTTTAGTTCAATTCTCTTAGGTTTAGAGTTCTTCTTTTTTGAGAGGAACTTGTAATGTTTTTGTAATAATTTAGATTTTTGATTCAATAAATGGAAGTGCAAATTCCTTGGCCAAGGTTTTCTAGCAACGGGAATACGTCAAGTTCTCAGAAGGATTTTATTTTCTTTACGCTATTTTTATGCTTTATTCTTACATGTTATATTTAATTTGTCTCGTGATTAAATTTTAACTATGCTAGTCGTTTATAATCATGGATATAATAATAACGTTGTTATGCTTGCGAAATATTAAATAGGTGAAAATTTCTAAAAATGAATCGAGTTTATTTTTATTCAAGATTTTATATTAAGGATGTTAGAGAGAAATATATTATTTTTCATTACAAACTTAAATCCAAAATTAGATTTTAAGGTTTAGTTATCCTAAGCCTAATTTAGAGTAGTGCTCTTTTTATTTGTTTGGTACAATCGCTTGTAGTTAGAGTGAAACTCTATTTCAAAAGTTTTTATAAGAATTATTATGTGAAAATGTATTGACAACATGTTTTCAATAGTGGTTTTAAAACTTGAAAGTTAGTACTTGGATAACTAAATTCTTAGGTTTAATTTGGACACCTTGAATAAAGTTTAAATCTGTCTAACCCCACCAAAGGTGGCATTTAAATGGTTCATTTTCAATCGCTAGAAAAAGCGAATTAATTTAATTAACCAAATTAGTTATCAACCCCACCCATAGGTGTTAATTGATTTGTTTAGTTAACAAAGAATATCTAACCCACCAAAGGTGGTATTCATACAAAAAGAGAGAATCAATAAAATATCAATTTATATCTTTAATAACCTAGATAATACGAGCAAGCATAATTAATTTAGTTATTATATCCATAAATACTCCACTAATATAAATGATAAAATTTGCATGAATATTTATTGAATCAGATATTATATTTATTTTTTAGATTATATTTAATTAATCAGATATATGTTTATTTTATGTTATTAGATTAGAACACAAAAACCAAACTATCGCGACAGATGTTTAGGATTTAATTTCATTTTTAAAAGTTTGAATAATAAATTAAAAACCACATACATTCCTTCCTTAGATCGACCTTTGGGAGTATACTTATCATTTTCTACTTAAATGATTCGCACTCATGGTAGAGTTTTACAAATATTAAAACCAAAGTATTTATGCAGAATTTGATATGCCTATTACCATCAAGACGCTACTATTAGCATAAAAAATAACAAAAGCATTAGTGAATGATGATACATCCCACCACTATATCACGGACCAAATACTAAGAGCCCTAGAGACTAAAATATCAACTGTGGTGTTTCCCTTATTGTAGATATGCAAGTAGCAAAACTCCATATGAGAGATATTCTATAAACAATCAACCCAAGCTGAGTGCCACCTCCATGGAACATTAAGTGATTTAGTCTGGAAAATAGTCACTATATAAGTAGAATCCAACTCCAACCAAAGCTTTTTCCATCCAAAAGTATTAGCATAAATAATCGTATGAATTTCTACTACTGACTCAACCTTAAAGGCATGAGAAAGACTGAGCAAAATACAAAAACATCCTTTGTTAAAAGATCTTAAAGTTTCAAACACCTTTGTACATCCAATCAGTCCTCATGATACAAAAGTAGCACCATCAGTGTTGACTTTTAACCGTCCTAATAGAGGAGTACACCAGGTAACTTCCATAATCTTTAGAGACCATCGTGAAATGCCCTAAACCCTTAAAGATTACAACACTTGAAGATTGGGCTTAAATTGTAATTGATCGATGCTCAATAAATCCATACTTTACTCGATCGATCAAGTAACCTATTTACTAACTTGTTCTTATGTGTTTAATATGAAATCTAACGTGCATAGGAACATAAATATACATGAGATGTGTTCATTTGATGTTGAGCATTTTCTTTGACTTGAAAAGTGATCATGAATGACAAGCCTATCAACTAAATTACATTTAAATGTTTTGTTTATGCATATTGCCAACACTCATAAATCTTCCAATATCTCATTTTAGCATATTCGTGTGAAAAAACTCTCTCACACTATATCATACTTATAGGAAAAATATATTTTACATAGTGGAACTATCCTATGATTCAAGCTTTACTTGAATTTTGATAGGTCATATGTATACTGAAAAATAAAAACACAAACAAGCACACAACTTGTCCAGAAAGACTCACAGTTTATTAGTTCAGTGTATATAACAAAAAAAGCAGATAAACAAACATAAGTGATTAGTAACAATAGATATAGCATTTAAGTATTACTCCTCCTATGTGAATAACTCTCTCCCTCTTTTTGTCATATGAATAAATCAATGAAGAAGTAAAAACAAACAGGTTAAGAAAACACACAATGTATTGAATGATTAATTAAAGTACATAATCATATTCAATTACACTTTAAACAAAAATCAAAGTAACAGGAACAATGCAAAGAAATATAACAATGTAAATAAAAGACAGAAAGCAAAAAAGGTCATTATTTTGGAGATTGACTACCTAGAAATCTAAAATGATAGTGCATATCATTGATCATAAAGTATATCGCCTCTTGACATTCAACCAGTGTAGTCACTTTTTTTAGGCCTTCCACTTGAGTTGATAGTACTTTGATTGCCACACAAATTGTGTGTGTAATGAATACACAAGTATACGTATCACAACAAGTAATATAATGATAAAAAAACATCGTTCCTATAGAGATTATTTTATTAGAAACTAATTTTTAAAACTTAAAAAAATAAAAATCAATTTTTATGTTTTTATATTTTAAGGAAGCAAAATTAAAATAACTAAAAATAAATATCAATAATTAATTAAATCAAATTTGGTAACTAAAAAGATATATGGGAAAATATCTAAGAATACTTAATCCTCCAATTTTCTAAACATGCAAATCGCTAAAATTCCCTCAATATAATTATCAATTAATTACCCGATCAATTGAATCTAATCTAACATGTATTTCTCTCTCAAGTAAACAACACACCATATAGTAATTAATTTAATCACACTCTCATGCCAATTAAATTACATACTACTCATTAAGTTCATCAATTATTGATCACATACATAAGAATAATACATCTATGCCTAGAAACTATACATGTTATTTAATTAAGACAAATAATTAAATAATTCTCTCAAATCTATTTAATTGTCTATATAGATAAATTTTTGGCCAAATAATTAATAACATAAAATCAGATTAAATACTATAATTAAATTAAAATTATAATTGAGATAAAATATTAAATCATCACATGCTAAAAATTGGGTTCATAAGGTCCTTAGATTAATAAATTAACTACACATAATTGTAATGTTAATCTCCTCTTAAATTTTCAATAAAATTGTGTCCCATTTAGAATTTTTATATATTTTTCTCTCTTTTGAGCTCCAAAAACTGACCAAAACTATGCTAATGAAGGCCACTTCGGGCTTATGGGATGATTAGGGGCTTAAATATTACTCAGGTGCAATCTGGACCATCATATTAGCTTCAGATCAAGAGCTACGATCAAAATAAGCAAATTTGATAAAGCCAGTCAATCATAGTGTGACATGTGGCATCAGAAATTCATTGGGCAAACCAGAGCCTAGCGTGTGGCAAAGGAGACAACACTCGCTGAGTTAGTACAACGTGATTTGAGGAAACAGATGGCGTGACGCATGGGTGAAATGAGGGAAGAAATCGGGTAATGACACGTAGTAGCAAAGTTGGACCGCACTCTGAACTCAGATTAAAGGCCGTGCTGACACATGGTGTACGTTTTTGTCCTCCTCACACGCAACATAGCATGATTCGTTCTCCATGATTGTGTGGCATCCATGTGGCTTACCTAGTTAGCTCATCTGATTGCGTGGCAAGACACGTAGTAGCTCTTGATTGGTTCTACGTTAAAAATTCATAAAAAATCCATTAAAATCCCAAAAATTATATTTTCACCCTTTTCACTAAAAAGTTTATATTTTAATATTTTTAGTCCTAAAGAATACTATTTATTGAATAAAAAATATAAATATTAAGTAAAAAAAGTGTGTTAATTGAATCTACTTTCATAGAGTCATCCCACCCCCAAACTTAACTCTTTACTTTTCCTCAAGTAAAGCCAAGTATAACTAAATAAAATAACATGGGTAGCATATTCATAAATATACTTCTATTAGTTCATATATATGTCATAAAAACTATCTCTCTCAGAAGTCGTACAATCCTATGATAAAGAGGTTCACATACTCATCAATCAACATTACATCAATACAAGGATATGCAAGGTTTTTGAAAAATTGATTTGTGTATGTTTTTTGCACATGATATCATCCAATGCACTCATGAAATCAACCTATATGAGCTTGCTAATCAATTCAATCTTAGAATAAGTCTCATATGTCTATTTTTCACATCCCTTTCCACTAATACAAATATGAATTTAGCTCAACACCAATAAGGACTTTACATGGTTGTAATGTAAGGATTAGGTAAGGAATTGATAAATGAAGACACTTAGGCTCTTTCCACACCTTAGCTTTTTTTTTCATCATGAACTTTGTAACTGTAATTGAGCTTTAACTTAATATTTCAATGCACCCTCTTTTGTCATTATTTTCATATTTCTTTATTCCACAACTCTTTTCTCTTTCTTTTTTGTAACTTCACAACACCCCCAACTTATTTTCAATTCTATTTTATTTTCTTTAGAGGGATAATTGTATTGTGAGTTTTTACTCTCTTTTTTTCTTTTTTTATATATGGTGCATTACATTTCACCTTACTCTAAAGCACAATACATGATTGCATTTTTTTCTTTTCGTACAAGCTAAAAGTGCAAGGGTAAAGGTAATGCTTACTAGTTAGGCATTAAATGTAGCTTAAAGATATGAATGGTTCTTTGTTAGACTCAAATAGTTGACTAAATATATTGACAATGATTAGCTTGAAAGGCTCAATCGATCCAAATAAGGCCTAAATCATTTAACTTGCTAAATATTATTTAGGATTTTGCCTCAAGGGATGATCAAATAGAGTCTAAAACCTGGTAGATCTCATCAACTTGCACAACTCACTACAAATTTTATCTCAATAAGAACACCAAAATCAATCATGAACATGTACATAAGAAATTAAATCAATCCAACCAAAACTAGCAAGCATATCATATGATTAATGTAAATATCTTAACAAATATGTTACATTCCTTATCTTACTCATGACAACCAATTTTTATCATTGAGTTCATACTTTTCATATCAATTATGCATGCATTTAGTTTCCATATATTTATCAATTTCTACCCAAATTATGATTAAAAACATCCTAAAAATAAAACAAAATTCCCTAAAAATTTCAAATGCATGGTAAAAGAAAAATGTAGAGAATGAAGGTCTCTCCCCCAAACTTAAATTACACATTTTCCCCAATGTGCACATATAAATATGAAAAAAAGAAAACTCCCTTAATCATGGCATACCATATATTTTGTTGAAATGCTCATTCTTGTTGCACCATTTCTCTCCACATTTATTCACATACAAAACAAAAACAATGAAAATATAAGTAAAATAATGTTAGGTTGCCTCCCAATCAGCGTCACATTTAACATCCTTGACTAAACGATCATATCAAGTCCTAATGCACATCCCTTTGTATCCATTTACTTTTGAGTTTGCCTGCAAACAGTTTGAGTCTTGATTTGTTCAATTATACCTTATGCTCTGGTTTATAAACATGGTGCCTAATTCTTTTCTCATGCCTTATTTTTGTTTTCTTTTTGAAATTTTTGGCATTTTTATAAGCACTCCATCGTAACTCATCCAAATTATGTATTTCTAATAACTTTTTCACCTCTCTATTGGACTATTTTACTTCTATACTAGACTGGGGATATGAGGGTAAAAGTGTGGGGTCTAAACTTGGTGGCTCTTTAATTGATGTTTTGAGCTTTGATTATATCTCAAAATTCTCCAAAATTGCCTTTGATACACACATGAGAGGCACGTCCTCCAAAAAGTTCACACAGTCCATAATATCAACCTTCGATGCCATACTTTCAAAGTTATAATAGGTTGAGTTTTTTTCTGGTGAGTTTATGTTCCTGTTCATAGCATTATATGTAACAGTCTTTAGTGTGGGTGACTCAACAGATTATTTCAAGCTATTCCCATAATCAGCAACATTTATCCTCAAGCATTCATTAGTACTATCAATATTATGGGGTTCCAATTCTTTAAAAACTTTAAACATTATTTGTTCATATTGAACTCTCATTGTAAGTTAACCTTTTTGTACATCAATGAATGCACTTCCAGTTGCTAAACATGTACGACCAAGTATGAAAGGAATGTCACAATCCTTTTCCATGTATAGCACAATCAAGTTCGTCGGAAAGATGAATTTGTCTACTTTTACTAGAAAATCTTCTACCACACATAGAGGCTTTTTAATTGATATATCTACCATTTGTAATGTTACTGAAGCATTTGATTGTTCAAGTTTAGCTAATTATTGTTCATTTCTAATGGATTAGACATTTCTTCCTTTTGGGTGACTTGTTTTCTAATTAATCTCAAAATATGCTCAATTTCAAGATCTAAAAGTAAGATTTTTTCTTTATGAACTCTACTCATGCAATGAACTCAACTATGTTTTTAAAATACTAAAGGAGATGTCTAAATTAACACTAAATAAAAATTAAAAAAAATTAAACAATTATAGAATTAAAGAAAATAAATTAACTAAGATAAATAAATAAATAAGTGAATTAAAATTAAATTAAAGTAAAGAAAAATAAATTAAGAAAAATAACTAAAATAAAAAATAAAAATATATTAATTTCTAATATTTATAATCCTCAACAACATAATCAAAAACTTGATTGCCATACAAATTGTGTGTGCAATGAATACGCAAGTATACATATCGTAACAAGTAATATAATGATAAGAAAATAACGTTCGCACATAGATTATTTTATTAGAAACTAATTTTTAAAACTTTAAAAAATAAAAATCAATTTTTATGTTTTTATATTTTAAGGAAGCAAAATTAAAATAACTAAAAGTAAATATCAATAATTAATTAAATCAAATTTGGTAACTAAAAAGATATATAAGAAAATATCTAAGAATACTTAATCTCCCAATTTTCTAAACATACAAATTGCTAAAATCCTCCCAATATAATTATTAATTAATTACATTATCAATTGAATCTAACCTAGTATGTATTCCTCTCTCAAATAAACTACACATTATATAGTATTTAATTTAATCACACTCTCATGCCAATTAAATTACATACTACTTATTAATTTCATCAATTATGGATCACATACATAAGAATTATACATCTCTGCCTAGAAACTATGCATGTTATTTAATCAAGACAAACAAATAAATAATTCTCTCAAATCTAATTAATTGCCTCTATAGATAAATTTTTGGCCAAAAAATTAATAGCATACAAATCAGATTAAATAATATAATTAAATTATAGTTATAATTAAGATAAAATATTAAATCATCACATCCTGAAAATTAGATTCATAAGATCCCTAGATTAATAAATTAACTACATGTAATTGTGTTCATAAAGCTCATATTTTTCATAAAGAAATACATAAAAATTGATAAATAAAATAGTAGAAGAATAAATAAAATATATCTCTTGAATTTTAGTGTTAATCTCCTCTTGAATCTCTACCACAATTGTGTCCCCTCTAGAATTTTTCTCTCTTTTTAGCTCTAAAAACTAACCATGATTGTGCTAATGGAAGCCACTTTGGGTTTATGGGGTGATTAGGGGCATAAATATTGCTCAGGTGCGATCTGGACCATTAAATCAACTTCAGATCAAGGGCTACGATCAAAACAAGAAAAATTGACAATGCCAACCAATCACAGAGTAACACATGGCACCAGAAATTTACTAGGAGAATCAGAGCTCGATGCGTGATAGGGGAGACCGGTCAGAGTTAACGTTCATTAAGCTAGCGCCATGCAGCATAACATGATTCATGGAAATAGATGGCGTAGTGCATAGGTAGAACGAGGTAAGCAATGGGGTGGTGACACGTGGCTGTGAAGTTTGATCGCACCTGGCGTAGCATGATTCACTCTCCGTGCTTGTGTGGCTTTCCCAGTCAGCTCCCCTAATTACGTGGTAACTCTGGATTGGTCCTGCGTTAAAAATCCCAAAAAATATATTTTTACCCTTTTTCACTAAAAAGATTATATTTTAATATTTTTAGCCCTAAAAATACTTTTTTATTAAATAAAAAAGTAAATATTAAGTAAAAAAGTACGCTAATGACTTTACTTTTATAGTGTCATCATACTTCCCTACTCATTTTCTTTTCCTCTACTAATAAGTCTTGACTAGAAGGTTTTGAAGCATGTATATTTTTCATTTTATCATCTCCAAAAATGTCATCAATTGCTCCACCTCTAGTTCCAATATCAACGACAGCTCCACTACTAGTACCAACATTAACGAGTCTCTATCTCTTTAAGATCTAGGCAAATGATCTTGAAATGGTTGGATTTCCAATGTCACCAATACAACGAATGGATTCAAAATCCTTTGTAGTGGCACACCCACAACAAGAATCAATTGGTTAATAAGGCAACCACATGAAAGTCTAATTCTTGGGTTTATGATATGAGATTGGTTCACAGTTTCATCTTGAATGATTGTTCCTACATTGAAGGCAATTCCTTTTTTGATACAGTGTAAAATCTTAGCATATAGATAGCCAATCTCATAAAAGCACTTGGACAGCAACAAATTAGCACATACCATCTTATTTAAAACTTGATAGAAGAGAGTAAATTCACCCAGGATGTATAGTTGTTTAGAGTTGAGGTCGATATTGGGTGAATCAGTTAGGTTGGTTAAAAAAATCTTCATTTTAAATTCTTTACTATTCAAAGTGAAAATCAAAATCTCTGGTGTTTATGATTGATAGAAAAGTGTTGATTTTCTAGGTCGAGATATCAACAATTTTGTTTTGAATGAATACCTTATAACACATTGGCCCAGAGTAACATATTTTTAGATCAATATTAGCATAGAATTCATGAACCAAGGATGGATAACACAATTTTGAAGGTGTAAATAAGGATTTCCAATCTAGGTAATACTAGGCGTTTAGATATAGTAGTTTGATACCTCGTTTGTAAATATTTATCCTACCATTGAGATGAAAAAGGAGCAAGTGCACCATGAGGGATTTTTCATCATCGAGCAACAATGTGAAAACCAAGCACAAAATCAAAAAGACCAAAATACCCCTATGAACTAAAAACATAAAAACTAATCAAAATTTTCTAACCAAATCGAAGAATGGAAGTCAATAAACTACTATTGGAGAAAAGCAAGGGAATTTATAAGGGTTTTTGTGCCAAATTATAATGTTTGATAGGTGAGAAAATGAGGGGAAATGATGGCTTTGATTTCTCTACAAAAGTGCATTTGTTTGTAGAGATTGATCCTAGAAAGGTAAATAGAAACCAATTTTAAGTGAAATAGGCTCAAAAATGAGGAGTTATGGTGATAAAATCGAGTCATACCAATTATCGAAAGAATTCAAATGGCACCTAAAAAGTTAGCATAAACATATAAGCACAATGTGTGTCCTAGAGTGGATTAAATAATGAATAATGCTAACTAGATGATTTAATAAATTTACAAATAAAAATAAAATCACTAGCAAACAAACCCTAGAATAGATTATTAAGCACATGATCACAAATAATGTAGGCTTATTAATCAATCAAATACAATCACAGAATGTTTGACAGATTATTTAAAGAAAGAAGCCTAACGGAATATGATTTTGTAAATAGATTTAGAGAGAGCTTAAATTACAAAAGTTTATACAATTGTAACTGAGAGATTAAAATGAATTAGGTTTATTTAAATATAATTATTAAAGTCCTAGGTCAAAAGCTAATTACCAATTTGTCTATAAAAATACTTGAAATAGCCTTAAAAAATAAGAAAAATATAATAATTAAAAGGTTTGGCTCGAGTAGAACAATTAGGTCAAAGTTGAAACTTCGTTGCTCAACCAATTGAACCAATAAGGTTAATCTTGATTGATAGAAACCCTTTTCGATCGATCCATGCAGTGATCGATAAAACATTGATAGATCTAAACAAATCTCAATCGATTCACCCTATAAAAATAAAAATAAAACCGAGACTAGGTAGTCTAATATGAAATCTAACATGCCTAAGAACATAAATATACCTAAGATGTGTTCATTTGATGCTCAATAGTTTCTTTAACTTGAAAAATGATCTTGAATGACAAGCTTAGAAACTAAATTATATTTAAATATTTTATTCACGAATATCACTAACACTCATAAACCTTATACTCATTGACCAACACTATAACCTATAAGATTTTTGAATAAACTGTCAAATTGTGACAAAAAAAGATCCCAAAGAAATGGAACTATTCTTAAATCGAGATTCATTACTAGACATCCAAATTATCCAAATGACTGAAATAACACAATTTTTCATAAATTGCTAATTTGAGAATCAAAATCTATCCCATGCATATGTCCACATATTTAAAATAGTTGAGTCAATGTGAGGTCATCTGTTGAAAAAAAAAACCTAAAAGATCCTAGAGAGCAATTGCAAAATGACAACTCAAAAAAAATGTGAGTAAATTTTCTTCATAAGAGCTACATCAACAAGAAGGGAAATAATGTCCTATTTTCTTGATCTGATAGTGTTGAATAGTATGCCAGAGTAAAATGGACCAAAAAGTTTTATGAAAGAGGCTCAAATGACCTTGCTCCAACTTTTATTCTCCCTAGTTACCGATGGAGAGACCTCACCTTTAATTGTGCAAGATCATACTCATGTGTCAATGTACCCCAACAATAATCGAGCACATCTCCAAGGCAATATCCAAAAGAGAGTCTTCAAAATGCTCATTTTCACCTAGATGTATAGCATTATTTATTTTTTCTATACTCAATAGTAAGATATTAGGTTCCAAATGGTCCTATAACGACTATTATATAATGGTATTTTAGAACTGTTTATTTTACATTATGTAGGTTTAGTCATGCAATTTTTAGATAGAGTCATTCTAGTTTAATTTTTTTAAAAATATTTTTTTACGAAAAAATTGGATTTATATTAAAAATAACAATAAAAATCCAAAAAATACATTTCTCCTTTTGTTCCCATGTAAAAATAATTTCTCTCTCATTAGAGTATCTCTCGATCTCTCTATTTTTCCTTATTAAAAATATTTTTTCTCTCTCTCTCATAATTTGTAAATTTAAACTTTAGAGATAAAATAAATTTTAATGTTTATATAAGTGAATTAGAAATACAACAAGATGAAAGAGAAAGAGAAGACACTCAGATAATAAGATGACATAGAGACCAAGAGGAGAAAAATAATATTTTTGAAAAATTTAAATAGATTTTTTTATTTTTAAGAAAGATTCAATTTTATCATTAAAAAATAATATATTTTAAAAAAAATTAGATTAGATTAATTCCATCTAAAAATTGCATATTAGACCTACCTAACCTAAAAAAATAAAAATAAAAAATAAGATTAAAATTCTCTGCGTGATTTATAGGAATGATTATAATCACCCGTAGTTATGAAAAGTGGATAGAAAGATAATATATTCACACTCCCATTACCAACTTGTATCGTTGGATATACATTAATTTTGGCGAATGTTTTTTTGGGTCTCTCTACGAAGAGTATCTTAAAACATTCTTAACATGAGTAGCCATACTAGGTATGAACACAATAACGGGGGTAGGAAAAACTTTTTGGATCTGTGACACATGCAATCATATACACCTATAAAATAAAGATAAATGAATTGGTCATCTTTTTAATTGTGTTCATGAAAGTAAAATTAACCTATAAAAATCTTTTTAGAATTTGCCAACGACAATTAACTTTAGTACCATCATTAGTTTTTTTTTCTTCTTCACATTTGTTGGAAATCTATTAGGTATTAGCTTTCTTGATGTTTATTTTATTAGTTGTTGGTTTTAAATATGTTCTTCATATCCCATCAAGTTACATCCTTTCACTCAAGGGTTCTTGTAATATATCTTCTATAAGCTTCGTCGACCATTAAATTTCTCTTGGTCCATATTTAATATGTACCCAGTATAAGTTATTTACAACTAAAAAATAAAATAGATAAAAATAAAAAATCAGTAATTAAAAAGAATATTTTAAACAAGAAAAAAATTAATTTAACAATAGTACTCATTTATTAATGAAGATTTAATGACAGACTATGTGTTACTAAAGCCTTTCGGTCTCAAATTGGGGAACTGTAATCTTTCACTATATAATACATGGTATTATATATAATGAATATAAAGTTCTACGTTGACACTTGTCAAATCAAAGACTCAAGAACATACTCTATATATATATATATATAATGTTTTTATTTTATTTTTTAAACTGTAACTTTTAATTACTAAACAAATTATTTTTGTCATTTTTGTTGCTAGATGTAAATAAGCACCACATTGGATCTTTTATTCTACAAGGTCCTCTCTTCTTTATAAAATGATCCATGGAGAGGACTTCTTGCGAAATTCAATAGAGCATATGTTTACAACACAATCGAGCGGTGCAAATTACAACTGGAAGCATAATCTTCCTCTGAATCTTGTCGTCTTTTTTAATTTTTTATCATATTAAAGATTGTACATATACTGATATACACGAATGAGGAATATAAACATATATCAAGCAAATGTTACCATATTGATTCTATGATGCGCCTTTTACTTGTTCATATAATGCCCACAACAGAATGCCAATAACAGTATCTCTAACCAAGCTGTTGAAAAGCCTAGCAATCCAGGGATTAGAAACGTCACCAGGGGATCTCCCAACAAGGTCTCTGAAGCGTAAATTTCCTTGGTCCGAAACCAACGAATAAATAACCCCATTCATGTGGCCATTTCCAATCACACCAACAACTCGGGTGCATCCATTTACAGCTTTGCTTCGCTTTAGAGACCATGCAAGGTACTGATATGCATATATGCAATCACATTAAATTAGTGGAGTGTGTTGATATTGGTTCTTTACGATGTACAGAACAAACAAAGGTATTCTTTCCCATACATAAAGCACAAATTTAGTATTTCAATTGTAATTTGGAGAAGAAAAGTAAATTAATGAAAGAAATTTAAGCATCAAATGTATTGTTTTGTCCTTAAAGAGTCTGCAGGTTTAAACTCGGGTCATCCTTTTAGCTTTATTAACTTACAGTGTCTCGTTCATGTATCAGAGGCTGTAGCAGTGATGGGTATGAAAGGCTCAGCTGCTCATAGAGCTGAAGCTTACTATCATCAGAATCAAGTTCCTGAAATAAAATTGGAAGGAAAATTAAGGAAATTAATTATGTTCTATTTGATAAATATGATTTTCCTGTACTATGATGGAAAGATATGGAACTTCTTCTTACTATTGTCAATGCTTGGTCTGGAGCACGACAAATGCATTTCATGTACAACATCAACCATACATTTCTTGAAAACCTACTAATAGATTTGACCTCATCATATGTCATGACTAAAACCTCTATGCTACCTAGTTCTACAAAAGCATCCGCTATACAATTAATCTGTTAAATTGATTGAAGTTAAAATTTCATCATAACTTTCTTCTTTGCTTCATAGTTTTCTGTAAAAGGATACGCATCTGCAGACTACGCCTCCCCAAAGATCAAAAGAAAAATAAATTTCAGTTCAGATGATAAATATTCAAACCTTGACATGGTTCTGAAACTTGTCAGATGAGGATATTATACCACGTACAACTGAACTCACCAAGCTAAGTTTCTCATTCCATGTCAAAGATTTCCATGCCCTTTCAAGCTAGGGGCAAAAACAAATGAGGAATCAACAATAATATCCAAACATAAGCTTTAACTCAAAGCTTCCAAATTGAAACAAACATATTATTCAGCTCCTTTTGAACAATCTAAAAGTGTACTAACAGTAATCTCGATTGGTCGATCCCCCAAAACTATCTGAGCACCAACTTCTTCAGATACTTTCCGTGCAGCCCGGAACTAAATTTATGTAGCATAAAATTAGTAAATTTCAAAATTTTCCCCAAAATTCCGGAACAGAAGTTATACAAGTTCTAGGTATGAAGTAAAATACCTCATCACCAAAAGGGCGGTTAATATCTGAAGAGAGCTTTGAAGAGAAAACCGACAAAAGTAGACGTAATGCTAGAGCAGTTTGACCTCCTGTCAACAATTATGAATCATGAGTGAACTCAATTATATAAAAACAGAGAAAGTTTGTTCTTCGTTTCTTACATACCCAAATTCAGGCTACGACCTACGGCACCAAAAAACCCAGTTCCGCTCAGAGAAAACATATTTGACCTTAACTGTTGTTGGGTTTGCTCACCATTCTCATCAAAGGAGTACATTATCCCGGCTCTGAAAATGGACTCTGCAACAATCAAAGTTCATATGTGTACTAAAAATAATAAACACCTTAAAATGTTTCCCCAATTTTCTAAATACCATTAATTAAACAACAGTAATCAACTGATACTTGCCTGCTTCTACAGAGCTCCACCACCACATTATCTGGGTTCACTGCCCTAACGACACGCTCAACATCCATGGCTGATTCTTGAGAAATATGTGTGGTTCCAACCAACCATATTGCCTCTGGCTCAACAAACTCAGTCCTCCAGGACGGCACAGGACCGAACAGCCTCTTCTCGACCAATACTAAGCTCCCGTTGACAGCCAAATCGAGCAATTCAGGGTGTGTTTTAGCGATTGTGGCTCTGGAATATTCCAGAATTTCTGACCTGAAGTCGAAGTCGGGTGGTGGGGGTTTGATGGAAACTTTCAAGGGTTTGAGAGGTTTAGTTGATAGGAAAACTGGGTTAGTATGAAATATTGGAAACATCGATTTTAGAGTTTCCATTGAAGCTAGTGAGATAACCATGTCGGTCTTTTATCTTGAGTTAATCTGAAAGACGGGATAGTGAATGTGAACTTTGGGTTAAGGGGTTTTGGATAAGGATACTACTCCACGCCCTTAGTTTCGTTGTCCACTAATCACAAAGCCGGAGAAAAACCTCTTCTTCTTCTTTTTTTTTTTTCTTTTATATTGAGGAAGTGTTCTAAAACTTATTCCTCTAGTTCAAAACACAAATTTAAATACCAGCAGATATATATTTTGGGTGTTTTTCAAGATGAGTCCAAATCTTATGTATTATTTTGATGTATTGATTAAGATTTAATGTTTAAATTTTAGTATTTAAAATTAAATTATTCTTTAATTTTTTATGCATAGTAGTACCTTTTTTTTTAATTTTAAATATTGATACATTTAAAATACAACTAAAAAACTTAAAAAATAATAATATAAATATCGAAAAAGTACCTATCCCAAATAAACCAACACGCAAAGTACGCAAGAATGATTAAAATAGGAGCAAAATAGTTTTAAAATTAGATTTTTATAATTGTTTGCTAGTAATGATAATACATACACTATCACACTAAATATTACATAGCTGATTTGAAATCCCCGGCGTAATATAAGGCCGAAATTTTTATTTATTTAAGTACGAAGGTGATTAGGGATCAAGAAAGTGTCTAAAACTAATTTATATAATAATTTAAAATAATTATTTTGCACCCGCCTTATTAACAATACTGTTCGAATCAGATGTATCATTTGGGTGTAAATAATTGGAAACATCTAAAAACACTCGCCTTCTCAGACAATATTTTACGCGTATCTGTAACAATCATGGTGGATAATCCAAAGCATAACATCAGATAATATTTTACCACAAATTGTAAAAGTACATGAAATACTGGATATAATAAGAAACAATGATTATTTGGGCAAATTCTTCTTGCTAAGTAACACGCATTACATTGGTCAAAATCCGGGTAAAAATATCATTACATGCACATCTTGGTAACTTAAATATTTTGCTCGAAAGTTTTTTTTTTTTTTTTTTAAATAAACAATGGTTTATGTAATATGTGTGTCCCCAAAATGAATGGAAGAAAATCAGATTAATTGATGCTTGGTTCTTTAAAAATGTAATTTATTATTTTACATATATATTTTTATCATTATCCATACGTCATAGTTATAATTATGACAAAGTAAATATTTTTGATATTTTTATAAAATTAACTCCTAAAATATTAAAAATTATCTAAATTATATTTATTTATCTTTTTTTTTATATTTTTATATCTAGATTATATAAAAAAAAATTATTAGGTTTCGAATAAAATAAAAACATTACAAAATATTTGAGCTAGGAATAAATATCATAAAATGATTAAAGCATAAAAATTATAAATAACAACAATGTATTTATTTATTTTCAATAAAAAAACCATTAATTAGAAATTTTTATCAAATAATTTATAAGTAATTTTTTTATTTTTTCAAGTTATTAAGTAAATAATTTGTTGATTATATTTTAAAAATATATTTAATTAAACATTATAAGTAGAACATTATCATACATTACATGAGCTAATAACGATGAGCCCAAACAAAGTATTTTATGTTTTTTATAAAATAAATTTATTTAAAATATTACTCGATATATATTCTATCGTAGAAATTGTAAAATATATCAAATAAAAGTAAAATCAAATAGAAATATTTACAAAAAGTATGTTACATCAAATCATGTGAAACAGCATTTGCAGGTTAGTAAAAGTTAAATTTCAATACCAAACGTTTCAGTTGATTTATAGAATAAATTAACTTAGAAATAACTACTTAAATAAATATAACAATTTTTGATAGACGCACAATCTTAATCACATATGTATTAGGTAGGAACGAAATTGAAAGATGATGCTATTCATTATTCATAAATTGTGTCTAATTATAGCTTATTTTAAATATCTGAATAACCCAAATTCTAGTTATTCATACAAATTTAATGTTTTTTTTCGAAAATAATTATATTTAATTCTAGTTATTCATACAAATTTAATGTTTTTTTTCGAAAATAATTATATTTAATTCTAGTTATTCATACAAATTTAATGTTTTTTTTCGAAAATAATTATATTAGTCAGGTGTAAAGGGACAATGATTATTATAACATGAAATAGTGATTAATTAAAATCAAATATATATTAATATTATATTTTTTAATAAATATAATTACATAATAAAAACATTTTTATTATTAACATATACAATATTTTTAATACTTGGATTGAATTTTGGTTATTTTTAGTAGTTGGTATAATGAATTAGGATATCTTATATGCACGAGGTACTCACACGGAGTGTACGAGATATATATATATATATAGAACATATTACATAGGGTACTTTGAGAACACAAGATTAACTTATCGAGATACATATATAGAACATATCACACATAGTACTTTGAGAACACGAGATTAACTTATCAAGACATCACACGAGGTGATTATGTTATACGAGGTGACCATGATACACAAGATAATGTATGGGATATCCTAGGTATGACCCCAACAGGGTACTCAAGGTAAGGGACAAGAAGACATGATTTGTAGAGGTACATGATGTGACCTCATCTTAGGCCAATGATCTGATAGAAAGTTAGAAATGGTTGTTCCAGTGGAATGCCGACACCTAAAAGTTATAGTGTCTATATCTATAGATCTATATGACACATTAGAAGGATATGACTCTCTCTCTATATATCATCTCTCTAATCATATAAAACTTGAAATTCTCTCCAAACAATTAGCGTCCACCCTAAAACCTTAGGTTTTTTAGTACATATTAAGAATTTGACACCTTTCAATTATATAATCAAGAAAATTGCCTTGCATATTAAAAAAATTCACATTTTATCATGTCCAGTCCTCACAAGTACTCCAATTCAAGAAGAAAATTGCTCATAATCACATCACAAGTACTCCAATTCAAGAAGAAAATTGCTCATAATCACATCAGGCAACCCATGCCCCATGATCTTGAGGCTAATTCTATGGAACACATACCTCATTAAGAAATCCATCTCACATCTCATCGAGGATTGGGGTATCATTCAAGTCATCCATCTTCCCCTAAAAATAGGATTGGAGTTACTAAAACGATGTCATGTGCTACCATTTCAATAAGTGTTAACTATGAAAAAACATATATAGACAAAAGTACTTCAACAAGAAGTAGCCAAGTTGCAGCAAGCCTTTATCCAATCTCAAATGATAACAAGAAATTGTGCATTCTTTTGTTACAAGAAAACTATTCGGAAGAAGCTAAAAACTCTTTCCAAATTGTAACAGCTACTCCATCCCTACAATCACACCTAAGAACTCAAAAACATTTAGGACCAAGAAAACATCACAGCCAACCCTCCAATCCACAACAAGCTCAAGAGTCGTGCTATCCTATCAAACACATCAATGACCAACCTGAAACACATACATAAGCACCCTACACAGAGATACATGCCAATACCCAATCAAACCATCTTGATAAAAAATGGGATGAAAATGGATGAAGTTGGAAGAAACAATATCCGATCAACTTAAAAGGTAAGGAAGGGACATCCTACGAATGATATTGAGGCCATGTGTGACCAATTATCGACATCCCTTTTTTCAGATGAAATATCATTGATAGTACCCTCACCTAAGTTTTCAGCCCAACGTATCCACCCTATAAGGGAATGGACTACCCAGTAGCCCATATCATACACTTCAAAATAGCTATAGCTTCAATGTCCATCCCGAAAGAAAAAATAACTCTATGTTATGAAAGATCTTTGTTTCAAGTTTTTAGGATACGACACAAAAATGGATTTTCAAGCTTCCTTCTAAAAGCATCATCAATTTCAATCAACTGGTGAAGACATTCATTATGAAGTACACCTGTAACATGCCCATTAGAAAATAATCACACATTTGTTCTTCATAGTCCAAGGAAATGAGGAGACCATAAAGAACTACATCAAGAGATCCAAGAATGGGAGAAAATGGAGATTTCACAATGCCCAATTATATTACTATTGTGGCTTTCAGAAAAGGAATAAAAAGGGACACTGATTTATTTGTAGAACATACCAAAACCACCTTACATTTGCTAGAAGTGCTTTATGGGGAGGCAAAAAAAATCTTAAATGTTGAAAGAGAAATGAAACCCACAAAAGTTACCATATTTATGTCTTCAGCCAAGCCCAGTACAAGCAATGATTTAGAAAGAAAATATTTTATTGATAGACATCCAAATCCATCCCATTTTAAGCCAACAATAACACTCAAAGGAAAGCTAGGGGCATAAGGTTAAGCGTTGTCACCTTTCAGGTAGCCACCATTGTGGGCATCCCTTGTAGATGTCATCCAAAGGATGGAAAAAATGGAATAAGTGAGGTGGCCTCAACCTATACGAGCACCCCAAAGAGACCCTAACAAATATTATGTATTCCATAAAGATACCAATCACTAGACCAAAGATTGTAGACATCTCAAGTGGAAGATCGAACAACTCTAGTTGGAGGGACATATAGGAGATATAGTGGACAGAAATAAGAACAAACCTCCTAAACAAGAAAATAGGGAAGATAATCTTATGAGAGAGGTAGTTTCTCTTTTACAAAGAGAAAATAAACAAGCCCAACCACCTCAAGACAACATTTGCATGATTCATACCATCTATGGTGGTCCAACTATGTCAAGAAATACACACAATTCTCGCAAAAGATACACTAGAGAGGCAAGAGACACACATCATCTAGTCTATACCCTGATACGTGAAGAATAAGTATTTTCGATAATGTTTGAAGGAAGAGAAACTCTACCAACTTATGATGATTCTTTATTAATCATAGTTAAATCGCACATCATGAGATGTGTGGTATATTGGTAGACAACGAGAGTTCCTCAAATTTGTTATATTTATCAGCACTTCTTAATATGAGGATAGACCTCAATGAGACCACCCAACAAAAAAGTCCTTTGGTCAGATTTAATGGAAGAATCACCATGTTTGTGGGTACGATACGACTCTTTATCTCAGTATAAAGAGCTATTATACTCAATAATTTTGTCATCTTGAATACCCCTACCTTCTACAACGCAGTATTGAAGAGATTATGGATTCATAAAATGATGGTTATTCCATCAACTTACCATCAAATACTTAAATAATCCACACTAGATGAAGTGAAAGAAATTAAGTGAGATTAGAAAAAATCAAGGATATGTTATAACACTACCATAAAAAAGACAGAGTTTGCCTCTATCTCTAAATAGTGGTTAAAGGCTCCCCAGTATGAAAGACCTACCAAGACACACCATCTACATCACCAAATGTTGACTATGAGTGATAACTTTATATTATACAATTATTTTGTTCATTTTATTAATTATAATTGTTATATTCTTAATATTTTTAGTTACTTTTAATGTAATAAATTAATATTTACTATTAGTTTTTTAAGGAATATATTTTTAAAGAAAATTAAAGAATTTGTATTGAAAAATGACTTAATTACAAACAATAAAAGCTAAAAATATAATTTAAATTAAAAATGGGCTTGAAAGCAAATATCAAAAGTTTAAAAGTTAATTTAAATTAAATTGGAGGACTAAAAAGCAATTAAATAAATCATTTTTCTACGAAGGAAAAGGAGAACCACACGCACCATTCGTAACACGTATCATGCATCGTTCAATCAGCCAATCAACGGTGACGATTAGGCATGTGTGACACAAACGCAACATAAGCAATTAGACGCATTTCCCAGATTGCACACTACTCGGCGTGTCGTGTGGGGCCCATCTGGCTGCGTAGGCCGGCGTGCAAGGTGGGACCCATATGTCTGTACCAGCAATTTTCCCATGCGACGCGATCCATACAACCTGAGTGCATCCTTCCATTCCAACGAATCAGAAGATGCCATGTGTCTTGATTATTCTTTCAGAAAATCAGAAGCTGACATATGGCATGTGTTGGTTAAAAAAAATGTAGAATCAGTGCACGCTTTTCCAACTGGTTCTGTGGGACCCACGTGTCTCACTTGCAATATTCCCATGTGACACGGTACACGTGCATCCTGTCCTCACCACAAATTAAAAGTTGCCACGTATCTCGATTATTCTTTCATCTAATCAGATGTTGACACATGGCATGCATGATTTGAAATAAAAAAATCTAGAAGCAGCGCGCTGTACACGATTATTTACACGATATTTCTTACTTTTTACACGTTTATTGAAGAATATTTTTTTGTCTTCCACGCGTAATATTTTTTTATAATTTCTTGGAGCTATAAATAGGATTATTGCAATAATATTTGGGGGTTGGATTGAACTACACAGAAGCCATTTTTGGCTTCTATTATGTTCTGCGTAGTAGAAATTAGAGAGCAGAAACAATTTTAATTTTCTTTGTGTTGTTCACCATCTAATATTACTTAATTGTTTTAGTATTTTTGTTTTATAATTTTAATTTTTCTTATGAAGTAATTTAATTTTTCTAGGGTTGCTGTGCAGCTAAATTTATGTAGCTTGAATAAATTATTTTTGAAAGATTTATGAGATTTTTAATTTGTTTATTCTATTTGTACTTAATGCTTTTGATTGATTGAAATATTAATCAATTGATTTGTGACACATAAATAAACTTGAGAAATGCATTTTTGTGACACTTAAATAAACTTGAAAATGTAATTTTTGTGACACTTAAATAAACTTGAAAAAGACATTTTCGTGTAATTGCTCGTGGATAGAATAACATATATATATATATAAAAAGGATAAGAATATATCTTTATTGTACGTGTGGCTTTTTGAGAACTTTGAACGTAATGAATCTTGTTGAATTTAATTCTCATAGGAATATAGTGAATTATTTTAGCGAGATGTGTCTATATGGAGCTCGGAAGAGATGTATGTATAAAATTAGTAGTTCTTGGTTGACAAATTAAATTAAAAATAAATAAATATAAATCAAGAGAAAATAATATGATTCGAGTGGATTAATTTGGTAAAACTGTAATCCTAGAATTTTCTTATTTATTTTTTTAAGAAAATCAGTTTAGTTAATACTCTCATCAACTTTAATATGTTTGGATAAAATCAAAGTGAAATAATTTTACTACTTAACAAACTGTAGTAACAAATCTCCATGGGAACGATAGTTTTACTTATCAATTTTATTACTTGTGACTGTGTAGACTTGCACGTTTTTATGTTCTCTTAAAAGAGACAACAGTGAGCCATGAAGATTAGAGGTAGTTCAAGTCGGAGAAAAGAAAATTTTAAAGATCAATTTCATATTACCATCATAGCCTGAGACCAAAAATTGGCCATTACAAAAGACATCCTCTCACGGTAGCCACAGGTTCAATCCTCCCTAAGTCAAGTTACCAGCTCAATAAATCATAAATTTTGTTCCTTAGCTTATTTTACTTGTTTTTCGGCCAATCTTGCTTGTTCTTTAGCTTCTTTGGTCAGATTATCCCTTTTAAGAGAAAAGGTTAATATGGCTTTTAATTTTTGGGTATGATCTACCATATCGTTACCTATGTCAATGATTTTTGCCTCTTCTCACACTCTTCTAGTATATAATATTTCTCCTCAAGTGCTCCTTAGAATTGAGCGACAAGTGCTTCGGCCTCATAAGCACGAGTAGGATATGCATTGTTTGCAATCTCCCCATCTCTCAACAAGAAAACGATCTGCAAGTACGAGGTCTTTATCAAATATAAGGTAATAAATTTTACACAATATTCCATTTACAAAGGCAAAATTAATTACCTTTAATATACAGCTCATAACCATCTCCCCATGGATAAGATCATACTCTTTCATGGATGCTTGAATTTGAGCCCATTCTCTTTCACTCTCGAAGTAGTGATATACATTCAGCAACATCTCAAGTTTCCCCAATACCCCTTCTTCAAAGATTGTTATAGGGTATTCTCAATTTGTATGTTCTCTAATTTCCCACCGTTCACAAAATGTGTTTATGGATGTTGCACAAGGATAGGTTCATTTTCCATTTCACGGGGAGAGTTCAATTTCCTTTTATTATGGGGTGAGGGTTTTGTAGAAGGTTATAACATATCAACTTGCTTTTTCCTTGGAAATTGGTTGGAACGATGTACCTTCAGGAATAACTGTGACCTCTACCCCATGAAAAGGTTTCTCGTGTTGCTCAAAAGAATCTATTTTGATCAGTTCATCCACCCCTAAGGCTTGACATTAGGTCATCAATTCCAATGGTTATAAACTCCATCCACTTATACAAAAATATATGGTCATAACTAAAAGAGGATAAAATGTAAAAATAAAGTATCTCATCAAAACTATAAAGTGGAATTCAAGCCCATTCTCTTTCAGTAAGGATATCTTTATAGGTCACATGATGGGAATTTTGTAGCTTGAGACAGGGACTTTTTCACGACCTCTATGATTAAGACAGAGTAGTATTTCTTGACCCTGTGGTTGTGTTGTGTCAAAGATGTGATTCCAGGTAGAATGCATAAGAACCACTGGTTCCCCATCTCATATGTCACATAAAAATACTTATCCTTTCATTTTGGTCAATTGTCAGACAACTTGAGAATAAGACTCTCGAGATTGATGGTCGAGATATATGTTTTACCTTCATACAACCTATTCCTTTTTATACATACATAGCTCATAAACTCACCCTTTTCTAGCTCAAAACCTTTTGTCCCTGATAACTACAACAAAACTTAGAAGTTTCCTCCTACTATTGGAATTATTTGAGCTGAGGTTAAATCATAAGTATGTAAAAGATAGGCTACCACTTAAGGTATGGGGAATCTCAAACCAATGTGCAGTGCTTCCTCTTACAATAACATACCATCCTTTGGATGGATCATCCATTTCAAGGAGGTATTAGGGTACTGGTATAAGACCTAGACAGAATGGGAAGCCATACACCTTTCTCAAGTGGTACATATCGTCTATGGACAAATTGGTCGGTAATTTTTTAATCTTCTTCCCATGAACTTTTTCCATGGGCTCTTTAGTTGGTTCACTACAAGGTTTATTTTCCCTATGTACCTTTTAAGTAATGGTGAGATGAATTGGATGTACATACCCTAATGTTATGGCACCCAAAAAATTTGGAATCAGGGTGTTAAAGGATACAGGTACTTGAGTTATGGTCGGGGTGATTGACTCGATTACTTGGGCAACACTCATATTGGTTTGATTTGATATGGTTTCATGGGATGTTTAGCCTATTTTAGAGGTATCAGAACACTTTCTTATGAGCCGTGTGATTCCTCTCACACGAACCCCGTTAGTTATATCTAGAATGGACATGGGGAGTGTTAAACCCCCACTTTGTGTTACGAGTTCCCTTACTTATATTTCTCTACCCCATGAGTTGTACCTATGAATTACAGGGGGTAGAATGTCTTCGGCTCCTGAGTTGCACCTAGGTGGAACACTACTGGGTTGGGAATCTAGCTGCTTAGCCATAGATAAGAAAATTTAAAGCAAGAGTTAGCAAAAGCACCTGAAGATAGTAAGCGAATGGTTTGAAAATCTCAAGACACATACTAATTTTCTTCACACAGACTTGTTTTCCTTTGCACCGTCTAAAATTATCTGAAAGAAATTATATATGCTTGTTGAAATAATTGAGTGAATGAGAAGAATTGAAAGGGTTAAAGATCTTAATATAGTAGGTGAGGAATCTGATTCTTCTAGTAGAAGTTGAAAAGATGACACACAAGGTGATGTATGGGGTGGGGTGCCTTATTTACAACCCCAATGGGGTGCTCAGGATAGTAGAATAAAAAGACATGATTTGTAAAGGTACATCGATGTGACCTCATCTTAAGCCAGTGATTTGATGGAAAGTCAAAAATGGTCGTTCCAGTGGGGTGTCGACACCTTAGGGTGATAATGTCTATATATATGGATCTGTATGACCCATTAGAGAGATCTAACTTGCTGTCATCTTTCTAACCATATAGCACTTGAAATTATCTACAAATATTTACACACACACACACACACACACACACACACATATATATATATTATCATACTTATAAACATGTGTTAAATAGTTAAAAAATAAAAAAAATTAATATCAGTATTTTAGAAAGCGTAGTAGAGTAAGTATTATGTTAATATTTTAATTTTTTTTAAGCTAAATATATTTTTGAATAAATGTTAAATCATAAAAAAAAATTATTTCATAAACAATGATTATTATATAAATCTACCTAAAATTGATCCAATATAATTATAATTATTAGTATAAATTTCCCACCCATTCCTACGGATACACAATGCATGTCTTTCTTAATAAAGAATTAGTAGTTATATTTCTCGGGCGATTCTTCCTAATAATGTTATAACAATATTTATATTTTAAAAAATACAAACTATAAATTATTAGTTAAAATTTTGAATTACCATGACATTTTGTTTTATGCTATAGAAATTGCAATTTCTTAAGGAAAATAGCCAATTTTAACATGTTAATAATAGCCTATAAAGAAAGCACCTGGTTCCCAAAATAACTATGGTTAAATTTAGATTACTCTTATTTTTGTTTTAGTATCATTTTTTACTTCTATTCTAAACTAAAATACATAAAATATTCATATTTAGGTTATTAATATATTTTTTATCCAAATTCAACAATAATATCAAAAAAATTGAGGTAGGTCAAAAGTACTAATTATTTTTAAAATTGATCAAAATGTGTACAAATAACCTAAATAAGGATTTGATATATCTAAATTGAGAATAAGGACTGTTTAGACATATGCACCGACTTGGAGGTCGGCCTAAGCCTACATGATCACACCGAGCTATCAGACGAGCCTACATAATCACATCGAGTTGTATATCAGATGATGTTTATACGATCGAGCCGAGCTGTAAGAATACCTCGAATGACGCACCTGAATCTACACCATCTAGCACACCATCAAGTATGAGGTCAGTCCTAGGAGGCCATATCCCATTTAAGGTTGACCACCAGCTCGAGCTGGGGTTAACCTTAATTCATAAAATGTTGTACTTATACTAATTGTATCCCTCATTAACACACACATATGTGTATATATTCTATGATTAACATCTATACATGTAATGTTTTATAAATAGATGGACCTTTATGAAATCCACACATATAACCAACTATCTTAACTTCTCTCAAAATTCTCTCTCCTTATCGGATCAATACTAAATATTTTGGCACTCACCGTAGGGCTCAGATTCTGAGGTCAAGCTTAAGTTTCTGACCTCATATTCCTTATGATGAGACCTCACCCTATCATGAGGACCCTTTAGTGATCACTTTGAGAATTGGATCTCGTGATGTCTATAGAATAATGATTGATATAATGAGTTTGGTAGATCTCTTTTTTCTGACCACTGTCAGGGCTCTAGGAGTAAATGACCCTAACATTGTCAAGACAAAACTCCCTCTCGTGGGGTTCAATAGCAGCACTACCGATGCCAAAGGAACGATAGTAGTGCCTGTTATGGCGAAAGGAGTGATAATGGTGACCAATTTTGTAATCATAGATGTTCCATCTCATTACAACGCCATCTTGGGAAGGCCTTGGATATATAAAATGAGGGTAGTTCTATCCACCCTTCATCAGGTAATCAAATTTCCCACTGACGAGGGCCCTAAGGAGATTAGAGGAGACCAGGAGAAGGCTAGAAAGTTGTTATGATGCTACTACTAAAGAAATTATCCTCAAGTAGCAATCACTGAGAGGTCTCCTTCAAAAGAGCTAGAGAGCAAAGGTCTGATGAGGTCAGTCAACCTAAATAGTGTAAGAGACCTCCTGATGGAAGTTGAAGGTGAGAACCACCCCTTAATATGGATAGGAACTTGGCGATGGTATTTGAAGAACAGCTCTCACAGTTCCTTAGGTCTAACACGAATGTCTTTGTATAGACCCTAATTGGTATGCCCGGAATTGATCCAAAAGTCATGACATACTAACTAAATGTCAATCTGGAGGCTAGACCCATTTAGCAAAGAAAAATAAAATTCTTAAGAGTAAAGAATGAGATAATCAAGCACCATCTAGCTGCCCTTAAAGAAGCTGAGGTCATAAAGGAGGTCAACTACCCTTCATAGCTATCAAATATGGTTATGGTCAAGAAATCATGTGGGTCATCTCGCATGTGTATGGCCTTCAAAAATTTAAACAAGACGTGTCCCAAGGATTGCTTCCCCTCCCAAGTATTAATCAGTTAGTAGATGCCTCTATCGAATTTAGGCTGATGAGTTTTTTGGATGCATACTATGTATACCACTAAATTAGAATGCACCCCCAAGACGAGGAGAAAACATCTTTCATCACGGAAGAAGGATCATTTTGTTATAAAAGGATGCTATTTGGATTAAAAAATGCGAGCACTATATGGCAACGTCTTGTTGACAAAATATTTGAAAAGTAACTCGAAAGAAATCTAAAGGCATATGTTGACGATATGGTGGTAAAATCAGCTCAACCCCTTAACCATATTAAGGACCTAGAAGAGATATTCTCAATAATCCGAAGGTACGGCATGAGACTAAACCCTAAGAAGTATGTATTTGGTGTTATGGTAGGAAAATTCCTAGGGTACCTCATGTTCGCCAGAGGGATTGAGGCCAACTCAGATAAGATACAAGCTCTGGTGAATATGAAACCACCTTCCAGCCTTAAGGGAATCCATCAGCTAAATGGAAGAATAGTAGCATTGAACATGTTCATCACTAAATGCACTGATAAATTTATGCCCTTCTTCAAAATGCTAAGAAAGGACACATCAGTCTTTTGGGACGAGAGCTACGATAGAGCCTTTGAAGAAATCAAGAAGTATCTAAGTAACCCCCTCTGTCTTGGTTATTACTAGCCCATGCAAGGTTCTGTAATTGTAGCGAGTTGTGACATCTCACACATGCAGTACAATACTCTTAGCCAAAATAGACAAGATTCAGCATCATGTCTACTATGTTAGCCAGGTTCTGACAGATGCCCAAAGCAAATATCCAACTATTGATAAATTAGCATTCATTCTCAAAGTTTATGCATGAAAGCTCAGGCATTACTTCGGATCACACACGATTTTGGTACTCACTTCTCATCCACTCAAAAGTGTCCTGATAAGGCCAAATGTAGTAGGAAGGATAGCAAAAATGGCCATAGAATTAGGAGAATACGACATTAAATGCATGGCTATAATAGTCATCAAAGGGCAAGAGGTGGTCGAGTTCATGGATGAGTTCAGTGAGAAGCCATAAGTCATCAACAAAGAGCAAAAGGGTGTATGTGAGATGGATCAAAAAGAGAGCCCAATTTAGCAAGTGTTTGTTAATGAAGCACATAACTTCAATGGTGCAGGACTAGGGGTAGTCATAGTTGATAACAACAACTGTTTTGAGTACGTAATCAGACTTGATTTACTAGAAACTAATAATGTTGCATAATATGAGGCAGCTATATTTGAGGCTATGATTGCAAAAAAGCTAGGAGTAGATGGGATCACCCTACATAGCAATTCCAGGCTAGTGGTCAACCAATTCTTGGGGACATTTGAAGCTAGAGATGGTAAAATGAAGGGGTATCTAGAAAGATTAAAGCAGTAGTGCTCCAAATTCTCCAAGTTCGATATCAAACAAATAGCTCAAAACGATAATGGTCATGCCGATGCTTTAGCCACTTTGGCATCGGTACAAGAGACCAAGCATAATCGAACAATGTCAGTAACAATCATGTTAAAAGCATCTTTGAAGGAAGCCGAAAGAAGGGTTGGATGTGTGGATGCTCCCACTATCCCATGGCTCACCCCAATCTATAACTTCCTAGAAATGGGGGAGCTACTAGAAGACAACAAGTCTATAAAAGAAATCAGAGCCAAGGTAGGATAATACATGATATAAGTAGAGTGACTGTACCGAAAAACCTCATTCGGTCCAAGGCTTTTGTGCGTAGCCAAGGAAAGGTTTGAAATATTGATGTATAAAGCACACGAAGGAGACTGCGATTCACATTCAGGAGAGGGGAGGTTATTGCAACACATTATGAGACAAGGTTATTATTGGCCTACTATGTTGGCAGATTGCACAAAATACACCTAAAGATGCAATAAATGCCAAAGGTTTTCCCCCTTATCACACACTCCCTTAAATATCATGAAAGGGTAGTGAACCATTCGCCCTTTTATAAATTGGTTCTTGACATAATAGGATCCCTACCCATAGGAAAGGGTCAAAAGAATTTTCTACTTTTGGCTACAAATTACTTTTCAAAATTGATCGAAGTAGAACCCTTGGGTAGAATACGAGAGGAATAGGTGATTCAATTTATTTGGAAGTCTATAATTTGTCATTTCAACCTACCTAGAGAGCTCGTCACAGATAATAGGAGACAATTTACAAGACAAAGTATCAAAGAATTCATCCTCAAGTACAACATTAAGATGTGCCACTCCACGCCATATTATCCCTAAGCCAATAGTCAGAAAGAATCTTCCAACAAGATAATCATTATCCTATTAAAGAAAATGATGGAAAATGCGAAAGGAAGCTGGGTGAAGGAGCTTCCTGGCAAGTTATGGGGCATTAGGAATACCCCTCGAGGAAGCACTAACGAGATCCCTTTTTTCTCTAGTCTATGGGACTGAAGCAGTGATACCAACCGAGGTCACGATACCCACTACCATGTCGATTTTAATAGAAGAACAAAACAAGATAAGTAGAGAAATTAAACTTACCTTCATGGAGGAGAAAAGGAATGAAGCTCTAAGAAGGATGACGGAGTAGAAGAAGAGGGTGTCATATTATTACAATAGGACTGTGTGTTTCAAAGCATTTTTTAATGGTGATTGGGTCCTTAGAAGTAGGGATGGCCACGGGTACGGGCGATGACGGTTTTTGATATAACCATCCCCGAACCGAATTATAATAATTGTACCCGAAACCGCTCGAAAATCATTACAGTTTGGGGACTGTTTTTTACCCACTGGTAACAATTTGGGACGGTTATTTAAAAAAAACCGAAAAAATTAATAAATATTCCATATTACATTTCCTTGTTTGTAATACAAATTATAATGTTTCTAATGGCATTCGAATTTCTTTAAATTTATACTATATCTCAAATATTAGGTTTATTATTCATCACATTGTAACTACTACCTTGGGCAAAGCAAGAATGAGATTAAAATTAACAGGCAACAGGCAGAGTTATGAATGAAGCTGTTAGCTTCATTATGTTATCTGTTTTAGACTTTAAGCACAATCAACAAAATCAGCAAAATCAGTAACAAAATATTACGATCATATACATAAAACTCATTACCCTTCCCTTAGCTGCAAAATCAGCAACAAAATGTGTCAATCCTATACATAAACCTCATTACCCTTCCCTTTGCTGCAAATTCGACACAAAATATGCCATCCTAATATCCAATTGTATTATCTCTTACTAAAAACCATACTTGAGTTACATTTTCTCAACACCTAACCTTATTTACTAAAATCACTTCCAGTACTAGACTGCTACCACTGAAATCACCTCAGCAAAATTTGCAACAAGATTTACCAGTAGCTCAACTACTACCACTGAAATTCCACCACCTCTTGCTACCACAGAATCAGAGAATTGAGAGTTATAACTAGGGGAATTGATAAGATCAAGAAGAAGAAGAAGGTAAGAAGCTGAGGAGGACTAACCAGGGAGAGAGCTGAGCGCCAGAGAGTTGAGAGTGGTCGAGGCAGAAGGAAGAGGGTTGAGAGTTGAGATCGACAAGGCAGGTAGTAGAGAGACCAGAGATTGTGAGCGGCAAAGGCAAGCGACAAAGGCGGGTGGCGAAGGCGGGCGACGAAGGCGAGATCTAGAGTTGCGATTTTGGGAAATAGGAGAGCGAAAGTAAAAGTGTTTAAGGATACTCAAAAAAACATGATACTTATATATATTTTTATTTATTAAATATATAAATTAATTACTTAAATATAATTAATTTCGGGTACTAGTAACTAACATTTTTCAGTATAACCGTACCCGTTGATTCATGTTCAATTTTTACCCGAAACTATACCCGTCCCTAAAATTTATCAGGAAAAAACTGAACCGTTGGTTTGGATAACCGAACCTACGATTTTTTTTGTCCATTCTTACTTAGAAGGGTCTTCCCTGACAAGATAGAGTAGATGGCCAAAAAAATGGGCACTAATTGGGAATTAAGACCTCACCAAATAACGAACATAGCATTAGGAGGAGCCTATCTATTAAAAAGCATTGAAGGAATTAAGGAGGCCATAAATTGGAATGCCAGACACTTGAAGAAGTATCACTTCTAATGTACAATAATTTACCATTTTCATGTAACACCGATACAAGTATATCAATGGAATTACACCCCTATACAAATGGTTCTTTTTTCTTGAAGGTCCCCACCATCTCTATATCACGAGCTGATCACTTTAGTTAAGAACCAAGTAGAGCGCCCTGACACATGCAAAGGTCATGAGTTGTCCACCTCGATCAAGAACTTGGTCGACACTCTAACATTGAAGGAAAATATGAGCACTTCGATCAGGAACCAGGTTAAGCTCCATCTCTACATCACAGGCCAATCACCTCGGTTAAGAACCAAGTAAAATGCCCTGTCACATGCAAAGGTCAAGAGTTATCCACCTCGGCCAGGAACCGAGTCGACACTCTAACATTGAAGGGAGAGATGAGCTCCTCGGTCAAGAACCAGGTAAAGCTCTATCTCTACATCATGGGATGATCACCTTGGTTAAGAAACAGGTAGAGTGCCCTAACACATGAAAAGGTCAAGAGTTGTCCACCTCGGTTAGAAATCGAGTCAACACTCAACATTGAAGGGAAAGATGAGCACCTCGGTCAGGAACTAATTAAAGCTTCATCTCTATGTCATGAGCTGATCACCTCGGTTAAGAATCAAATAGAGAGCCTTGACACATGCAAAGGTCACGAGTTGTCCACCTCAATCAGGAACCGGATCAACATTTTGACATTGAAGGGAAAGAGGAGCACCTCGGTCGGTTAAGATCCAGATAAAATTCCTCAATAATTATAAGTAAGTCTCGCGCCTTAAACTATAAATAATAATAATAATATGTAACACTCGAGCATTGAGAATACATGCCCTCAAGCATATTTTCATTATTTGAAATTACTAATTTTTGATAGAACTTATTTATACAAAGCTTGGTCCCATAGAGGGTCACAAATTCTTCAAATGCTTAGACACACGACCAATGTTTGGTTTGTCGGTTTCCTCCACTAAAGGCAAAAACTTGACCAAAATCTCAATAATTTTCTTTTATACATGGGTCACCTGATAACTGTATTTTATATAGTTATTTTCATCAATTTTAGTAATGATAATTGCTATGTTCTTTTAATATTTAGTTAATTTTTGTTAAATAAATTAATATTTTCCTTTTATGTGCTAAAAATACATTTTTAATATAATTAAATAATTTGTATTGATAATGTACTTAATTTCATATTTCTGTCCACAAATATAATTTCAGATAATATAGTTTCTTAATTACAATTTATAAAAATTGAAAATATAATTTAAATTAAATTTGGGCTTAATTATAATTATTAAAAGTTTAAAAATTTAATTTAAAATTAGAAAAGGGCTTAACTGTAATTTAAGAAAGTGTAAAATGTAATTTGGATTAAATTTGTGGGTCAAAATACAATTAATGGAAGTTTTAAATTCTGCGCATGTGAGAAGAAGCCACGCGCTATTATTCAAGCGCACAACCCGGACCGTCCGATCAGAAAATAAACGGCTAAGATGCGCGCATCCAGATCAAGCCCGACCAAATCGCGTGTGCGCAGATTCCTTTACGCGGTTTGGTGTGTCAGTGCGGCCCACCTGCCGCGCAGGCCGGCGTGCAGAGTGGGACCCACGTGTCGGCTGCGCAGATTTTCTCTCGAGGCGCATCGGTTGACCGTTGGATCTCTTGAACGGTCCAGATTGAAACGCATGGAACCAAGCTGTCGCGCACTGAACCGTTCGTGTAACAATCGTGTGCGACGCGGGTTATGGAAGCAGCGTACATCCTCAGTTTTTACAGAATAAGAATCTACCACGTGTCCCACTAATATTTAAGCAAATCATATTCCGACATGAGCGCGAGAGCGCAAGATTACGCCCACGTTTCAGCGTTGTCTCCCGTGCGATAATCCTTCACACGCCCGTTTCTCGCAGCCAATGAAATTCTGCCACGTGTCCGCATTAAATCCTCGCAGCGAATCAGACGCTGACACGTGGCATGCACTTTGAATTTCAAAAAAATCAGAACGGAGGCCCTGTTTCACGTGTAAATAAAAATAATATTATATCGAATATCGATACGCGTCGATTCTATTTTCGATACAAATTCTTTACACGTTTAAAAAAAAGAAATGTATTATTTTTGGATGTATTTTTTTAGCTATAAATAGGAGATAGTTTTTAGTTTTAAAAAGTTTTTTTGGGTGTATAATTTCTGTGTTTCTCGGTTTTGGACGGCAGAACATGCAGAAGCCATTTTTTGGCTTTTGTTGTGTTCTGCGTGTGCCAAATATTTTCGTTACTTGATGCTTTAATTTTTCTACATCTGTTGTAATTTTAATTTTTAATTAATGAAGTAATTTAATTTTTCTAGGGTTGCATTTGATCTAAATTTATGAAGCTTTGATTTTAACTATTTTTTGAAAGATTTATAAGACGTTCGATTTGTTCATTCTACTTTGTGGCATAAAAATAAACTTGAGAAAGGCATTTTTGTGTATATTGCTCGTAAATAGAATGACATGTATGATGAAGGATAGGAATATACCCTAATTGTATGTGTGGCCATTTGAAAACTTAGAACTTAATGAATCTTGGTGAATTTAATTCTCATAGAGATATAGTGAATTAATTTAACGAGGTGTGTTTGTACGGAGCTCGGAAGAGATGTATGAATAAAAAAAGAAGTTTTCGGTTGACAAATTAAATGTACTAAAAAATATAAATCCAAAGAAAATAATATGATTGGAGTGGATTAGTTTGGTGAAAAATTGCAATCCTAGAGTTCTCTTATTTTTTTGTTACCTTTTTCCATATCAACGATTATTTTGGATAAAATTAGAGAGATACAATTTTAGTACTCAACAAACTATAGTAACAAATCCTCGTGGGAATGATACTCTACTTACAAATCTTTATTACTTGTGACCGTGTATACTTGCACGTTTTCGCTTCATATAGAAGCTCTTTCAATAGGACTCCATATCTATAAGATTGGCCATTTTAGCCAAGGTCATTTTTCTCAAGATTGAGTTTGGAGTAACTGCTCTTTGCAAGCAGCGAGCTCACTCTTGTTCTCTTCAAAGAGACTTACCTTAGCCTTGACTATTACCACCTCAATTTTTAACACATTAACCTTGCTTGTAAGCATGCCATTTTCCACTCTCAAAGCTCGAATTGAACGTCTATTTGATAGATCGATATCCATGAAGTTGGACCATTAAAGATGGAAGAATTAAAACATGAATCAAACAAATTCCCTTGATCCCTTTTATAGGAGGTGATACTGAGAAAAAAAGGTAAATGACACATATTCCCATAAAAGAATGGGTAGGTCATCTTCATAAATACACAATAATTTAAACACATTAACTTTTCTTTAATAAATAAAATTGATTTTTTATTCCACAAAATATGATTTACAAAAGTATGAGCTCGCATCCATACAAACAGATGTGATATAGAGGTTGAAAACATAAAAAGACTAGGTATCAACAATTAATAAACCTCACCCTAACCACAACGCCTTCTTATGAAAGACATTCCACCTAGATGATAGTTAATCACTATCATAGGTTCCCTCTAGAGAAATCATTATCTGAATCGAGGAGGGGATGTTGTAGGCTTTCCTTAACCTTTCTTCATCCTTAGGCACTAGCCCACTAGTCTTAACGACGACCGACCAACCCTTGGTGCGACCTGTTGGTTTCCTAGACCCCTTATTTTTCACACTTTTCCTCCACGTCATGGACAAAGATGTTTGGGTTTGGGGCACGCTTAACTTAATTGTTGGAATGACTTGAGGAAGAGTGGTAGAGGTAGAGAATGAAGGCAAAGAATGACTCACCTTGCTAGAGGAACTTGACCTAGAAGACCTTGAATCATCACTAGCACTGGGATATCAGGGGCTCTCTTAGAAGCCCGAGCTTAAGGCTGAGATCTTTTCTCTATGCATGATCTATAAAAAACACAAAATATAAAAATAATGGGTAAGGAACAAAGAGGACGTGTTACCTAAAATTGAGTTTGAAAATAAAAAGAAGTGGTTTTTTGAAAACCGACCTAAAAAGAAAGTATAAAAGCATTACTCTCGAGGTTTGTGCTTTACAACTTGAACAAACAAGACTATAGTCCGAGCTTAATTCTAACCACAGAACTAAAAAACCTTTAATAACTCGAGCTGACGTGACAAAGCATTTTTTCCTTACTATTTGTTTATTGTGTAGGAAATGATAATAAGTCCCGACCCTGGCACTTCTTTATATAAAGACATTCATTTTCTCTCTACAATCAACTAACATGCATTTATTAAGTGAATTGAACAGTTCATATTCATCGTTCGAGAATCACTCTTCCACCTCGACTCAAGGGATCGAGCTGAAATAGTAGAGAGACTAGATATTTAGACATATAAATTGACCTGAAAGTCAACCCAAGCCTATGTGATCACACCAAGCTATATATCAGATGAGGGCTATATGATTGAACCGAGCTATAAGAATACCTCAAATGATGTACCTGACTCTGTACCATCTAACACACCATCAAGTATAAGGTCGATCCAAAAAGGCCACATCCCATGTAAGGTCAACCACCAGGTCAAACTGGGGTCAACTTCAATGCATAAAATGTTGTATTTATACCGATTGTATCCCTTACTAAGACACACATATGTGTATACATTCTATGATGAACATTATACATGTAATATCCTATAAATAAATGAACCTTTTATAAAATCCACACATTCAGCTAATTATTTTAACTCTTTTCAAAATTCTCTCCGCTCATCGGATTAATCCCAAACAAGGATAAAAAAGAGTACTAAAACAAGAATAAAGATAATCCAAAAATAACAACCCATCAAACTTGCCTCCAACTAAGCATAAATAAAGCCAAGTTCACATAAAGTTAAAAAGATATTGCATAAAATTGAACATCAGTATAGAAGCCACAATAGGGTCAAAGTGTATTCGCATTATCCAAAAAAAGGGCCAGAGTGTACGTGATATTGTGACAGTTGAAGTTATCAAGCAACCAGCCAACCAGGTCATAGTTTAATTAATAAAATCACTCACTAAAAATGAAACATGTCGTCCATGCTACTGAGTCGTTGACCACTGCAATGGTCTGTGCCCGTATTCTTCATATCACTGAATGGGTCAAAGCTACGACTATGACACACAACAATTACAGACTACAGTGCAATAAGATACTGAATGGATCCTGGTACTAAATTCCGTTACAGAAAATATTTAGAGAACACCATTAGAATACAATGCATCCACATATTTTGTGGAAACAATTTGAACTTTACTGAATGAAAATGCAAGGAAACCATCATGGCAAGCATTTTAGCAAATCCTACACATGATGGAAAAAAGGGAGAAAAGTAGAGAAGATCAATGAATTAACAATGGTGAGCAGGACTGTACTTTGATACAACATCTGAACATTCCAAGCTCTTAGTACAGACATCGGGAAGTACTATTTCACCTTCTTGAGATGAGTTAATGTTTTAAACTCAGCATCATCCCTCACAAAACTCCACCAGAGGTAAGTGACAGGGATGGTGGTAGCGTGCCAAAGAGCATGAGCATCCACAAATCCATGGTAGGGTGGAAAATCATATAACTCCAAAAGCATGGAAATGCCTCCGCCAAGAACAACCACCCACAATTTCCAGCGTGATGGATGTCGACTAACTGCAGCCCATATGGCCCATACAAGAAGCTGTGTGATGCTAATAGCCACACAGATCTTTGTGTTAAAACCTGCAAAGTAACTAGTTATATTAACCTGTTGTTTAAGAATTAGACGCAAGGACATGCCAACAGAAGTACACTTTGTGGAAACGACAGGATGTCATACTGAACGTGACATCGCATTTTCACAAATAAGTAAATATGTAACTTTCAACATGAAATAAGACATCACCATGCCTTGTCCAATGCCATTTTTATCAACCAACCAAAAAAGCATAAAAATGCTGCAAGAGTGGTAGAGTAAAACAGAGAAATACTACAAGCAGCATGAGCTATAAATTCTTTAGGATCAAGGAACAAATACAATGCTTGTGGTTACAAGAGCCCCCTGATTGAAGCATAAAACATTTCACACACAATTGACATAAAGCATATGCTTGCCTTCACAATCGGATGAATCAGTCAGGGAAAATATAATATGTGTCCGTATGTTCTATGGAGAAAATGTGTGTCCATATGTTTTATGGAGAAAAATGATTGAATGACATTACAGGTCATAATAGAATTATAAGAACATGCATGACATTGAAGGTCATAATAGAATTATAAGAACATGCATGACATTGAATCGGAATATTGAAAGGTATATATATTTCACAGATGATTGACATAAGCATATGCCTTCACAATCGGATGAATCAGTCAGGGAAGATATAATGTGTTCATATGTTTTATGGAGAAAATGATTGAATGACATTTACAGTCACAATAGAATTATAAGAACATGCATGACATTGAATTGCAATATTGAAAGGTATAAATCAATAATAAAATAACCAGAATACGAAAATCAATGTTTAAGGCTTTTTTGAGAAGTGAGTACCGTAATCAAGTTTGTAGACATTAAGATACAAAATGTGTGTGGTGACAAAAGCAATCAGTGGGGCAGAAACCATGACCCTCACAGCCTCGTCTCTCACATTAAAAGCTCGTAATATTGCAAGGATGAGGGTATATCCAAGAAATGCCACAGCAGAACAACAATCAAGCTTCTCTGTCAACTCCACATCCCTACAGAAACAAATTGTATAGACACGAAATTTAAGTTAGTATAAAAACATGCATAATCTACTGTTGCCTGAATCATAAATGCATTAGTTCTAAAGCCATAGTCAGAGTTGTGCTCTTTTTCCCCCAAAGAACAAAAAATGCCCTCAAACCATGACACTCTCATGAGCAAAATTGATGTTATCACATAGTTCTCATATAGTAGTTATGTGGATGAGATGGTCATACAAAACAGAGGAAGAAAGCATCTTGATGGGAGTCAACTATATTCTTGGGCACAACATGAGCGAACATTTATCTCAGAACTCTGAGGGAAATATTAGTGTAGAATGTTTGTTCTGTGTAGTGATCCATGGATCTTAGATCTCCATTAGTGGCAAGAAGCTATATTGTTAAAGGGTACTAATATTAAGCAGAAATGTCTTGAACAAGCATGAAGCAAAAGCTGTTCTACATGCACAATAACACAGACAAATTAAAGAAAGAAAAATTACCGACAGTGAAATACAGTGCTCCAGAACCAATAATTCATTGATAAGATCCCATAGATGTGCCAAAGTCCAGTATATTCATAGTAAGTTTTCTTATCTGGCTTCAAATGCAACTTGTAGTATACAAGGATGATAAAGGATATCCAACCATGAAATTGCATGGCAAGATTCAAAGCAGAGAAACCAACAGCAACTGGTTCCTGGGTACATAAAAACCATTTTTCACACTAGTAAACTTAGAAGTGAGTATATATGCACTACTTTTTGCATTTTAATTATGTGCTAGTGAATTTTAGGGAAGACCTGAATGCCATAAATACGCCGAAAGGGCCATTTTCCATGGTACTTAACTGGTTTGTCCCCTATTTTTTCTCTTTCTTCCTCCCTTGCAAGCATGCAGTGGTACCTACAGTCACTCTGGCAGTCCCACTGTTTCCAGCGCAAGTAGAGTGGTTCTTGCATATACCATGGACCATCAATTGGTTTTCCATCAGAAGAAAATCTACAGTGTTGAAAGCATTTATTCCCTACACATCCAGATTTCTCACACTGATCCAAACAAGACCTGCATTCCATAAAATAGACTTAAGGACAATAATCAAGGCTAAATAAAAATAAATAAAATAAGGAAAATAACAAACCCAAAACCTGTCAAACTAAATTAACAACAAAAGTAGCACCGCTAGCTCATAGCATGCAATTTTTGTTGTTTAGAGTTACGAGGGTGAATATTTATGCAATTTTTCCCAAAAAAAAAATATTAAGCAACTGCAGGTAAGAAGGAGAACAAACAAAACATTATGAAATAAGACAGTGGAAAGCATCACAATCAAATTTAAACCATCTAAAAATAATAATATAGCATTAACACCGAAAATCCAAACTCCGAAAACTATTCGAGAATCTAAAAATTGTCAAAACTGTGAACTGAACAAAAATCGAACTAGTCTCACTTTATTAAATCAATGACCAAACATGACTTCTCAATCGAACAGTGTAACAACAATATAAGTATATAACTATAATCCATGAGCAAAAATAATAATAATAATTACTAAGTAAGCAAATTGGAAATGGCAAGATTGCTTATTAAAAAATCAAATGTGGTTTTGATATAGAAAAGCAGAAAGTTGAATTAAAAAAATGAAAAGCGTACTTGTAAATTGAATCAGCATCGCCAGCACTTGCGTCTAGAGCAGGAAGCAGAGCGAGGAGTGCAAAAAGAAAGAGAATCCGGTGGACCCGAGCCATCAAAATCAGTTCTGAAGCTTGGTAATAGAAAGTCAAAAGAGATAAGATTAATTGTGTGGGGTTCCTATTTTTCTAGGGAATCAGCGGCTGTAGATACAAGTATGAGTGAATGTTGAAGTAGTTGCTTTCCATCAAATCTGGAGAGGGGAAAAAAATACAAAGATGAGGCCGAGTCGAGGTGGAGCTGACTCGGGGAAAGAGAGAGAAATTGAAAAGGCAAAGAGCGACTTAAAATTTGGTTTTTATATGGGACGTTACGAATTGCGAAGGCGAGAGAGACTCGTGAAGAGTGAAGTCGGGGGCCGACGGGGGCTGACTTGCTGATATCTGTGTCGTCTCCCGAGGGGACGCGTGGATGTTCTTGATGCTATTCACGCCATTCAAGATACGATCTTCTTCCATTTATGTCCATAAAATAAGAAACGTAGAAGAAAAAATAAATAAATAAATAAATAAATAGCATTTATGTAATTTATAATAATAAAAATAATATTATTAATTATAATAAAAATAATATTTATATAACTAATAAAAATATATATATTATTTTATTTTAAAATTAAAATCTGATAAAATAAATTTATTATTTTACTTTCATAAAATTAACTTCTATACATTTTTTACAAAATATAATTTGTAAAATTTAAATTGCTTTACTTAACCTTCTTTGTTTTTTTCTGTTTTCTGTACGTTTTTCTAAACCATTTTTTAATATAAATAATCGATTACTTCAACTCATTTTATTTTTAATATATTTAATTAAAAAATATATTTATTTTTTTCCCATATTAAAAAATATAAATTTATTTAAGATCGGTTAAAAATAAAAATTACACCATACACTTAAACCCTTTTTGTACTGTTTGAAAAAAAAATAATATACTTAAAATTTATAACTATAAAATAATACTTCTTATATATATCTTGTACATGTTTATTATTAAAAAAATGTTATTGTAAACATCGTTCAATCGAAAATCATTCAAATAAAATTATAGTCATTTAGACCTATTCAATATTAAATAACATCTAATTAAATATTATTAGAGTATTATTTTTATTGTTATAAGTTTTAAATTGTTATTTTGTAATTTTTTTTATAATTTTTATATAATATTAAAAATAAAATTAGGTAAATGATCTAATATATGAAAATTGGTAATAAAAAAAACATTTATACCTTTAATAAAGCTACTTTTATTAATAGGTAAAAACATTTGAAAAAGAAATACTTACATATTTACAGAAAGTCCGCTACTGGTTCCAACTTAAAGCCAAGCTTATAGAAAGCCAAAATAGTTGAGTTATATTTATTTTTTAAGTTATTTTTTTATTAAATCAAAAAAATATTATATTAGCAAGTTAATATAATACTTCATGAGTTATATTAATAAGAATGTATTTACTTTTTGATATTAAATAAGTAACTAGCATGAGATTTAACAAATAAAGGTATCTAGTTAAGGATTAGTAATGCCAAATGATTTAATAATGATTTAGGTCCAACAAGCTTGATAAAATATACAACTTAGTCACTCAGAATACTCTCTTATCGAATAACAATATTCTAGATGTTAAGAATTGGTGAAGTTGTAAGATCTTGATACGATCTCGAACTATCCCTCTATATTAGCGACCTGAATATAGAGACCTTCATTGATTCATATATAACGACCTGATAATATAACACTTACAGCGACCTACTCTATGCTTAATTAGTTTGCATGTGATTTTATCAAGACATAATTCTGTATCTAGGTCGCGTAGCTCATAACCTGTCATGTACATAAGGTGTTATATATATACACACACTTTCAATGAGAAGAATACAAGATCCAATTCAATCATATAAATTTATACTACTCACTACAAATTACTAAAATCATGAATATTTTAAATTCTCTCTAAATAATTGGCATCATCTATAGGAAATCAAATCTTTCTAGTCCATAGTTGACATTTGAGACCTGATTATATACTAAGAGAATTAACTTATGTTTTTGATTTACACGCCGTCAAATGGATTGTCCATCTATGATCAATGAACGGATAGACAACCCCATCCCATTGGCTCAAGAATTTGACCTTAATTATAGGATGCATCTTTCCTCGCCCTTCAGGTCGTTGACAAATCATGATTTAGTAACTATTTTAGTTAGCAAAAACTGGGTTTTGGCGCTTCGTTATGTGGATTGGCCCACACAAACCATACAAATTTCAGGTACTTCTCCAAATTATAGTTCAGACAACATTTCATTTGAAATAGATGCGATGATAAAAGGACTTCAAAAACAAATAACAGAACTACGCCTTTATAGAATCCCAAAAGGAGAACAACAAGTTAAGATCCCGGTTAGAACAAAACATGTGTTCAGACACAGAGAGTTCATTTTACACACCCAGTAGTCTTCAAATAGTACGTCAACCTTCTAGAAGGGAACGTATAGCTCATGTCCATGACTCTCATCAACACATAGAGGTTAGGCAACATCCCAAAATAATTTCAAATCCTCATTTCATTATGGGGACCTCCCAAGTGAATCCACTCACTTACGAACCTACTATTCAACCAATTCATCCTTATAACTCGAGCGATGAATTGGACAAAAAATTAAAGGAGATGAAAGAAAACATGTGGGCAAAAGTTAACGATAGGCTCAAAGGAAAGGAAAATTCAAACCCATGGGGTGACATCGAAAACATTTGCAATCAATTATCGACGTCACCTTTCTCAGATGTCATTGAGTTAACATTGCCTCTCCCGAAGTTCAATGCTCCCAAATGTCCCGCGTACAAAGGAACCAAAGATCCGATAGCACACATTCTTCAATTCAAAATGGCCATAGCCGCAGTGAACCTATTCAAAGATAAGCGGGAATCGATGTACTACAAACTGTTTACAACCACTTTCCAAGACTCGGCTCAACAATGGTTCATGGAGTTTTCCCCAAAGAGTATTTCTAGCTTTGACACTCTGGTCAAAGTATTCATCACTAATTATGCTTGCAATAAACCAATCAAGAAAGAGGCTCACCATTTGTTCTCAATAATCTAATAAGAAGATGAGACAATCGAAGCATAGATGAGGAGGTTCAAAACGAAGAAAATGAAAATTAATCAATGCCCAGATTCCATAGCTATCGAAGCCTTCCGAAAGGGAATCAAGTATGATAATGGCCTCTTTATAGAATTGATAAAAACTACACCACGCTCCTTGGATGCCGTTCATAAGGAAACTCAAAAATTTGTCAACGTGGAAAGGGAAATGAAATCAAGCAAAAGGTTGGTTAACAGAAACCCGAGTAGGCCCATCCTTTTTAATAGAGAAAAGAACAAAAGGCCTACCGAGGATAAACATCCCAATTTTCTCCGTTTCAAACCCACCTTCAGGCCGAGAGGCAGCTTAGAGACTTGGGGTCATACCTTGTCCTTCTTTCGAGGACCGCCCTTACATGGCACATTGGCAGAAGTAGTGCACCAAATGGAACGCCTCAACAACGTCAATTGGCCACCCACCATAAAAATCCTGTTTAGAAACCCTAATAAGTATTGAACATTCCATAGAAACATGGGACACTAGACCCAAGATTGTCGTCACCTGAAATGGGAGATTGAGCACCTCCTTTCAGAAGGGTACCTAAGAGACATTATTGACAAATCCAGAAGTCCTCAAGAAGAAGGTCAAAGGGAAAACTCTGACCAAAGGATTAGAACGCCAACCAACCCAATTCACAGGGAACCAAATAGGGAACATCCTGCCCCACCAGGAGAAGTGCAAATAATACACACCATTCATGGCGGGCGAACCTACCATGGCTGGCCATACTAGCAACTCTAGGAAAAGATATGCTTGAGAGGCTCGAGATATGTGACGTAGTCTACAGTCTGAGACCAGAAGGCCTCTTTTACCCAATCACCTTTGAAGGCTGAGAGTGCCTACCCCCCATGATGACCACCTTAGTAATTACTGTGAAAATTGATATTAAATAAGTAACAGGTATACAACCTAACAAATGAAAGTACCCCGCTAGGGATTAGCGAGGTCACAAGGATGATTTAACAATGACCTGAGCCCAACGAGCTTGATAAAATATACAACTCAGTCAGTTAGAGTACTCCATTATCGAACAACGAGGTTCTAAATGTCAAGACCTGACAAAGTTGTACGATCATGATGCGGTCTTGGCCTATCCCTCTGCATTAGTGACCTGAATACGACAACCTCCCTAGATTCATTTATAACGACCTGATAATGTAACGTTTATGTCGACCTACTCTTTGCTTAATTAGTTTACATGTGACTTTATCAAGACATGTAATTCGGTATCTAGGTCGCGTAGCTCATAACTTGTCACGTACATGATATGTTATATATATATACCCCTTCAATGAGGAGAATACATAATCCAATTCAATCGTATAAATTTTTACTACTCATTACTAATCACTAAAATCTTGAACACTTGAAATTCTTTCCAAACACCTACAACTATACTATTAAATTATTGTATTTGTATTATTTACATTATCAAATTATATAACACCATTAAATTTAATTCTATATGCCGGTGAGAAATAAAAATCACTGTTATTTGTACTCCTTACTAATTCTTTTACAACAATTTCTAGCCATTTCTAATCTACGTACTTTGGAACTTTACGTCAATCTGAAAATCCACCGAGGACCTCGCTAAGACCACACTATTTGTGAACATGATTATTAGCTGGGTCATATACGGGGGAGGCTATAGTAATTGTAAGTTTCCTTCGGATTATTGCAAGGTCCAACCTTATTTACCCAAACGGTCACCGGGTCATCTATTTGAAACTGCAAAGGCCGAAGACGGTACAATAATTCAAACTAAATGCTATATGAAAAAACAAATCCATTATATCGTAAAGAAGAAACCCAAGAACAAATATAAGTGAAAATGTCTAATTGTGTGCAGTTGGACGAACTGGACAAAAATAAATGAGCATAAAAAAGATATCAATCTACTTCTAAAATGCCAAATCAAGGATACAATATGCACTATGATAAATTCCCATTTTCATTCTTATAGCCATATACGGTTTAATTTGAAAGCAAACACTAAAAAGCGATAGGTTAAAAATTACGATATTTGTTGAAAAAATAGTAAAGAAGACTATGAAAATAACTTTTAAATATTTTTTTGTTTTTAAAATTTTTAATGGCCTAATGTATGAAAATCTAATTAGGTGGTATAATGAAATATTTTTATAGTTTAATGGTATAAATGGAATAAAATTTAATTCAATGGTATAAAAAATACAAATACAATAATTCTGTAATATATAGGTAGGTTTATCGTATTAATTATGTTCTAATAATAATATTTATCACTCCAAAAGTAACAATTTTCTAAAAAATAATAAAATTTGTAGGAAATTGTTAAGAGTAATATCTCACATTGATTAAACATAATGTTATGATAGATGTTATAAAGATTGTAAATGTCTTCACCCATTAGGTTAATCTTTTTGGATTAGATGACCTATAATTCTTATATACTTTAAATGGTATCAAAACTTCATTTAATTGGGTCTAAAGCTTCAGTTAATTAGAATATGATAAAATAGGTTAAAAATAAAAAGTGATGGGCTTTGTCACACTTTGAGAGAGGATGTTAAGCTTAATGTCCCATGTTAATTAAACGTAATAATATGATAAAGTTTATAAATATTATAAGTGTATTTACTCATTATGTCAATTGGATTAGAAGATCCATAATTCTTATGGACTTAAGCAGAAACAAATACAAGTAAATAAATACAAATTGAAGCCTTTAACGAGCATTAACAAAATTCCAAACTAATGGAGGCCAATTACTTTTTTCCTATGTTTTCATGTCAATTTTTTGGAAATTTATCACTAATATCCCCGAGGCTTAGTATATCTTTACTCATCCCCCTAAGATTTTTAAAAAAGATTTATAATATTCTTGAGGTTTATAGTTAATATCATTAGTATTCTTGAATGATTAACGGTGTTAGCTTTCCATCCAATGATGTATTTTTTTTTCAATGACTCTAATACTAAATTATGATTAGCTGTTTTATAACACTAGTTGTTAATTCTTACAAATTATTATTTAAAGTTAAACCTTTAAGTTTCTTATCAAAATATTATTTTATTTTTATAATATCTTTATGTTTAATCACATACATACTTGTGGCTAGTTTTTTTATATTTATTTTCTTATTTATTAGTTTTATAAATGTTATAAACAAATATTTAATTATTCAAGATTCTTAATTGACTTAGAATTATAATCATTATACTTAAATTTAATGGATCTTCTACATTCTTCCCTTCCATTGTTCATTTTCTTTTATTACACCTGATATGTTTGAACTTGCTCAAATCTTAATACCATACTGGTAATGATGAAGCTTTTGTATCCATACATAGTATGATGTCCAAATTAGACTTACTAAAAAAATAGAAAAAAGAGTGACAAGACTTTATTTTATTCATAATATTAATAATCATTACAATTATAAAAGTCAACTAAATTTTTTAAATAGATTCTTAACAACTCATAATTTCTAGATACATAGTTGGAAGATTAATAATTTTTAGAATAGAGAGATTGTTCTTGCTAAAGCTATGGCCAACTAAGTTATAGAGACTCAACTATTATTGTTTACTTAAAATCTTATATTAGTCCTTTTCATCATTAATGACCAATGTATTCATTGGTAATGTTTCTCTAAATAATATCGTAGTTGTACTATTTTTAATGTCTTTATTAGAGGCCTTTTCTTAAATATTACTGATAGTCATTGTCTTCAACCTGCTTGGTAGTGATGATTATTATTGTTATCCTGTAGAGTAATTTTTAACTATATATTTTAGAGTTATTAGTTTTGGTACTCTATAGTTGGCATAATTACCTTCAACTTTTATTCTATTAGTGAAAACTCTATGAATTATTCTACTAAATTTGATAATAATTTTGCTTGCTTTAAGTCAATTGTTGTAATTTTCTAGTTTTGGACCATTGTTGACTATATAAAATTTTTCTAGTCTTTTTTTTTTGCTTATTCAACCAAATCTAGCTTTTTGTTTTTCTTTTTAAAAATGTTACTTTCTTTTGAACTATTAGATTCCTCGTTCTCATTTTGAATTCTTTTTTCTCCTTAGAATGAATATCTAATGGGGATTATTCTTTAGAGTTTTTGGACTCTAATGGTCAGTTTGAACTATTAGGTTTTTCCTATTTAATTCCTGTCTCCAAAAGAGACTTTTTATGTATAAAATCTCGATTTGTTTATAAAGGATTCTTATCTTATTTTATTTTATCTTGATAGCAAGATATTCCATTCCTGTAAGAAAAAATAGTTAAAAGTGTTATTTCTCTTATAAAATCATCTGTTAAACTATTCTTGTTTCTTAAAAGATGTTCAACATCAAAATTATAGTGGATAAACCATTATTTTCATGACTTATTATTATTATTTATAATCACATGCAATATTAGTTCTTAAAAAATAATCAAAATTCTTGTTATCGGTTTTGACAATGAACATAAAACTTATTACATATATTTCGTAATAGTTTTTTTGATAGCTAAGTATTCTTTTTCATTAATGTGATAATTTAATTATGGACCATGGAAAGATCTTGATGTATACCTACAAATATTCAAAGATATTCATCTTTGTTATTTTTAAAATGGCTCTCTAATATTCATGTGAAACATTTATTTTAATTATTATTTTGTTATCTGGGCTTGGATGACATAAAATAGGTAAATTTTTTACTTGTATTTTTACCTTATCTATGTCCAAAGTATCTTATTCTCTCCATTTTCAAATATGATCTTTTTTCAATTTTGTTTGTGAATGTTTTCATATTTTTACAAGTTTCTTGATGTATACTCCAACACGTGTTAAATATTCATAGTCTTTGTAGTTAATTTTTGTCTTTTAATTCACTAGAAAATTCTTGAATGTTATTTAGTATATGAGGTTGTAGATTATATTTTCATCTTTAATTTCTAACCTTAAATACTTAATTTTTTGTTGAACAATTATTGTTTTCTTCTTAAAAAGTACGATACTTTATTTTCTGTATTCTTTTAGATATTAATAATTTCCAAATGATATTTATTTAATTCATTACTAAAAACCAAAATATCATCTATATAAATACACCAAATATTTTGTAATTTCTTAAAAATGTTACCTATATATATTTGAAAAATACTGGAGCTTTTTTAATCCAAATGACATAATAATTCATTAGAATTGTTCTTGGAGGTAACAAAATGCCGTTAGTTTTTGTGATTCATCTTGTAGTCTTATTTTTCAAAATTCACTTTCACGATCAAAAATTGAGAAATATTTATTTCTTTTTATTAATGATGATAATTCTCTTTTTTGGAATAAAATATCCATCATCAATGGTTTTTTATTCAATGTTTAAAGTTTATTACCATTCTTTTTTTTCTTCTTTTTTCACTTTCATTTTTTACTAAGAATGTTGGATTAGAGTGTGATGAGTTGCTTGATATTATGATTTTTAGCTCCAAAATTGCTTGAATTTATTTTTCAAACTCAATCCTATCTTCTAGAGTATAAATAATAGGTTTTACTCTAATGACTTTGTTAGGATATCTTAGTTTTATGTTAACAAAATCAATGTTTTTAATAATTTTGTTTCTCTTTTATATTTAATTAAAGGTTTTCTAAATAAGGTTTTTATTACTACTTTGTGTCTATCTCATAACGTCATTGCTTTTATGTTGTTACATAAAGCTAGGTTTGATACAGTTAAAGTTTTCTTATTTTTGACACATAAGTAGTTTCATCATCTAGTGTTGTTAGACTTATTTTTTTAAATATTATATAAAATGTTGTTATAAATTTAAAAAATTATTTCTTATTAATAAATCAATTTATGTTTCTTGTTGATATATAGTAGGAATATGAAATTTATTCCCTTCTATCATTATATTTGTATATTTAAGACTTTATTAAAATTTATTGTAGTATTGTTAGAAATTCTTACAATTAAATTTTTTGGTGCTTATTTTCAGAGTTTTTTTGTGAATGCATATTTATTAGCAACAGACATAATAGCTTTTGTATCTATATATGCATATAGATGGTAATTTGTGTAACCTTTAAATTTCAATCTTACCTTAATATAAGTACTATATGGATTTGTAATACTATACAAATCATTCATCTTCTTATGAAGAATATTCATATTCTAAGCCAGTTATTTCTTCTTTAGTTTCTTCTAATAGATAAATGCTGTAAGTATCATATATATCCGATTATTCTATTGGTTCTAATTCCATTTTAAAAGTTTCTTCTAAGATTTTTTTCTTTCTATGGAAATTCATTAAGTTATTTTTTATGTTGAAGCCTGTTAGGGCATTCGTTAATGTAATGTCATTCCTTAATATAGATCTAACAATTGCATTTTTTTTTCATAATGGACAATAACTTTTATTTTCTGGTGACTTACACATTTTTTTCCTTAAAATATATTTTTCTATAAGGTTTTTTGTTATATCTTTTCTTATATTTTTGAAATTTGTGTTTTCTAAATTTATATCTTTTGAATGTTATATATATATTTTTATAATTTTGCTTGTAATATTTAATGGTATATCCATATTTTTCTTTCATTCTAAAATCTCTTGTATCATAAGAGATTTTATCATTTCATCTTATTTGTTTATATTCCTATCATTCTTGACATTTAATGATTAATTAATTTTGAAAACCTTTTATTCTTACTCCTAAGATGTTTGGTATAGTTTCTTTGAAAAAATATTTCCTTAGAAGTTTCTTACATGAAAGGTGGTAACTTATAATAATACATTTCTTATTCATAAATAAATGAATCTATATAACACATGTCACATATTTTCATATTTGTTAAATACCATTTGGCTTTCTCAATTTCATTTTTACTAGATTCAGTGATATGTCTACATTTTTTCTCTAATAATTTCATTGTATGTTTCATTTACTATAGTATCTAAGTATTACTTATATATGAAATATTTGTAAACTAATTTTTTACATTTTTGTCATTTTGTGAACTACTAAGACTGTACAAGTTGAAGGCATTGAGTTTGTGCTTAGATAAGTTTGTATGATTATATTCATTCCACTAAACCATTTATCAAAGGATTTTTTAATGTCCTTTATACAAACTAAATCTAAAAGATCAGATCTATAATTTTTATGAAGTTTGAATTTTGGTGGGATAATGCCTATAGTTTTCCAATATAATTATTATTCTATTTTGAGTTGTTGTTTTCTTATATAAGGAATGTCATGTTTTTATAGCCTTTGCCTATTTCTTTCTTATTTATATGGGTTAGATGTTCATTCTTGATAAGAAATTAATAATGAAATTGGTTTCATATGACTTTTTGAGATTATATTTTTTGGTTCATAATTAGTTTTACTGATTATTATCATACCATCTTCCTCTTTGTTTGTACAAAATTTTTCATTATAATATCTTCCTAGCTCTTCATTTGTTAGGGTTAACAAACAAACTAGTTTTTATATATTCCTATTTTCAAGGTTCATAAAATGTTATTTTAATTCTTTTTTATATTTAATTAAACTTGGATTATAGTTTATTCTTTATCTTTAGGTTTTTTCTCATTCTTTCTTTTCTCATTCCTAGGTATCAAAGCATCTAATCTCTTAGGTAGTTCTTTTAATCCTACAAATGGATCGAACTTGTAAATTATGATTTAATATTCTTTGAGTATATTGTTTACATCTCTTCTTAATTCTACAAATTTCTTATGTATGTCTTGTTGTAATTTCTTATTATAACCATATTCTTATATTTTTTAATAATTATTTTTGTGTTTCATTATGTCTTGTAAGGACTTAATATTTGATTCTTGTACTATATCAAGTTCTTTTGTTAAAAGAATTAAATCTTTCATTATTGTTATTTGTTTTTTTATGTCTATAAGACTTCCATCAAAATCTGATTATGTATACTGTAGTTTATTTTTGAATATTATTAGGATAACAACGATATCATTTTCTTCTTAATATTATATTATGTACTAATGTTTTCATTATTTTAACTTATTGTTTTAGACCTATAACATCCTTTTATTTGTTGAAGGTTTCTCCTTCAGGATCTATAAATATAAACCTTAATATATTACTATTTCTTGTTACATTATTTTTTCTTCATAGTATTAGAAGTTTTTCTTTAATATCTAAGTTCCATTCTTTTTGTATTTCGAAGTCTATTAATATTTTATTATTTTATTATCTATCCAATTTATTGATAAGTTTGATCTATTTTTGTGAATTTATTTTGTCGATATATTGAACTATTATGACTGTTTGTTAATGAATAGTCTACTATGTAGTGTACTTAAAATTCATGATTTTCCTTTTTCATTAAGTCTTTTATTTTGAATTTATAGGTTAAACTTAACACTTTATTTAAATTCTTATCATTAATAATGGAAAACTTAGGGTATGTCATGAATTTTAAATTTTGATATTTTAGGTTTCCATGGATAATTAATAATAAAACATATTTCCTATTTATTATTATATTATCTAATAATGATAGTTTTATTGGTGTATCAATTTATTTTCTAAAATTAGATTTTTTTTAATATTTAGATTCATCCTAAATGGATGTATTCAATTTTTTCTTTATTATTTTAAGGAATTTTTGATAATTTATTCATAATAAATTTTTTGTTAATTAATTACATATTATACAATTTTTTTGTATCTATAATGTTAATATTCATTTATTTATTATTTATTTTATAATAAATTATATCTTTTTTTGAAAATATTTTTCTTATTATTAAGAACGATGAATATTTAAATTCATTTTCTTCCTTAAGATTTAATCTTTTTTTTACATTTCTTCAAATTTTTTTTGTTAATTATAATTTATTGTAAGAAATATTATAAAATGTCTTATATTTTTATTTCTATTACTTTTTGACTTCATATTATTTCTGTTATTTTTATGTATAAAAATTTGCTATTTATTTCTGTTAGATTTAACTTCCATTAAATTTGAAAAATATTTATGATATTTTCAAAATTTAAAAGATATTTATAATTTTAGTTTAAAATTTGAGATATTTTTAATAATTATATCAAAATTTAATATATATTGGTATAATATATGTCATGTAAACAAAACTCTACGATGGTGATTGAACCAATTTAAACTGTGGTTTTGATTTATAATTTTTTAGGATTTAATTTTAAATAATATATATATTTTAAAGTTTTATTAAAATAATTATGTTACACAATTTTATTACTAAAAATAAATAAAGCGATACCAAAAATATTATTTTCAATCTACAAATTTCAAATATAACTGGTTAATATCAAATACACGCGATCTATCATTGATCGATGTCAAATACACACAATCTATAAATGATCGATGTCAAATAGTTAACAACAAAACAAATAACTCAAAATAATGAATAAATATACCCATATTCTCTCTTAGAGTTATACCTATGGGTTATAATAGTACAATAATTTATTAAATTTTATTGAAATCATGAAAAAAAAATTAAAAGCAAAGAAAATTATTGGTCATTTCATGGTCCCAAACTTACTGAATTAAGTATTTTCCTTTCACTTCATAAACCGATGAGCCTATACCTACTATTTATACTCAATAAAATAACCTTACAATTGAGACTCTCACCAAGATGGGTAGCCCATAAAGACTTTAAAGTTCATCTAATTCTCATTTAATGTTGTATAAATTACAAACTCTTTATAATACACATTATATACTTTAAAAAAAATAAAAAAAGAAAGGAAAATACACATTACACAGTATATATAATATTTTTATATTTATTTTAAATATCTAAAAATTATCATATGATTTTGATTTAAATTAAATATCATTTAATTTAATATTTTTATTATTATAAATCTAAGTGATGATATATTTTTTTATAATTTTATTAATAAATTTCAAAGACTCTTAGGACACTAGATATTTTTAGAGGAAAATAGATATTTTTTCCATTTGCACGCCCCAACCCCAAATTGGGCATAATACGGGATTACGGGGTAACAAACTACCACTGTTTCAAGATCGTGAGCTTGTTCTTCCATAGATAGTCATATCATATGTAGAACTTCTCGACTATATATATATTTACATGATTTGATTAGATTTTGACTCAGCTATTTTACTTGTCGACAAATCGATAATGGCCTCTTCTCTCTCTCTTCCTTCCACCTTATCTTCTACTCTCACTCATCCTACAAAACCCTCACTCGCTTTTCCTTCATCTCTCCGTCTTCCCATCCAATCAACTTTGTTTCTGCAATTCCCGCGCACTTCTCTAACGGTAACTTCAAGGACCAGAACGATCGCCACTTCGTTTGCATACGTGTCCGGCCCAGCATCTGATCCGAGTGTCAGTGAGCCCGACCCGAAATTCGAAGAGTTGAACTCGAAGGACCAGCCTTCTTCGCCTTCCGTCGTAAGCTGGGGCTTGTTATGGAGGCTATTGCTCAAGCACAAGCTCAGGCTCGCTCTTTGCGTCGTGACTCTCATTGGTTGCACCACTTGCACCCTCTCTATGCCAATTCTTTCAGGTAAATTGATTATTATTATAATGGTGGTTATAGCTTTCATTTTTGGCTTAACCTGTTTGGTTGTCGAGAAAAAAAAAAGGAAATTAAAACCGACCAATTATGCAGGGCGTTTTTTCGAAGTTTTAATAGGCGCGAGACCGGAGCCGCTATGGGGGCTGCTTAGTACGGTCGGAGTCTTGTATGCATTGGAGCCAATTTTAACGGTTATTTTTGTTGTCAATATGAACACTATATGGGTAAAGGTTATGTCAACGCTCAGAGCTCAGATTTTCGGAAGGCTATTGATTCAGAAGGTGAGGCAAATCGAATTGATGCTCTCTCTCTCTCTCTCTCCATTTCATATAATTTAATTTATTCCAGTTTAACTTCGTCATGTTACAAACATGCCAATAATGTCATTATAGTTTTATAAATGTGCGAATGTGCCATTAGAGAAGGTGAGTGGATATATATGTTTAACTTTGCAGAACAAGTTGGTCAAGATAGGAATACGTATCCAATTTGTCCTTCAAAATCGTTAATGTTTTGAACTCAATTTCCTCAAAAGGCACATTAGCACTTGTTACATTAACATAGTGACATGTTTGTAACTTCTGGATGATAATTGACATGTTTGTAACTTCTGGATGATAATTGACATGATTGTAACATTGACAATAGTTTTGTGACATATAACATAATAAAGCAACAAAATAATGATTCAATCCAAATCGTGTAAGAACTAAGTAAGGAACCAAGCATGTGCTGCAAACATCGGAACCATCAATGGCACTTTTTGATGAAATTCTACAGTCTGAAGCATAAATTTTTGGTCTTCAATAAGATTCACTCATACTTTTTTTCTTTCTTTTTTGTTATGATTTATGATATTGATGACTTTCTTTGTGTGTGCACTCTACAGGTTGAATTTTTTGACAGGTATAAGGTATGCATACGAAATTAATTTTAGCTTTTGTAAGTTCTTTTGTATAAGGTTCTGAAAAACAAAATTGTGAATTACCTGGCTTTTAGTAGCCCCACCCGCCCACCCCTCCCAAGAAAAAAATTATGCCTGACAAAATTGTTGCTATTTTCAGATCTGGATAATATATCGTTTGTAGCGATTTAAATAACTTGGATTTCCATCCCAATAGGTTGGTGAACTCTCTGGTCTTTTGACATCGGACTTGGGTTCTCTTAAAGATGTCGTGGGTGAAAATGTCTCAAGAGACCGTGGATTCCGAGCAATTTCTGAGGCAAGAAACTCTACACCAAGGACAAGTGAGCTTTACATTTCTTACATTTAAGCATAGGGAAAAATGTAATATTTGTAAAATTATGCAGTTTTAACCATTGTTAGCGTTTCATATAGTTTCTGATTTAAAAGTTTTACTGAAGATTTCACGGGTCTTTGAACGATATAATTAATGAAATGCTATAATTAATGAAATGCTATAATTGTATTCAGAAGTAGAACTATTACCTCATTATCTTTGAGGCTGCAGTTTCACTTTATTACCCATTATCATGCACGTTGATTACTACTTCCATTTTCTGCATTCTTACAGGTTATTGGGACTATAAGCATCCTATTTGCTTTATCTCCCCAGCTTGCGCCAATTCTGGGAGTGCTGATGTTCTCTGTGTCAGTTTTAGTTGGTAAGTACATTTACCTTTAAAACTGTTGGTCACTATGTCTACTTCAATTATAATATGAATACGAGCTAAGAATTTATTACCTAAAGGATAGAGTGTAGGTATTTAGCTCAATTATCATGCATACATTTTGTTATCTTTCAATATACTATCGAATGGATTGCACTTATTCATTTCTGACTGAACTATGATTAAATATCTGGCTAAGCTGAATTAGTCCGTCTAAGTCAAGATCCAACAAATGTGTTGGATCATTGAAACTTTTTTGTATTAATATGTCCAACACCTTCACTACTTCTCGCACAAGTCAGATTCATTATTTTCGGGATTATTCCTGGCTCTATATAACCTTTTTTGGGGAAATCTTGTAGAGTAATTGTTAGTTCATGTTGATTGTCTCAGCTGTATACAAGAGATCGACTGTTTCTGTTTTTAAAGCTCATGGATCAGCGCAAGCATCCATATCTGATTGTGTGATGGAAACATTTTCTGCCATTCGCACTGTAAGTCTATTAGCTGATCTACTGCCAAATTACAGGCACTTTTATGGCTTTCGTATTATTGCTTATGTGACCATGTGGTTCAGTTCCTTTTATCAAGTGTAATTCTTTTTGAACTTTTGTAGCATGTCATACTCTTGATGTAATAGTAGCTTTTCTTTGTTACAGGTGAGATCCTTTGGTGGTGAAAAGCGTCAAATGCTAATGTTTGGTAAACAGGTAAGATGGTTTAGGCCAGCTAATTACAAATATCTCAAAGCTCTATTGTTCCCTTGGCATTTACACATTGAGCTTGACAGGTTCTTGCTTATCAGAGCAGTGGAATAAAGCTTGGAACTTTTAAGTCTATTAATGAATCTGTGACCAGAGTTGCTGTTTATATATCTCTTATGGCTTTGTATTGTCTTGGGGGAAGCAAAGTAAAAGCGGTAAGCGATTCAAGTTTTAGTTAGCTCACTTTAGTTCCAATTTCAATTGGAGGTGGTATTCATGTTCTCTTGTTACCTTTGTGCTTGCAGGGCGAGCTCTCTGTTGGAATAATGGCTTCTTTTATTGGATATACTTTTACATTAACATTTGCCGTGAGTCCCATTTTGTTATTTCATTACTTTAAGCCATTTCCATTCTCTCAATTATGCCTGATGTTGCATGTTTTTCAGGTTCAAGGCCTGGTAAACACATTTGGAGATCTCCGTGAAACTTTTGCAGCTGTCGAGAGGATTAATTCTGTTTTATCCGGAGTGGAAATTGATAAGGCTCTTGCTTATAGTTTGGAAAGAGAAATGGGTCAAACAAAACGGCTTGATGAAAGCTATAAATTGTTTCTTGATGATAGTTCTGATGATAAAAACCACTCCCCAAATTTTCATTACATGTCAGCTCTCAAATCAACTAGTAGTGTTGGCTGCTTAGCTTCCTCTGGTGATGTTTGTCTTGAAGGTATCCATGCTAAAGTTTTATTTTATTATAGTTTCTCAAAGTGTAATAAAACTCACTTTGTTCAACAAAAACAAATAAAAGTTAACACGCCTTGCATATATTTTAAATTGTTATTCCTACAATGATGGATATGAGTTATTGAATACTATTTAAGCACAATGGATCTACTCCCTTTCTATCTCACTCTTTCTCTCCAACTGCTGGCGAGTGTGAGATGTCAACTGTTTGTGTATTATACATCTACAGATTCTTGCACCATAATTTATATCCTATTTTTCTTCTGCAGATGTTCATTTCTCCTATCCCTTGAGACCCGATGTTGAAATCTTAAGTGGTTTAAACTTGACACTAAAATGTGGAACTGTAACTGCTCTGGTGGGCTCAAGTGGTGCAGGCAAAAGTACAGTAGTACAGCTATTGTCACGTTTCTATGAGGTTATTATCTTTAATTTATTTTTGAATTGTAATTTCTATTTTTGATTTTTATGAAATGAATATTTTGATGCATATGCTTGCTTGCACTCTTTGCAGCCAACCCAGGGTCGCATTACAGTTGCAGGAGAGGATATCCGAACATTTGACAAGAGTGAATGGGCCCGTGTTGTCTCTATAGTTAACCAAGTACTGACTTGAATCACCAGATCTAATACAGTACTTCATGAATGGAAGCTTTGCATTTCAATCATCATCTCTTGATCATTATTTATATTAGAGGAATGCTAATTACTCACATATTTGTACACAATTGTGCACTCATGCGACACATGCATGCTATATGGCACTTCCCAAATTGAGAAGTTGTGATTTCTTAGGTGCATTTAGTATCCAAGGATTAGTGTGGATTAGCATTCCTCATTTATACTTATCAATTTTGACATGGCATCCATTGCATCTAATTTGTGTGAGAAAAAAGCTGGGTCAATTTTAGACTGGCAATCCAAGTTACATTGGACTGCTAGTCACTGGCTTTTTTCTTCTGTCTTGTAGTGGAAAACGGTGTGATTGACTATACATTGTTAAACTTTTCAAGACATTGATACATGCGGATTAACTTATGTATTGTAGTTTTTCTTACAATGATCATTTTGTGGCTTACTTTGCTTGTTAAAAATGCTACAGGATCCTGTTCTATTCTCTGTGTCAGTTGGAGAAAATATTGCTTATGGGCTTCCAGATGAACATGTATCCAAGGATGACGTGATAAAAGCAGCAAAAGCTGCGAATGCTCATGAGTTCATAATTTCACTTCCACAGGTTAGACGTCCTTAACAAATAGATGTTAATAGTTTTGCTTGAATTGTGTTTTGATAATTTGGCTCAATTTCAAGGGTTATGACACACTAGTAGGTGAGCGTGGAGGTCTTCTGAGTGGAGGCCAGAGGCAGGTAAGAGTACCAAAGTTGGAAGAATTTGTGTGTTTCTCTGTGTGTCTGATTGACCTTCTGTATTAATGTGTAGAGGATCACAATTGCAAGAGCATTGCTTAAAAATGCACCAATTTTGATACTTGATGAAGTAAGCTATTGCAACCATGCTGTTTTCTTTAATCTGAAAGAGGTATACCTCAGTTTCAACTGCCTTACGTGTTGTGGTGACACAGGCTACGAGTGCCCTGGATGCAGTTAGTGAGCGCCTGGTACAAGGTGCTCTGAATCATCTGATGAAGGACAGGACAACGTTGGTTATTGCTCATCGCTTAAGCACCGTCCAGCGTGCCCACCAAATTGCACTTTGCTCTGATGGGAAGATCAAGGAACTTGGGACTCACTTTGAGTTATTGGCTAAGAAAGGTCAATATGCCTCATTGGTTAGCACACAAAGGCTAGCATTTGAATGATTACTGGAAACTCGGGTTTACCCGGGACAAATATGGATTCAGCAAACGTGAGTAAACAAGATTGGTTTGGTAAAAAGGAGGAGAAAAAGATGTTTTGGTTCATCCATATTCTGGTATTCTGTTGTTCTCATACTGATTTTTCTTTCTCAGGCAGGGAAAGACAGCTTAGCGTTTGAATGGATGAGATGACTGCAGGCTGCTGAACGTATTAAACCTCATTAAAGAATATAATAAAAGCTAATTACCTAGTTATTGGAGAAAAATGAAGATTAAAAATTGATTTTCAGAAGTGAGAAATATCTATATTTGCTAATTATAATATTCATGTCCTAACAATTATGCAAGAAGTTGTTGCTCAATGGTATGGGTATGAGTTTGTGAGTTTGAATTGTGTAGAGGAAAAGGGATAAATTTAATGCATATAATATTATTTTAATAATTTTTTTTATTAAAATATTGTTTTTTAAAACATAATTAAAATATGAGTTATTGGTAAGTATAAAAATGAAATTTATATGTAATTATTTAAGAAAAATTAATAATGATAATATTTTAATATATATTTTTTGTTTTTTAAAGACTAGGTCAATAAATATCAAAATAAAATAATTATAATTAGTAAATATTAAAGTATATATTTTATAAAAATAAAATTCATATTAAATGTTGTTTTGTCATTATTAAATATTTGAATTTTAATCATGTTTTAATTATTTTAAAAATAATAGTTGAATTTTAAAAGTGCTTTAATTATTTTTAGTTGACTTTTTAAGTGAAAAAAACATATTTTATATTTTGTGAAGAAAGCACACGTTGAAGGTTATTCCTAGCCCTCAAGAGTTAAAGGCTTCTGTTACTCACCTTTTTCTTGGTTTGATTATTTGTTGTTTAGAAAATTTGCAAGTGTTATAGGATTTTTGAGAGGTTAGAGTCGTATCACTAGAATGGATTATATAGGTCCATGGATTATCCCAACTAAAAAATTAGGTTCATTGTTTTAAGATGTTATATTAAGGGTGATTAAATAATTCGATCCGTTTGGAGTTGGATTTAGATCGGATTAAATTGAGAAATTTTGTAATTGAATCTGATTTAGATTAAAAATTATATAATTTGTTTAGATTCAGATCGTATTTGGATTGGTACAATCAATTTAGATCGAATTATTATTAAATTATAAATAAATATATATTTTATTTTATAATATTATATTTAAATATTATATATATCATAATTATATTATATTATTATTTTAATTTAAAAAATAAATATAAATAGTTATAATAATTTAATATTTTTGTAGATGTATTTTATATTATTTTAATTGTGATTATAAATAATAATATTTGTTACAAAAGTATTAATTTAAAATTTTAATTTATATGTATCATGTTTTATATATTATAATAATTTATAAATAAACTTTAATATTAAGATGATATTATTTGATCTTAACAATTTTGATAATTTAAAAAAGAATTAAAATTTGGATCTATTTGGATTGATTATATCATTGAATTATATTCAAATTAAAAATCTTTAAATTTATTTGAAATTGGATCTTATTCAATTTAGTGAAAAATAGGTACTTTCATTCGTTTTTCGGTCTTAATCATATCTATGTATCCTTAGAATACATGTTTTTTATCTTTGGATCAGGCAGGTCATGTACCCTATCGTTATACACCGCAAGTCATATACCTTGTGTACCTTGGGTTTTGTACTTCGGGCCTTGTACTTCACATATTCTTGGATCCTCATTTAAATACCTTGAGGTATTTTGGTATGTATCACCCAAATATTTATTATAAAGGTATATTGGAAAATCCTAACATTTATAAATCAAAGAGATTTAACTGATGAAATGGGATCGAATGTTGTTTTGTTTAAAATCAAAATCAAAATATTATATTATATTTAAAATTAAAATCAAAATTAGTGGGTATAAATTTGAAGAATTAACATTGAATAATATTTATGCTTTTGTAGTTTCAAAAATCAAATTTAATATCTTTTTATTTTAAAATTGTTCAAAAATATTAAATTTAACAAAAAGTTACAAACTAAAAATAAAAATAAGTTAGTTACTTAATATATTTAGTTTTATTTTTTTTCATAAATATTAAATTATAAGTTTTTTTTATCTCTAAATATCTTTTATTATTAAAAGTTTATAATTTAGGGTATCGGGGCTAGCTAACCCAAATTTGAATCTAAAATTTTAAACAAAATAATAATCGAATTTAAAATCCATTCAAAGTTTGACATCTCTATTCGTGGTTCAATCTCTATGTGCCTTGGGTTAATAAAAAAATAAGTTCGATTGTTTTATTTAATATATAATTATATTATTAATTATTATCCTATAAAGATTTCTTAGAAATAAAATTTCTCCATAAATATCCATCTTTCCCATTTAACTTTTAATAAATGATGAAAGTAAAAGCAAAGAGCTTAAAAGAAATCAGACCTTTGTTCATGTTTTTTCCTTCTCTTTTCGAGTTAATATTATATATATACATATATGTATTACTTTTATAATTTAAAATAATTACATTACTTGTATATTTATAATTAATATTTAAATTTTAAACATTTTAAGTATTCAAATAGTTTACATGTCATTACCTACAAGTTTATTATTTATCGGTAATAACAATACTACTTATACATGCTAATTGACATTAGAACTTTGTACCTAAGTATATATATATTGTTTGAGTCAATAACTCGTAAACTAATTTAGGAAAAAATGTTATGAGATTTTTTGTTCAGGTGAAATGTGGTGTTTAGTCCTTTAAATTATATAATGTATCATTTAATCATTTTTATTATAAAAGATGAGTTAGTTAAGGATTTTTGATAATTATAATACATATTTTATTATTAATTTTAATAATAAAATAATATTCAAAAATTAACAAATATCATTGATTAGTATTTTTTTCATAAATAAAAGACTAAAATCATCTTTTATATTAAAAGAGACTAAATAATACTTCTTGTTTAAATAAAATGATAAATTTAACCTTTCGTTATTTTAATAAGATAAATTATTTTAAGAAAGTCTAATTATTGTGAATAAAAAAACGTTGACAAGAACTCAATATTATAACATTTGTTTAAAAAAATCAAATCACGAAAATATATCAAATAACTAGTAAATATATTATCTTAGTAAATAAATTTCATATCCCATGATTATTGTATAAGGTAAAAAAAATGTATTTATAACTCATTGTTCTATCTTTCTATCGCTTAATTTGAACCTTAAGTTTCCATTAAAATTATAAAGACAATGTTTGTTGTCTATAGGTCGAGACAATGTATTAAATCGAATATATGTTTTTATTTAATTTACCCATTGCTAACGAGTGTTATCACAATCTTTTCACCATTCTACACCGCAATGACATAATCAACGTAATCCTATCATATCATTTTAATCCTTAAATTTTAAAGTGTAGATATTTAAAGTTGGAGATGAAAATAAATTACTTTAACAACATGCACAAATATATATATATTAGTTTAGTGCAAATAACTCAAAGTGGGTATGAAAACATTATTTTAATAATTATGACAAAAAGATAAAATAATAATCACGTTACATTTTTTGTTTTATTGGAGCTCAAATGCATTTAATTGATCTTGGGCTAATTTATTTCACCAGCATATGGTTCTATTGTAATTTGTTGGCTTAATAAGGAGGAAAATGATAGTTGAATGAATGCTATTTATACTCAATTCTCAACTCTTTTAGGACACGCCGTCTCAATCGCTTACTTCTTTTTTCGTACCTTTGATTCCTTTCTATCTTCTAGGTTTTCTATGATTTCTTTGGTAAACTATTGGTTTTCTTAAGAAATGGTGTGTGATGAGTAAATGTATCTAATAGTTTTGTGTCTTTGGGTGTTTTTATTTGTGTACTAGTTTTATGAGTCTTGTAACTTGTAACTTTGACTCATTATATTGGATTGTTCTTTGTCCTCTTTCATAGATTAATAAAACTTTGTGCAATATTCTTTATTTGCTTTACTTATTTATTTGTGTTATCATTTTTACGTGTGAATTGCGAGATTATTCGTTCGAGTTTTTAGTGTTAGTTTTAAATGAAATGCATAGATTCACAACAATCAAGTATCAGAGCTAAACTTTTTGTATTCTGGTGAGTCTCTTGATACATTTAGGACTCATTGAGGTTTTAAAAGTGTTTTGTGTCTTTCTAGCTTTCTTGAAGTCTTGAAAACCCTAAGATGATCTAAAAAATCAATTTCATGGATCCCTATTAGGTTTTCTTGTTGAGTCTTGTTATTGGATTCCTCTTACGGTTTATGTTAATATTTTTGTCGAGTCATGACCCCTTTAATGAAGTACCATATAGGCCCATTTAATGGCTCTGATGACTTTGTTTTTTTTGAAAAAGAAAATGAAAGACCTGTTAGTACAAGAGGAGATATAGGATGCCCTAAATGTCAATGACCTCCTTGATAAGGCTATTGAAGAAACTAAGAAAAAGGTGGAACAAAAAGCATTTTTTATGTTGCTAACAATTCTCTTACCCAAGTTACTTAGAGAAATCTTTGAACAAACAATCATTGCTTCGGTAGTATCTAAACTTTATGATTTGTATCTTAAAAAGTCATTGTCTGGTAAAGTTTACATAATACATAACTTTTACACATTTAAGATGTAATAGTCTAAGAATCTTAAGCAAAATTTGGATGATTTTAAAAGATTAACTAGCGATCTAATTTATATTAACCATAAAATGGAAGATGAAACTCAATATATTATTTTATTAAACTATATGCCTAAAAAATATAAAGAAATTAAATCTGGTATATGTATGGTAGAGATGAATTAACTCTTGATATGGTCACTTCAAATTTGAGGTCAAATGATTTAAAAAATAAAGACCACTAAAGATCCTATGTAAATGATAAGTTATATGCTAGATTTAGGTATGAAAAGAAAGAGAAAGGGAATATAAGGACAGGTCTAGAGTTAGATTAAAGTCTAAGATTAAGAAACTAGTTAAATGCTACCACTGTAAGAAGGAAGGTCACTTTAGACATGATTATCCTGTGTTGAAGGCCAAAAGTTAAGATGGTGAGGGCTCTAGTAACAATAGTGATATTAACTTAGTCTCTAAGGACTATAAAAGTTTAGAGTTGCTAGCTATAAGCTCTAAAGGTAAGAGAGTTAGTGAGTTTTAGAATCAAGGTGTACTTTCTACATGAGTCCAAATAGACATTAGCTTACAAACATGGAAGAGTGTAACCTAGGTCAGGCTCTTTTAATTAATGATTATGAATGTCAGGTTAAAGGAATTGGGCAAATTAAAGTGTGTCTAGATGATAGGACTGAGAGGACTCTTAAAGATGTAAGGCATATACCTTAGCTTAGAAGAAACCTAATATCACTAGGAGTTCTAGATACCCTAAGATACTCTATTAGGATAGATAAATGAATTATGAAGGTTATTAGTAGTTCATTAGTATCGCTTATGATAAAGAAATTTAATGGGCTTTATATTTTGTTAAACAGTGTAAGAAAGAGTATAGGCATAATGGCCTTTATTTAGGAAGAGGACTTAGCTATACTATGGCATAATAGGTTAGGGCATGTTAGTGAAAAAGGTTTAGGTTATTTGTTTAAATAAGGTGTTCTTGGTGATAAACCCTTAGGCATTTTGAGGTTTTGTGAACATTGTGTGTCAAGAAAACAAACTAGAGTTAAGCTTAGTAAATGTAGTCATACCTCTAAGCATAACCTTCACTATATCCACTCTGATTTATGAGGTCTTTCATCCACTAAGTCCTTAGGTAGTTCTAGGTATTTCCTATCTTTTATAGATGATAATTCTAGGAAAATATGGTTGTATTTTCTTAAGTCTAAAGATGAAACTTTTGACACTTTTAAAATTAAAAAAAAAACCTAGTTGAAAAAAAATTTGATAGAGAGATAAAAGTTTTTAGGACTAACAACAATTTGAAATTTTGTAATTAATCTTTTGATTCATTATGTAAGGAACATGGTATCATGAGACATAGAATTATTGCCAAAACTCCACAATGAAACAAATTGACTGAAAGAATAAACATAACCATTCTTGAACGAGTCAGGTGTATGCTGTCCTACTCTGGTCTCCCAAAACCTTTTGGAATGATGCTGTTAATAGAGCTACCAACTTAATCAATATATGTCCATCCTTTGTCTTAGATTTTAAAACTCCTAAACATGTTTGGTCTAAATAATTAATTATTTATGGGAATTTGAAACTATTTAGTTGTGTTTCTTATTGTCACATTAAAGAAGATAAATTACATCCTAAATCACTGAAATGTGTCTTCTTAAGATACCTAAATTATACCAAATAATACAAACTTTAGTTCCCTAACTTTAAGAAGTGCATTCTTAGTAGGGATGATGTGTTTAATAATAACCAAGTATACCAAAATATCATTAGAAACAATAGCCATGTAAGTGATGATAAAATTGAGGTAGAGACGAGTGCAAACCCTCAATATAATACAAATGTATCTGGGAATAAGGTGGAGGCACTTACCATCCCTCAAATTGATGATACATATACTACACTTACAATAGATGCTGAGGTTGTTGATGTGCCTCTTTTTGAAAGAACAGACTTAACAACCTATAAATTGGCTAGGGATAGGCAAAAGAGATGCATATCTCCTCCCTAAAGGTATGATAGTCTTAATCTGGTTTCTTATGCATTATATTTTGCTATTTATGTTGACGATACTAAATGAAAATCTTTTGCTGATACCATGAATTGTTTTGATTATGATAAATGGTACGATGTTGTGTGTGATGAAATGAATTCCTTTAACATTTGAATTCTTATTAAGAAACCTGATAATGTTAAGTTAGTTGGTTCTAGATGGTTGTTCAGAAAGAAAGAAGATATTCAAAGTTAAATTTTATAAAATATAAAGCTAGACTTGTTACATAAAGATTTTCTCAAAAGAAATGTGTCGATTATAATGAAGTGTTTTTTCCTGTTGTTAGATTTACCTATATTAGAATTTTAGTATCCATAGTAGCTCATTATGACATAAATTTAAAACAAATGGATATTAAGAAGATCATTGTATGTTTTGAAACAATCCCATAGATAACATTATACGAGATTTAATAGTTTCATACTTAGTATTAGTTTTGAAAAATGTAATTATGAAAATTGTGTGTATTTTAGAATGCATAATATCTCTGATTCAATTGACCTCTTATATTATGTTAATGATACATTAATTGCAAATAAAATTAAATCTAAAATTTTATAACTTAAAACTAAATTAAACTATGAGTTTAAAATGAAAGACTTAGGGCATGCTAGTAAGATACTAGGCATGGATATAAGCAGAAATCACAAATCTGATACTCTATATGTTTCATAAATATTTTATTTAGAAAACGTATTAGAAAGGTTTTCAATCTATGATTCACAACATGTTAAACTTCCTCTAGGTGCACATTTTGACTTATCTTTGCATGATTGTCCTAACACTACTCAAGATATTGTATATATGTCTAAAGTTTCATATTCAAGTGTTATAGGATTTGTTATGTTTTCCATGGTTTGCACACAATCTAATTTAACATACGCTGTGAGTATTATGAGTAGATATATGTCAAATCTTGGAAAAAAATATTGGTTGGGAGCTAAGTGGATTTTGAGATATATAAAGAGCACTCTTGATATTGGTTTAATCTTTAGTAAATGACTAATTAGTTATCTAGTTATGCAAGGTTATATTGATTTTGATTATACAAAAGATAACGATAAAAGAAGGTCATTGTCTAGATATTTGTTCACTATATTTAACAACTTAGTGAGTTGTAAAATGTAACCTGTAATCTCTCGTAACATTGTCTACAATTGAGGTAGAATTTGTAGCCAGAACAAAAACTATCAAAGAAAGTCTATGGCTTAGAAAGATTACCAAGAAATTGAACATTTTCATTGATAATGCACCAAGAATAGTGCATTATGACAGTCAATCAACCATCAATCTTTCAAAACATCATGTGTTTTTATAATAGATTTCAACATATTGATGTAAAATTTTATTTCATTAGAGATATTGTAACATATAACTTGGTTAAGTTAGAAAAGTTAATTACTGAAGATAATCCACTTTGCATTTGTTGTCAAAGTAGAGATTTGTTAGTTTAGTGCCACCTAAGTCAAAATAGGCATTAGAGAATGTAGGGATATTTTAGTAATTGTGGGAGAAAGGTAAAATAGTAACCTCATTACACTTTGTCTTATATGTGCTCATATGCATTTAACTGATCTTGGACTAATTTATTTCACTCGCACTCATCACTGGGCTTTTGGACCCTTGGCTTAGTTGTAATTTGCTTGCTTAAGGAGAGAAAAAACAATAATTGAATGGATGCTATTTATACTCTCCTTTTAGCCCTTTTAAGTCACGCCATCTCACTTGTTTCCTTCTTCTTTCTCGTGTCTATAGTTTCTCTCTATCTCTTAGGTTTTTTTTTTTGGTTTCTTTGGTAAACTCTTTGTTTTTTGAGAGATAATGTATGCGTGTGTAAATGTACCTAGTAGTGTTACATTTTTAGGTGTTTGTTTCCATGTGTATTAGTTTTACAAGTTGGGACCTATAACTTGTAACTTTGGTTGATTATAGTGGATTGTTCTTGGTCCCCTTCAATGGATTGGGGTGTTAGTATCCAAATTATGTAAATTTTTGTGCAATATTCTTTATATGATTTATCTATTTGCTTGTGTTATAATTTCTTTATGTGAATCACGAAACTATTTATTTCATTTCTTAGTGTTATTTTGTGATGAGATCGTAGATTCCCTACAATATATTTCTCTTTTTTTTATGTAAAACAATTTAAATAAAACTAGTTAATTAAAAGATAACTGAGGAGTAACCAAAACTAAAACAATTTGAACCATGGATGAAAAATAACGATATTAATAGAAATATTATAACTTTAATTTTTTTGAAAATATTTAAAATATAATTGATACTTATAAATATTTGAAGATAATAATAGAAATCATAATCTATAACTACTTTCAAAATTTTACTATTTTTTAAAATACGAAAACAAATTATAATAGATTAATTAAATTAATATTTTTTATTTAGTGACTCAAATATTACATAAGATATACATATATAATGCAAACATATTATGACTAATATTATTTTTGCATATAAAAAAATAATTATTTTAATTTTGTTATATCTATAATTAGATTGAAATGAAAGAAAAAGTGAATAATACAGCATACAATTATTTGAAAAATAAGAATTATGTGCATCATAAATAAAAAATAAAAAATACCATGAGAGAATAGAAAAAGATAATTAAAAAATTATGTAACTAATTATCTATAAATGAATAATGAATTATAAGTTATAATTAAATATTAGTAATTAATTAAATGTAAAAATTTATGAAAAACTAAAATGGATTTCCTTTAATATTAACTTAAATCATAAGGTAAATTAATAAATATATCAATTAATTATTATAAAAGTTGCAAACATATTATTTAAATTTAGTGGGTTTCAAATGTAGTATTAAATTACCATAAATATTACAAAAATATCATTTTAGTGTAATTTATGGTAATTCAGTACTATATTTATAACACAAAAAATTAACATTTGATATTTTTATAACACTTATGGTGTTCAATGCTATATTTATCACGAAAAAATTAGATCATATATTTATAAATTTAATAATACTTCAATATTATATTTATCAATTTATCTTAATTTATAAGATAATAAATTATGTACGGGTATTTTTAAGTTGATTAAAAAAAATTAAAATCGATATTTTTCATAATTTAAAATTTTAGAAAATTACAAAAAAAATTAAGAAAATATTGAGGAATTTTTTGGAAGATATTTTGAAAACCTCATGTTCATATAAATACCCTCATTTTATAAAAAATTCTATGAAAATATCCAGATATTTCGTCCATAAACATAAGTCAAACTTAAGTAAAAGTTATCTGCGTGAGTGCATGAAAGACACTTCAGTATGAAACAGGGGGATATTTGTTGTAAAATGGGTTCTTGATATGCCAAAGTTTAGAACTGTTTCAAAGAGTGCCAAGGTTTAGAATAGACACATTAAAACTAACATGCATGTTTGCAACTTATTTTGAATTTTGGTCTTGTGTTAGAAATTGAACGATTTTGTAAATTTGTACAACGATTTTGTTACAAACTATATACTTAACGTTTCGTGAGTATGGAATGCAATTATAGTCGATTATGATTTTGATTGCTATGTTTGATTTTTGATTATTTTGATCGTATTCGTGATCGATTTTGATTGATTTTGTTGTGAATTGAAATTCACACCATCATAAATCACACCGCCATCATCAAATTAGAACCAAACAGAAATGGCACGGTTGATGAGGTGACCATAGAAGTAAGAGGTAGTGGATGATGCTGCTAGAATTAATCTTACTACTCTGTTTAGATATACCGTACGTAAATTGTTGGGATTGTTTCATTTTTAGAGAAAAAATTTAAAAATAAATTAAGATAATTAATTTAACGTGTGAATTTCTTAAAAAATTTATCTATTTATAGAATATTATATGTATATATATATATATATGTTGATTACATAAAATGTACACATACATATACATGATATGTCATAGGGGTACAAATGGTAAAAAGTGATATATATATATATATATATATGTTGATTACATAAAATATACACATATATGAGATGTCAGAGGGGTACAAATGGTAAAAAGTGATATATATATATATATATATATATGTTGATTACATAAAATATACACATATATGAGATGTTAGAGGGGTACAAATGGTAAAAAGTGATACATTTTATGGTTTAAGGTTGACCATAGCTTGAGTTGGTGGTCAACCTTATAGGTAGCATGGTTTCCTCGGATGTGTCTCTCTTTTGTTGGTGCGTTATGAGCGTGGGGCCAGGTAGGTAATTTGGGATAACTTGTCTTACGGCTCGGGTTGTTGACTAGACTTGGGCTGTTAGATGTGTCGTGCTCTTGGTCGATCCATATGTCCAAACATCTAATCCCCTTACTCTTTTAGCTTGAGCTCTTGACTTAGATGTACGAGTAATCTCGGGCATTAGTTATGAACCGTTCAGCTCTCTTAATAAATGCATATCAGTTGATTGGACATGGGTCTCTATATAAGAAGGTGCCTGAGTTGAGCCTTTTCACTATTTCTTGCACATTAGACAAAAAGTTAGAGAGAAAATGCTATATCGCCTTAGTTCAAGCCGTATAAAAATTTTCAATTTAGCCGTAAGAAATAAGCTCAGCATAGAGCTTATTTGATCTAGTTTTAAGAGTGCAACACTTCGAGTCTAACACTTTTATGCTTTCTTTTCAAGTTGGTTTTAAAGAATCATTTTCCTTTCTTTTCAAACTCGACCCTAGGTAATATCTTCTTCTTGTGTCTTACCCCCTCTTTTATGTTTTGTGATATTTTGTAACGACTATGCATAAAGAAGAGACCTCAGGCTCGTGCTCCTAAGAGAGCATACAATACCCTAACGAAGTGATGATGTAGGTTCTTCTACTAAACCAAACCCTTCAAGTGATGAAAGGTAATCTCAACCTTAGCCTTTTACCTCTGCCCCTCCTACTCAGGCCATGCCATCTATTAGGTTAAATGTGCCCTAGAATCAAACCTCAGTGGCTAGGCCATGGAGAAAAAAAAGAGAGGAGCATAAGGGTTAGGGAGTCCATAGGCCATACTAAGGGTTGGTTGGCCAAAGTTAAGACCAATGGTTTATCACAATTGGATAAGGAGAGGTTGGGGAAAACATATGACATCCCTAACTCGGTGGAAATAATAATTCTAGTGGCAGGGTATAATGAAAGCAAGCCTCCCCCAGCTGGATAGACGATATTTCATAAGAAGGCTCTATGGTTAGGGGTCAGGTTTCCCTTAATCCTTTTTATAAGGATATTTTTGGCAAGGACTCACCTCGCCCAAGGTCAATTGATGCCCAATGGCTGGAGGTATATGCTCTACCTCACAGTAATATGCTAGGATCTCTGTTTGGATTTAGAAATGCTCGAGTTTAGCAAAGTCTATGTCCTGAAATAGAACCCAATAAACTCGATGTGGGTGTATATGTTTGTGAAGTAGGACATAGGTATAAATGTGGCCCTTTTTGAGAATGAGAAGAACTGGAAAGAATATTCTTTAATGTCTTAGGTCAGTGGGAATCTCCAACCAATGAAACCAGGTTGATTAGGAGCACTTAGAATAAGGTCATGACAAGGAACATAGGTTCCTTCATCATGACCTTAACATTGGATGCAAAGAACCATTTGGCTGATATCTAGAACTATCTATCAGAGAAGACCTCATGAAGGCATCTATTAAATACCCCATGTTTTGTCACATGTGGACTAATGAGGCACGGTTCAGTGGATCCCCCTATCAGGATTTTCCGTAAGCCTAGAGCTCTTCCCAAGCATAGAACCTCTCCCACAGGTTATAAGGGTAGGTTTGAGGTGGTTCCTGACGATGGTGAACCAACCTTTAGATTTGGAACATTTCTTTCCTTTTTTTTGATTGATTGGTGTGACCTCGTTATATTAACAACTCCTCGCCTCTTGTTTTTACAGATAATTTGGTGTTCGATGTTGATGCTTTCCTAGCTCGGCTTTAGAGTAGGGCTCCTTCTCAGAGGATTAGCTTTCAAAGAACTACACCTCTTGTGCAAGGGAAGGAGTCCTATAAAAGGAGGAAGATGAGCAAAGAGGGCCTCTCTACATCCTCCAAAAAGAAAAATAAAATTACTATGGACGAGTCTGTGCTCAAGCTAGAGTCAATAAATATCTTTGAGCCCTTACCAGCCTCTTTGGGTTGACACACCTCTCCCATTCCCTACTCGGCTCCCCCAGCATCTGCTCAGCCTATAAAGGATTCCCAAAAAGGGAAAATCTTAGTCAATGATCTTACGACCGATGTGGATGGGGTGGCTTTATGTCGGAGCATGGCACCAGAGCAACTCAACCATTATGTGTGTCATCTTCCTGTTATGGTGCATGAGATGCAACTCGGTGCCATATTTGAGGGAGAGAAATTAGAGGTTATAATCGGTTGCCCGATGTACCAGGCATGCCACTATCTTCTTTCTGTGCACGCTTTTATTTATTATGAATGTATATTTGTGATTTTTGACCTCGCGTCATCTGAATTTTTTAGGTGTGGCTACTCTTTAGGTTGAATAGGACCTGAGGTATAGAGAGATTGAAACGTGAATTTTCTAAGGAGAAAGAGAAGCATGCCTTGACCTGGTCCAAGTACGTGTTATTGCTAGTCAAGGCCACTAAATGGGAGGGTGAGGCCATAGATAAGTTAGAGAAACTAACCAAGGCTATATCTGAGCTAAATGACTACGTGAGACGTGTGGCTGAGCTCGAGGAGGCTAAGGAAAAGCTTGAGGCCAATATCACAAAGTAGTCGAAATAGAAGACAAGGATAAACGTGAGCTTGGTGCTATGGTTTAGTAGCTCACCTCGAGCTTAGAAATTGGGTATGGGCTAGCGATGGTTGATAACTGTATTTTATATAGTTATTTTCATCAATTTTAGTAATGATAATTGTTATGTTATTTTAATATTTAGTTAATTTTTGTTAAATAAATTAATATTTTCGTTTTATGTGCTAAAAATACATTTTTAATAAAATTAAATAATTTGTATCGAAAATGTACTTAATTTCATATTTTTTTGTCCAAAAATATAATTTCAAATAAAAGAGTTGTTAATTGCAATTTAAAAAAGTTAAAAATATAATTTAAATTAAAATCAGGCTCAATTTCAATTATTAAAAGTTTAAAATTTAATTTAAATTACCAAAAGGGCTGTATTGCAATTAAACAAAGTTGAAAATGTAATTAATAAAAATTGAATTTTCTGCGCAGGAGAAGAATTCCACTCGCATCATTCAACGCGTCCATCACGCACCGTTCGATCATTAATTCAACGGTCCAGATTTGGCGAGTACAACCAGACGAGGCAAAATCGCGTGTAGAATCTTTCGCGTTCGGCTGCGTCAAATGTGGCCCCACGTGTCGCGCAGCCGCCGTCAGAATGGTCCCACGTCGGCCGCGTAGATTTCCCGATGGCATCGCCGACCGTCGGGGATCTCTTGAACGGTCCCGTATTGCTCATGGAACCAAGCCGTCTGCCGCACCGAACCGTTCGGTAGCACCGTGCGTGACGCAGTTAGCTGCAGTAGCAAAGACGCATCCTCGCTTTTACTCTTATTCTCCGCCACGTGTCCCACTAATATTTAAGCAAATCACGTTCGACACGTGGTATTTTACATAACGCGCACGACCGCTGATCACGCCCGTTTCTAGCCGTTGCCTCACTTTTTTCGGGCACCCCAATCCCGCGTGCGCCGTTCCTACGTGCACCGCTATTGTTCACCCAACCATACGCTACTGCGGCCTGTGGAATCTCGCAGCACGAATCGCATTTTTGACACATGGCACGACAATGAATAAAAAAATGCAGACTGCCCTCCGCTTTCACGCGTGAATTAATTAATATTTTTCGATAATGTAAAATCGATACGCGTGATTTTTTTGTTTTTCGATAAAAATTATTACGCTTGCTTTTTGATAAAAAAATAAAATAAAAATGTAATATTTTTAGATGTATTTTTTAGCTATAAATAGTGATGTTATGACAGTAGCTGGGAGTTTTTTTTTAGTTTAGAATTTTTTGGTGTTCGCTGGGATCACAGAACACGCAGAAGCCATTTTTGGCTTTTTGTCAGGTTCCTACGTGTGCCAAATATTTTCGTTTTTCTTGATGTTTTAATTTTCCTTATTTTTCATCTTATTTTTTTGAATCATTGTAATTTTAATTTTAATTTTTACTAAGTAATTTAATTTTTCTAGGGTTGCATTTGATCTAAATTCTGAAAGTTTTTGATTTTAATTATTTTTGATAGATTTATAAGACGTTCGATTTGTTCATTCTATTTTGTGCTTAATGCTTTTTGATTATTTACTTAATTTTATCAAAACGATTTGCAGGCATAAAAATAAACTCGAGAAAGGCATTTTTGTGGTATATCGTCAGAAATAATGACATACGTATGGATGGATGATATGAATATACCCTAATCAGATGCGTGGCCATTCGAGAACTTAGAACTTAATGAATCTTATTAAATTTAATTCTCATAGAGATATAGTGAATTAATTTAACGAGATGTGTTTATACGGAGTTTCAAGAGATGTATGAATAAAAAGAAGTTTTCGGTTGACAAATTAAATGTACTAAAAAATATAAATCCAAAGAAAATAATATGATTGGAGTGGATTAGTTTGGTGAAAAATTGCAATCCTAGAGTTCTCTTATTTTATTTTTAAACCTTTTCTTAATTAACGATTGTTTTGGATAAAATCAGAAAGATACAATTTTAGTACTCAACAAACTATAGTACAAATCTCCGTGGGAACGATACTCTACTTACAAATCTTTATTACTTGTGACCGTGTATACTTGCACGATTTCTGTGTGTTGCAAAACACACAACAATGGTCTCTTTTTAAAAGAATGCTGAAAAGAGAGACCTAGGTGAGTATTATTACCAAATTTTAAACATCATGGTCACTCCTTATTACGCACCTATCTAGCCCTACAGTGAGGGCCAAAATGTTGGGATTGATCCAATTTTTTGATAGAGAACTTAAAGAAAATTCAGAGTAATTGGTTGAATGTGTGGATTCCTTAAGACATCCATCTATTTTTAGATCATTATACGTATATATGTCAATTACATAGGATGTATGTATAGATGGTATTGCAGATGGGTACAAATAGTAAAAAGTGATACATTTTATGGTTTAAGGTCGATCTTATAGGTAGCGGTTCCTTCGGATGAATATCTCTTTTGTTGCTACATTGCGAGCACGGGGTCTGGTAATTCATTTAAGATGACTCATCTTACAGTTCAGATTGTTGATTAGACTCGAGTTGTTAGATGGACCTGGCTCTTAATCGGTTCATATGTCCAAACAATTATTATTTTGATAATGAGCTATTTTAATGCAATAAATTATTTAATAGTTATGTATAAGTGTTAATTTGGATGTATAGGCTTATAAACCCACTTTCATTTCGAGCAAAAGGGAAACAATATCATTTTCTCAATATAATGGGATCTAATGATTTAAGAATTATAACACGTATGTACCATCCCATGTCATAGACTGTGAATGATTACATTAGATATTTGTTGGTGGGTGCTCCTAACATTTCACATGTCTATCATCAACATGATTTGCAAATATGCTTATTAAAGTTTTGATACTTATACCATGTTCCTTGGATTGGACTATTAAGTTTTAATGACATTTTTGGTGAGTTAGAGTTTGTCATTTTGTATATAGTTTGAGAATTTATTATATTTTAATGTATGCTATTGTTATTTTATTTTGAATCTAATCATATAAATTTATATATCTGGTTCATATTGATTTTACATAATTGTTGAGACTCAATATCTTATAGAGAGAGATTAGATAGAGATGCATGTAAAGGGCTCAATGTATGGATCCTCTTGAGTGGTCAATCTATTTATAGCACATTTATGGGTACAAGTGTCAGCTATACAATGTGTACATGTGACTACATGTCAGGGGGCATGATTAGACTAAAGTACAATGTGTCAGAGATCCAGGTCGAGTATTACTCGTGTTGTCAATGAGCTCGTGCTATACTCGAGCTCGTGTTGTTCTTGGGCTCGGTCTGTCTAAGGCTCGATCTAACATTGGGCTTGTTTTTCCTAACGCCCGATCTAACATTGGGCTTGGGTAGATTACTAGGTCTACTCCTTGGGTCGATCTGAATGTCCAAAAATCAAGTACTCCCACATTCTTTTAGCTCAAGCTTTGGTTATAGGTGGAAGAGTAAACACCGGGAACAGGAAATGAACCATTCGACTCCCACTATAAATGTGTTTCAATTGATTGGAGAGAGAAATCCAATGCCCTTATATATAGGGGTGCTTGGGGTGGGACTTATTATTGCTTACCTGCAAAATTGAGAAATAGTGATAGAAAACACTCTTTTGTTTCTTTTTGAGTGGTGAAAGATTTTTAGTTCGGTGGTAAGAATTCAACTTGCACTATAATATTCTCTATTCGTCTTTTTCCCATTCAAGCATTGAGAACCTAACGATTTGCTACTTGCTTTTTAGGTCGGTTTTTAAGAGGAAATATTTCTTTTACTTTCAAGTCTTCTTTAGGTAATCTCTTTTTCTCGTACCTTATCACCTGCTATTTTTTTGGCTTTATTTATTTTCTTTGTAGCTTTTATAAAAATGAAAAGAGAAGAGACATCAGCTTTTGGCTCGTGCTCATGGGAGAGTCCCCAGTATTCTAGTGAGAGCTCAGGTTCTTCTAATGAAATGCATCGGTCTATACCACAACCATCTACCTCTTCCCCCCACAGCTAGACCACACCGACTGTGAAATTGAGCATGCCTCGTACTCAGATTTTAGTATCTAGGAAATGAAGGAGAAAAAATAGGAATATAGGATCTAGCGAGCCGACAGGTTGCGTTAAGGGCTAGGTGGTTGTTCCTAAAACTTGTGGGTTGTTGCCCCAGGATGAAGAGAGAATAAGAAAGATCTATGATATCCCTCCATCAGTTCAGATAATGATTCCTTCTCAGGGAACACGTGATAGTGATGCACCTCCAATTGGGTGGACTGTTTTCCATGAGAAAGCTCTATGGCTGGGGGTAAGGTTTCCTTTGTATCCTCTCATCAGGAGATTTTTGGTTAGGACGCAGCTTGCACTAGGGAAATTGATGCCTAATGGGTGGAGATATTTGCTCTACCTAACACACTTCTATGTCAATAACTCAGGGTTAATTTGGAGATGGAAGAGTTTCATGAGGCATATATTTTGAAACAAAACACCATAGACCTGAAAAGGGTGTATATTTTGGTGAAGTAGGATCGTGGGGTGAACGTGTCGCTCCCTTAAAATGAGAAAAATTGGAAAGAATATTTTTCTATGTTTCAGGTCGGTTGGAGTCCCCCACAAGTGATACTAGATTGGTAAGATGTGTCTGGAATGATACTAAGGTCGTAATTAGAAATATGGCCTCTCTAATCACGACCTTGAGAGGTTGGCTGATATCCAAAACTATCTTCCTAAGAAAATGAATTGGAGGACTCTTTTGAATACTCTGCATTTTTTTATGTGTGGGTTAATGAGGTATGGTGCCATAGAGCTTCCTATTAGGTTAACTCATAAACTGCAAGATTCTTTTAGTGCTCGGGCTTCTGTTAAACGTAGGACTCCTCCTACATATTTTGTTGATGATTTGAGGTGGTGGTGGAAGATGGTGACCATTAGTTTCTCTATTTTGTTACCTTATTTGCACCCCATATTTTTTAGGTGCTCAACCCGTGTTATTTTTCTATTTTGTAGATCCCATGGATTTGACCAATGACCAAATGTTTTTTCGAATGAAGAGAAAGGTGACATTTGGAGGAATCGGTTCACTAACCTATGCTTGTCTTTCTCTTGAAAGAGGATCCTCAGTGGGTAATAAGAATGGTAAATCCTTTCATGGAGGTCGTACCTCTTCTCTAAAGAAGAAAAAGAAGAAGGTTAGTGCCAATGAAACTACCTTTGTCCCTGAACTTGTGAATGTTTTTCCTCCTTTGCGAGAGAAGCCCGGGTCCTCAACTCCCCTTACTAGCTCCAATGAATCTGGCAATCCTTTAAGGGATTTAAAGAGGGGGAAGGTTATTATTGAGAACCTTACTGCTGGTGCTGATAGGGTCATACTGAATTAGACCTCGGCATCAGAGTGCCTTGATAATTGTAGGAGCCAAATCTCAATGGATGGGTGCAAGGAGTAGCTCCTGGCTATTTGTGAGGGGGCCGATGTTGGTGAGATCATTAGCCATCAGCTATGTGAGGTGTGCTATATTTTTGTTTGTAATATTCAGCGCATTGTAATGTGAGCTCAATTTTTGTTTGCTTAACCTCTTTACTTTTTGTGTATAATTAATCCTGATTTGTGAATTTGATAGAGCTCACAACGTGGGCTATTTAAAGTCCGAGCTAGTTAAGGATAAATAGGCTCATGCATCATTGTGCTTGAAATACACCGTTCTGCTTGCGAGAGTAGAAAAATGGGAGAGCGAGACAATTGATAGGGAGGAGAAGCTAAATAAGGATATCTCCGAGCATAATACCTGTGTACGGTGAGTGACCAAGTTGGAAGAGGGGGCAAGGGAGGTGGACAGACAAGTTGAGGTCTCTATCGAGGAGGTGCGGTGTTAAGCCAAAGCCGACGTGGATGCTATGGCATAGAAGCTCGAGTCTAGTGTCGAGAAGGCATATGAGTTGGCGATGGAGACCTTTAAGATGGAGGCCAAAAATGATGATTTGGGTGAATGTTACTATCGCATTCTGGATATCCCCGTTACATCGCCCTATAATCGAGCCTACTCAGTTGAGGAGGAGAGGGAAGGATTGGGCTCCTTTGGTGGTGAGGATGGCCTTGAGGTTCCTAGGGTAGGGTCTGTTGATCCTTGAGTATTTTGTTTTATTACTCTTATTTATTTTTATTTTTTTGTATATTTTATTTTGAAAGCTCAATGTATTTTTGGTTTGTATAGATGTGAGCTGTTACTTTGTACTTGTGAATGATTTTGAAGAAATGAGTTAATTTTTCTATTTATTGTGTATTTATGATGTTGACCTACCTTTTATCATTTATGTACGAAAAAGAAAAAAAGAAAATAAAAAATATTATTTAATTTTCCTTTCCTATAAAAAGGGTTGGAGAAGAACAATTTGATTCACGTGTTTGGGAAAAAAATGGTATCAGTAACTTTTTTGCTCACGCAATATGGATTCTGATTAGACAAATAGGCAGTTAGTTCAGGCTTTTCATATTACCAATTGTAGGCTTGAGAACGAAGTTAATTTTCTTAAAGCCAAGGCCGTGAAACTTGAGCGTAATGCTAAAGAGATAATGTGTGAGCTTGCTGCTTATAAGGAGCAATTAATCCAAACCCAAGCTTGAGAAAAGAGGACCTTGGCTAGTATGGCCGCTCTTGTTGATAGAGAATCGCATTGGGCAAGTTTTTATATGAAGCGATCTAAAAGTGTTTTTCTCAAGGTTGTGGAGGTTACCTAGGATCTAGAGTGGGGGCTACTTTCCATGATGACCACGCACCCTGAACTTGTAATATATTCTCGTGAGAAGGTTGTTGAGACTTAGGTCAAACTATTACCTTTGGTTGAGGAAAATAGTGATCCAGATACAGGCCATGTGTCCAAGCACTTAAAGAGTTTGTAGTGTATTTATTTATTTAGTTTTGAATAAAGGCCAATATGAGCGATGTGTAATAATTAATGTTTTTTTTAGTAATGAACAATCAGAGTGGCATGTGTTAATGTATAATGCCTATTTGGGATAATGTAACTGTAAGATATTTAGTAGGATCTAGGTGACTGAACCTAGGTTTTGGTTGATTCCTAACCTAGTTCCTGACCAAGGTGCTCTATTTTTATTTTAACTGGTAAAGCGCTGACCTAGTTCCTGACCGGGGTGGGTCGCTCGCCCTCTTTAACTTGTTAAGTAGGGTGCCCTACCTGATTTATTTATCAGGTGTGCAGCCCCTAATGCCCATTATAATGGAAAAAAATTGACCTGATTCTTGACCGAGGTGCTTTTTTTTAATTGGTAGAGTGCCAACAAGCTCCTGACTAGGGTGGGTCGTTCGACCTCTTCAACTTGTTAGGGCACTTTACCTGATTTATTTATCTAGGTGCGTAGCCCCTGATGCCCATTGTAAGGGGAAGATCTTGTATAAATGATCAATTGATGCAAAAAAAATTATTTCATAGATACACGTCGTACGTCACTGTTACAAAAAAAAGATATATGGGTTAATACATGTGTTTTTAGAAATAGTATTTTTTTAAGTGTCTAGCATTCCAGCTTATGCCCTCCTCCTTGCCTTTTATGCTTTTCAATAAGTAAGCCCCTCCTAACATTATCTCCATTATTTGATAAGGTCCCTCCCAATTGGCACTCATTTTACCGACCATCCATTCTTTTTTGTTGGGGAAAACCCTTCTGAGAACCCAATCACCCCTAGAAAATGTTTTGAATCTCACAGTTTTATTGTAGTATTTTGATATTGTTCGATCACCCTTCTTAAAGCTTTATCCTTTTTTTCCTCCGCCAAGGTGAGCTTGACTGCTCTTCTTAACTCGTTTTGTTCCTCTATTAGGATTGATCTAGGAGTAGGGATTGTTACTTCGGTAGGTATGACCGCCTCGGTTCCATATACTAGGGAGAAGGGGGTCTCGTTTGTGCTTCCTCGAGGGTTTGTTCTAACAGCCCATAATGCTTTTGGTAACTCCCCCACCCATCTCCCTTTGGCCCTTTCTAACTTTTTCTTCAATAAATTGATGAGTAACTTATTGGAGACTCTACTTGACCATTAGCCTGGGGGTAGTAGGGTGTTGAGTAGCCTATCTTGATATTGTATTTGAGAGCGAATGCTTTGATTTTTTGACCCATGAATTTTTGCCCATTATCTGTAACGAGATCTTTGAGGAGACCGAATCGAAAAATTTTGGATTTCCATATGAATCTGATCACCTCCTCCTCTCGAATTCTTGCTAGGGATTTTGACTCGATCCATTTTGAAAAATAATCGATTGCAACCAAGGGAAAATTTTTCTAGCCCGTGCCTGTGGGGAAGGGCCCTACAATATCAAGTCCTCATTTGTAGAAAGGCCAAGGACTCACTACTCCCACCATAGCATTGAGGGGTGTGTGGGCTAGGGGGCCAAATCTTTGGCATTTGTCACATTTCTGAGAGTATTTAACACAATCGTTCAACATAGTGGGCCAATAATAACCCTGTCTCATAATTTTCTGGGATAATCTTCTACCATCATAGTGCGAACCGCAATCTCCCTCGTGTGCTTCAGACATTATTCTTTCATCTCCTTCTATGGCTATGCATAGGAGGCCGGGGTCGATTGGGGTTTTGCGGTATAGTTTACCTACCTCAATCATGTACCGGCCTACTTTAGCTTCAATTTGCTTCGCTATTGAGCGGTTTTCGGGTAGGTCCCTCTATCTAAGAAATTATAGATCGGAGTGTACCATGTGGTAGAGGGGTGGGTATCTATGCATCGGATCATTCTTTCGGCCTCTTCTATAGACGCCTCTTCCAGCACTATTACTGATACTACCCGATCTTGTTTGGTGTCCCTTATTGATGCCAATGTTTCTAAGGCATCGGCGTGATTGTTTTCATTTTGAGCTATTTGTTCTATCTTGAACTTGAGAATTTGGAGCACTCATGCTTTAATATCTCCAAGTATTTCTTCATTTTCCCGTCCCTTACATCAAACGTTCCCAGAGACCGATTGACTACAAGCCTGGAGTCACTACGTAGGGTAATTCTATATGCCCCTAACTTTTTTGCAGTCATGACTCCAAATATGGCAGCCTCATACTCTATGATGTTGTTGGTTGCCTGAAAATCAAGCCTGACTGTGTACTCAAAGCAGTTTTTGTCCTTATTTCTTATAATCACCCCTAGTCCTCTACCATTAAAGTTGTGTGCTCCATCTACAAATACCTGTCAGGTTGGGGCATTTGTTTATTCTACTATGCATACCTCTGCGGTTTCCATTGTGTCAACGACCTTAGGACCATTGGTGAATTCGGACACACCATGTCCTTTGATTGCCGCTCTAGCCATGTATCCGATGTCATACTTTCCCAGCTCTATGGCTATCTGGGCAAGTCTTCATGCAACCTCTGGTTTTGTTAATACATTTTTGAGAGGGTGTGAGGTGAGTACTATGATTGTGTGCAAGTAAAAATAATGGTTGAGCTTACGTGCAGTAATTTTAAGAGCGAAGGCAAGTTTTTCTATGATGGTTTGGGCCTCTGTTAAAATTCGGCTGACATAGTAGATGGGGTGTTGAATTTTGTTCCATTTTGTTATTAGCACGACACTGCACATCTCGTGTGTGATAGCCAAATATAGATAAAGAATCTCCCCCAAGTAGTGGGCTCGCTAGGATAGGGGGATTACTAAGGTATTTTTTGATTTCTTCGAAGGCCATGCTACAGTCCTTGTTCTAAAAGCCATTTGTGCTCTTTCTAAGCATCTTGAAGAAGGGAATACACTTGTCCATGCATTTAGAAATGAATTTGCTCAATGCCCCTATCCTTCCATTCAGTTGTTGTATACCCTTGAGATTAGTAGGTGGTTTCATGCTCACCAATGCCTGTATTTTGTCAGGATTGGCCTCGACTCCTCTTGTTGATACGAGATACCCTAGGAATTTTCTTGAAGCAACACCAAAAATGCATATTTTGGGGTTAAGTTTCATGCCATACCTTCGTATCACTTTGAATATCTCATGTAAGTCTCTAATATGGTTCAGAGGTTAAGTTGACTTAACCATCATATTGTCAATGTACACTTCCAAGTTCTTACCCAATTGCCTTTCGAACATTTTGTTGACGAGGCGTTGATATGTTGCACCTGAATTTTTTAGTACGAATGGAATTCTTGTGTAGTAGAACATTCCTTCTTCTATTATGAAAGAAGTTTTTTCTTCATCCTCGGGGTGCATTTTGATTTGATGAGGCATCAACCTAAATCTAGAAGAGGCATCTACCAACTGATCAATGCTTGGGAGGAGGAAGCAGTCCTTAGGGCATACCTTGTTTAGATCAGTGAAGGCTACGCACATGCGAGATGCACCGCACACCTTTTTTACTAGTACCACATTTGAGAGCCACGAGGGCATTTGACTTCCCTAATGACCCCTACCATTTTAAGGGCAACGACATGTTGTTTGATTGCCTCATTTTTCTCTCTATGGAATTTTCATTTCCGCTATTGGATTAGTCTGGCTTATGCTTCGACATTTAGTTGGTGGGTTATGACTCAGGAATCAATTCATGATATATCCGTAGGGGTCCATGCAAAGATTTTTGCATTGGCTTTTAGAAATGATGAGAGCTCCTCCTCAAGCTCTGTTGTTAAGTCGTCACCGATTTTCACCTTGTGGCCTTTTCCCTCCTTATCGGTTATGACATCTTTTACCTTATTTAGAAAGACCAGCCTTGTTATGATTTTATTCCTTGTTCACTTTGGGGGAAGGCCTTTTGGTGATTGCTATTTGGTGGTAGCTCTCTTCATTGTGGCATTATAACAATGCTTAGCATTCTCTTGATCTCCTCTCAACTCTTTGGGGCCTTCAACTGTGGGGAATTTGATTACCTGGTGGAAGGTGGATAAGACTACTTTCATGTTGTGTATCCAGGGTCTTCTGAGGATGGCATTGTAATGCGCTGGGGCATCAATGATGACAAAAATGGTCATTACTCTTACCCCTTTTGCCATGACAGGTAAGATCACTATTCCTTTTATGTAGGTGGTGTTGTCGTTGAATCCTACGAGAGGCAGCTTTGTTTTGATGATGTTCGTGTCTCCTAGCTCGAGAAATTGTTAGGAATAGAAGGCCTACTTAACTCCCAGTGTCAATCATTACCCATCGGACGTCACAAGACCCGATCCTCAGGGTTATCACCAGAGGGTCCTCCTGATGGGATGTGGTCTCATCCTTCTCCATGAAAGTTATTCTCATAGGGTATCTTGCTTTATCCAAAGCGTATATCTGGGGTGTGTTGTGCAGCTCCCTTGCAAATCTTTTGCGAGCATTATTGGAGACCTCGCTGACTCTTGGACGTCTATATATGGAGTGGATGGTTTTAATGTTGGGCCCCTAACAAGGCTCTTTTCCCGTGCTTGATGAGTATGTTGGTCAAAACATTCTTCGTTAGCCTTGGTAGCCTTCTCTTCTATCCTTATTTGTTGTGACGAGGTCTTTGCAATATCCTCTAGCCAACAATGGCTCCAATTCTCTTTTGAAGTTTTTGTAATCTCTTGTCTCGTGGCCTATATCTTTGTGAAAAATACACCATTTTGACACATCTCTCCCTAGAGTATTCATCTTGGGTGACCACCTAGTCTCGGGCTTCCTCTCCATCCTTTGTACAATCTGGGTTAAATCTACTTTTAAAGGAGGGCCCTTGAAGGGAGATAATGCTCTTCCCCATGTTTCCCTATTTTCTAGGCAGCTTTTTTTTACCACCTAGTTTCTGTTTACCAAGCAATTTCCTGCTTTCCTGTTGTTTACACCAAATCATTTGTTTCACTAAGTTTGGTGTGTTTAGTCCGGGCTCGTTCTCCTTTTTTCTTTGTATGGGGCTTGGATCAACTCTCCTCTCATTCGTCGACCTTTGGTTAGGCTAAGCTCCATTTCCAAGTTGATGAACTTTCTCGCTTCCTGATGAGTACTCAAAAAGTACTAAAATTACCATAATTTTATGCACATTAATTGATTAAAAATATATATATTTACATGATTTTATCATATATTTGTTTTTTTCGGAATCACGGGTACTTTTATAGTTTTTCAGGTATTTTTGCTTAAAAATGTAACTTAAAGACTCAAAGAGGAATACTTGGGGAAATACATCACAAAAATATTCAAAAATAAATGAGGAAAAGTCAACAAATATGGAAAAAATGGACAAAATGGATCAAAAATGTCAAAAAGGAGGAAATCGTGCCGCCTAGCTGCCCCGTCGCGTCGAGAAGCCGCGCGCAGCGCTCTAGCTTTCCATTCCGCATAGACCGCGCACGCCCTTGCCCCTTTCCATGCGTGCCCTGCTCTTGTCTACGCGCGCCGCTACCCATCTATGCCCCAATCCACGCGCGTCACCTACCCGCTGATTTCAGCTGACGTCATTTTCACCTACTATGCATTTTCTCCATTTTTTATCATTTTTTCACCCACTTTTTCTTCCCATCCTCACCTATAAATACCCCCATTCTCTTGATAACTAAACACACCTCAAAACACATCTTCTCTTCTCTTTCTTTCTCTCATTTCTTAGTTTTTAAGTTTTTCTTAGCTTTTAACTTTTCTTAGTTAGTTTCTCTTAGTTTTAGAGTTCTTCCATTTTTGAGAACTAGTTATGTTTTTGTAATTTATTTGCTTTTCGATTCAATAAATGGGAGTGCAAATTCTGTTTAGAGGTTTTCCAGCAACGGAAATAGCATCGAAATACTGTAAGGATTTTATTTTCTTTATAGTTATTTTTTATGCTTTATTCTTATATGTTATATTTAATTTGTCTGTGATAAAATTTAACATTACTGTCTGTTTGTAAACATGATATAATAATAACGTTGTTATGCTTGCGAAATATTAAATAAGTAAAAATCTCTAAAAAGAATTGATTTTATTTTTATTCAAGATTTTATATTAAGAATATTAGAAAGAAATATATTATTTTTCATTACAAACTTAAATCTGAATTTATATTTTCAGGTTTAGTTATCCGGTCTGATTTAGAGTAGTGCTCTTTTATTTATTGGTACAATCGCCCGGTAGTTAAAGTGAAGCTCTATTTCAAAAGTTTTTATAAAAATTATTATCTGAAAATGTATTAACAACATGTTTTCAGTAGTTGTTTTAAAACTTGAAAGTTATTACTTGAATAACTAAATTCTTAGGTTTAATTTGAACACATTTAATAAAGTTTAAACTTTTTAACCCCACCAAATGTGGTATTTAAATGGTTCATTTTCAATATCTTAGAAAAAGAAATTAATTTAATTAACTAAATTAGTTATCAACCCCACCCATATGTGTTAATTGATTTGTTTAGTTAACAAAGAATATCTAACCCCACCAAAGGTGGTATTCATACAAAAAAAGGGAGAATCAATAAATATCAATTCATATTTTTAATAACCTAAATAATATGAGCAAGCATAATTACTTAGTTATTATATCCATAAATACTCCATTATTATAAATGATAAAATTTGCATTAATGTTTATTGAATCTGTATCTATGCTTATTTTTATGTTCTTAGATTAAAAAACACAAAAACTCAAATATCGTGACAAGATGTTTAGTATTTAATTTCGTTTTTAAAAGTTTGAATAATAAATTAAAACCACATACATTCCTTTCTTAGATCGACCTTGGGAGTACACTTATCATTTTCTATGAAATGATTCGTGTACTTGCGAGAGTCTTATAAATATAAAACCAAAGTATTGGCATGATCGGCAATGTCGGTTTTGCTCAATAAGTTTTTGGCGCTATTGTCGGGAAAGAAATATCATTTTTAAATTATTTATCATAATTTTAAAAACATTTTGTGTTGTAAATAATTGTGATTTTTTTATTTTGATTAAAAAAACAAAAAAATAGCTAATAAAAAATAAATAAAAATAAAAAAATCAAATTTCAAATTTCATAAAAAAAAAATTGAAATTTTTTTTTGAAATAATTTTAAAAAAAACTTACCATTCATGAATAGTAAAATAATAATAATAATAATAATAATAATAATAATAATAATAATAATAATAAATTTAACTTTCAGAAATAAAAAAAAACAAAAAAAATTTAAATTTTAAAAAGAATAATAATTATAGCGTTAATAGTAAAATAATTTTGCAATTTGAAATTTGAAGTAAAAAAACTTAAATAAATCTTAAATAAAAATAATAAATTTTTTAAAAAAATTTAAAAAATAAAAAAATAAAAAACTTTTTAAGAAGCCTTTGCACCACGATTCTTTCCTGGCAGCACTCTTGGTTAATACTGATTATGTTATTTTATCTTAAAAAAAAAATAAAAACCAAAAAAACTAAAAAAAAAACAATTTCTGAAACTATCTCTAAAATTTTAAAGTTTTAATTACAATCTAAGGAGTTAGTTGCTTTGTTTAATCTAGGTACAATTGTGTTTTGATGCCTTAATTATTTGATTTGCACCTAGATATGGGTTATCTAAAATCCTCAAACATGCCTTTAGTTTGAAGTACAGAAAAATTTGAAAATCAATAGGACATGATTGAAAAAATATAGGTAGACAACCTTGTCTTACCTATAGGTTTGATTGACTCAGCGATGAGGGAACATTGAGTTCACTTAAAATGCAATCCCTAAGTTACGTCTTGCTAAGACGTTAAACTAAGCGCTGGATGGGAGACAACCCATCATTTTAGGTAATTTTCTTTTATTTGTTTTATTTACTTAATTTTATTGTTTATTTTAGTTTAATTACATGTGAATAAGTTTTAAATTGTTAAAACTAAAAATATTTGTTGAGATATTAGAAGTTCACAGCCATATGTCTGTATACACTTTAATGGTGAATATGATGGATGCACCTGCATTTCTCCATTACTACTTGCACATTCTCAGAAAATAGGTAATCTAAACTCTCTTTTCTCTTTATCTTTAATTTACAGTTGTTACATTGAGTACAATGTAAGTTCTAGGTTGAGGGTGGTGAAAGGTTACTATGATTAATTAGAAAAAAAAAATAAAAATTTAGCAATTTAAAAATTAAAAAAAATTAAAAATAAAAATAAAAAAAATTTAATAGTTTTTTCTTTTTTTATGTTCACATTTTCATTTTTTGTGTTTGGTTTTATTTTTGTTTTGTATGATTTAGTAATTTTTGGAATTTAAAAAATAAAAAATAAAAATTTCTTACAAAAATTTATCATTTCTTTATATCAAATTTAAGTAAATAGTTAAGTCTTTTGTACTGTTAGATTAATTTTTGAAAACATATCATGAAATATTTTGTATTTATTTTTGGTAATTAATTAGTTTTTGTCATAACTAGTATTTCTTGATAAGATGTAGAAATTATATTAAACCCAAAATCGGTATTTATGAATTTTTTTTAGTGGAGACTACCTTTGTGAGATATAATTTGAGCCTAATTTCCCTTATTCAGAGTGAAATATATATATTTTTTTTCTACTCCAAACACATTTCTTATTTCTTCAAATTTTTAGATAATCTCTATAGGTATTAGCATTGAATGTATGAATTTTTTCTCATCTTAATAGAGTGTCGTATATTTTTTATTATTTGTTTTTTGCTTAGATTAAATGATTTGAGTAGAAATTGATAATATATGATTTTATCTCATTCATGCATGAATGTGTTGCGTGTTTTTCAACACACGAACTCGTGCAAGTATACACGGTCACAAGTAATAATATGATAAGTAAAATATCGTTCCCACAGAGATTTGTTACTAGTATTCGTTAATTATTAAAATTATTTCAACCTAATTTTATCCAAACAATCGATAATTTGATGCAGATTTACCAACTAAATTTTATAACAGTAAGAAAATTCTAGGATTACGGTTTGACAAATTAATCCACTTGAATCATTATATTTTATCTTGATTTATGTTATCGTGTTTTAAGTTGTTAACCAAGAACTCCTAATCTATCCATATATCTCTTAGAGCTCATTATAGAAACATCTACTTAAAATGATTCACTATATTCCTATGCGAATTAAATTCAACTTGATTTATTAAGTTACGAGTTCTCTTAACTTGAGTTACACATACAATAAAAGTATATTTCTATCTCTTATGTATATACGTTATTTCATCACGAAAGCGCACACAAAAATGCCTTTTTCAAGTTTATTTAAGTGTCACAGGATCAGGTTAATTAATCTTAGATAATTAAAAGCATTAAACACAGATAAAATAAGCAACTTAAAAACAAATTCCACGTAAATCATTCAAAAATATTTAAGTCACATTTCATAATTTACGCTACCTTGCAATCCTAGAACAAATGTATTAGTTAATAGCAGAATTTAAAATTACAACACAACAAAAATAAAACATTGCAGAGAAAGAAAATTAAAAGAAAATAGATAAGAAAAAAACTCTTTCCGATTCCTCAATGAAAAATAAATTTCATTTCTTCTTCTTTGTTGTCTTAACTTTCTTGTAATTTCTAAGAGAATACAACATAAAACGTTAAATCAATACTCCGCGTGTTTGTGTAACACGCAAACAAGAAAAACAGAAAAATTAAAATGTTACAATGAAGAAAAACTTGCAAGGATTACAAGTTTTCTCCCAAAATATTGAGAGAAAAAGAAGAAAGAAAAACACTCTGCTGAAAAAAAATGGAAACTGAACTAAGAGAAAAAATTAAAAATGCCCCGCTGAATGCGTATCCCCCAAACATATATCACTTTTTTTTTATTTTCCTTTTTTTTATATCATCAGTGGGGGACAAGATGATATGGGCTAGCACGCGTAACAAACACTCTGCAAATTTTTTGAATTTTTTTTTCTTTTTCCGCATGCCACGTGTCGCGCTCTGATTCGCGGAAACAATTCGTGGGACACGTGGCAGCTTTTCATCGATGGCCAAGCGCACGAAGAACGCGTCGCGTGCGATTTCTCGGTCCGAAATGGAGTAACGGCTCGAAGGGCGGTTCTGCGTTTTTATTTCACGAATGCATGCCACGTGTCACCGTATTCGGCCGGAATATTTATGAGGCACGTGGGCGGCCATTTTCCGTTTGAAGAGTGAGGGTGCACGCGCTTGGATGGGCCGCGTCACGTAGGATTTTTACACGAGCCGGCTGTGCGCGGCGCGTGACTTGGATGGACGCGCCCGACCGGGAGCCGTTGATCTCGATCCAATGGTCGGCGATCGCCTCGGGGGGAATCCGCGGCCGATGTGTGGGGCCCACTCGACGCCACGCGCGACACGTGGGATCAACGGCACGCCGAGCCGCGTGAAAGGAATATCTCTGTCACGATCGCCTTGGTCGAGCTTGACGGTGGACACGCGCGACGTCCGAGCCGTGGATCCTTTGATCGGACGGACGGTCCACGTTTGGCGAGTGTGATCTTGCGCGTGGACTTCATCTCCCTCGCGAAAATTAAACTTTTATTAATTATATTTTCACCCACAAATATATTTCAAATTACATTTTAAACTTTCTTAAATTACAGTTTAGCCCTTTACTAATTTTAAATTAAATTTTTAAACTTTTAATAATTATAATTAAGCCCAAATTTAATTTAAATTATATTTTTGATTTATATAAATTGTAATTAAGAAACTATATTATCATAAATTATATTTGTGGACAAAAATATGAAATTAAGTACATTTTCGATACAAATTATTTAATTTTATTAAAAATGTATTTTTAGCAAATAAAAGGAAAATATTAATTTATTTAACAAAAATTAATAAATATTAAACGAACATAGCAATTATCATTACTAAAATTGATGCAAATAACTGTATAAAATACAGTTATCAGACTGTTACAAAAAAAGAGACATATCTAGGGTTACCTAAACAAGATCAAACAGAAAAGCTACAAAATTAACCATTCACTAAAATAAAAAAAAATGTACAATCTGTACATGGGTTGACTCTCTAAAATATATATATTGAGAAATATTTTCAGAAAAATAGAAGAATATATAGTATAATCTACATACTATGACCCACATTGCCTACAAAGTTATGAGTAAAGACTAATTATAAAATAAAGATATAGGAAGTAATTCCCTAAAAAGTCATTGCACTTTCTTCATTTGTAAAAGGCATATATCTTGAAATTCTGCTTAATGAGTTTGATTTATGCATGAAAATAATTTTTATATATATCTTTATAATTTATACATTTGATTCCTTTCATGAGATTAACGTCAAAATAACACTTTGAGCCTTTATTCTTTATATATATGTGAACATATTAGTTCATTTCTATACATAAACTCTTTCGCATATAAATTAGTATGAGTGTTTGAACCCATAGGATTCAGTGTTTTGAGAGTATTGACTAGTGAGGGATAGAGTCGAAGCGAATTCAGATTCTAGACATTGAAATTGGATGAAATTAAATTGATACGTTTTTTATATGAAATATGAAAATAATTTTTGACTAATTATTATAATAAATCATGATTGTTTAAAGAGATTAAAATAACTTATGCTTGAGATTTTAATTATGATCTTAAATGAGAGTAAAAAGTATGAGTCATTTTTGTGATATGTTGTTTTCTTTTATTCTTAAAAGTTAATTTTTGATTTTGTTGTAATTTTAGTTTTTGAGTTGATTGTTTTTATTATTATTTCTTTTAATTTTTACATTTAGTTCAATGTTTGTGGGTATCATTACTGAAAACCTTCACGAGACTCAAACTCGTCCACTAGGGCAACCTAGGGGTTTAAAGGCTTGTTGCATAGGCTAAATGCAACCGTGTCAATCCACGGAAGTGATTTAGGATAGTTTAATTATTATTTTTTATCGCTTCTCTTGCTAAGGGACTAGCAAGAAGCTGGTTGGGGGTTGTGCTGAGTGCTCAAAAAGCATTAAAATTACCATGATTTTATCATATATTTGTTTTTTCGGAATCACGGGTATTTTTATTGTTTTTAAGGTATTTTCGCTTAAAAACGTAACTTAAAGACTCAAAGAGGAATAATGGAGACAATACATCACAAATATATTCAAAAATAAATGAGAAAAAGTCAACAAAAATGGAAAAATTGGACAAAATGGGTCAAAAATGTAAAAAGTGTCAAAAAAGGAGGAAACTGCGCCGCCCAGCCGCCCAGCTGCCCAGCCGCGCCGAGAAGTCGTGCACACCCGCACGCACCCTTGCCCCTTTCCACGAGCGCCTCTGTGTGCCACTGGTGCCTTCCACGCGTGCCTGTGTGCGCCCTGCTCCTGTCTGCGCGTGCCGCTACCCATCTGCGCCCCAATCCCCGCGTGCCACCTACCTGTTGACGCCAACTGAAGTCATTTTCACCTAGTATGCATTTTCTCCATTTTTTACCCACTTTTTATTCCTTTCCTCACCTATAAATACCCTAATTCTCTTCATAACTAAACACACCTCAAAACACATCTTCTCTTCTCTTTCTTTCTCTCATTTCTTAGTTTTTAAGTTTTTTCTTAGTTTTTAGCTTTTCTTAGTTAGTTTCTCTTAGTTTTAGAGTTCTTCTCTTTTTGAGAAGAACTAGTTATGTTTTTGTAATTTCTTTTCTTTTTGATTCAATAAATGAGAGTGCAAATTCCGTTTGGAGGTTTTTCGGCAACAAGAATAACAACAAAGTACTGTAAGGATTTTATTTTCTTTATAGTTATTTTTTATACTTTATTCTTACATGTTATATTTAATTTGTTTGTGATTAAATTTAATTTTTCTGGTTGTTTGTAAACATGATATAATAATAACATTGTTATGCTTGCGAAATATTAAATAAGTAAAAATCTCTAAAATGAATTGATTTTATTTTTATTCAAGATTTTATATTAAGAATGTTAGAGAGAAATATATTATTTTTCATTACAAACTTAAATCTGAAAATTAGATTTTCAGGTTTAGTAATCCGATCTAATTTAGAGTAGTGCTCTTTTATTTGTTGGTACAATCGCCCGGTAGTTAGAGTGAAGCTCTATTTCAAAAGTTTTTACAAGAATTATTATCTGAAAATATATTGACAACATGTTTTCAGTAGTGGTTTTAAAACTTGAAAGTTAGTACTCGGATAATTAAATTCTTAGGTTTAATTTGGACACCTTGAATAAAGTTTAAACTGTCTAACCCCACCAAAGGTGACATTTAAATGGTTCATTTTCAATCTCTTAGAAAAAGGAATTAATTTAATTAACCAAATTAGTTACCAACCCCACCCATAGGTGTTAATTGATTTGTTTAGTTAACAAAGAATATCTAACCCCACCAAAGGTGGTATTCATATAAAAAAGAGATAATCAATAAATATCAATTTATATCTTTAATAACCTAAATAATATGAGCAAGCATAATTAACTTAGTTATTATATCCATAAATACTCTACTATTTTAACTGATAAAATTTGTATAAATGTTTATTGAAATCATATATATGTTTATTTTTATGTTCTTAGATTAAAAAACACAAAAACCTAAATATCGTGACAGGATGTTTAGGATTAAATTTCATTTTTAAAAGTTTGAATAATAAATTAAAAACCACATGCATTCCTTTCTTAGATCGACCTTGAGAGTATACTTATCATTTTCTATGAAATGATTCGTGCACTTGCGAGAGTTTTATAAATATAAAACCTAAGTATTGGCAGGATCGGCGATGCCGGTTTTGCTCATCACCTCCCCATATGCTTCCTCCAAGGTACATGGTACTATTTTAGTCAATTCCATAAACAGGTCGAAATCTTTTAGCAAGCCCCGCCTGAAGGCTTCTATAACAATAAAACTAGGGTAGTTAGTGATTTCCAATTTTTCTTCTCTGAATCACTTCATGTATCCTTCGATGGGATCTTTTTCCCCTTGTATAATTGAAAATAGGTGATGAGATTATTTTCTCAAGGGTTTATTATAGGCATAGTTGGTGATAAATAATTTGGCGAATTACGGGAATGAGGCTATGGACCTATGAGATAGATTATTGAACCAATTATGTGCACCATCGTAGAGGGTGGCTGCGAATAGCTTGCACATCATTGTGTCTCTCTTTACTTGGGTGAGGCTCATGGGTTCCATGACAGTTTTGAAATTTTGGACATGTGTCACTGGATCCTTCATCCCAAAATAGTGAAGGCATTTGGAAGCATTAAACTTGGGAGGAGGTTCATCATTTTCAATTGCATCTAAGAAGGGAGAGATGTACAATTTTTAACATTCTCTGTCCACCTCGAAGGGGGCTTTTCCTTTTTCCTGCTTCTTACTTGCCTCTTTCAAAGCCTTATCTTGCCTCTTGTTGTTCTTCTCTAAGGCTTGAATCCGTGTCTCCCAGCTTCTTTTTTCTTGGAGCAAATGCTCCTCATCAGGACGAGCCAAGCCAAAGAGGGGGTTTCTCTCAACTTCATGCTCGATAGATCGGAGCTAAGACTGATTGCATCCCGTTACCTCTCTATTAACTGGTTCGGCAATAGGATTTTCAGGGGTTCTTTCCACTACTTGAGAACATAGAACTCTATTTTCTCTTCTGGTTTCATCGAGCTCTTTCCTAAGTTCGAGCAACTGATGAGATAAATCTTGATAGAGGGTGTTTTCTTCTGCCCTAGGCCCATTGGTTATCGATGGGGTATTTCCTTGAGCAACCACTGTTTTGGGATAAGTCGAATTAGACCGTCTTTTAGACCGAGTTATAGCTATGTTTTTTGAATTTCGGGTAGTGTGCAATGGACTTTCCTAACTTCTCTCTAAAATCGAGGTGAGTCCCTACAGGATATGGGGTCAGAAACTTGTGATTGACCTCAAAATCTGAGTTTCACGGTGGGCGCCAAAATGTTAAGACTCAATATCTTATATAGAGATTAGATAGAGATGCATGTAAAGGGCTAAATGTGTGTATCCTCTTGATTTTTCCATCTATTTATAGCACATTTATGGGTACAGATGTGAGACATACAATATGTACATGTAACTACATGTCAGGGGACATGATTAGCCTAAAGTACAATGTATCAGAGATCTAGGTCTAGTATTACTCGTGTTGTCAACAAGCTCATGCTATACTCGAACTCGTACAATATTTCAACGAGCTCGTGCTATACTCGAGCTCGTGTTATTTTTAGGTTTGGTCTGTCTAAGGCTTAATCTGACATTGGGCTTGGTTTGTCTAAGATTCGGTTTGATATTGGGCTTGGTCTATCTAAGGTTCGATCTAATATTAGGCTTGGGTAGATTATTAGGCCTGATTCTTGGTTGGATTTAAATATCTAAACAATATTTTTCGGTTAATCTAATTATATATTATATTATTAATAACTAAATGAATGATTATGTAATTTAAGGGAATGTTGGAGTTAGTTTATGATTTAACATAATTATTTAATTAAATTAATTATATATAAATAATGAATTAAAGTTAATAACTATTATTTGATTGAAAGATCAAAATATTATTTTTATTATGCGTACAAAATCTATGGAAAACTTATCTCTCTTAAATGCTTTAACTGGCCTATTAAGCGGACGTATTTACAAGCCCCTTTTTTTGCCACTCAAATATTACAAGTAAGGCATTAATTGTCGTTTATGTTCTCTTGGTATGTGGTTGACTGGATGTTGTGCTTTCATAAAAGGAGGAGAAATTATGACATATACACAATCATATCATTGGTGAATATACTGGGATACAACAATTGCATCAAATCAACAAGCTACTTGTAATTTTTTTTTTATATTTACATATATCTGAACATATTAATAAACCAATTCTTACCTACTCCGGTTGAATTTGCATTTTTGAATGTTATATTAATAATTATAATTATTTAGTCTAATTTTTGATATTTTTAGTTAATAATTATCGATAACGAGTGGATAATAATTTTTTGACGATTTAATTACGTTTTTTATTTTTTAATATTTATTTAAAAATATATTTAATTTTTTTAAAAGTAAATATTAACTTAATTTTTACGTTATTAATTTATTTAAAATATTTATATTAATTTTTATTTTTTAATTATTTGATACATATTTTTAAATAAAATAAAAATAAATAAAACTTAATCTAATTATACAAAATATTATATGTTTTATTATTAAAATTATATTTTTTATATAATATATATACATATATAATATAATAATATTAATATATATTTAATTTTAATTAATCATAATTTTAAAATTATAATAATTACGTTATTATAATTATTTTAAAAAAATCATTATATTTTTATAAATAATTTAAAATATTCATAATGAGCCAAGTCAATGGTTTGCCTAATAAGCAAAAAAAAAAATAGTAATCCCTATAAAAAAGGAGCATATTTATACGATTTGGCCATTGAAGTTAAAATATCGTGGTAGGTGGAGGAAAAGAGGAAAAAGTCAACTTTGACGGCTTACCAGTCTGTATCTATTTATTATTATTATTATTATTATTATTATTATTATTATTATTATTGTTATTATTATTATTATTATTATTATTATTATTGTTATTATTATTATTATTTTAAGCCTATTGATTTTTAATTTATTAATAGTTGGAGTACATGTTTATCCTTATATTATATCGCAGTAATCACATGCCAGAGCTCCGGAGATATACTATTTTTATAAAGATATATTAATAATATATATATATATATATATATATATATATATCCCCAAACTCCCTGTGTAAAAAAACAAAAATCAATACCCTAGTATATAAGTGACATATTTATGAAAGTTTTATAAATTAACAATTAATTAATAATAAGTCATATCCGGCTCATCTTCTCATCTTTCTGTTTTTTTCTTTTCAATTTTCTTTTTATCGGGAATAGTTTTTTTTTAATAGCATTTTCTTCTATTGTCTTTTTATTAACAATTTTTAAATCACTATTTTTCTATGTTTGTCCACCCAAATTTAGTCGGTAGTATTTTGTTTACAGATATCTTAATTTATGATGATTTTTTTTCAAGTTATTATTTATTTAAGCATATTTTTTTCAAATTTAGTATGTTTATTTTTTAAATTTAAGTATTAATCTTGTGTATTTTGGAGAGAGTTTTCAATGTTTCAAATATTGAAAGATATTAAGGAATGTTTGAAAATCAAATATCATTGAAGATTCAATGTTTCATCCATACGAGAAATTATACAATACTAGCTAGAGATATAAAAAAGGCTCAAAAAATACTCAAAAAAATATGTTATTCATAATTTAAATGAATATATATTAGTCACCTATTACAATAAAGAGTCGTCACAATAATTTTTATTTACCTAATATATATATAATATTTTTTTTATGGATAATTGAAACTTATAATAGAAAAGATAGAAAAATGAAGAGAGAATAGATTTATTAAATCTCAATCCTTAGTATATGAAACTAAGGTTTCATTTTGTTTATAAAATGAAAAAAAGAAATGAAAATGTAATTAAATAGAAATAAAATAAAATTATTATTATTATTATATTGTTTAGTATGATCATTGAAATCAAAGAATGAATAAATATTACATTATTTAGTTTACAATTAGAATAAAATAAAAAACATTATATATTATCTTAAATTTATTTTCTCTTTTTTCTATTATAAATCTCAATTCTTGGTATATAAAACTAAGGTGACATTTGATTAACAAAATGAAAAAGAAACGAGAATGGAATTGAATTGAATGAAAAAAAATAGTATTATTATTATTATATTATTTAGTTTGACAATTTGAATCAAAGAAAGAAACAATATTACAATATTATTTAGTTTACAACTTAAATGAAATGGAATGAAAAATATTATATATTATCTTAATATCCTTATATTCAGTAAAGTTTAAATAATGTCATTTAATTTTTATTTTTTATCAGATAAAATACATTATAGAAATCATTATTTTTCTAAATAATTATTACTTAAAAACAAAATATATTATTAAAATTATTATTTTTTAAAATGAGTTTTAGGGTTTAAGGTATAGAATTTAGGATTTAAGGTATAGAGTTATGGGTTAAGTTTGTGAATTAAGATAAAATTGGGAAATATTTTTGTATGAGAATGAAATCATGATTCCTAAGGAGAACATAAAATCCTTATTTTTTAGGAATTGATTACATTTCATTCTCAATTTATAGCACAACTAATTATAAAATTATAAAAAATTAATTCTAATTTCATTCAATTTTTGTCGACCAAAACATAACATAAGAGTATAAAAAGTGAGGAAAAATCTGTATATCTCTAATACAATAGCATGTCAATATACCCGTACATGAAAATAAATGACATAATTTATAAATATTTATAAATCATACTTAATATCAAAATCTATGTGTACAAGTAAATAAAAAATAATATATAAATGAGATGTCTCTTTAGAAAATAGTAAAATTAATTAAAAATTGAGATAATATTGGGTAACCATTCATAATATCTTATATATATATATATATTATAGTGTTCCATGACATTTTAATTTTATAGTTATATATTTAGTTAGATATTAGAATTTTTATAATTTTTTAAAATGAATACTTTAGTCCCATAATTTTATAAGTTAAACAATATTAGGCATGTTATTATAAAAAAGTAAATATTTTTAATCATATAATTTATTAAAATAAATACTTTTAGTACATCAAAATTATAAAAATGAGGACTTTTAATATGTAATTTTTTTAAATAGTGGAACTATGTATATCTAACTTAAAAATTATAAATTAAAGTGTTTATCTTTAAAAATTAAGAGATTTTTGATAACTATCCTAAAAATTACAAAATTAAAATAGTTCAATCAAATAATTATAGTATCTCTAATATATAACAATATTATAAAATTTTAGGTAAACAAAAATGGTGATGGTGGATTTTTATTGTGCACTAAAATTACTTTATTACCCTTATCTAACAAATGGACAATAATTTATCTTTTATGAAAAATTAGTAACTAATTACAATTTTTGAAATTCGGGAGTAGATAATTTAATTATTAATATTATAATTTTTTTTATTAATAATAATTTTATATAATAATAAAATAATATTAGAATGTAATTACGTATAAAATTAAAAATTAATTTATATTTTTATTATATATAAAAATAACTGTAATAATATTATTATCTAATTTTTTTTAAATAATATTAAATTTGAAACTCTTTTTCTTTGATGGAAACATGCCCTGCACCTACATTGCTGGTCCCCACCTTAGTCAAACAATACAATATGATCCGGTTTGATCATAACGTGTCTATTTTTTTTTCGACTAAATAATTAATTTTTTCATTTCAAACAAATTTTTTTTTTAATTTAATATTTTTTTAAAAATAACCACCATGTTTAATCATAATTTATATTCAATAGCTTTCCAAAAATAAAAAATGGCCCATAAATTGTTTGTTAAAATATTAATAAATTTATTTATAAATTTTAATTTCTTATTATTTTTTTTTTTGGTATTTATAGATATGATTTTCATAATATTTATAGATATGATTTTCATAATACTTGATTTATTTTAAGATAAAATGTTAGTTGAAAGAGAAACTTAATATTACAAAGTTTTATTATATTAGATTATTTGTATTGTTTGATACACTATATTAAAAATTGTATCATTTAGTTTCTAGATTTTAAAAATGGACCAACTAATAATAAATAATAATATTTTAATATTTTTTTAATGTTAAATGATTAAACGTAATTAAAATACAAGTTTTGACAATGATTAAGTGATAATCAATATTATTTTTCACAAAATATTTGTTTTAATATTTATTTATTATCAATATTTTTTAATATTATGTCAATTTTAATTTTGTAAAATTAAATATATATCTAAATACATTTTTAGAATATTATTATCGTTAATATTTTCTAAAATAATTTTATATTAAATTTTATTTTTATTCTTGTTTGAAAATTATATTTTAATCGCTTGATATAAAAAAAATATTTTAATAAAAAATTATTAAAATAATATAATTTATCTTTTATTAACTTTTTTAAACTAAGAAAATAAATAATACTATTTTAAATCTAAAGTACTAAACAACTTCAATCACCTAATTTAGAGGACGTGTGTGATACCAATCTCTTAGTAAAATTAAAATAAAAATTTGATTAAAAATTCTTCTTTTAATGGATATAATTCATGAGTGATATTTTAAAAGATGAAAATTAAAATTAAAATAATTATCAAATATAAATCATTAAAATAATATTTGAAAAAAAAAGTTTAATTACATAATTTAAATAAATGAAATTTTATTTTTAATCTCTCAATAAATAAATATTATTTTTTTTATAATATAAAACATATACTTTTAAGGTAACATATATCTAAGAAAAAATATATGTTATTTTTTGAGAGGCTAGGGTTAAAAATAAAATCATGTTGTTAAGAAAAATTTGAAATTATTTATTTTGTTTATTATTATTTCTTAAGAAAAAGAGATCAGCATGCAACTGAAGTGTTGGCATTTAACTAACGTAATTTTTTAGTGAATATGTTGCAGATAACGTTATTAATTTTAATTTTTTAATAGTCAAAGCATATTATTTTATTATTCCCATCAATTATTTAATATAATGTTTTTGTTTAATTAAATCTAATTTCTGTAGAGTAACAACGATTGATTTTAAACATTTTTATAACATATTAAGCATACAAATGTCAGGTCTTCTATAAATACATAGGAAGAAGCTCAAGTTTATTGTGAATTAACTGAAGTTAAGATCAAATCTTAATCTTAACTTGTTGGCAATCTTTTCAAATGGATACAGAAATTAAAGTTGAGATAGTCCATAGAGAATCAATCATACCATCATCTCCAACTCCTGATCATCTAAGAAATTACAATATCTCTATTCTTGATCAATTAACTCCACATATGGATGTCCCTTTGATTCTCTATTATCCCATTTCAAATGGCTTCACTCTAAATCCCAATTTTGTTTCTCAAAGATCCAATCTTTTAAAAACTAGTTTATCACAAACACTCTCTCACTACTACCCCTTTGCTGGAAGACTCAAAAATAACTTTTGGGTTGATTGTAATGATAATGGTGTTGACTTTATTCAAACAAAAGTTAACTGTCCTTTATCAAAAGTACTAGAAAAACCAAACCTTGATATGTTAAAACTACTCCTTCCAATTCCTATTGAATCCAAAGAAATATTCACAAGTTCTTTGTTACATGTTCAAGTCAACTTTTTTGAATGTGGTGGAATGGTCATTGGATTGAATATTTCACATAAAATAGGAGATGCTTCCACATTAAGCAGTTTTGTTAAAAATTGGGCTTCATCAACATCTTGTAGTGGTGACTCTACTAAATTAATCCTTCCTATATTTGATGGTTCAATTCATTTTCCACCGCTTGATTTCTTAAGTTTTGAGTCCCCTCAGGTAGAATTTCAAGTTCAAGAAAAGTGCACAACAAGAAGGTATGTGTTTGATGCTTCAAAAATTGCTTCTCTTCAGTTAAAATCAGCAAGTAAAACCGTGCCAAACCCGACTCGTGTTGAATCAGTTTCTGCATTGATTTGGAAATGTGCAATAGAAGCATCAAGGTCCAATAATTCTAATTTTGATTTTATAAGGCCATCTGTGTTTTGCCAAATCATGAACACTCGTAAAAGGTTAGTGCCTTGTTTACCAGAAAGCATAGTTGGAAATTTTGTGAGTGTTTTCTCATCAAAAACAGAAGAAATTGAGATTGAACTTCAAGAATTAGTAGTTATGTTGAGAAAAGGAATGAAACAAGTTTGTGAAAATTACAAAACAGGGCTTGGTTTTGAAGTGATGAAAAAGGGACTAGTAGAATATGGAAGTTTACTAAAAAATGAAGACATAGAGTGTTACAGTTGCTCAAGTTGGTGTAGGTTTCCATTATATGATACCAATTTTGGATGGGGAAAGCCAATATGGGTGAGCTTTTGTAGTGCAACATTAAAGAATCTACTATTATTAGTTGATACAAGTGATGGGAATGGAATTGAAGCATGGATGGTGTTTAGTGATGATCAAGACATGGATTTGTTTGATAGTAACGATGAAATGAAAGCTTTTTCTCGTTGCAATCCAAGTATTGTTTAGTTATTTAATTTTATGTAATGAAAATAAAAATAAAAAAGTGAAATTTGAAGTTAATTACTTGAAGGGCTAAAGTAGAAAAATTGTATGAGTTATGTATCAATATCAATATACAATAATTGGTCACAATGGATTAACAACTTTTAGTTGATTGACTTGTTTGGATAATTTTAAGTAATACTATCTAAATTAATAGTAAAATGTATTATTAATTACCTGTAATATTTCATTGATAAAAACTTACTCATTGTATACATCAAATAATAAATACAACATAAATTTTATTAATAATGTATATTTAATTGAGAATACAATTTTTACACTATCATTATTTTTCGTGTAACTTGTGGGAAAGTTTACACAATTTTTACACTTTTTAATGGTAGAAGCCAGTGAACTCAAATGCTCATTTACTACAAAAAAAAAAAAAAATGCTGCAGCTATTACATTTAGGTCTACTGGATTGTTTTTATAATAATTTAATCTATCAGTTTTAAAAATATTACAACATATGCCCGCTAATTTACTTTTTATGATTTTTTTTAATTTATCGATTGTATTTGAAATGAATGTTTTAATGTGAATAATTATTAAATTAGTTTTTTTTAAATAAAATTTTAAAAAAATAGAGAAAGACATAAAAATAATACTAGTAGATATACGTTATCACTCTTTTAAAACTATTCATTTGAACTGTTAAAATAATAATAATAAACTTAAAAGCAATCTATTTTTTGAAATATAGTTACCCCCTCGTGTGACTTGTGGAGCTAAGGAAAAAAAATAAAAATTGGACTCCTATATTTCTTCCTTAAAAATCAAGTTGGAAAGTAAACGTTTTGTGAGGTGAGATTACTTCTAATTCAACTAGAATTGTACGGTATGACCCCGCAACAAGCATTATGTCAAAGCCATTATTGATTGGTTGCGTATGGATAAGTTACAATATTCATAGTTTCATGAGTTTATAACGTTAAATTTAGGTTTAATTTTATCTTAAAATTTAAGTTATGAGATAAAAGATTGCTTTTGTTTATATGCACAACATGCGTGCGATTTCTAATCGATGTGAGATTTTAACACTCCATTTTACATCGACAAAAGTCTATCTTCTTGAGACCGACGGGGATGTTGAGCTTATAAAGTTCAAGTGTCGGAACACATTACTCACCAGTGACGAAACAACTATACCGATCGGATAACCTGTTCTGATACCATGTTAAATTTAGATCTAACTTCATTTCAAAACTCAGATTATGAGATGAATGATTATTTATATTTATATGCACAGTATGAACGCGATTCTCAATCGATGTGAAACTTTAAGAGATATCAAACATTTATTTGATTATTTTTATAAGATTTTACAATATTATTACTAAATTATCGTGTTTTTTTGTTTTTGATAAATTTAATTTTTATCGAATGATAAAAATTTATCTTATGTTAAAATTACTAAGTAATTATATCACTTAAAATTCAATTAAAATAATATTAAATTATAAATTTAACCAATCAAATTATTAAAAAATTGATCCGCCCTTTCCCATCAAAACTGTACCCACTTTTTTAATTGTTTTTGTCTTTTAGGCTTATTCTACTTTCTCTTTCCTGAGATTATTTATTTTATTCATTATAGTTAAATAAAACCAACCACTTTTTTTTTTAAATCTAAGATGACATATGTTTACATAAATTTATTTCTATGCAATTTTAATATTTTTTTATTTTTATTTTGATATTTTTTTATAGATATAATATTTTATTTAGATTTTTCATTTTATTCATTAAATATGATGGTATTAAAAAGTGATAAAATACATAAAATCAATAAAATTATTGATATAAATACACATATTGAAACTATTCAAGAAAGAAAAAAAATCATTGATATAAAAAAATATTGTTAATATTAACGTCAAAAGAATTTAAAAATATTATCTATATATTATAATTAATTAATATATATATATAATTTCAATCAATTAATCAAATTTGTTGCTCTAAAAACAGTTTGCAACTTTTTTCTTTGGTAAACCTGTGCCCCTGGACCTACCTCACCTCGGAGATAACCACGACCAGTATTATTAAAGACGCAGTTACAATCATAGAAAATAAAATCATCAAACAACACAATCGAGGACATATTTTTCTTCATTTCAAACAATATAATGTGGTCGATTGGAGTTTGACGATGATGTTTCTAATTTATAATTTTTGAGTAATATATTTATTTGATTTATTATTTTTTAAAAATAATTATCAATATATTTAATAATTTTTGATAAATAAAAAACAATATATAACTTGTTTAGTAGAGCTTACTATTTTTTCCACAAAACTTAGTGGTATTGACACAATATATTTTATTATTTTCAAAAAAATAATTTATTAATAACAATTTTATTTAATAATAATTGTGCATTCAGATGCAATTAATAGTAAAAATAAAAATAAATATTTTATATATTTTTATTGTAATAATAATAAAAATGTTATAATAATACTATTACCCCCTCTCTATGTACATATATAAAGTTTTGATATAGGTTTTAATATATGTATAAATTAAAAATTTACAATACATGAGGTCTTTCAAAAAATATTGAGAAATCAATTTTTTAAACAAGTGTTAGTTCTATGCATCATACATGTTAAACAATTACAATTCAAAATTTGAAATTATTGTGTCTGAACGTAGGATTTCTAGCTCGGATATCCTATTATATTTTTTTTTGTGAAACTAACTCTTCCAAAAGCGCTTGGAGAAAATGTTCAACAATACCTTTTATACATCTATCACTTCCATACAAATGTTAGCTCTATGTCCAATGTAGATCAAACACTTACGATTCAACAATTGTGGTCATTAAGCTTTGTAAATTTTATTTGGTATATCAACAACATGATATATCAAATTCTAAAAGGTTAATCTGAAAGGAATACAAGTCTTATATTACTTATAAACTATACATTAGTATTTTTTTAATCAAACGTGAGATACTTTTTTTAAACACTAGCATCACTCATTAAAGTGTTGGTCGTTTGATGCAAGACTTTGTATTTTTAATCTATATTTATCATATTATAATTTTCTTTGAATTACTTGTCTTTCTTTCTTTTTACAAAATCAATATATTTTTGTTTTTATTTTTTTGTGTGGCAGGTTCATTAGTTTTTTTCTTGATCTATTTATCGATTGAAACTCTAATATCATTTAAATTTTGTTTAGTATATAAATAACATGAGATATTTAATCTTAAAAAATTAACCTCAAAAGAAGTAAGTTTCATATTACTTATAAACATAATACTATATTTTTTAATCAATATAAAACACTATTTTAAAACACTAACATACCTTGAATACAAATTACAATTTTGATATCATGTTAAAAGTTATTCACACAAATATAGGTGGACTTTTTGTAGATCATGTTTGAATGTTAAATGATATATTATTACATTTTTTGATTAACATACTAAATGCATGTATCTTTGCTTTTTTTTGACAAATATGAGGCATGCTTTTAAGAGTTATAAGCATGTGGTAGAGAAACTAAGAGAAGAAAAAAGACAAGATTGTAAGATCATACAAGGGTGGGGAGAAAGTATATACGATAACAAAAAAAATGGGAAAACGTCTAGTCCATTTGTCAGGTTTCTTGAAAGTGAGAGGTCTGTTGCACAATATAAAATGCTTGGTACACTAGAGAAAAATGGCATGACAAAATAAAAACCATATTCTAGTGAATATGGTAAGGAGTATGATTACTCATTCTAATCTACTCCTTAACACGTAGGGTGAAGCATTATTAAAAATAAAATCTATATATTAGTAAAAGGATTGTAAATTCAATTCTTAAAATGTCAAAATTTTGACATATTTTAAAAGAAAACGTTAAAAATTAATCCTTATTTTCATTAAAAATATTTTACTTGTAGTATAATTAAAGTAAGGTTCGAATTTGTTGATTGTGAAAAGATAAAAATAATAAAAGACATATTTTTGGAAGAAAATAAGAAGATATATATATATGAAACTATTCTTATCACTAATTTATAATTTAATTAAATAAGTCACGATTACAATATAATTTTTTAAATTCAAATTTATAACTTCACTTTTTGAATTCTTAATTTAAAATTTAAAATCTAGTTACAATTAAGTTTCTCACATTTTCTTTTGGTGTAATTGATTTTATTCATTGCAGTAAAATTTAAAAATAAGAATTAAACTATGCAAGATTAAATATGTCGATAACCTTTAACTTAAATATTCAATCTTAATTTTAATTAAAAATCACAAGTGTCACTTTAATCACAGTAATATCAATTTCATATCTAACTCATAATTTAATAATAAACTAATTGATCATCTTAATTCATAATATATAATGTTTTGATATTCAAACATAAAATTGGACACATCAAAAATTCAAGAATTAAAACCAAAATATTTCATAACATTAAATTAATTAAATCATAACGTAGTGCTTGAAATTTACATACAGTTACATTAAATATTTAAGTAGCCAAGAAAATTACAAAATTTAATAAATAAACTAAATATTCCATCATAAATAAAGAAAGATAGAGAAAAAAATTTAATTTTAATGAATTATTGTAGTCAAAGGAATCAAAAATATCAATATTTAACTATTTCAATTTTCTTTTAAGAATTTTCAAAAATGACACAAAGATTAATTTTTCTCAATTTCGCTCTCATTTGTTGTGTATTTTAGATGTATTCTCATTTAATAATATTTATAGGTGAAAAATTAAGTTTTTAGGCTTAAGTTAAATGAGTACGATTGGATGAGAAAAAATAAATTTAGATCTACATGTCCACGTGGTATATACTTATAACATTATTTATGAAGTAAATATATTTTTTATCATCAAATTTTGAGGGATATTATAAAAATATAATCAAATTATGATGTATTACTTTTATGTCATTAAAATTCATAAATATTATAAAAATATCATCGATTTTTTTTGTTACTTCTATATCATTAAACTTTACAAATGTAACAAAAATATTATCGATATATATGTAACATATCGTTAATTGATCGACGTCGATGATATTTTTATAATATTTTGTAAAATTTAATAATATGAAAACAAAAAAAAAAGTTTGATAGTATTTTTATAATATTTTGTAAAATTTAATGATATGAAAACAATCAAAAAAGGTTTGATAATATTTTTGTAACAATTATAAAATTTAATGATATAAAACTAATAAATCAAAATTTGATGATATTTTGATAACAATTCATGAATTTCAGTTATAAAAAAATTATTTAGTCTTATGTATTTATAAAAATACCAAAGAAAAGTTTTTTAATTTTGAAAGGAAGCCATGAGGCATTGCTTAGTTTAATTAATATAAGAAGCAACAGTAAATTACCGATGCACTTTGTTTTTTAAGTAGTTTTAATAATATAATGAAATATATATATATATCCTAATTTATTATCTAATCTTTTATGATTGAGATTCAAAAAAATAATTTTCTCACTCCTATCCTGTTTAAATATCAACCATTAGGATATGTTGATGTAAAAATTAGTTAATAAATTAATATTACTATCATATCCATAATATCTAACAATCATCCTCTATATTAAAATAAATATAATTTTGAAAATATAATATTCTAGAAAAAATAAATACATAATTGTATGTATCTTTTGTACTTAAACCTATAATTAGTATAAATATATTAAAGCTTCGTCATGTGCTATAGTAATCATATCCTTGAACCAAATACCTTATGTGACTAACAAGATATTTTCATACATATTTGCTTTCAAATCCTAAGGCCATTGTGTAGTTCTTCAGCCCCAGACATTTATGGCTCAGTAACTATCGTTTAACAAGTCTCAATTCTTAGGAAGCAGTTTCACTTCCATATTCACTTTAGAAAATTCTATCAAGGATGTTCATGTCATACATCACAATCATATAATTTATAGACCTATTAAGAGTTTTTACTCAACCTTACAATAGATATGCCCACATTGCTAGAACCAACAACATATGAAATGAGATCAAATAATTTCTTGCAATCATTTTAATCACTCTTTCAATTTGTTTTTTTTTCTTAAATATAGTCTGTATATCAAAACCTAGGTTGGATTTTCATTGAAGGTAACCGATATCTTAATGAAACTTTAATTCCATTCATTTTTATGTTTTCTTTATCATTTCTCAAAATATCCCTTTTGTTAATAGATCTACCAATTTTCAATTGATTTCACAAAGTCACGTAACTACTGTTAGAAAATTTGGATAAAATGGTATAATCACAAATTCTCACTCCCAAGATCTTCCTTAGCAAAATATCAAATAACAGAGAAATAGATAATACACAACACAAGAATTATAGTGGAAACTCCAAATTAGAGAAAAACCACTTTCGTTGTCAAAAGACAACCAGAGAAAAATTCACTATATGGAAAATTGTTACAACCACACTCTCAGTAATTTTCTCACACACCCAAAAGACAAGAGCAATTACAAGCCCAAGAGAATTTTCCCACAAAATTCTCTCACTTAAGAACTTCTCATACAAGCTTTTCTCTATTTTTGGGATGATTATCAATGAAGAAATGAAGCCATATTTATAGCCTTCAAGTTCTCATTTCATATGTCAAACATTTCTTCATTCAACAAAATTAGGCTATCTAATTTTCCTATTCTTTATTCAAACAAGGTTAGGCACCTCCATCTTTGACAATATGGTAAGCCACCTTCCATGAATTTTCTTCTAAATTAGGCACCTCTTATTTTGACTAACAAACCTAATATTATTTTTAATCAATAATAACATAACTACTCCAACTTTGAGTAGTTCTTTGACATAATTACGTATCTATCATAATTTTCCATTATATATCTTACTTGCAAGGGCCAAAGTGGCTTTACTATCACTGTAGATAGTAATGATGGAATTGGTTTATTCTATAAAGGAATCTCTATTAACAAATTCCTAAGTCACTCCACCTCTTTGCATGCAACACCAAGAGCAATAAGCTTTGATTTCATTGTAGAGTTAGATATACAAGTTTGCATCTTGAAATCTCAAAAAATCGCTCCACCACCAAGGGTGAATACGCAACCACTAGTAGATTTGGATTCCATATAGGCATTCCAACCAACATCAATATACCCTTATTGATGAGCATTTTTGATAATGCAATTAATAATCTATTGTTCCTTTCAAATATTTAAGAACATGAGATTTGATATTCCAATATTTTTGTTTAGTATTATTGGTAGATCTACTTAACATGCCAACAATAAATGATATATAAGGTCTTGTATAGTATATGATATATATGATACTTTTAATGATTTTGGCATTGTGAAATGCATCTATCAATATTCTTTATTAACTTCTTGTTAGAATCATATGGAATAGAGACCGATTTGACATCAAAATGTTGACACTTTTTCAATACATTTTTCACATGATGAGATTGAGATAATGCCACTACATTATCTTACTTTTTGATCACTATATTATCTTGCCTTTGATCTTAATGCCTAAGATCACATCAGTCTTTCCCATATCCTTTGTCTCAAAATTAGTAGAAAGAAATCTTTTGATTTCCTCAACCTAATCTAGGTTAGACCCAAATACGAATAAACATACAAATAAATGATAACATCACAATTTTTTTTATCAAATATACAATAAACATATTTGTCAATCTTAGTCTCATTTAATCAAATTTCTCATATCATTTCTTAATTTGATCAAATTTTTCACGCCATTTCTTAAGAGCTTGCTTCAGGCCATATAAAGATTTATCAAGTATTATTTTCTTGGTTTTGTTGCACATAACCTTTTGATTGCTCCAGGCATTCAAATGCAAAAATGATCCACACAAGGGGAAATGTATGCCATACACTTGATGTGGTGAGTTGAGGAGGGGTGGTGCATCTCATATGGGGTATGCACGAGTCAGCCAGGCGATGCATGAAAGGTTTAATACATGGTACGATAGTATGGGTCTCAAGGTGAGATGGGTGCAGAATTTCTTAGTTAATTAACATGATCTAAAAAATTCAAAAAAGTTCACAAAATTTTAGAAAAATCCAAAAATTTCAAAAAATTTATATCTTCTCAATAAATATAAAATAAATATTCTAATACATGAGAACAATAAAGTATAAATATAAATGAATTGACACTTAAAAAGGAACATACAATAACACTTATCAACCATGATTCATGTATGGATAATTTCTACATGTAAAGTTAAAGTTTTAGGTAATATATAGATATATTGACATGTTATTCCTTTTGTTTACCAAGTGAGAGAATGTTAACAAAAAAAATTTGGGGCTCACATTTACATAATACCAAAATAAATTTGAGTTATATGCTCTAGTAATCCCATATTTATCAAAAATCTGATTTAGACCCTCCTACTTGATATTTAATATTAATGGACAAAAATAACTCTTATATATATATATATGTGACAAAACTGAATCATGTGATTGCTGTTAGGAAATCAAACTCAATCATATTAGGAAACTAGACTCGATCATATTTGAACGAAAACAAAAATATTGTCATATTTGATGGCTCCCTTCAATGATTGTGGTAACTATGATGGCACAACTATCACAATTATTACAACTTATTATATATGTAAATACTTAACCAGTATTATAATATAATTAAGCTTAATTAATAAATAATTAAACCGTGATCATGGTAGGTTTATATAAAATCCCCTTATTAGTAATCTATTGAAAAAAATTGAAGAATCTCTAAGGTCTGAACAATACAACTTTGTTAGGAGTAATAACCTTAACGATTTGAAACTTGTTTCTAGCAACAAGGTTAGTACCATGACCTTTGTTTTCAAACTCTCCAAAAAATCAAGTATTTTGAACTTGACCTAACCTATTTAGACCAACCAGTTAGATCAATAACATTATCAATGAATGATTGTAGTACAACGGTCCTTGTAAATTGCTTCCATGTATGGCAGGGTAGACCTTCACCGTAATCTTGTTTGTTCGGATCAATGGATCGTCTGAGATGGTGCAACCTTGGACGATAATTCCTATAGGTTCATCCTTTTTGTTCATCCTTGAGTTGTCACCGTACGTTTAGCTTGGTCATCCAATGATTTTCTCATTATCAACTTACAATTTTATAATATAAAATTGATATCATATATATTGAATAAGGGCCTAGATTTTTAGTTAGACTTATGTTCAAATGTGTGTATTTATTGATGAATTTAGGTTTCTATCATGTTAGTTTATTTTAATTACTTCACTCATGATCAAGTATGACAATTGTGAAAGGATTTGATGTAGTTTATGTATTTCCAAGAAAAATACATATAAGGAGAAAAAAGTTAGACATATGTTTAACTTTGTCTACTAAAATGATAAATTAGTCATTTGTCTATCTAGAATGATTTGCTTATTAGAAAAAAAATGTGTTGTATGCTTTGATCATGTATTTCGTCCAACTTTGTAGTTTAAAACTGATATCATATATGTTAAACGAGAGCTTTGTTGTGTCAAGTTGGACATATGTCCAACTATATGTATTTATTAATGAATTTAATTTTTCGTCATATTAATTTTTTTTAATTACTTTACTCAATATCAAACGTGAAAATTACGTAAAGATTTGATGTAATTAATGTATTTTCAAGCAAATAACATATTAGAAAAAAAAACTATGAATGACAACTATGAGAAAAACTTTGTACATCTTAAATGTTTAATTAATCATTTGTCCACCTAAAATTATTTTCATATGAGAACAAATATTATTTTCATACCAGAAAACAAATATGTTTTATATGCTTTGACCATGTACTTGGTTGAACAATAGTCCAACTTTATAGTATAAAATTAATATTATGTACGTTAAATAAGGGTTTTAGTTTTTGATTGAAATGTATGTATTTATTAATGAATTTAATTTTACATCATGTTAATTTATTTTTAATATTTATATTTATAAGTGATATAAGAGATTAGATTATAACATCAAAAATTAAAAATATGATCATTCTTTCAACGAATATAAATTTTGTTGAATAATTTGTGTTGAATCTTCAATCGAGTATGCATTAAAAGCAAAATCTAATTATTGTTAATTACGTGATTCATTATAGTTGATGTTTTAGTATATCTGATGCTTTTGGATAAGGAATTGGATCTTGAATTTGTATTTCATTATCCTTGTGTTTTGTCTTAGTTCGAGTGTAGATAATTGAAGAGTGAGTATTAGTATAAATTTATGTTGAAATTAACCACAAATGTAATTCTGGATGATGATGATTCTGATTTTGATTCTGATTTTGATTCTAACTACCTTAATTATGAATCTCGTACCTCTTATGTATGTCGCTGATCACTCACTATCGATCATTTTCTAAATAGATAATGAGTAAAATAAGATAAATAAAATATTAATAAAATTACAAGTGACATGTCTAATTTAAATTAAAAAGAATAAAAGGGGTTTTATAAGCTTATTTCCCAATAAATATAAGTAATTTGATACAATTAAAAATATATCTAATTATATAAGATTTGTGTACATATATTACTTATTTAGTATTTATCTATTAGTAAATTAATGAAATAACCAAGCATATGTTTAGAGATAAAATATCATTATTAAGTTCTGATACGAACCAAATCAGCTCCACCACTACAAGCGGTTACAACCAACGAACCAAGCGCGCCAACCAACCCAGGACAGACGACAAAGATTAACGCAGCTCGGGCACGAGGAACAGCTGGCTCTTTCTGTTAGAATGTTAGAAAATCTGGTAGCACATTAGTGCACGAGATTCATACAATTTCTTTGTGAATTCTATCTAAATTGTTAGGCTATATAAAGCCGCAAGAAATGGAATAAATTACTAACAGATTTTACCTGAATTTCTCCTTCTTCTTGATATCTTCTTCTCTTCGTGTTCTCTCTGCCCTAATTCGTAACAGTGGTATCAAAGCTGGTTGCGAGAATGGATACACGAGGCAAATCAAATCTAGAATTTCGCAATGATGTAATCGACACCCTCGCACGACATGATAACACATTACAAGTTGTGCTCACAGAGTTACAGGCATTACGAGCAGCTCGTAACTTACCTGAGGATAACCCCTTTGGAAGAGACGAAACCCACCAATCACACCCCCACACTTCGCGATCAGTCTCAGAAAGCAGTCACCCCCAATTGAGGCTGTCCTTCCCAAGGTTTTCAGGAGATGATCCTACAGGTTGGATTTATAAGGCTGAGCAGTACTTCGAGTTCACTAACATAGCGGCTGACCAGCAAGTACAATTGGCTTCCTTCCACTTGGAAGGCATCGCCTTACAGTGGTACCGATGGCTGACAAAATTTCGTGGACCTCTCACCTGGGAGGAATTTTCCAAAGCTGCCCAGCTAAGGTTTGGACCCACAGACTTCGAAGATCCTTCAGAAGCACTATCTCGTCTAAGACACACAACGAGTGTGGCAGCATATCAGGAATCCTTCGAGAAACTTTCTCATTGTGTGGATGGGTTACCTGAAGAGTTTCTAATTGGTTGCTTCATTGCAGGACTAAGGGATGAGATCTGAATTGATGTTAAAATCAAGCAACCCAGAACTCTAGCTGATGCCATTGGTGTGGCACGTTTAATAGAAGAAAGAAATTGCTTACAGAAGAAATCCTCAACCATGTCTCGTTTTCAACCACCTGTCAACAATATTAAACCAGTAACTAACACTAGTGCAGGACTGTTAGGACCTGCTCCTATCCAACGCAGTGGCCATAATCCTCCCATAACCTTTCGAAAGTTGACCAATCAGGAGGCACGTGAGTGGCGAGAAAAAGGATTATGTTATTACTGTGATGATAAATTTGTTGCAGGTCATAGATGTGCACATCCCCAACTCTTTATGAGGGAAGAAGTAAACCATAATGAGACAGAAGAAGGTGAAGAAAACCCAACACTGTTGTACCCCCAGATAATACTACCTAAAATCTATTTCCATGCTATAGCAAGAACTGAACATCCTCAAACCTTACGTATTATGGGAAAATTGAAAAACAAGGAGGTGTTGATTCTGATAGATGGGGGCAGTACCCATAACTTCATCGATCAAGCCTTAGCCAACCAATTTGGCTTACCAATAACTAGGGGAAGAAAATTAGAAGTCATGGTGGCTAACTATGAGAAGTTAGAATGTGTTGGACAATGCTGCAACCTCACTCTTATCATTCAAGGGTATCCTGTAGAAGCTGATTACTATATGTTACCAGTAGCAGCCTGTCAATTGGTTCTAGGGGTTCAGTGGCTAGAAACCCTTGGACCTATTCAGATGGATTACAAGAAGCTGATCCTAAGTTTCAATTCAGAAGGAAGCACACACACCTTCCACGGGTTGGGAAGAGCCAGCATGACAGCCTTAAACCCTAAAGAATGCCAGAATGTACAGGGTGTAGGGTTATTCCTGCAAATAAGACCAACAACCAATCATCAGAAACCTCCCCAGATATACTCCCCTGAGATAAGTAAGCTATTATCTAAATTCCCTAAAAATTTTGAACCAGTTGTTAGCTTACCTCCTGCACGGGTACATGATCACAGAATTACCTTACAAACTAACTCTGAACCAGTGAATGTTAGACCTTACCATTACCCACACTACCAAAAAACTGAGATTGAAAGAATAGTGCAGGAACTCTTGCAATCTCAATTGATCAAACCAAGCAATAGCCTCTTTTCCTCACCAGTGTTGCTTGTCAAGAAAACAGATGGCACTTGGAGATTTTGTGTGGATTATCGAGCTTTAAATGCCCTTACTATCAAAGACAAATACCCTATAACTATTATTGACGAGTTGTTAGATGAACTATATGGATCTAAAGTTTATTCCAAGCTCGATTTAAGTTCAGGATACCACCAAATAAGAGTTTGAGATGAAGATACACCTAAAAATGCCTTTAGAACTCATGAGGGTCACTATGAATTCCTGGTAATGCCATTTGGCCTAACCAATGCACCAGCTACTTTCCAGGGCCTTATGAATGATATCTTTCGACCCTTTCTCAGGAAATTTGTTCTGGTTTTCTTTGACGACATATTGGTATATTCCAAAACTTGGGAGGAGTATCTGTGGCAACTACAATCTATCCTTCAGTTACTGACAGATAACTTATTAATTATAAAGGAATCCAAGTGCCAATTTGGGGTGTTGCAGGTGGATTACTTAGGCCATTTTATCTTTGAGCAAGGAGTCTCAGTGGATCCTGCAAAAATCCATGTAGTCAAGGAATGGCCCACACCAACCACATCTAAGGGTGTTCGGGGATTCCTTGGGTTGGCAGGCTATTACAGAAAGTTCATTCAACACTTTGGAGGATTAGCTGCACCATTGACTCAATTATTGGGAAAAGAAGGCTTCCACTGGGGTGAAGAAGCTGAGATGTCCTTCCAACAGCTTAAAAAGGCTCTTACATCCCCTCCTGTCCTGCGATTACCTGATTTCTCACAACGATTTGTGGTTGAATGTGATGCTAGTGGTATCGGCCTTGGGGCAATCCTCAGCCAAGAAAATAGGCCGATAGCCTACTTTAGTGCAGCACTCAAGGGATCAGCGTTAGCCTTGTCAACCTATGAAAAAGAAATGTTAGCTATGGTCAAGGCTATTAAGGTTTGGCGACCCTACCTGCTAGGCAAACCCTTCACCGTAAGGACTGATCAAAGAAGCCTTAAATATCTGCTGGAACAGAGAATAATCACCCCTGCTCAAGCACGTTGGTTGCCTAAACTTATAGGTTACGACTATGTGATTGAGTATAAAAAAGGAATTGAGAACCATGGACCTGACTCATTGTCCAGAGTAGTAGAATTTCAGTACCTATCCGTCTCGCAACCTTTAGCAGATTGGTGGACAACACTCCAGCAAGAAGTTCAACAAGACCCCTTTTATGATAAGTTGGAAGGTTTAACAACAGCCACAGGTAACTCACACATCCACTATCGTAATGGGGTTTGGTACAAAAAAACAGGGTTTTTCTAAGCCCTCAATCAACCTTGATACCGAAAATACTGGTGGAATGCCATTCCTCACCTATTGGAGGACATTTTGGTTTTCAGAAAACACTGACTAGAGTAAGGCAGAATTTTTGTTGGCCAAACATGCAACAAAAAAGAAAGGAATACCTTCGAGAATGTGACACATGTCAATGGTTCAAAAGTGACTGTATGACACCTGCAGGATTGCTACAACTCCTGCCGATTCCCACAAAGATATGGTTTGATATCTCCATGGATTTCATTGAAGGACTTCCTCTTTCTAAAGGCCATACGGTGATTATGGTGGTAGTAGATCGATTGACCAAATATGCACACTTCATTGCTATGAAGCATCCTTTTACTGCCCTAGGTGTTGCCAAAATATTTGTGTCTAATATAGTTCGACTGCATGGCATTCCTACTTCCATAGTAAGTGATCGAGATAAAGTCTTCATAAGCTCTTTTTGGAGGGCCTTATTTCAGTTGCAGGGTACACAACTATGTATGAGTTCTAGTTATCATCCCCAAACTGATGGACAGACTGAGGTAATCAACCGAGTCTTAGAGCAATACCTACGCTGCTTTGTTGGTGATCAGCCAAAACTATGGGTAGAATGGATACCTTGGGCAGAATTCAGCTACAACACCTCAATACACTCATCCACCAAAACTACTCCATTTGAAGCTGTTTATGGAATCCCTCCTCCCCATTTAGTAGCTTACATTCCTGGCACCTCCAACATCCAAACTGTAGATGAATGCTTGCGTGATCGAGACACCATTCTTAGAGAACTTCGTCACAACCTTACACAAGCTCAAAATCGGATGAAGTGCCGAGCAGATCAACATAGACGGGAAGTCACCTTCCTTGAAGGGGACTATGTGTATCTCAAGCTACAACCTTACAGACAAACTTCAGTTGCATTCCGCTCAAACATGAAGCTTGCCCCTCGATTCTTTGGACCCTACCAAATCAAGGAAAGGATTGGCTCTGTAGCCTACCGATTGGCCCTACCCCTAGAATCTCAGATACATGATGTGTTTCACGTCAGTTTATTAAGGAAGTATGTTGGAACCTCAGTACCTATCCACCATCAACTACCACCTACAACCAAAAGCTCCATAATTATGCCTCAACCTGAAACTATCTTAGATCACCGCGTGATTCAAAAAGGAAGGTATCGATCAAAGATAGAGATTCTGATCAAATGGATGGGAACTACAAGCATCGAAGGTACTTGGGAAAATGAAAGGCGATTTTCTAAAGCCTACCCAGAGTTCATCCTTGAGGACAAGGATTCTAAAAAGGAGGAAGGAATGATACAAACCAAATCAGCTCCACCACTACAAGCGGTTACAACCAACGAACTGAGCGCACCAACCAACCTTGGACAGACGACGAAGATCGACGCAGCTCGGGCACGAGGAACAGCTGGCTCTTTCTGTTAGAATGTCAGAAAATCTGTTAGCACATTAGTGCACGAGATTCACACAATTTCTTTGTGAATTTTCTCTAAATTGTTAGGCTATATAAAGCCGCAAGAAATGGAATAAATTACAAACAGATTTTACCTGAATTTCTCCTTCTTCTTGATATCTTCTTCTCTTCGCGTTCTCTCTACCCTAATTCGTAACAAATTCAAATTCAGATAAGGTTTTTTTAATGTAAATAAATATGATAAGGCTTAAACAAAAATAATATATTCAGTATAGCTGGTGAAATGTGTGCAGTTGGAGAAGGTGTTCGTCTAGCTGCGGCAAGGGGTTATAATCTTCTTTTTTTTAGATTAATTCCCTGGTTTTTTGGCTGTAGAGAGGCTGCTGGTGGCTATTTCACAGATAGGCTGTTTGCATCTTTTCATAAAAAAATAAAATAAAATAACAGTTGGAAAAAATATATAAGAAAAAATTTAAACTAGGTAATTTTTATTTTACCATCACTTTTTCGAATAAAGTAATTAAATTACTTCAAAAATAATAAATAAACTAAATTGATCATATTAACATAACTAATAGATTTATGCTATAACTCACCTTTTTATATTACCAAATTATTCAATTGGTTTTATTTCGATGATTTAATTTTTTTTATTATAAAAAAAATATAGGAACATAATTTTGATTATATTAAAAGTTTTAAAATCATAAAATCTAATTAATTAGAGGGGTAAATATATAATTTTTGAATCATTATTAATTAAAAATCATAAGTTATCAGACAAACAATCGTATGTAAATAATATAAAACAAAAATAAATAAGAACTTTACATACGATATTTTAGGTGTAAACAACATATGTCACAACAATGAACTAAGAGAAAAATTAATAGTCTACTAGACCACCTAACATTTTACTATGAAAATCAAAGTTCAATTACAAGGTCAAGACTCAAACTACCCATCAAGATAATACCCCCAAAGTAATCTACTTACAAGTTGTTGCTTCTTTCACAGTTTCTACAAGATAGGTGTCCGAATCTGGATTAACATTCCCATAAACTTAGTCACACGAGCAATCAAACACATTCAACTAACACTTGAAAAGTTAGCATAATAACACAAATGGAAAGTGTCCTACAACAAATTCAATAATAAAAACCCTAACTAGAAGATTCAAGAATAAATCAATTAATTTAAATAATCTAGGAACCTTAGAATAATAGTTGAAACACAAGTTCAATAAAGATAGTTTTGTAAAGTTAAATAATCAAATCAAATAATTATGATCATACACACAATTTTTTATCCAAGCATTTAAGAACTTAATCAAGAAAAAGCTATATGAACATATAATCACAAAATCATACAATAAATAGGCTTATCAATCAATCAAACATAACCACACAATATTTGATATATTAATTACAGAAAAAACCTAAACAAAATATGATTCAATTTTTGTAAAATAATTTGAGAAAGAGAGCACAAAAACAATTATAAAAGTAAAATAATTGTGGATAATTGAAATATAAAGCATTAGGTTCTTTACATAGAAAAGATGATTCCCTAATACTAGGTTAAAGATCAATTACCATTATGTCTATGAAATGATCCATAGATCAATAATTAATAGGGATAATATGGTAAAAGAATAATTTGGCTCGAGTAAAAAAAAATATATTATTAGTTGAAATCTTAGTCACTCGATCGATCTAGTCCTGGCTCAATCATTCGACCTTGCATGTTTGATCGATCGAAGCCCTCTTCGATCGATCTAGTAATGATTAAAATAAATATGAGATCAGTTATATCAAATTCAATCGATCCTTGTTCAATTAAACCTAACTAGATCGATCTATCCCAATTTAAAAATCAACTTGAGATGACATAGATCGTATAAGATCGATCCTTGATTAATCTAACTTATTTAATCAATCGACCCAATACGCAATCGATTGACTAAAGTATATATAAAATACTCCTAAGTGTATAATATTTATTCTAATGTGCATAAGGATGATTATATACCTGAACATTTTGACTTGAAGCTCAAAAATTTCTTCAAATTTGAATAATGGTCATGAAAATGGGCCTAGAAACCAATTTAAATTTAAATATTTTATTCATAAATATCACCAACACTCATATATAGCTTACATTCTCCCCCTTTGGTATATTCTATGACAAAACCTCTCTCTTGCTACATGACGCTCATAGAAAAATAACGTTTTACACAATGGTACTATCCTATAATCTAGTGAAGCCATCTTTACTTGAATTTTTAAGCTCATATGTACACCCAAGATCAAATAGATAAATATGCATACAATTTAAATCAAAAGATTCATTGTTTATTAATTCAGTATATATAATAATAGTAAAGTGAAGAAACAAATATAAGTGGTGAGTAATAATATATACCATTTAAATATTAAAACTACTCTCCCTATGTGACATGTCAATTAATAAATAGCACACTTTATTCAATGTGTTCTCCCCCTAAGTGCAATGTCTCCCATTAATAACCAATCTTTCCCTTTTCGTTATGTGAAAAGATAATTTAGTCATGAAGCTTAAATTCAATATGATCAGGAATATGATGTATGCAATGAATGAACTCTTCCTAACTTCTATGACTCCCAAAATAAAGTAGAATAAAACAAAAATTTATAACAAATATATATATATATATATATATATATTGATTTGAGTGTAGTAGACTTATTTAAACATGTCTAGAATAGAAACACTCATTCGAGAAATTTCTCTTGTTTAAAATTTAACTATCCATTGAAGGCATAAGTAGTTTGACAAGACACATAGACATACTAACACATATAACGACATATCAACAATCAACAAAAATAAGATACATGTTTGAACTTCAAGAATATATCATTTAATTCATTTATGATTAGTCATGTAAGATTCAAAGGAAGGAATATCACTTATCATTGATAGATTGCAATTGAGTACTCAATTTTACAAAATAAATATATCTATCAAGAGAAAAATTAGAAAGTGAAAGATAGAGTCAAAGTTAAACTTTTTATGCATGATAAACTTCAAAAGTATATCATTTAATTCATTTATGATGAGTCATGGAAGATTCAAAGGAAGGAATATCACCTATCATTGACAGACTACAATTGAGTACTCAATTTTGGACTCTTTATTTATTTTCTTTTGGTATAACTAACTTTGGACTCTTTCTTTTTGTGCATGATAAAATTTTTCTATTTGATTTTCCTTTTTTCTAAGGAAGTATGCACTAGCCAAAATCCTATGATGATGACTTTCACACTAGTTGTAAGGTATCCTTCTTCGCTCATTGTGGTAGCTTCACCCATCATAATAAGTAGCCCTTTCAAAGCTAGGTGTCTCTCCATCATAGCATTTTAGAAAGTGAAAGATAGAGCTCAAATATTTTTTTATAGTTAAGGTTATCTCAAGTCTTAAAAGCTCACATAGGTAATCATAAACTTCAAGCATGATATACATATGTATTCAATGAGTGTGTGAATAGGTTTTTATCAACATCGATCACTAAATGTAAAAAAAATATAAATGCACAGGTTGAAATATCCATTTGTACAAAGTAAAGTCAATAAGAAGAAATGAAATAGTATGATAATAGTATGTAAAGCTTATGTCAATGTTAAAACATGTTTACTCCCTCTTTCCTATATTTTAGGCTCATGTAATTATTTCTAAAGGCATACAACTTGTTTACATAGTCATGATTATTGATGCTTGAATATGGTGCATGCATGTTATGATCAACACAATCATAAGATAATAAGAATATACTTCTAGGTCTAATATGTCCCTTTCTACCACATTTATGGCACATAGAAGTAAATTTAGAAGCAGATGCATAAGGTGTAAGTGTAGTATGCAAATAAGATGGATTAGAGGGTTTTAAAAATAAAGTTGTTTTTCAAGATAATGGCGTAGTGTACTCATCTACATATCCTAGTCATCTCTTGTCTCCAAAATATTTTCCATAGTCAAGAATTTTGTTTAGCCTTTTAGCTCCAATGGTTAACAGTTTTACAACTTCTTTTGATTGTTCAAGTTTCTATACAAGATTCTTATTTTCCTATTTTGGACCTACAATACTTCAATTCAAACCATCAAATGTTCAAATAGCCCAAGTTTTTTCTTTTTTTAACACAGAGGAATTTGCTTCAACGGATTTCAGTTTATCATTTAGTTTCGTTACTTATACAAGTAACCTTTCATTTTCTTTCTTATAACCTACTAAATGTATAAATAGTTCATCAAGGCTATTAACATTAAATTTATTTAGTAGAAAATCAAAATTGCTTTCTTTATTATCTAAATCAATGTTCGACTTACTAGAGTATCCACCAATAATTGCAATAAATGCCAAAAAGTTAGTGCTACCATTTTCTAATTCACTTGGATTATCGTAGTCACTTTCTTAGTAACTAATATAGTATTGAAAGTTCTTACAATTCTATTCTTTTTGTTAGCTCACTCTTTTGCAAAATAACCATAACTAGTACATTCAAAATATTATGGTCCAATGAGTTTAGATTCTTACCTTCAAAACTCATAGGTTTGAGTTCTCTTGGATTTTGATCATTTAGAAGACTTCATTACTCTTTTCTTTGTGGTTTCTTCTTATTGAATATTTTTTGAGTTTTTTTGGCTATTAGTACCAATTCTTTATTTTTTGTCATTCTCATTGTCACCATCATCAGTCATGACTATTTTAAAGGTGGCACCTTTGTTCTTTATAGGTGTTCGAAAGCTTATCTCAAAGGTTAAAAGTGAGCCAACTAGTTTCTCAATTTTGATAGTATCAACATCCTTGCTTTCATTTATGATAATGACTTTTGCATGGAAGCAATATGGTAGTAAGTAGAGAATCTTCTAAACCAACTTGAATTCATCAATTTTCTCTCTAAGATTGGCAAAGATATTAGTAATATCACATAATTCAATATATAATTTAGAGAAAATTTCAGTTTCTTCCATCTAAAGTTCTCAAACCTAGTACCTAGCATGTGAAGTTTGGTTCTTTTAACCTATGTGGTACCCTCGTAGGTAATCTCTAAGGTATCCCAAGCAAACTTCACAGATCACAATTAAATATATGATGAAACTCATCAGCAGATACATCACTAAAAATAACATCAATACGTTTTGTTTCTTATTACTATCAGTTTTATCTTCAATTGTCCATTCATTCCTATGTTTAAGTGTGAAAATATTATCTTTGGTAATAATAGGTGGTTCCCAACCATATATAACAGAGTTTCACACACTCTCGTCTAAAGAATTTAGAAAGGCTCTTATACAAGCCTTTCATATAGGAAGTTAGACTCATCAAAGAAAGGTGCACAAGTTATAGACAAAACCTCTTTCAAATGATCCATAGCAAAGAAACCACTAAGTATATTTAGTGATCCACTCTGATACCAATTGAAAGTTTTAAAGTTACAAATCTAATTAACTAAATGGGGTGAATAGGTAATTTTTTAAATTATTACTAATAAGAAAAATACAAGCGTCCAGATAAGCAATCATGTATAAATAATATAAAGAAAAAATAAATAAGAATTTGAAACATGATATTTTAGATAAAAAAAACCTAGGCCACAAAAATAACCTAAGAAAAAAACATCAGATCACATAACTATCCACTATAAAAATCAATATCCAATTACAAGGCAAGGAAATAAATAACCTTCCAATATAATTCCCTCAAAGTAATATACTTACAAGCTGCTACTTCTTTCATAATCTCTATAAGATAGGTGTACAAATCTGAACCATCGTTCTAATACACTTGAGTCACATGAGCAATCAAACTCTTTCAACTAGTACTTGAAAAGTTAGTACAATAGCACAAATGTAAAGTTTCCTAGAGTAGATTTAATAATAAAAAACACTAGATAAATATTCAAGAATAAATCACTTAATTTAAATCACCTAACAACCCTAGAACAATAGTTGAAGTACAAGTTCAATAAAGATAGTTTCTTTAAAGTTAAATCATAAAATCAAATAATTATAATCGCAGACACAATTATTTGATCCAATTATTCAAGAATCTAATCAATAAGAAGCTATATGAACATATAATCATAAGATCATAAAATAAATAGGCTTATCAATCAATCAAATATAACCACACAATGTTTGATAGATTAATTATAAAAAGAAGTATAAACAAAATATGATTTAGTTTTTGCAAAATAATTTGAGAGAGAGAGCACAAAAATAATTAGAAAAATAGAATGAGTTTGGATGATTGAAATATAGAGCATTAGGTTTTTTATATAGGAAAGATGAAACTCTAATACTAGGTTAAAGATTAATTATGATTACGTTCATTAAATAATCCATAGATCAATCATTAGTAGAGATAATATGGTAAAATAATAATTTGATTCAAGTAAACAAATATATTAGAAGTTGGAACTCTAGTAGTTCTATTGATCCAGTCTATACTTGATCAATCGACCTTGTATGTTTGATCGATCGAAACTCTAATCAATCTATCCAGTAACAATTAAAAGAAACCCAAGATTAAGTAGATCAAATGTTATCTATTCTCTATCAATCGAATCTATCCTATTTTTATAATCAACCTTAGAGGACATAGATCGTACAAGATCAACCCTATATCTATCTAACCTAAGTATATACTAAATATTCCTAAGTGTATATCATGTATTCTAACGTGTATAAAGATGAATATATACCTAAAACATGCTAACTTGAAGCTCGAAAGCTTCTTTGGCTTTGAATAGAAGTTATGAAAACATATCTAAAAACTAATTTACATTTATACATTTTGTTCACGAATGCCGTCAATACTCACATATGCCTTACATATACAAAAACACAATTTTTTTACGTTGTGAAATTAAAATATATATATCACACCATATGTATAAGATTGTCGATGAAATTTCATCTAAGAAAGCGATTATATTATGTGATTAAACTTCATTTTTGATGGCTTACAACTCCCCTGGTCCATCCGTAGATGTGATAAGATGATTTGCTCCATATCTTGATGGATTCTCAACCTTCAACGGATTTGAAAATTTTGATATTTGTTCAACTTACATCTATATATGCCTATAAGGTGGGATGAATAGGTAAATATAGGTTTAAGTTTTTATTCCACAAATTTCCAAGAATTAAATTAAGTTTGAATTTAATGGGAACAAACATAATTTTTTTACCCATACTTTTTAGATGATATTTTAGTGATATCCTATTTAAAAAAAAATAAATTTGGTGAAAATTTTACATATGACTAACACATGTGCTTTGAACTGATGAAATTCGGGAAAAACATGGAATCGGTCACTATACTGGGGGCAAGACATAACCGCGACTTAAGATTCAAGTAACATTGAAAAGACTAAAGAAACGAAAGGGGTGATTACTTGTAATAATAATAAAGCACAAGCTAGTACGAGCTTACCAAAAGAAGCAAGACTTAGATTACCAAATCCTAGACACAATCTTCCTAGAGATGGAGAGCCCATTGATTCACCTTTTTTAGCCTCTTCCTCTTGCTTGCTTACCTAACTCTTATCTTAGTGACTCTTCTTATTTTTTAGATTTTTTTTCTGAGTGTTAAAACGGTAGATTTCTCATTTTCCAATGAATTTGATAAGTCCAAATGGAGTCATTATCATTAACTAATCTCTAGAAAAGCTTTAACATAGCAATCATATTCCAACCCTCAAAAGTTCTTCAACCCAATCCACCTTCATCCTTTGGTCTATATTGGACCAGCAGATCATAAGGATCTTATAGGTGGGTTCGGGCCTCACCAAAAGAAATCCTAAATGCTTAATGACTTATCTCTGAATATTTTCCTTTTATTGTCTAAGGACTGCTAATAGCTAGTTTTTGTCCAATTTAATATCCTTAAATGCATATTAGAAAGCTACTTTACTTAATTTTCATCATCTTCAATATTGTACAAGTTACTACTCATTATGAAAACAAAATAAAGCACTTTTGATTTCTTTAATATACCTAAATTGTTTAAGCTTTAAAAATTGTTTTTTTAATTCTTTAAAAAATAGAAACTAAATATGTTTTGTGCTAAATTAAGCTTCAAAAACTATTTTTTAAAAAAATTGTTTAAACTATTTAAAAAATAGAAACAATATATGTTTAAAGTTATTATATATTAATTATGCTTAAACTGAGTCTAAAGAATAGCTTATAAATCACAATTACTACATATTAAAATATAAAAACAGAATCAAAACGTAATTGTTTAAACACCTATTTTTCTAGATATTCTTGCATACATAATGGGGTGGGTTACGTGGTTTTAAAAAAATTCAATTAAATAACAAATTACATTAAATTGATAAAACAATTTAATGAAGTGTGAGTACGGAGGTTCTATATTTATTCTAAAAAGTGATGAAAAAGTAATTGCATAAAGACAACAATCATTTTTATATTTTTTATTTATTTATCTTTATTTTTTTTTTATTTTTTTTATTTTTTCGGTTATAGTTTATTCAAGTTAAAACAATTTTTATCTAATGCACTAGAAAAATAAAAAAATTAAATGAAAAAAAATTCTTTTTTCCTTACGCAGTCATTTTTTAATAATAATAGAGCTAAAATGTTTTTAAAAATAAATATATGACTTAATTCTCATTTTTGTAATAAGAATATGGTTGGGCGATGTTTATCTTTTTTTTTTCAAATAAAGATATCATTATAGCACCATATGAAAAATATGGATTAAAAAGATACCAAAAATAAAATCATTGTACTACTAAAATAACAAACACTAAAATGACACTGTGCTTTTACAATGTAAGATTTTTCACACTTTTGTCCAGATTTTTTTTAACAAACTATATAAAAAAAGAATACATATGGAGATAAGTTAATTATATTATACACATAAATTAAGGGGAAAATGTTTATCATATATAATAATTCTTTGTAAATGTATATATTAGTATCGAAATTATACAATGGTATACTATTAATCTTTTTTTGAAAAATAATGTTTAAAAACTTTGAATTAAAATATAAGCAATGATAAAATAATATGTTTATTATATTAAAAAAACGTTTTTCATTAATATTTTGCATTAATCAAATTTATTTTTTTATAATCATTTTGTACTAAATTATATTGCTTAAAATAATCTACCGATATAACTCCTAAAAAACATATTACTTTGATGTATTTTTCTTAAAGCTATCGTTACTATAATAATAAAAAATTACATGGGTTTTAGATGTTAATTTGCATGGGTTTCAACAAATTTTATGTGAGTTTTCGTGAAAAACCCACGTACAAATTTGCATAGGTTACAGGAAAAACCCATATAATTTTTTTTATAAAAAAACTTATGTAAATTTATTAGGTGAGATGAAAACAAAAACCATACAAATTTATGTGGAATTTAAAAAAAAAACACGAGTACGTGCGCATAATAGTATCATTTCTTTAATTCTTTTGAATCACCTGTAAAAAAAAATACATGCATGATACTTAGAATTAGAATATCATACATAAAAAAATACATACATGATACTTAGAATTAGAATATCATACATAGAAGTCTAATATATAAGTTCAACATAATTTAAGTCTAATTACAATATATATATATATATATATTTTAATTTTTGCATATAAATTTTAAAGAAATGATTTCAAAAGCTAGTTTTTAAAAAGTATTATACAATATATACATACATATCTCAACGAAGGCTTAATTGTTTTCGATAAATATCTTCAATGGACCTGTGAATTTACTCACTTGATAAGTTCTCCTAGTAATTGGTTTACATAGGACAATGCTATGAACTTCATTAGTACTAATTCTAGTGAATTTAGTACAAGCAGCTTTCCCTACCTTGCCCTTCTACCAAGCAAGAAAAGCTTCTGGATTCAGTAATGGTGCCATACTTTTTCGTATATCATTTAAAATTTCTAGCTAACTTTCTTAAGTCAATTAACAATGCAAGAGAAGTAATACGTACAACCACTCTAGATTCTTAGCACTTTTTTCCTTTCAAATTTCAATCCTTAATATTCTATCTTAGAAGAGGAGACAAGTTCTAGGATAAAGCAAACATAAATTTATGGTTTACACTTCATAGATTGGTCAAATTCTTTAAACATGTTATATATGTATTTTATAGATAGAAATTTGATGAAAGATCAAAATCTTAATTCATTTATTAATAGGTATGACAGTATAAGTGGCAAAGACTTACCCATGCAGTGCTCCTTCCTTATTGAGCATTATAATTTATGTTAACATCAACCACTTGTTGGGAAGAAAAAATAAAAAAAATCACATGTTCTCCTCATCTTTATGGTTGGTCATGAATTGTATCATGTGTCTTTCCCACCTTTTCGTAGTTTATTAAAATCTTTATTGAAATATATATAGTTTGATTTCTTAATCTATTCAACAATAGTAAAATAATTAATTTTAACTTTATTTAATTAAAGTTAACTTATGAAATGAGATAAGTAACACTTACCAAATCCTAAGAAACCGATGGTTTTTTTTGTGATTTCTTTCATGAATAACATCACATAAAATCGACACATAATATCATCATTTTATTTTGGTACATATAGTATATAAATCATGTTAATAATTGATAATTATAATTTAAATCTATGTACGTAAATAGTATATTAAATAATTATATACTCACTAATAGTTGCATCCAATTGACAAGTAATAATGAAACAATCGCTTTCAAACCTAAGTAATGATGAGCCCCACAATTTCATCACAAGTAAGAGATAACTAAATAGAATTAACAATTATAAAAATAAAAATTGCTATATAAAATACTAAAATTACTTACATATTAAACACATCTATCACATTTTGAATAAGTGTAGCATTCTTTAATGAATCCAAATATACATACAGATTTTTATGTGGTTCATAAACAATTAAAATCCAATGTGCACTACAAAATAAACAAGTCATAATTATATAACAATTAAAAAATCACATTAATAGAGTACATAAAGAAGTTTGATGCACATATACATCATTTACTTACATTATAGGGAATAAAATAAGTAATTTTTGGCCTATTTGTAACTTCGAGGCCTTTTTACGTACACACAAGTCTCGATTAGATATCTTTTTAGCTTGAGTTGGATCAACAAAAGATGGATGTAAAAACTTGATTAAGTAAACTTCATTCTTTCTTTCCAACTCATAATACAGCTACCTTGGAAACATAAACAAAACTACTTAATGTTACTAGTGTCTCTTACATAATAGTTCCATAATATCTACATATATAATTAAAATATAAATATTACTTTATTCACACTTGAATAGTATTTTAACCAATACAATTCATCTCACAAAACAGTATAAAACTATCGACCTTCATGTTAACTTCATTTGATTGAAAGCCAAAAACAAAGCTATTTATTAGCACATTTCATTCATCATATGAACTTTAGTGTTGACTTACCATAATCATTAAACTTGATAAGCAGCCACCATAATGGGCCATACTTTTTCCATTACAAACAATTGTTGCCTGTCTTTGTTCAAAGAGATGGATGGTTTCTTAGCATCAATCTCAGTACTTATTTTTGCAACAAGATCATAACAAACTATACTAATTACTTACAAACTAATAATAAATTATGCAAGTATGTTAAACATGTAAATAATTCTCAAGTTGAATAAACATACAAAATGTTAGTTTTACTGGATCAGGATTTAAAATAACTACATGATGAGACCATACCACATATCTTCCTTCTAAATCTCCTAAATGTTCAACATATGAATCAACAATTGGCAATAAGCAATCAAATTTATATGCTTGTTCAACTACAATCCGATAGTTGTCCTCAATTTATTTATGATGTATGTTACCTCCTTGTAATGTAGTTATATGTCCAACGGTAACATAATGTTAATATATTACATCCCTAAACGACCATCTCATATATTGATAAAATCATTTAAGCATATTAAATTATGATATGAGAATATAAAAATATATGTATACAATAGAAATCGTAAATAAACTTATTACAATACAACTGTAATAGAATACAAAGATACATGGATTATCTTCTTCAATTGGAACATTTCTCGGTAGAGTACATATTGGCACCACATTTTCAAAATGATATGGACTTATAAAATTCCATCCATTATGTGAATTATTAAAGGATTCTGGCCCCCATTTTTCATTACATCTTTAGGTAAATCTTTGAAGTTGTGATTTTAAATCGAGACATAAATCTTTGAAGTTGTGAAATGGAAGGCATCGGCGGAGTAGGCTTAGTATTAGCAACAGCAACAATAGATTTGTTGCGACGGTAAAAAGTCTCAATGATGTGGCCATAATGCTTGCAATAATTGTAGAACTTCTTATTGGTTTGTTTAAGACGATTGCTAGAGCAAGAGGAATCACCTGACTGTTGACATTGCTCAATGGCAAGAGCAGAAGTAGAAGGAGTAATAACCAAAACATTGAACTTATTTTGGGCTTATAGGGTTACAAGCCAAGCTTCTTCTCTAACCAACTTGTTTACGGCAGTATCAAGGGAAGGAGAAAGACTATGATTGAGAAGTGATGAGTGCTCAAAAAGCACTAAAATTACCATGATTTTATGCTCATTAATTGATTAAGAATATATATATTTATATGTTTTATCATATATTTGTATAATTTGTGTTTTTCGGAATCACGGGTATTTTTATTGTTTTTCAGGTATTTTGGCTTAAAAACGCAATTTAAAGACTCAAAGAGGATTACATGAAGCAATACATCACAAAAATATCAATAAATAAATGGGGAAAGGTCAAAAAATATGGAAAAACTGGACAAAATGGGTCGAAAAGGTCAAAAATGTCAAAAAGGAGAAAAATGCACCGCCCAATACGTCAAAGACCTAACTCCGCCTTCAAACTACGCTGGCACTGCTCATGCGTGCATCACATGTTATGTTCGCGCGCACAGATCGCTACGGGGTTATTGTTCACGGGCTGCATAAAGATCGCGCGTCAGGTTACTTGCTCGCAAAGATCGCTGGCTGGTTATCGTTTCACGCCACAAGAAGAATTTCCCCAAAGAATCGCCAACAGCGCTTCAACGCTGCTTTTCACCCCATTTTTCACGCAGTAAGAACAGTGGACGCTGGCCGACGCCATTGATGACCTCAAATAGCTTCCATTACACGTTTATTAATTTTTTAATATTTTGTTTAACATTTTTTTACTCATTTTTTCTCTCCATCCTCACCTATAAATACCCACCTTCCCTTCACTTCAAAACACACCTTCAAACACCTCAAAACCACACTTCTCTCTTCTTTCTTTCTCTCATTTCTTAGTTTTTGAGTTTTTCTTAGTTTCTTTCTTAATTTCTAAGCTTTTCTTAGTTTTTTCTCTTAGTTTTTAGTTCAATTCTCTTAGGTTTAGAGTTCTTCTCTTTTTGAGAGGAACTTGTAATGTTTTTGTAATAATTTAGATTTTTGATTCAATAAATGGAAGTGCAAATTCCGCTTGGAGGTTTTCTAGCAACGGAATAGCGTCAAGTTCGTATGGATTTTATTTTCTTTACAGCTTATTTTTATGCTTTATTCTTAAATGTTATATTTAATTTGTTCGTGATTAAATTTAACTGTGCTAGTACTGCTTATAATCATGATATAATAATAACGTTGTTATGCTTGCCATAAATATTAAATAGGTGAAAATTTCTAAAATGAATTGATTTTATTTTTATTCAAGATTTTATATTAAGGATGTTAGAGAGAAATATATTATTTTTCATTCCAAACTTAAATTTGAAAATTAGATTTTAAGGTTTAGTTATCCTGCCTAATTTAGAATAGTGCTCTTTTATTTGTTGGTACAATCGCCTAAAGAGTTAGAAAGTGAAACTCTATTTCAAAAGTTTTTATAAGAATTATTATGAAAATGTATTGACAACATGTTTTCAATAAAGTGGTTTTAAAACTTGAAAGTTAGTACTTGATAACTCAATTCTTAGGTTTAATTTGGACACCTTGAATAAAGTTTAAATCGTCTAACCTCACCAAAGGTGGCATTTAAATGGTTCATTTTCAATCTTTTTAGAAAAAGGAATTAATTTAATTAACCAAATTAGTTATCAACCCCACCCATAGTGTTAATTGATTTGTTTAGCTTAACAAAGAATATCTAACCCCACCAAAGGTGGTATTCATACAAAAAAAAAAAGAATCAATAAAATATCAATTTATATCTTTAATAACCTAGATAATATGAGCAAGCATAATTAATTTAGTTATTATATCCATAAATACTCTAATTAATATAAATGATAAAATTTGCATGAATATTTATTGAATCAGATATATATTTAGATAAATATTTATTGAATTTGTATCTATGTTTATTTTTTAGATTATATTTAATTAATCAGTATATATGTTTATTTTATGTTATTAGATTAGAACACAAAAACCAAACTATCGTGATGCGATGTTTAGGATTTAATTTCGCTTTTTAAAAGTTTGAATAATAAATTAAAAACCACATACATTCCTTCCTTAGATCGAATTGAGTATACTTATCATTTTCTACGAAATGATTCGTGCACTTGCGAGAGTTTTACAAATATTAAAACCAAAGTATTTGCGAGAATCGGCGATGCCGGTTTTCGCTCATCAAGAAGCTGACCCCAAATGGGCTCAAAGTCCTTATAAAGTGACATCATGAACTCATAGAGATGAAACTCATCTTTAACTGTAGCATATTGCTGAGCATCCTTTGAGCATGCCCAAATTGGATCACAAATGTCAATTTGGTCCCAAAGAAAGTGAAGTTGATCATAGTAGTCATTAATGGATTGTCCTGGTTCTTGTCAAAGTTGATGCAATTCAACTACTAACTGATATTTCATAGATCTGTGAGTAGTGGAGTACCTTTTGGCCAACATATTCCATGTTGATTTTGCATCATCAAAGCTACCCAATAGATTGGAGATGGAGGGAGCGAAATTATTAAATCCATATGAGGATCATATGGTTGTGACTATCCCATTCAATCATGTGACCAAGGTAGGCAGCATCTTCTTCAATTACTCTTTTGTCAGGAATGGTAATTGCACCAATACAGTAATTCCAGAGCATGTGACCCTTAAGAAAACTACGCATAGCTTGAGACCAGGATAAGTAATTCTTGGTCCCCTCCAATACAGTATTGATGGGGCGAGGAAGAAAAACATCATTTTTATCCATTTAGAAACACAATATGCAAAAACGAGGTCTATGCGAAAAAATGGGTAGGGAGAACCTGATATGCAAAAATTCAACGGTCAATGGTCACATTCAAAAGCTAGGTCAATAGCAGCATGGGCACGATCAACGGTTAACGGTGATGTCAGCAGAAGGCGATGATGATGTTAACCATAGGGGATGTATCACTGATGACGTCACAAGACCAGAATGGGGCATGTGAGGCGCATGAATCTGACATGTAGTTTCTATTGGCGGTGCATAAAGGTGCATGCAAGCTCCGATGCTTGCGAGACTTCCATGAATATGTAGATCTGATCGACTCGATCATAGTGGTATCTGCAGAAAGATTGTCAGAGCAAGATGCATAGTGGTGTTTGGTTTTCTATTGGCGGTGCGTGAGGAAGATGTGCAGTTCCTTTGAGCGGCACGTGGAGGAGTGTGCAAACTCTGATGGTTGTATAGATCGGGGCAAGCCGATCACTGTAGTATCTATAGTAATTTTATCGGAGCAAAATGCCTAGCGGAGACGGTGATTGCAATGGTCTGTGTGGTGCTAGACTTCTCAACAAGTAGGCTCGAAACTTAGGGACAACGAATGAAAGATGTCAAAGGTTCGACGGTGAGTGATTGCAGTGGTTTTTGTGATAGTAGAAGCGATAAGGGGTGGAGTAACACCAGAAGAGACAAGATTGCTAAAAGAAAGGTCAGAGTAGTGGCTTTGATACCATGTTAGAAATACTTAATAATGGTATTGTATTCTATGTATTAAGGAATATACATGGTGCTTTTATATAGGTGTTAGGGATGGGCACAGGGATGGGTGGGGACAGATTTTAATATAACTGTCCCTAAATCGAATTATAAAATCTATCCCCAAAATCGCCCAAAAATTGTTATGGTTTGGGGACGGTTTTTTACCCGTGGATAACAATTCAAGACAATTATTAAAAAAAAAACGTTTTTCAAACTTTAAAAAAATCATATTCAACTGAGCTCCTTTTGGTTATGCAACAAGCCTAAATCAACTGGACAAGGCTCTTGAACTTGTTATCTCAATTTTTTATTTTGAGTTTGAATATATTTATCTGATAAATTTTTTTAACATTTAATAATATATATTTCTATGAATCTCGATAAGGTTATATACATATAAATAAAAAGCACAAGATACAAATAAAATATTCTAAACTCATACAAATATTGAAAAATAATTAAATAAATTTAAGAAAAATTCAAGTACAATAAATCAAAACTTATGTCTTCTAATTATTCATCAACAACACTCCTATAAAAATCAAACATATAAAATCACTTATATAAACCAAAATAATAAATTGATTAATCAATAATGTAAATATATAGACTTATACATTGTTTATGAATACTAGCCCATAACCAATCTTGAGTACTCATCAAAGCACAAATCTAATAAGATTTTACCATGATCACTTAAAACGGCTAGAAAGTTTTGTGACAAAAACAGAGTAGCCAATAGCCATGTCTAGGAGGTCTATACACAAAACAAAGTAGTCACTTTATTCCATATACACTATGAATCGGTAAAAATTTCTCCAGATGACTTCAGGCATTTAAACATGCTATGCCGAAGTTGTTCGACTCAAGAAACAAAATAAAGTATTTGACTAAAGTCTCTCAAAACACAAATCTAATCAGATTTTACCATGATCACTTAAAATGGCTCAAAAGTTTTGTGACAAAAACAGAGTAGCAAAAATCTCATAGTAGGGAGCTCCATACACAAAACAGAGTAGTCATTTTATGTATCAGCCACCAAGAGAATCAATCTAAGTAAAGTTGTAAAAGAAAACACGAAGCATAGAACATAAAGTAAGTTGGAGATCTACTTCATACGAGAAGAAAAGGAAACACTTTATGTATCTACCTGAGTACCTGATGAGATCATGAAGAAGAAGTCGAGGACTGTAGAAGTGAATAAAGATAGCAAGCCAAGCCGACGACAAGCGTAGAGCGGCATAGATGATAGATGAGAGCTGATAATTGTATATTATACAGTTATTTTGCCCATTTTATTAATTATAAATGCTATGTTCATGTTATTTTTAGTTAATTTTAATTAATTAAATTAATATTTACTGTTTATTTTTTAAGGAATATATTTTTAAGAAAATTAAAGAATATGAATCGAAAAAGGACTTAATTGTAAATAATAAAGTCTGAATATATATTTAAATTAAAATAGGGCTTAATTGCAATTAACGAAAATTAAAAGTTAATTTAAATTAGAAAAAGGCTTAATTGTAATAAATAAAAGTTTAAAAGTTAATTTAAATTAAATTGGAAGGCTAAAATACAATTAAAGAATATTTATTTTTTTCTGTGTAGGAGGAGGACCACGCGCGCTACACACCGTTAGATCTTCCAATAAACGGTCAGGATTAGGGGCGTGGAGTTACACGTGACAAACTCAAGTGGACCCAGGTTTTCAGGATTGCATGCCGCTCGGTGCACCGTGTGGGGCAAACCTGCCGCGCAGGCCGACGTGTAGGGTGGGACTCACGTGTCGTTACGCGAAATGTCCCATGTGATGTGGTCCATATGAATATTGTGCACTCTAACATTCCAACTGTTCATTCATTGCCACGTTTTTATGTGGAACCCACGTGTCTCTATGCAACAATCTGATGCCGCGCAACCACGTGCAAGCTTTCCCTCCCGTGAATTAAACATCGCCATGTGTCTCGGTTATTTCTTTCATCTAATCATATGTTGACACGTGGCATGCATTTTGAATTAAAAATAAAATCAGAAATGGTGCACACTATCCACTATTTTCACGATAAATTTCTTTTACACCGAGAAGCCATTTTTGGTTTCTGTTGTGTTCTACGTGTGCCATAAAATTTAGAAAGCAGAAACGTTTTAATTTTCTTTGTGTTCGTCATGTATTATTCCTTAAATGTTTTAATTTTAATTTTATTTATGAAGTAATTTAATTTTTCTAGGGTTGTTGTGTTACTAAATTTATGAAGCTTGGATTTAATTATTTTGGAAAGATTTATGTGACTTTTAATTTGTTTATTCTATTTGTGCTTAATGCTTTTGATTATTGAAAAATTTATCAATTGATCTGTAGCACTTAAATAAACTTAGAAGAGGCATTTTTGTGTATATGGCTCATGGATAGAATAGCATGTATATATAAGGATAGGAATATACCTTTATCGTATGTTTGGCCATTTGAGAACTTAGAACGTAATGAATCTTGGTGAATTTAATTCTCATAGGAATATAGTGAATTAATGTAGTGAGAAGTGTCTATACAGAGCTCGGAAGAGATATATGGATAAAATTAGGAGTTCTCGGTTGACAAATCAAATTTACAAAAAAATAAATCAAGAGTAAAAATATGATTCGAGTGGATTAATTTGGTGAAAACTACAATCCTAGAATTTTCTTATTTATTGTTATAAAAAATCAATTTAGTTAATCAAACTTTTTGATCATTTGGATAAAATCGAATTGAAACAATTTTAGTACTCCACAAACTGTAGTAGCAAATCTCTATGGGAACGATAATTTACTTATCAATTTTTATTACTTGTGACCGTGTATACTTGCAAAAGATAACAACAAGAGCGGTAGAGACTGAGAGCGACAGAGATGATAGATGAGAGCAAAAGAGACTGAGAGCGATAGAGATGACAAATGAGAGTGGTAGAGACTAAGAGGCAACTGGCGAGAGAGGTGATTAGCAAGAGAGGCGATTGGCGATTGGTGACTAGCGAGTGATGAGTGGAAAGAGATTGAGAACTGAGAAAGTGAAAAGTCTGAGAGAGCTCAGAAAGGCGAGAAACTTAGACTCTAAGTTTTGAGAGAGGCGAGGTGAGAAACTGAAATCAATATCAAAATTGGTTTATATACTATGCCAAAAAAGAAACCCTAATTAATATATAATTAATTTCGAGTACAGACGGGTACGGTTTTTAGTATAACCATACCCACTACTTCATGTTCGGTTATTACCCAAAATCGTACCCATCCCCAAAATTTAACAAATAAAAACCGAACTGTCGGTGCGGATAATCGAACCATCGGTTTTTTTATCCATTCCTAATAGGAGTTACAAGTAAACTAGATATACCTAAAGTAGACTAGATATACATTAACAAATATGATATATATTAATATATATATATATATATATTAATCTATTAATAGATATACATTAACAAATACCATTTGAGGCTTTTGTTTAGGTATTTGAAAATATTGACATTATCTGTCATATTTTGAAGTGGCCCATAATCATTTAGAATGGTCCTTTCCTAATGTAATTTATAATGAATCTTATCCGATTTGAAGTTGAACCTCACCCTTCTTTATTCTTTCTTGAGTTACCACTAACACAATGGATATAAATTGTAATTTAGCTTGTCGATAGACCATTTAAATAATATAAATATAATAGTGAATTTGAATATGATAAAATTACTTACCACATTGTTAAGAAGATAACATTTTAATACCTTTATTCACTAATATCTTCCCATCATCCACCAAATGTTCCAAATACACATTAGTATTAACACCTGGTTATTTTGGCCCAAATATCAATAACATTAATATCATGAACTTTTTTCAATGCAAATCCATGGAGGAAGATTATATGTGACTATAATGATAGGCCAAACCCTATAGCTATTGTTTAAGGAATTATGAGGATTGATTCCATCTTCAACTATGGCAAGTCGAAGGCTTCTATGATTATTTGCAAATTCATGGCCTAAATCATCAAATACTTTCCGTAGGAGAATCATAAGGATGATGTAAAAAACCATCCTTAGAATTATTTTGCGCATTCCATGTCAACATCTTTGGTGTCTCCTTGCATTGATACATAACTCAAAATGAGAAATAAGAGGAAAATATCATAGAACCTTGGCAAACACTCCTTCCTTTATTATTGTCTCTTGAAAATTTCTCTTCTCTCTTGGATCACCACATTCTAGACAACTTTTGGCATTAATATATTCCTTCCTATAAATAATGCAATCATTTAAACATATATGAATCTTCTCATATTCCATACCAAATTGACTTAAAGTTCTCTTCAATTCATACATAGATGAAGGCAATTCATTTTGATTGGGTAGCATATCCATAAATGTCTGCAACATTTTAGTGAATACTTTATCAATAATTCCCTTTTTTACTTTGACATTATATAATTTTACCACTATAGACAACTTAATATATTTTTTGCACTTTGGATAAATGGCTTCTCTGCATCCTCTTTAAAAGTCTTAAAATTTTCAGGATTGTCACTAAAATCCTCTTCCACCGTATGAACCATTTCAATTGTTTCCTCGTACACATCAACATATATTCTTTAACTATTAGATCGATAGGATTTTTCATTCTCTCTAATCTCCTCTCTATGAAAATACCGATTATCATAATCTTTTAAAATATCCTCGCAAGCTAAATGATCACTTATATCCTTAACAGGAAAAAAATCTAATATTCTTGTATTTAATATAAGTGCATCGAACGACATCTTCACCATTTTCATTTTCACGCATGAATTTCATAAAAACTTTTACTCTATCTAAATATCTTTAAAAAAGCACATGTTGTTGCATCTAAAAATTGTTCATTTTAAAAGTGTAAACAAATATGTATTATTTATATAAGATTAATCTAATTAAATGATTATGTTAATTTATAGAATAATTATACCGTAACTATTGTTAGATTTTATTTTTCTTATAATTGGATTCATAAAATTACAAGTAATTAAAAATTATCATATTATTATAATAGTATTTTTAAAAATAAAATAAAAAATAATATATATCTACTAGGTATATATTAACATAATTCTATGGTTAGAATATTTATATACAATTATAATTTCATATAAAAATAAGCTATATAAATATGATTTAATATTATTATTTTAAAATTTTAGTTTTTTTCTTCTTCTTTTTCTTCAAGCATTATCATGTTTTTTTTGGGAACTTACATATGTACAAATCTAATAAATAAGTACAATAAAAAAACTAAATAATTACAAATATAATTAATTATAACACAAATTTACTTAAAAAATCATATTAAGAAAAAAAAACTAAATAATAGCACAAATTTACTACTAAGTGAATACGTTAAGACAAAAAACTAAATAAGCACAAATATAATTATTATTACCATATATCCACCATTAGTATGATAAGACAAAAAACATTAAATAATCACAATTATAATTATTTATAGTACAAATATATTAAATAAGTTTAAAAAGAAAAAAATATCCGCACATAAAATAATATCTTTCAGAAAAAAGAAAAAAAAAACACAATGGGAGGAGGGACGACGCAACGGAAAGTAGACAACGGCAAAGCTACTCTGCGATGGAAAGCAACGACGCTGATGGAAACAAAACAACAACGGATTTTGCATGCAGACGGACAGCTTTGGTGTTCCTCTTTTCTTCTCTCAGACAGTTAATTTTACGTGGTTAATTCGCTTTTTTTTTCTTTTTTTTGTCTCTCTATGGGTAGAGTGAAGAGTGTTAATTATTGATACGTTAGGTGGGTTATTAGTAAAAACTCACACCTAAAATTTCCATATGTTTTTACAAATAAACCACGCAAATTATTTACAAATTTTTGCGTGGGTTCTTTGTAAAAACCACAAGCAAAATTTTCTTGAGTTATTTGTAAAAACCCACGTAAAATATTTTGCTTGAGTTTTTAAGAATAACTCACGTAAATATTTTTTTCGTGTGTTATTTTTAACTACCCATACAAATGATTTTGCAAGGTTTTCAAAAATAATCTACACAAATTTATATTTTTAAGATTTTGTTTGAATTTTACGATAAAATCCAAGGAATTTTTTTTTAAGTTTTACGTGAGTTTTACAACACAACCCATGTAAATATATTTTGCATGACTTTTATTACTGTTGGAAAAATCGGGTATATTTTTCCTATTCTAAGTAGTTACTATTCACTTATGATTTAAATGAATAGAACTCAAACTAACCCGACAAAATAATGCTATTGGAAATATAATGCTAAAATAAACTAAAACAGATATCAAACAGAAATATTAAAGCGGAAAAATAATAACAGTAAATTTAACAGTTCGGTATAAATGTTACACAGGTTCTCGGCATCGTGACCACTTCCACTATCTCCAAATGAATGAACTTCAAAATTATAATTAATTGGGCAAAATTGAAATTTAATCAATTACCCTTACAAAAGAAGGAAGGTTTACAAATTTTGGGATGTTTTCAAATGGTGAAGGAGCGCTTTTATTTATACTCTAAAACCAACACCCATCTTCATTTCTAATCGATGTGGACTTTTCTAATTTTCTCACTAAGAAAGTGATATATAACAAATCTCACCTTAGCGACTTAATGGTTTTAAATGATTTCTTCAATTGCTAGATCAACGACGCTAGTGCAATTCAGTCTGTAGGATGTTAATCAAGTCAGGACAATGTTTGAACTTGATTCTTTGTCTACCACCTTAATCATATCATACGGGATTCTCCGTCGTACTAATCTTCTCGAACTAGTACTCCACCTTCTTCAAAAATCTCATACGAAATGATAACGAACGTCAACGTGCTTTGGACGTGCATGGTAGACTTGGTTCTTTGCTAAATGAATAAGACTCTAACTATCACAAAACACCTTAATATGTTTTGACCAACGCCCAAGTCTTCAAGCAAACTCGTAACCAAATAGCTTCCTTCATTGTAACAGAATCATTCATATACTCGCCTCACCGTAGTAGACAAAGCAATGTGGACTACAAGGTAGACTTCAACCGACCGGTGCTCTTAGCAAGAGTAAACATATAACGATGGTTGATCGGCGCTTATCTAAATCTCCCGTATAGTCGAATCACGATATCCACCGCCACGTTGACCAATGGTATTATCTCTTTGAAATACTAAACCAACATCATCAGTGATTTATAATATACCGTAGAATCCATTTCACGACCAACCAATGTCCTTTACCAGGATCATGTACATGTACCGCTACGACCAACCGCGTACGTGAAATGTCGGTCTTGTACACGCCATTGCATACATCAAGCTACCAAGCGCATTTGCATATGGTACTTTGCCATATATTCTCGTTTCCGCATCATTCGAGGAGATAATTGAGCACTAAGCTTGAATTGAGGAACTAGCGGAGTACTTATAGGTTTTGTCTATTCATTCATACCAAAGCGTTGTAGTATCCACTTCAAATATTGACTTCGGGTCAAACCAAGCTTCCCTTCTTACCGTCTCTACTTATCTCCATACCGAGAATCTTCGCTTTTCCCGAAATCTTTCATCTCGAACTCGACTTAGTTGAGCCTTCAACTTTTCAATTTCTATTTGACTCTTCTGATGCAATCAACATATCATCGACGTACGATAGAGATAGACGAAAGACTCGTTTTGAAGCTATAAAAATACACACAATGATCGTGTGTACTTCTCGGTATACTTTTGTTTGCAACATAAACCGATCAAATCATTTGTATCACCGCCTTGGAGATTGCTTCAATCCATACAATGATTTGTTCAAATTTTACAAACCCAATTCTCTTTACCGAATAATAAACCCTTCTAGCCGAGACATATAGATTTCTCTTCTAAGTCACCGTGTAGAAACGCAGTTTTCACATCAAGTTGAACTAGTTCCAAATCGAATCGACGTGCTACCAAGGCCAACAAAATTCTAATGGAAGAATGTTTTACAACCGGAGAAAATACCTCATTATAATTGATTCCTCCTTCGAGCGTAGCCCTTTAGCCACCAACCTTGCCTTGTAGCGAATACCATCTTTGTTAGAAATCCATCCTTCTTGCATACACCCATTTGCATCCAATTGCCTTTCGCTTTGCCTTTAGGTAGTTGTGTCAACTTCCATGTTTTATTCTTCTCGAAGGGACAAAAGTTCTTCATCCATGGCTTCCTTCCATCTTTCAACTTCGGAGGCTTCGATTGCTTCTTTATATATGGAAGGAACATCATCGTGCACAATTGAAAATGCACAGTTACCGTATTCTTAATCCAGCAGTAGGTCTTCAAAATCCTTGTATCGACGGTACCTTGAAATTTTGTCGCCGTGGCCTATCAACTGAGTTTCTTCTTGTTGTTGTCAGGAGGTTCTTGGGTTAAAACCTCTTCATCTTATTCATCTTCTCACAACGGAGGATCAACTGCCTTATCTTCGCTAACCTGGATTAATAATCTTGCTTTCAAACTCCACTTGTTTGAGAGTTTGCTCCTCTCTAAAGTGCCATCAATCTTCTTAGTTACCTTTCTCAATAGTGCGCATTCATCAAAGGTGACATCTCTGCTAAAGATTATCTTTTTCGTTTCAAGGCACCATAGTCGATATCCCTTTAGAACCGGAAAGGGATCCCCAAAAAAATGGCTTTCTGCATTTCTTTGGTCCAACTTTGATTCCGTTGCTACGATAGTATGCAATTGAACCAAACACATGTAAGAAATCGTAATCTCTAGCAAGTTTTCCGGACCATACCTCCATAAAGCGTTTTGCCTTCAAGAGCGTGACGATGGTAGACGGTTGTGACGAGATGGTATGCGTAGGTCACTGCCTCGGCACAATCCTGCTTGCCTAAACCAACATTTGACAACATACACCGAACCTTCTAGTAAAGTCCGGTTTCATACGTTCTGCGACTCCGTTTTGTTGTGGTGTTTTTGAATAGTGAAGTGTCGCACTATCCCTTCTTCTTCACAAACTTTCATAAATGGATTGTTTGTACCGAGGCCATTATCAAACCTCGTACGCTTGATCTTTTTGCGATCCCGAGTCTCGATCATCTTCTTCCACTCGAGAAAATACCTAACACTTCATCCTTTTTCTGCCTAGATACACCCAAACTCTTACGGGAGAAGTCATCAACGAAAGTGACATAATAATGTTTGCCACCATGGATGGAGTTCTTGTTGGCCCCCATACATCGCATTGGATGTAATCCAAAATTCCCTTTGTATTATAAAAGCAGCTGCCAAAGCTTACTCTTTTACGCTTCCCCAATACACATTGCTCACAGAATTCCAACTATTGTTCTCGCACCTTTTAACAGGCCTTGCTTTACTAGAATCAGAAAGCTTTTTCACCGCAATGTCCCAAACGCGTATACGCCAACTTGGTAGTTTCTAAATCTATTTCTTCATCTCAAACCGTTGACGCTGTTCCAATAATCGTACTACCAAGGTAGTAAGTACAGTTATTCTTCCAAACACCTTTCATTGCCACAAGTGCTCCGTATAACCTTCAATGCCCCATTTTGTACGGTCACGTGAAGCCTTTTGATTCTAAGACTCCCACAAAGACGAGATTCTTCTTCATATCTGGAACATAATGAACATCCTGTCAAGACGGTTGAACCATCTTCATTCTTCAAACGAATTGTACCGATTCCCAAAACTTTACATGGATAATCATTACCCATGAAAACAACTCCACCGTCCTAGTTCTTCAAAGTTAAAGAACCAACTCTTTGTTAGGGACGTATGGAAAGTACACGCCGAATCAAAAATCCAATCACCCAGGATGAGATCTTTGTTGACGAACCAACCAATGCAAAATACAGAATTGCTTTCGACATGCACGATTGCATCAGCCTTTTCCTTTCTTTTGTGACTTGGAGACAATTTTTCTTCCAATGGCCTTTCTACGTGACAAAGACACATTCATCTTTACCAAGTCTTCCTTTTGATAGAATCTACCTCTCATTCCTTTATGTTGTGTTTGCGGACATCCTCTTACCGACAATGCCTCTGCCGCTTCTTTCACCTTTCTCTTTTATCTTTCTTTCTAATTTCATAACTATACAAAGCAAGACAAACTTCCTCAAAAAATACTTTATCCTTCCCAATGAGTAAACTCGTAATAAGATGATCAAACTTCAAAGAAGCAGCTAACAACATCAAGGCTAAATCTTCATCTTTAAAAGTTTCATCCATATTTAACAAATACGCTACTAATTGATTAAAAGCAGTAATGTGGTGGATTTATTGTAGCACTGGAAGGTATTCAAACCGGAACAACTTCTTCTTCAAATAGAGCCGATTTTGTCCACTCTTCTTCATGAACTTGTCCTCCAACGCCTTCCACAACTTACTTGCGGATGTCTCCTTCATGAACGTGTACTTTTGTTCTCTTAAGAGACACGAACGGATTGTACCACATGCCAATCGGTTGATATTTTTCCACTCTACTTCATCTGCTCCATCTGGTTTCTCTTCTTCAATGGCGATGTCTAGACCTTGTTGAAATAGAGCATCTAGAACTTCGCCTTGCCACATGCCGAAATGACCGGTTCCATCAAACTTCTCCACCTCGAAACTTGCGTTCATTATCATAGTTCTGCTTGACATGGATGGCTGGCCTTTCTTTGAAAGAAATTTTTCTTCCGCCATTTCTTCAAATTACAACAACTAGCAACTATATTCCAATAGCAAACAAACAGAATACAAACAAATGCCTAGGTAGAAAACCTTCGGCTCTGATACCAATTGTTGGGAAAATCGGGTATATTTTCCCTATTCTAAGTAGTTACTATTCACTTATGATTTAAATGAATAGAACTCAAACTAACCCGAAAAAATAATGCTATTGAAAATATAATGCTAAAATAAACTAAAACAGATATTGAAACAGAAATATTAAAGCAGAAAAATAATAACACCAGAAATTTAATGAGATTCGGTATAAATGTTACCTAGGTCCTCGGGCGTCGTTGACCATTTCCACTATTTTTAAATGAATGAACTTCAAAATTACAACTAATTGGGCAAAATTGAGCTAATCAATTACCCTTACAAAAAAGAGGAAGATTTACAAATTTTGGGATGTTTTCAAATGGTGAAGGAGGGCTTTATTTATAGCCCCAAAACCAACACCCATCTTCATTCCTAATCAATGTGGGACTTTTCTAATTTTCTCACTAAGGAGCAATATATAACAATTACAAACCCATATAGAAATTATTACTTAAAATTAACATATTATATTAATGTATGATACTGTTCGCTACTCAAATCGATAAATTAAATTAAATTAAGTTTAAGTTTAAGTTTGTTGGGATTTTTGGATCAAAGGAAAATGAATTATGAATTGAATATATTGAATATATTTATAATACAATGATAATGAATGCTAATACAAGTATAAATACAAAAAATAAGAATATGTTTTTTAAAAAAAGTGTTTTTAAGAAAAAGTATATTAGTTGCATACAATTAATAAACAACTGATAAAGTATATTAGTTGCATACAACTAATATACCATTAATGATTTATTAACACTCCCCCTCAAGTTGGCGCATAGATATCAATCATGCCCAACTTGCTTAGTGAACCGTATAATGCCTTCTTGGAAACTCCTTTGGTAAGCATATCTGCAAGTTGCTCTTCAGTGGGAACAAAAGGAAAACTAATAAGTTTAGCATCTAGCTTCTCTTTTATAAAGTGAAGATCAACCTCTACATGCTTAGTGCGATCATGTTGTATTGGATTTTGTGATATATCAATGGCTGTACGATTGTCGCAATACATATGCATAGTATTTTTGAGTTTGAAACCCAAATCCAATAACAAAGTTCTTATCCACAGTAATTCACAAACCCCATGAGCCATACCTCTATACTCGACCTCAGCACTAGATCGCACCACCACTTTCTACTTCTTACTTTTCCATGTAACCAAATTTCCTCCCACAAAGGTGAAATAACCTGATGTTGACTTTCTATCTATAATACTTCCTGCCTAATCTGCATCTGTGAAGCCATAAACTTTAAGAGGATTGTTGTGTTTTGAGAACATTACTCCCCTTCCTGGAGCCGATTTCAAATACCTTAAAATTCTCAAAACAGCATTCATATGGCTCTCACTTGGATTATGCATGAACTGACTCACCACACTTACTGCATATGCAACATCTGGTCTAGTATAAGCTAAGTAAATCAAACGCCCAACCAATCTCTGATAGCGAGCTCGATCAATTGGTATTTGACTTGGATACTCTGATAAACAATGATTTTGTTCAATATGAGTGTCAATAGGTTTGCAATCCAACATACATGTCTCTGTTAGCAGATCAATAATGTACTTTCTCTGACACAGATATATTCCTTCTCTTCCCCTGGCTACCTCAATTCCTAAGAAGTACTTTAGTTCACCTAAGTCCTTCATCTCGAATTCAGAGGCTAGTTATCTTTGTAATTTATCTATCTCACTAGTATCATCACCAGTGATTACCATATCATCAACATAAATTATTAGGGATGTTATCTTCCCTCGTTGATGTTTGAGAAATAGAGTGTGGTCTAAATTACTCTGTCTGTAACCAACATTTTGCATGAATTGTGAAAACCTTCTAAACTAGGCTCGAGGGGATTGCTTGAGGCCATACAAAGACTTCTTCAATTTGCATACAAAATTACCAGGAGAATCAACTACATACCCAAATGGAAGACTCATGTACACCTCCTCAGCTAATTCTCTATGAAGAAACACATTCTTGACATCAAACTGCCTAAATGTCCAGTTTAGGTTAGCGACAAGTGAGAGCAAAACCCGAATAGTGTTCATTTTGGCAACATGAGCAAAAGTCTCATCATAGTCTACCCCATACTTTTGAGTAAACCCTTTTGCTACAAGACGAGCTTTATACCGATTTACAGATCCATCACCATTGTGATTTATAGTAAACACCCATCGAAAACCAACTACCTTTTTTCCTTGTAGTGGTGGCACAAGTTGTCAAGTATCGTTCTTCTTTAATGCCTCCATCTCTTTAGCCATTGCCTTTCTCTATATTGGATTTCCCAATGCATCTTGCAATTTGTTAGGTACTGATACACCATATATTTGATTCACAAATGATTTATATGACTTAGATAATCTTTTAATGGACATGTAATTGGCTACTGGGTATTTTGATTTTGCCAAAATATTTGGTTCATACCTTTTGGCTGGTTGACCTCGAGTAGACCTATTTGGTAACACATATTGTCCAACATTAGACTCAATGCTATTACTATCAGTGGGTGTACATACCTCAGATGAGTGACCTTCAGTACCAAGGATTTGTTGATTAGGGGTAGGAGTAATGCCTGAGGGAATAGTTGTGTCTTCAACTTCATTTGTTGTAAGCGAATTTGGTGCTTTAATACCTGGAACATCTGCTTCTACAATGAATGGATTCAATGGATTAGGAATCTCATCTGGTCTCATTGAAACATCAGTTGGTGATTCTTTTAATGCCTCCCCTTCACCATGATACAGTTCTTCGAAATATGTATTCTCCCCCTGACGAGCAGTATCAAGTGAGGAAAAATAACTCATGTCCTCAAAGAAGGTAACATCCATAGTGACATAATACTTTCTGGTCGGTGGATGGAAGCACTTGTACCCTTTCTGATAACTTCCATAACCCACAAATACACATTTAATTGCTCGGGCATCTAATTTAGACCTTTGATTTTTAGGAACATGCACAAAAGTAACACAACTAAATACACAGGTAGGAAGATTATGGAAGGATGATAAGGAGACATAAGATGTGAGAATTTGGAATGGGGTTTTTCCGTTAAGGACATTAGACAGGAAACGATTGATGAGATCGGTGAAAGCTTGTACAGCATCACCCCAAAGATATTTTGGCATATAAGCACTAAATAAGAGTGCACGAGCCATATCAAGTAAATGGCCATTTTTTCTTTCAGACACTCCATTTTGTTCCAGTGTTTGCGGACAAATAGTTTGGTGAATAATCCCATGTGTTTGGAAAAAATCTTGAAAGATGTGATTAACATATCCCCCCTCCCCCATTGTAAAAAAGAAGGATCCGAATGATGCCATTGTATTGTGTTTGAATGAAGGTATGAAAAGTTTGAAAAACTGAAAAAACTTCATCTTTTGTACTAAGAAGAGTAATCCATGATAACCTTGTACAGTCATCGATAAATGAAACAAAATATCTCATACCCCATATAGTGTGCTCTTTAGATGGTCCCCAAACATCAGAATGAATTAATTCAAAAGGAATAGTACTTTTATTAGAAATACTAGGAGAATAAGCAATACGATGGCTCTTGGCCAAAACACAAGTCTCACAATGTAAAACAGTCTCACTAACACCAATAAATAAAGTGGGCATGGTTTTTTTCATAAAACTAAAAGACGGATGGCCTAAGCGGTGATACCACAACCAAATTTCACTTAGCTTATCAGAACTAGAAGTCAATGCAGTGCGTGCCCGTGCTCTTGGTTTCTCCCCTGTGTAGTTCTGATCCAAACGGAACAATCTACCTCTCAGATACCCTCGACCAATTATTTCCCTGGTAAGAAGATCCTGAAAAATCACATACATAGGATAAAAGGTTATAGAACATTTAGACTCAATATTCAACTATGGGATATATATTAAGTGATGCGATAAGTCAGGTACATATAAGACATTATGGAGTTGTAAAGATGGAGTGATATGAACTAACCTCTTTCCTAAGACAGGAAAGGCTTCACCATTAGCATTCATAACATAAGACACTGGTGGGGAAGATAACTCATTAAAATAAGATTTATCATAAGTCATATGATCAGATGCACCAGAATCAATAATCCAAGTATTAGACCCAATAGAGTGAGAAACATTTAAGGTCATACCAATCTTACCACGATCGGCTATTGAAGTTGTAGGGATACCTCCACATTCCATTGGATGATTATGTCCATAGTAGTCTGGTTCTTGGACAATTTTCACTGCAGATGCCTTTCCTTTAGAACGATGATTTTGTCGTTTGGCACCATAGTAGTCTGCTTTTGGTTTCAAGTGTGGATACAGTTTCCAACAATTCTCACGAGGATGCCCATATTCATTGCAATAAGAGCAGTGAAAACGAGGGCGATTGGTAAAGCCTGGTGGAGGTCCCTGCTGAGGAATTGGAATTGAATTTTTTTATTGGAGGAAAGGTGCCTTTGATTTGGATTGAATGGCTAGGCTTGATACCTCAACTTGTGCCTGATGAAGACTCTCTTGTTAAGATTCGTCTTTACGGATGTATGTAAAGGCTACTAGTCAAGCTCGGAGGGTCTGACATTCGAAGTAGTTCGCCTTTAGCACTATTATGTTTCGTATCAAGGCCTCTTAAAAAGGCATGTACTCATTCAAGCTCCTTCTCCTTCTGGTACCACAGAAGGTCTTTTGGATTTTTAATTTTACACGGGCGTTTCTGGTCAATTTCAGCCCATACATTTTTTAGCTTGGTAAAAAAAAGAGATACTGGTTGCCCATTTTGCTGCATGCTGGCAGCTTTGCACATGAGTTCATGAACTTGAATAAAGTCAGACTCATTTGTATAAAGATCGCTTAAGGTATTCCACATGGCCTCAGTAGTTTCACATTCTTCCACCATTTGTAATATATCATCAGTGATGGCTCTAAATAGAATTGACATTACAAAGCCATCATCATCTTCCCACCTAGTATAGGCTTCTATATCATCTTGACTAGGAGCCATGATTGATCCAGATACATGTCCCATCTTATGCATCCCACGAAGATAAATAGACATAACTTTTTCCATGTTCGAAAATTTGTACCATTAAGTTTAGTACCCCCGAAAGAACCAATTTCTGAACTCTTAACAGAAACTTCAAATTTTGGAACTTCATGAATTCTGGAAACTTGATTTTGTCTTGAATCTTCCATTGAAATAATAATAAAAAATATATTGTGCAGTGGAATAAAGATTTTGGTTTTTTTTGGGCCGGGTTGGGCTGTGGATTGGATTGGTAAGTGGGTTGTCTAATTATTGAGTGAGCTGATGGGCTTAGATTAGGTCAGATGGGCTTGGACTAGGTCAGATGAGTAAGTGGGCTGATGGGCTGATGGGCTTGGACTAGGGTATAGCTTAAAAACTGAAAGCTGAAAAATTAAAAACTGAACAGAACAGTGCAAGAGTTGTGCGGACTCACAAAGAATGCAGAAAGCGATCTTCTGGGCCAAGTAGCGAGCTAGGCAGATGAGGCGCGAGCTGACCACGCAGTGGTCTGTAGTAGCCGAACGTCATGACCGGACGATTACATCGTATAAAGCGGCTATTCTTGTTGAGAAACTAGTAAAAAATAATAATTTCTTTCCTGCTATGATACCAAATTGAATATACTGAATATATTTACAATACAATGATAATGAATGCTAATACAAGTATAAATACAAAAAATAAGAATCTATTTTTTAAGAAAAGTAGTTTTAAGAAAAAGCATATTAGTTACCTACAACTAATATACAATTGATAAAATATATTAGTTGTATATAACTACTATATCATTAATGATTTATTAACGTTATTTTATTTATAGATACCTAAAATTTATTCATTATCTCATGTATGGTGGGTGACTTTATTTTTGGTGTTAATATGTTAGTATTGGTGTCAAAATTGAGCAGCGTCCGCTAGGGAGTGGGGTCAGGGACTTTTTTTCGGTGTAATATGTCAATGTTGGTGTCAAAACTTAGCAGCATCAACTAGGGAGTCGAGTCCGGAACTTTATTTTGGTGTTGATATGTTAGTATTGGTGTCAAAATTGAGCAGCGTTAGCCAAAGTCTCTAAGCATTTTTAAAAATTTTACTATTTTTTTAAAATATAAAATAAAATAATTTTTTTTCTTTCTTATTCACTTTTATAAAGGTGGTAACTTTAATAAGATGATACGAATACGGTTATTACATTATCCAAATATGTTTAGATTAAAAGTTTTCACTAATTTTTTATAAATTTAAATATTTTATTATTTTTAATATTATAAATAATTTATTTAAAAAATTATTTTTAATTTTTTAATCAATCAACCAATAAATAAATATATATATATATATATATATATATATATATATATATATATATATATATATGAAAACACAATATGATACAAATTCATCGTATTTATATATATATATATATATAACATAATATGATACAAATCGAGACAAATTTCATATCATTTTTAAGTATAATCTAATCTACTAAAACAAAGAAATTAATATTTTTAAGTTATAACTAACATGTTTATACTAAATATGTGAAATTGAACTTGATAAATAATAATTTTTGTGTCTCTCTATTACCATTTGGATGTTAAACATTCTTTTTATTTTAATTAATTTTATATCATTATATTAATTATGTCATTATTATTTTATTTTCTAATAATTTTTTAAATAATAAACATTCAATTATTTTTCCCACTCAATCAAATTTTATTATTATTATTATATACAATAAAACATATGCATATATATCATGTATAAAATATCAAAGATCTACTACTAAATGAATACACTAAAATAAAAAGAACTAAATAATCACAATATAAATAAAAAGAAATAAATAATCACGATATAATTATTTATAGCACAAATAAGCATAATAAAAAATACTCACACATACAATAATATCTTTCAGAAAAAAGAAAAAAAAAACAACTCTCTCAGGCACGAGAGGAGGGACGACGCAACCAAAAGCAGCCGACGCAGGTGGAAGTAAAACAAAGACTTTGCTATTCCTGTTTTCTTTTCTCAGAGAGCTAGTTGTGTGTAATTAATTAATTTTTATTTGTTTCGGATAGAGTGAATAATATTAATTATTGATAATTTGCCTGGGTTGTTATAAATAACTAATGTAAAATAATTTGAGTGAGTTTTTACAAATAATTCATACAAAATTTGTGTGGGAGTTATTCGTAAAAGTTGTCCCAAAATTTTTATGGGTTATATATAAAAATCCATGCAAATTATTTTGAATTGGTTTTTTCAAATAACTCATGCAAATTTTACTCAAATTTTTATGAATAATCCAATCTAATATTTTTTAAATGGGTTATTTTAAAAAACCCATTTAAAAATTTTATGCGAAATTTACATTAAAATCTATTCAAAAAAATATGTAAATAATAATAATATATGATATTAATCGATACTCATCAACCCCATAAATTAAATTAAGTTTGAGTTCTCCCCTATCAATGCATGGGATATGATGAATCTTATTTATTGCTACCGAACTAAAGGGAACAGTACTCACTACTCTTTATTATACTGATTGTCTCTTCACTCTCTTGTGCGGCCAGTGTCTTTATTTTGGTGTTAATAATGCCAATATTGGAGTCAAAAATGAGCAGCGTCGGCCAAAGTCCTGTCTATTTTTAAAAAAAAAATTATTATTTTTAATTTTAAAAATATAATAATAATTTTTTTTATTCACTTTCCCTTATAATATAATGGTGATAATTTTTATATCATGCGAATACATTATTAAAATATTACACTAATTTCTTTATAAATTTAAAGATATTATTTTTAATATTATAAATAATTTAAAAAATTGTCTTAATCTTTTATTCAATCAATACATATCTATAAATATATAATGACATAAATCAATGTTGGGAATTTTTAAGCCCAATCTAATCTATTGGAACAATTTGGCGTCTCTTTGTGACAGTTTGGATGTAAAAACATTCCCTTTATTTTAATTAATTTTATGTCGTTATATTAGTTACACAATTATTATTTTATTTTCTTATAACTTTTTAAATAATAAAGATTCAATTGTTTCTGACAATAATCTCAATCATATTTTTTTATTACAATAAAGTGTATGCATACATGCCATGTAATAAGACAAAAAAAATTATAATAAGACAAAAAAATTAAATAATCACAAATGTAAATAATTATAACACAAATCTATTATTAAATAAACACATTAAAACAAAAAATCTAAATAATTATAATTATTTATAGTGTAAATTTATTAAATAAGTAACATGTCGAAACAAAGAAATTGATAGTTTTAAGTTATAACTAGCATGTATATACTAAATCATGTGAAATAGAACTTGATAAATAACAATTTTGTTTCTATCTATTATGTAAAACATTCTCTTTTATCTTAATTAATTTTATATAATTATATCAATTATAACTTTATTATTTTATTTTATTTTCTTATAATTTTTTAAATAATAAACACTCAATTATTTTTCACAATAATCTCATTCCAAATTTTTTATTATTATAATATACAATAAAATATATGCATATATGTCATGTATAAAATATCACAAATTTACTACTAAATGAATACAATAAGATAAAAAGAATTAAATAATCACAATATAATTATTTATAACACAAATATATTAAATAAGCATAATAAAAAATATATCTACACATACAATAATATCTTTAAGAAAAAAAGAAAAAAAAGGAAAAAAAACAACAACGGATCTTGTAATCAGACAATGACTTTGCTATTCTTATTTTCTTTTCTTAGTTGTTAAAAAACTCGAGATACATTTGGTGACGACTAACACACCAATTAGAAACAATTACTAACAGATTAATGGGTAGGAATAAGCTGTCCAATAACATGTTCTTTCATAATTATGTTTGTTTTTAATTATTATAATTTTGTTTTTCTTTTGTATAAATAGTTTGTAAACATTCGTTTATTCATATCAATAAAATCATTTCGTACATGGTATCAGAGTTGAGGAAGTAATTCTCAGAAAATTCAGCTCACACAGAAACTTTTTCTTCCTTTCAAATTATGTTTCTTTCCAAAACCAATTTTGACTCACAAAAATAATTTCAATTTCATCCCATTATAATATCCAAAAAATTCTAAACAATCTGCAATTAATTTCAAGCCAAAACATCAACACACGCGCTCTGTCTGAGTTCATCGACGTTCCACGTGCTTCGTCGGAATTACACGCGCCAACACGTGCTAGCTGCTGAGAAAGATTACTCAAATGACACGTCGTTCAGCACACCTTTGAAGCAAACGACGTGTTGTTCATCCTGTTTGGTCTTTTCCTTCTTTTCTTCTTCTTTTTTTTTAATATAACTGCCATTAGTTTTTCATCCGAATGTGTAAAAAGGTTAGTTTTCTTTTATTTGGAATCTCAATTTTTCTTCATTAGTTTCCTTTGTATCCTTTATAAGTGTATTTATTTATTTGTGTTCAATGCCTAATAAGCGTAGCTACTCCCTTTCCCGTTTCCTTTGTAATTTTCTTTCAACATTTAAGATGATGTTTATTTAATTGACATTTGTAGTTGTATCAACTAACTATTCTCCTTAATTGGTTTTGAATTATATTTGTTGGCTTGTTCAATATAATAAAATTAATACATATAATTTATTTGTAATTTATTTTACATTCTTTACGGATGAATATAGATGAAATATATCTATTTAATGTTGTTGACAACTGATAATATAACTTACACATTACGTTGTTTAGCTTTCCGATTTAAATAGTTTAAGTGGCTTTTTGGATGATTAATTTCTTTAATTTGACTCTTTAATATATATATATATATTGTTTGGATGCTATTTTGTCAATACGGGAGTTAAGTGTATTATTGAGTGGTTTTATAGGATTGTAACTAATATTTTTACGTTACAATTTAATTATATTTATTTAAAAATATTTGATTAATCTATATTTTCTCATGAATTGATGTGTAGAGTTTATTTCAAACGGATACCACTTATACCCTGATCTTGTAAACATGATCAGCTAATTTCTTCGGATCCTGCATAATACACCTAGAATAATAAAAAGTAAGGCAATATCTTAGTTCAACTAATTGTCTCACAGAGCACAAATTATATGATAGGTCAGGTATATGGAACACCCCTAGAACAGAGAGGTTAGAGATCGAAACAAAACCTAGACTATTCCCATGCATGGTGGAACCATCAACTATATGAATATTAAGAGGATGTGTTGTAGGGTCAAGTTTGGCGAATAAAGATGAATGAGGTGTCATGTGATTACAACAGGCAGAATAAAAAAGCCAAGTTTAAGACTTACCAAGTAGAACTGAGAGAGCAAGGGAAAGAGATGCATTACCAACCATACGAACAACCTGAGTTATGATCTTATGTAGATCAGTGGGGGAGAGGTTGACAGTGGATCTAGAAGATTGTGACTCTATTGAAATGGAAGGCATCAGCGGAGTAGGCTCAATATTAGCAACAATAGTAGTAGATTTGTTGCGATAATAACAAGTCTCAATGGTGTGGCCATGATGCTTGTAATAATTGTAGAACCTATTGTTGGCCTGCTTGCGATGATTGTTAGAATTAAAGGAATCACTTGACTACTGAGGTTGCTCAATGGCAGGATTAGAAGGAGTAATAGCCAAAACATTGAACTTATTATGGGCTTAAAGGGTTGCAAGTCAAGCTTCTTCTCTAACCAACTCGTTTACAATATTATAAAAAAAGGAGGAGGATTGTGATTAAGAAGTTGACCTTGTATGGGCTCAAAGTCCTTGTGAAGTTACATCAGGAACTCATAGAGACAAAATTCATCTCTAACTATAGCATATTGCTGAGCATCTTTTGAGCATGCCCAAATTGGATCACAAAGTTCAATTTGGTCCTAAAGAAAACGAAGCTGATCATAGTAGTAATTGATGGATTGCCCTGGTTCTTGTCGAAGTTGATGCAATTCAACTACTAACTAATATTTCATAGATCCGTGAGTAATGGAGTACCTTTTGGCCAACATATCCTATGCTGATTTTGTATCATCAAAGTTGCCCAATAGATTAGAGATGGAGGAAATTGAAGTATTCTGAATCCATGTGAGGATTGTGTGGTTATGACTATCCCATTCAATCATGCGACCAAGGAAGGAAGCATCTTCTTCACTTTCTCCTTTAACAGGAATAGATTTTGCACCAGTACAATAATGCCAGAGCATACAACCCTTAAGAAAACTATGCATAGTTTGAGACCAAGAAAAGCAATTCTTAGTCCCTTCTAATACAATATTGATGGGGCGAGGAAGAAAACATTCTTTTTATCAATTTAAAAACACAATATGCAAAAAAAATTACAAAAACAAAGTCTACACGAAAAATTAGGTAGGAAAAACTTGGTATGCAAAAATCGACCATGTAGAAAGTCAACTATCAAAGTCAACTTTGGCCAAGTCAACTCTGGTCACGGTCAATGATGGTCAACAATGATGTCAGGTGCACGTGGTGGGTTATATCAACAAAAGGGGATGATGATGTCAGCCATAGATGACGTGGTAGTATGACTTCACTAGACCTGAGTATGGCATGTGAGGCCTAGCTTCTATTGGCGGAGCATGCAAGTGCCAATGATTGTGAGACTTCCACAATTGTGTAGATCGAGGCAAGCCAATCATTGTGGTACTTGCAAAAAGGTTATCGGAGTAAGATGCACGATGAAGATGGTGGTTTTAATGGTCTGTGTGTTGGGGGACTCCTCAACGACGATAGCTGCAGGCCTGGAACCCAAGGACAATGGTTGAGAGACGTTAGAGGTTCAACAACGGTTGAGTGGCTACAATGGCTATTGTGACGACAGAAGTATTAAGGGTGGAGTAACACTAGAAGAAAAAAATTTCTAAAATAGAAGAGTTAGTTAGGGAAGAATGAAAATGAGAGAGTTCAACAAATAAGCGGTGTTCCCAAAAGACAACATTATGGGAAACACGAAGATGATGACAGATAGAATTGTAGCACCAATACCCTTTTTAAGTTTCACCATAACCAAGAAAACAATAGAGTTTAGATCGAGGCTCAGTGACAACAAGACTGTTGACACTCCAATTGAACTTAATGCATATCTGACACCCTCGGAGGGAAGGGAAACTATTGTTTAATCCCCCTCTTTACAGACGATTGGTTAGCAAACCTGGTTTATCTCACAGTTACTCATCCAGACATTTCTTATGATGTTCATCAGGTGAGCCAATATTTATCTGCTCAACGATCGACTCATTATGCTGTTGTTTTGCGCATTCTACGATACTTGAAGGGCACTTTCTTCCATTGCCTTTTCTACTTAACTCAGTCTCTAATGCTGATTGGGCAGGAGATCCCACTGATCGTAGGTCCACTACATGTTATTTCTTTCCCCTTGGTTCTTCTTTGATTTCTTGGAAAAGTAAAAAACAAACTTATGTGGCCCGTTCTAGTACTGAAACAGAATATTGTGCTATTGTTGATACCACATATGAGTTTCTTTGGCTACGATGGCGTCTTAAGGATTTGGGTGTGTCTACATCCTCTTCTATTCTCATTTATTGTGATAATCAAAGTGCTATTCATATTACTCACAATAATGTCTTCCATGAATGAACTAAATACATCGAAATTGGTTATCACTTTATTTGTTCTCATCTTGTTCATGGTGCTCTCAAGCTTTTCCCCATCTTCTCAAACGATAAACTTGCAAATATCTTCACTAATGTATTTCTTAAGGAACACACTCGTAACTTGGTTGGCAAACTCAAGTTGGTCTCACATCCATCTTGAGTTTGAGGGAGATATTAATATATATCATATCTATTAATGTATATCATGTTATGGGCTTTAGTCACATCTAGTTTACTTATATCTCTCATATAAAAGACACCATGTATATTACTAAAGAGATATAATACAATACAATCATTCAGTATTCATAACTTCAATTATAATTTTTTATATTATTGTAATATACAATAAAGTATATACATATATGTCATGTATAAAATAAATTATTTTATCTATGTAAATTTAATAAACTCCTTATTTATGATAAACATAAAATATATGATAAATTTATTAAATTATAGAAATAATAAATTTATCATATTTTATGTGTACGATGATTAACAAATTAATTAAATTTATTAAATTTTATTCTAATCAATATGTAAAGAAAATACCCCCTTTTCAAAAAAAGAAGTTAAAATTCTTAATCTACTTTATATAAATTGCGAAAAAAAAACCGATTTTATGGCATTCTTAATATAAAATTATTTTAAATTTTTTGGTAAAAAGTAAGAATTTTTATGACTAACTAAGTTAGTAAGAATTTTTTTTATCAGAATTGATAAAAAGTATAAAACGGAAATTATTTTTACAATTTTTTATTAAATAAAATATTAATTGAAATAACCAATATAAAAATTACGAAGACACTCTTTTAAAGCATTAAACTTTGAGAACGTGAGACTTTTTAACAATTTTAAAACCCCTTTTTTTTAATAGATTATAAACACGCACACACAAAAAAAGAAGGATTTAGAGTATGATAATTCAATTCCAATTGTACAAAACATGGCTGACTACCAAAAACAGTCCTTGTTATTATTAAAGAAATGGCATTTAGGGAATTTGAACCAGAGTTTAATAGTGATAAAAACAGAGTAACTGAGAGAATCAAGGGAGAAGAAAATAAAAGGTTTGTCACTTGTTTTTTTTTTTTTTTTTGAGGTAAAATTCCAATTTTCTTGGTATGCTTGAGACTTGGATTTACAAGTATTTATTTATAGGAATGTTTTGTTTGATGGTTTTAAATATATATTTTAATATATAAAAGATGAAATAAAGTGTGATATATTTTTTTTTTCTTCTTTAAAATGTGATTCTTACTTCAATTATTTCCCTGGTCAAAGAATTGGCAAAAGAGAAGTTGTTTGAGATAATTTAAGTTCAAGCTTTTTCAATGAATAAAATACATAATTTTAATGGGAAGAGAGATTAAGTGGAAGGAATAGCAGAGGAAGAAAAAGAAAGTCACTTACCTTTTTATTTAGATTTTATGATGTTAATTTTATTAGGTTTAGATAAATATACAAAAGCTATATTTTTTGTTGATATAAATAATTTTAGTTTTATGTATTAGAAATAATTCACGTTATTATTAAAATGTAACGTTTTAATACAATTTAATTATTGATATTCTTTTTTTTTAAATAATAATAATAATTATTATTATTATTTTTTATTTGATATCATTCAAGAACCCATATTTCATAACTGATATTTATTTTCAAACTATATTTTAGAAATTCTCAAATTCTGTAACATGTTTTATAAATAGTTGCGCATAAATAATAAATATATTTTATTTGTGATTTTTTTTATGTGTAACTTGCATGAGCTCTAAGGAAGGGATAATTTCGTAAAAACAAAGCCCATTAAGAGTTGGATATTTTAATACAACTTCATCACAACAACATTATTAAGCTGATAGGTTATTGTGATGGAAAAGGAAGAAGGTGCTTTGGTTTTTGAGTATGTTTCCAAAGGGACCTTACAAGAGAAGCTTCACAGCTATGGCGGAAACAAGAACAGTTCCCTTATTCTTCCTTGGAAAAATCGAATGGTAATAGCTTTTCAAGTAGCACAGGTTTTGGAATATCGACACGATAAATGCCATGTGCAAATCATTCATGGAGACATAAAAGCTTCCAATGTTCTCGTCGATAATCAACTCAATTGCAAGCTATGCGATTCTGGGATCGAACTTTGATGGGGTTTTCTTCAATAATATTATAATCGAGAATGGAGAAATAAATGATGAGGATGATGGGTTCTCTGTTTTTTTTAGGTCTAAGGGTTTGAAATCACGATATTATCCGTTCCTTAAAGCTCGCGTGGGAAAAATCTCAAATAAAATATGTTTACTGTTTGTTTTTAAAATTTTTTAGAATTATTTACAAAACATAGTTGCTAAATTAGATATCTTTCGAAAGAAAAATAATAGTTAGTAAAACACGGATATGGTATCAAACTCAAATTTTTAAATTTTTTTAAAATATGTTTACTGTTTGTTTTTAATAAAGAGTTGTTTTTTTTTATGAAAATTAACTAAGATATAAAATAACTACTTTTTTTTTTAATAGAGGTTGAATTCAATACTTTCTGATTAAAGGTTACTAAAAAATTGTTAACTTCTAATTTTTAAAAAATATGACATAAATAAGTATTAAAAAAATAACATTTTAATAATTTCGTTAAAATATATAACAAAAAATTATTCATGACTAATTGATATGGATAAATTAAGAAGATAAGTAAATCTTAAAAAAAATTCTTATTTATTTTTTCTTTTTTATAAAATATTCATGATATAAGATTCATTAATTTCTTAATAAGAAACGTCGAAACACAATTTTTAGAAAGAAAAAAATGTCAAAATCTAACTACTTATAAATATGTCGAAAAGGAATCATGACTAAAGTGTATACTTTTAACTAATAAAATGGTTAATTTGCATTAATAATCTTGTCGGAAGAAAAAATAGAAAAAATTCTAAAAGCTAATAATTTTTTCACTTTTTTCAAATTTTAGTGAATTTCTAAAACGAAAAAAATAAAAAAAACTTTCCCTAAAAGGTCAAAATGGATATTTTGAGTAAAAATATTTTGTTATTATTTAAAAAAGATAAAAAGAATATTAATACTTAAATTAAAATACTAAAAAAACCTTTTAATAATATAAACCATTTAAAATATCGATAGATATACATCTAGACTAACAATCACTCTAAAAAGAGTATATACATGTTTTTATACCTTTAAAATTCAGCTATTCTTTTGAACTAAGTTACACATGTTGTGGATAGTTTTGTACATGTTTATGCCTTTTAGTCTTGTGAGATTAGTTGTTATATCAAATATGTGTGCTAAATACACGTAATATTATGCTTAAATTTGAATTCAAATTAATAAATGTGTGTTATGTACTTAAAAATTAAGATTTTTTTAATTTTTGAAGATAATATTGATATTTATAATATAGTTATTAGTTTGAGTGTAAATAAAATGTTTTGTTTGATGGTTTAGAAGTCATTATTTATACAAATGCCTTGTTTGATGATTTTAAATATTTTAATAAATAAAAGATAAAATATAGTGTTATATTTTTTTTTCTAGAACAATGTTATTCTTACTTCAACTACTTCCTTAATCAAAGAATCGGCAATGGAGAAGTTCTTTGAAATAATTTAAGTTAAAACTTTTTCTTTGAATACTATTTTTTTATCACTGCAATTTAAATTTAATAAATATATAATAATATTAATTATCAAATAATATTATTAGTGTAAAAAAATAAAAAAAAAAATAAAAAAATAAGATAAGGTAAGAATTGATTGAATCCTATTTATTTATTAAATGTGTAAGTATAAATTATATAAATTTTCATCCATAATATAATTAAAATAATTATTTAAAATTAATAATATAAATTTAATATAAAATAAAGCTATCAACAATTATTATTTATTATAGTAGCTTTTGTTTTGTTTATTGATGTAAAATATGAAAGAATTAAAAACAAAATAAGTAAAGCTCAAGATTAAAAAAAAATTAAAAGAATAAAGAATAAAAAATAAACGAGCGACGAAATTATTGGGACTTTTAATAATAAAGAAAATACAGAATTTTAAGGGTGAGAGAGAAATTAATTGGAAGGAATAGTAGAGGAAGATAAAGAAAATTACTTCCCTTTTATTTAGATTTTATGTTGTTAATTTATTAGGTTAAATAAATATTTTATAATTTTTTTTTTCTCTTTCCAACCTAACACATATAGGTCCATGGTATTAATTGATATAAATGCCATAAAATAAAGAGTGTCAATAATAGTTTTATTAAATAAAAAAAAACCCATAATTTTAGCCCCAATGGCCAGAAGGATTACATAGCTTTATCCTTTTTGAAAAAGAAAAAAAAACTAGCTTTATCCTTGAAAAATTCATAATGATAATATTAAGCTAGTGTAATTTACATATCCATTTGATTTTATATTAATTTCACTTTTCACTTATCCTAAAACAATATATATTCTTAATTTTTTAGAAGAAAAAAATATATGCATAGTATTTTTAAACATGAAAAAAAAAAGTATAAAAAACATATACACATAGCATGAATTAAGGGTAAAAATGAAATTTCCACGCTATATGCAATTAAACCTTTTTATATATAAATGCCAAATCTCAAGGATTGTATATATGCATATAAACAAGTGTGAGTTTCCTGTGGATTGCAGCTAAAGATATATCACCTTAAGAGGCTCAAGGTATACCGTATACTATGTGTGCAGAAATGAAAGTGGATATAATCCAAAGAGAATCAATCAAACCATTTTCACCGACCCCTGAACATTTGAGAAATTACAAGCTCTCTCTTAATGATCAAGTTACTCCAGATGTTGATATCCCTTTGATTCTCTTTTATCCAATTTCTAATACTCTCTCTACAGAGATAAATTTAGTTTCCGATCAAAAATCCAATAACCTAAAGACTAGTTTATCACAAACACTCTCTCATTACTACCCATTTGCTGGAAGACTCAAAGATAACTATTGGGTTGATTGTAATGACAATGGCGTTGATTATATCCAAGTAAAAATCAATTGCCCAATATCAAAATTACTTGAAAACCCAGATCCTGATTTGCTAAAACTACTCCTTCCAAATTCTATTAAACCCAAAGAAACACTCACAGACTCTCAGTCTCTGCTACTTGTCCAAGTCAACTTTTTTGAATGTGGTGGATTAGCCATTGGGTTGAGCATTTCACATAAGATAGCTGATGCTTCCTCATTTTGCAAATTTATTAAAAATTGGGCTGCAACATGTTCTGCCTCTGGTGACTTTGTACTTCCTATATTTGATGGTGCATCTAATAATCCACCAGTTGATTTCTTTAGCTTAAATCCTCCTGCTAGTGAATTTGATAATGACCAAGAGAAGTGTACAATAAAAAGGTATGTGTTTGATGCTTCAAAGATTGCTACTCTTAAGTTAAAAGCAGCAAGTACAACCGTGTCAAACCCGACTCGTGTCGAAGCAGTTTCTGCCTTGATTTGGAAATGTGCAATGGAGGCATCAAGATCAATCTCAGGTTGTATAAAGCCATCTGTATTTTGTCAGCTTGTGAATACACGTAAAAGGAATGTTCCTTGTTTGCCAGAAAACATAGTTGGAAACTTTGTAAGTGTTTTCACATCAAAGACAGAAGAACTAAATGAGATTGATTTGAAAGAATTAGTTGGTAAGTTGAGAAGAGGAATGGAACAAGTTTGTGAAAATTCAAAAAGTAATAAACCAAGGCATGGTTGGGAAGTAATAGAACAAGGACTAGTAGAGTTTAGAAAGATGATAAAGAGCAAAGACATAGACAGTTATAAATGTTCAAGTTGGTGCAGGTTTCCAATATATGAAGTCAATTTTGGATGGGGAAAGCCAAAATGGGTGAGTATTGCTTATGTGACAATCAATAATGTTATACAATTGATCGATACAAAAGATGGAGGTGGAATTGAAGCATGGTTGGTGTTTAGTGAACAAGACATGGCATTGATTGAAAGCAACAAGGAAATGCAGACTTTTTCTTGTTTGAATCCAAGTATTGTTTAGTTATTTAGTGTTATGTCAAGAAAGTTCGCAACTAATTATCCTTTGAAGTTAGTTGAATCATAAATCTCTAATAATTGGTTGCAATGCGAACCAATCTCAGTTAATATAATTGTTAATTGCAAAATGTAATAAAGAAAACTTCTTTCATGAGCAAGGTGTGCATGATTATGTGATGTAACTTGATAGTTTTAAAAAATTATTATTGGTATCTACTTACAAGAAAAAAATTTATGAGTCAAGTACTTAAAATGTCTCTTAATAATTTTAAGAATATATTATTAGTAACTACGTAAAATACTCATCATTTCACCTACAAAGTACGGCTTGGAGCACTTTATCAAAATTAAGGAGAAAAAAATAGTAGGATTCTTAACTGTAATTAACTGAAATAAATGCAAAAAAATATAAATTAAACCATCTAAAGAATAATTTATCACAAACTCACTCAATGTAACCCATTTTGCAGGAAGACTGATCAAAAATAACTTTTGGGTTGATTGTAATGATGATGGTATTGACTACATCCTAGAAAAAGTCAACTTCCCAATATTAAAGTTACTAGAAAAACCAGATCCTGTTATGCTAAAACTACTCCTTGCAGTTTCTTTTGAATCCAAAGAAACAGTGATCACAAGCCCTCTTTTGAATGTGGTGGAATGGTCATTGGGTTAAATATTTCCCATAAAGTAGCTGATGAATCCACATTAAGCACTTTTATCAAACATTGGGCTGCAACATCTTTTGGCTCTAATGAATTGGTGCTTCCTATACTTGGTGGTGCATCTCATTTTCACCATTTGATTTCCTGAGCTCTCAACTTACTGGTATGGTCCGTATGGAATCTAAGGCCTCAATTAAGCCCTCAGCAAGAAAGTATGGAAGTTGATGGAAGTCTACCGAAAAAATGAAGACAGATTTTTGTAGTATTTTTGAAGTTAATTGTAGCACAAATGAACACAACTTGTTCGAGTTCTGAAACACTATCAATCTCCAATAATTGCCTAATTTAGAAGAAAATTCATGGAAGGTGGCTTACCATATTGTCAAAGATGGAGGTGCCTAACCTTGTTTGAATAAAGAATAGGAAAATTAGGTAGCCTAATTTTGTTGAATGAAGAAATGTTTGGCATATGAAATGAGAACTTGAAGGCTATAAATATGGCTTCATTTCTTCATTGATAATCATCCCAAAAATAGAGAAAAGCTTGTATGAGAAGTTCTTGAGTGAGAGAATTTTGTGGGAAAATTCTCTTGGTCTTGTAATTGCTCTTGTCTTTTGGGTGTGTGAAAAAATTAGTGAGTGTGGTTGTAACAATTTTCCACATAGTGAATTTTTCTCTGGTTGTCTTTTGACAACGAAAGTGGTTTTTCTCTAATTTGGAGTTTCCACTATAATTCTTGTGTTGTGTATTATCTATTTTTCTGTTATTTGATATTCTTCAAGTTTCTTGGGAGGAAGAATTTGTGATTGTACCATTTTATCCAAATTTCCTAACAACTGGTATCAGAGCCAATTTCAAAGAAAGAAGGAGAAATGTCAGGAGTCAAGATTGACATTGAGAAATTTGATGGGAGAATCAATTTTGGCTTGTGGCAAGTACAAGTCAAAGATTTGTTGATCCAATATGGGTTACACAAGGCGTTAAAGGGGAAACCAGCCCTTATTACTGGTATTGAGTCTAGTAAAACCAATATAAGTGATGAAGATTGGGAAGATCTTGATCTAAGAGCTGCAAGTGCAATTCGGCCTTGTTTGGCCAAAAATATTCTTGCAAATGTGCATGGAATATCTATGGCCAAAGAACTCTGGGAAAGGCTTGAAGAATTGTATCAGGCAAAAGGTGTTTCAAATCGGGTATTTGAAAGAAGCGGTTCATACTTTGCATATGAATGAAGGAACTATTATGTTTGACCATCTAAGTGTTCTCAATGGTATTGTCTCTAAACTGAAAACCATTGGAGTTAAACTTGATGATGAAGATATAGCTTTAAGGTTCATCTGGTCTCTTCCATCTTCTTATGATCACATGAAACCTATCTTGATTCATGGAAAGGAGAAAATAATTTTTTCGTGGTTACTAGCAAGTTGTTTTCTCAAGAAAAAATCTTGAGTGGTGAAAGAAATGTTTCGCTCAAAACTCAACATTGGTAGTCGACAACCGAAAGAAAAACAATTTCATGAAAAAGAAGATAGTGTCTTTGGGGTGTGGACAACTGGGCACCTCAAAAGAAATTGTTCAAAGTGGTGGAATGATCCTACAAGAAGCTCAAATACCGACGGTGACGCTAATAAGATGTCTGTTTTCAAAGACTATAGTGATGCTCTTTGAAAAGAGCGTGACATCCTCATGGCATACCGCTAGTCTCTAAATATTGCCATGAAAAAGGGTGTGTCTTGGTAGCGGGTCCACAAGTTTCGCACACGGGCATTGGTATAGATGCAAGGTGTGTAGTGGAAAGGATGTCGACGATGAACTCTCGGGAAAACCAAGTGTGAGAGTTGCACCATAAATTTCAAAGAAGATTTTTTTTCGACATGAGCCGATGTGAAATTCTTAGAATTGGTGATTAATTCTAAGTGGGTGTACTCTTTATGGTAGAGTATGATAATTCTCGGTGTAGAGAATTATGACTGTTGGAATAGACAGTGTTGTAGTGGTAACCATGTTCATTTTTTAATCAAGGTGGAGATTGTTATTATTGATTAAAAATAATATTAGGTTTGTTAGTCAAAATAGGAGGTGCCTAATTTAGAAGAAAATTCATAGAAGGTGGCTTACCATATTGTCAAAGATGGAGGTGCCTAACCTTGTTTGAATAAAGAATAGGAAAATTAGGTAGCCTAATTTTGTTGAATGAAGAAATGTTTAGCATATGAAATGAGAACTTGAAGGCTATAAATATGGCTTCATTTCTTTATTGATAATCATCCCAAAAATAGAGAAAAGCTTGTATGAGAAGTTCTTGAGTGAGAGAATTTTGTGGGAAAATTCTCTTTGGCTTGTAATTGCTCTTGTCTTTTGGGTGTGTGAGAAAATTACTGAGAGTGTTGTTGTAACAATTTTCCACATAGTGAATTTTTCTCTGGTTGTCTTTTGACAACGAAAGTGGTTTTTCTCTAATTTGAAGTTTCTGTTATTTGATATTCTTCAAAGGAAGATCTTGGGAGGGAGAATTTGTGATTATACCATTTTATCCAAATTTCCTAACATTAAGGACCGAATCTCCAATCTCGAGAAGCAGAATACTTATTTTTGGTAATAAAAAAGAAAAAGAAAAGAAAAAGAAAAAGAAAAAGAAAAAGAAAAAGAAAAAGAAAAGAAAACAAACACCAGACTTATGATATGAAACTGGAAAACTTTATAAGGTTTTAACTATTACAACATTTTTTTTTACATGGCAAAAGCCCCGTAAGCCATAATTCGTCACACCTGTCACCAACTAACAAGGGCACATCTCTCATCAAAACAGTAAAAAATCACCCTTCATATCAACTACTCAAATCAAAGAGGAAGGGGTACTACGTCTATAGCATTAGGATACACAATCACTAGAAAAGAAATAGGATGTAAAAAAACACAATTTCAACAGACAAGGGAAGATCTAAGAGAGGTGGAAAGATGTGTACATGAGGACCAACGAATTACCGATTCAGCCACCAAAAGATCAAGTTGTTTGTGCTCACCGAGACCAATTGTACGATTTATCTTGCTGTGCATTGCTGACATTCTAGACCAACTAGTTCCGCTAGTTCCGCACGACATTTTAACTTCAGCTTGTTTTTTCTCCACATCAATAGCTACATGCCCAAAGCAAAGAGAATGATCTGAAAAAACCAGAAGCTTTTCCAACCTTCCCTCTACATGAAACAAAATTGGGGATGTGAGATAACATAAATATATACTATCAACACAGAGTTGGATAATGTTAGATTGGAATTACCTTCATTTGTTGCTTCTATGCTGGTTAAGTTGGCCGAGACCTCTAGTTTACAATTCCCATGCTCAACCAAAGAAGCAGGTCTGAAGAATGCAAAGCTTGGCATTGAGGAAACAAGGGAAGAGCTTTCCAAGTCATTCAAATCACCGCTGCTATGAAATGAAAACCCACTGGATGATGAAAAAGATGATATGCAAGTGAATGCAGTTGATTGGGTATCACAAATAACAGGTGAGCCAGCACCAAAGCTGATGTCCTGATTCCTGGACATAAAAGAGGTAGAAAATGAGCAGGCTCCCACATCCCATTCTTCAATACTTTGGTTTGCAATTTGGCTGGGTCGTTCAGGAAATGATTCATTACTTGTCATCCACAAATGATCTACCAAAAGTGACAATCCATCAAGGACTAGAAAACATGAGATGGGATGGAGTAGAAAAGGCACATTTAAACTAATTCATCAATGAGTAATGATATTAAAGTTAATATGTATCACTCTTATTACTAAAGCAAAGGTTATAAAAAGCGAGGTGTTTTATTTCCATCTAGTAAGATGTAAACCTTGAGGTGCTCTTTGCCTCAAGGCGAAATTTTTTTATTAAAAAGAAACATATAAAACTGAAATAAATACTACAACACATTAATTATCACAAAATAGTATTTAGTATCTCATTAAGGACTTAAAAACAAGAAATAAAAGTCTAAAACAATCTGTAGGCAAGCAACAAACAAACAACATCTACAACATTAAGTAGTTCACAGTTTGGAGTATCATGAAATTTAAAAAAAAAAACCTAAGTAAGCTTTCAACCTTACTAGTAGAAGAAAGAGGGAAAAAATCCGAGAAAATGGATTGGAAACAATATTAACACTTTCATAATATGTTCGATATGGAAAGAAGAAATGAAAGAAAAAAGAACCAAGAAAACATATTTCTCTATAAAATGAAGGGTTATTGAACTAAACTTTTTTTTATAATGGAGTTAAGATATGAAGAAGTAGCTCAAGAATAATTTATAAGGGTAAAAAATGATGGAACAAAACTACCGGTTGTTGTTGGAAGTAGGAGGAAGGAGAAGTTTTCGATAAATTTGAAAATTCTATACTGGTTGTGGTTTCTAATAATTTTTTAATTTTTCTTGTTCATCATATTAAGAAGGTCGAATTTGATATAGAATTTATTTTAAAACATAAATCGGACCCGATTTTGTGTTACAATCCCATCAATTTAATCCAATTTCATCAAAGTTTAAAGACATAAGCATTACATACCTTCGAACTTTAGACTTAAGGCGCAAGGCTTAGCCAGTTAAGGCAAAAGGTGAGACATATGCCTTAAAAATCACTGAAAATACTAGCCTTAATGCAATTTTTCTGGAAAAAAAGCCTCAAGGCTAGCCTTGGATAGTTTTTTTAAAACCATGACTAAAAGGTAAGTGCAGTAGCTCAAATTATTAAAATAATCGAGCAATTCACAATAAGATCTCCCCTCCACAAAAATATTACAGCTGATGCATAAATGACAGGGTGAGAAGGCCAAGCTCATTGAACTTCATGATATTTTCTAACTCTAGCCAGATCCTTTTCAAACGAAAGCCAAACTATTAAATTATTTTGCATCATCTACGCTTTTAGATGAATTGCGAGATTATGCCTTCTCGTGATTTTTAGAAACCTTTACTCAGCTCTGAATCTCATAAATATAAGTGGTAATTGCAGATTTGGAAGCTTCTGAAAATTCATTTTCTTAAATTACATGATATAGTTGAAGGAAAATCTAGATTATTCCATGGTCCGAACATGGCAACAAAATTTGAAAGAAAGATTAGATGCCAGTTGACTTTTACAGGATGTAAGATGTTACTCAAGTAAATAGAACCTGCATTTTTAACCCACCTAGAGCATCTTGAGCATTAAGCCTTTGAGAAGGGTCTGTACAGAGCATTCTCTTGATCAAATCCAAAGCTGATTCAGAAATGTGATCCCATGAGTTAGATGGGAAACTCAGATCAGCTACCCTGACAGCATCAAATATTTGCGACTTGGTCTTTCCCCAAAATGGTGGCATCCCACTAAGAAGAACATAAAGAATGACCCCTGCACTCCATACATCAGCAGCCTCATTATAGCCCCCTGCAAGTACTTCAGGGGCTATATAGAAGGGACTCCCAACTAAACCATGTAAACTCTGTCCTGTTAGAATAAATTCAAAACTCAAAATCTGAGCTGAAGTTTATGAGGAAAATTAACTTAATACAAAATAGTAATAATAATACTAAAAGAGAAGCCAAGAAAAATATTACACTACCAGGGTTGATATAGGTTGCAAGACCAAAATCTGCCAGTTTAATAGGAGATAATGAGGCTTTCGTTGTAAGGAGGATGTTCTCAGGCTTTAAATCTCTATGAACAATCCCATTTTGATGACAATACAAAACTACCTGCATAAGATGCTTGAAGATAACCCGTGCTTCAGACTCGGAGAGTGGTCCATGTTGCTCTAGCTGGTGGAATAGTTCTCCTCCAGCACAAAGCTCCATCACCAAATGAACATACTCTTCCTCCTCATAGACAGCCTTGAGATCTACAACATTTGGGTGCCCAGATAATCTAGTCATGATTTCAATCTCATGCTTGACGCTTTTCACATCATCGGAAGTCACCAATCTATCTTTGGAGATTGATTTGCATGCCAAAGCCTCCCCTGTCCACTTATCTGTGCATGCCTTGATAACACCAAATTGGCCCCAACCCAATTGCTCCTCAAGAATGTATCGATCTTTTAGATTAGAGATCTGGTCTGCTTCCAAAATTGTAGCAGTCAAGCTCCCAACTTTATAACAGTTGCTTTGCAGAGTTAATGATCCATTGCTATTGTCTTTAAGAACAACAGCCATACCAATATCTTCCAACCGATCTACCTATCAAAACCTCACCCTGTGTTTTCTTCTTTCACGCTTGTATAGATATATTCAGAGAACCTTATTCAAGTCAACGTCTCAACTATTTTGTTCATACAATTATTCGTTAGGGTCCAAATAAATAATAAGCTTCTCAGCAAAAAATAGTAAAATAAGAACAACAAAAAGTTCCTTCAGCTAGTTGTACAGTTGTGAATGAAGTTTACAACAAATCAACATACCATATGAATACAAGGTTGAACCTTCAACTTTGCTGTTACCACTTGGAAGATGGATCTGCAACAATCAAATTGTAAAACAATCGATCTCCCGCATTTCACTTGGAAGTTTATTTAGCTGATTGAATTTATAAAACATCCTAAAGCAAACCCTTTGAAGAAAATCTCAAAATCTACAGTAAAATACTTCTTGAAATTGATTAATACTTTCTTTTTAAAGAACTTGGCAAGCTTCAAACAACACTTGCATAACTAAAATTCAAACAGCAATTCCATGTTTCCCCTAACACCATCCAAAATAGAAAGAGAAAAGTTTAAGCTACAAAAGTAACAGGGCAATCAAAAATTCAAATGTCCCAAAGTGAACCCTAATTATCCAAATTCATCTCCAAATAGAAGGGAGAAGACACTAATATAAATATATTAAAACACCCAGATTCACCAATAAAGAGAAAACTAAATGCGCACAAACCCAAAAGAATTGAGCGGAAAATAAAGCGATAATGACCAGAATTTTCTCACCATTCCCATAAAACCAACCTTTCAATCATAAAACACGCATTTTACAACCAATAGCTAAGTAAATGGGAGAGAAGAAGAGATCTGATGATAAAGAATGAGAGAGGAGTCCGTTGGAGCAGTAATTGAGGCAGAAGGAGCTTCTTCCAATGAGCTGTATCCAATTTTTGCCTCGACGTTCTTCCCCTCCAACTTTGTAAAAGAGTGGGGGAAAAAAGGTTCGAACTGTTTCTGTTTTATGCGTGTTCGTCTGTTTTTTTTTTAATAATTATTTTAAAGTTTCTTTTGCTATTGACATTTTCAAGTTTTCAAATTCTCTGATATGTTGCAGTTCAAGGACTTTCTCGGGTTCGGTTCATCTGTGTTATTAACCGTGCGTTAGGTTGATCATAATTTGTGTAAATAATCATTTTGATGAAAATATTTTATTAATAATAATTTTAGTTAATAATATTAATATTAAAATATAATTATATTAAAAATAAAATAAATATTTTATATATTTTTATTACGATAATAATAAAAATTATTTTGATAATATTATGTTAGTACTATTACACTGCATGAAGATTACACCATTCAAGAATAGGATTTATTATTTTTGGGATTTAGTCATTTTTTTTAATGTTAATGGACAAAAAAATCATTTTGAATTAGTATGGTAAGAATATTTCCCATTTTATCCTCAAATGCATCATATGTGAAACATATTACATGTTCTTCTTCCTAAATTTCAATTAATGCTTTCAGCCATACGAGAGTTTCACCAAAAGTTCAAAAAATTGACTGACATAAAAGAGTTTTTGTTTAATACCTAAAAAATATTAAAATATTAAATTTAATATCAAATTTAATCATTTTTAAACATTAACCGACAAAAAAACCAATTTTAAATTATTTGGAAAGAATAATTTTCATTTTATCCTCAAACGTAACATATGTGAAATGTCCATATGCAATATCAAAATAGCAAGGTTTTCTTAAATTTCAAATAATGTTTTTAATCATTTGATATTTTTATCAAAAGTTCAAAAACTTAACCATGGTATAAAAGAGTTACTATTTAATATCTATAATATGAAAGGAGTTTCATTTAGTACTCATAATATTTAAAAAACTTTAATTTAGTCATTTTTTGAATATTAATGAACAAATTAACCCATTTTGAACAATTGGAGTAGGAATAATTTCTATTTTACCTCGAATGCAAGACATACAATACCGAAATGGCAAGGTCTTCTTTCTAAATTTCAATTAATGTTTTTAGGCATCTTGAGATTTTCATCAAAAGTTTAAAAAATTTAGATACAAGAGTTTTCATTTATCTATAATATGAAAAAAGTTTTATTTAGTACCCATAATATTTAAAAAGCTTCGATTTAATCATTTTTGAACATTAACAAACAAAAAAAACTCATTTTGAATTATTAGGGTTGGAATAATTCTTATTTTACCCTCAAATGTAACATATGTGTAATGTGTACATGCAATACCGAAATGGCAAGGTCTTCTTCCTAAATTTCAATTAATGCTTTCAAGCATATGAGAATATCATTTCTTACATGTATTTGAAAGAAATCCTTCGTAGGGTTTTATGTAGGATTGTTGAAGAACCTTCCATGTTTAGTAACACAATTCTAAAGAAACTTAAGGTATTCTTTTAAGATACAAACCATTTTTTCATGTGTTGTTAATTATCTTGTTATTGATGATTCTCGTTTTTACTTCTTACGAAGAGTTCTCTATCTTAGTAGTATTATAGTTTTATTTTTAGTATCTTTTTTTACACAGTTTTTGAGATGGTATCTCTTATTTAAAAAATAATATTAATTTGATGTAATTTGTCGTTTAATTAATGATTATTCACATATGTAGTAATACTTGTGCGACATTTAGAGGGTATTTTTGAATAATAAATTGATTAAACAATATTAATAGGGTATTTTAAGATAATCAATTAATTAACTATTCAAAAATGTTATATGAATATCGCATGTGTATTATTACATATGTAAAAATTCTCAATTAAATGACAAATTGTACTAAATTAGTACCTCAAAAATCTTAGCAAAAAATAGTACCAAAAGTATAATCGTGGTATTACTAAGACACAAACCCTCTTATAAACCCCTTTCTCTTTATTCAATCCATTTCGTGCAGAATTTATTTCTTTGATTTGATTTTTGGATTTTCATCTATTGATATTCCATGAATCTTTATCAAATTTTTTTAATTATCATTTGGTTCGGTACTTTTTCAATATTTATATTTCATCAAAAAATTAACTTATTAACTATGTTTTAAAGTATTCTTTTTTAACCTATGATATAAAAAAGACTCATATTTAATACCTATACTTTTATAAAAATTCGACTTTAGTCTTCTTAAACAGTAATAGGCGAAATAAATAACGTGAGAACTTTTGGGCAAGAGTAAAATGGGTAGTTTCTACCCTTCTTCTTCATTTCCCTATCATTTCAACCATTATGTATATGAATAAGCAATCAAAATTCCCATTGTATAAATGATCGGAAATACTCATTTTTGAAAACATAAATGAAACTAATCAAGACAATTAGATTTAGACATGATGTATTAGAATATGCTAGTTTCTTCTGACTTTTACATGCATTAGAATTTTATCAAGAAAACATAACATATGGAGACTTGAAAAGGAATAATCTCTAATGGTTCATCTTCCTTTTTTCCTCAACCTCTTCTCGATCACTTGTTGCCTTCTATTCCGTCTCCATACTCAACAAAAAAAGAGAAACCTAAATTGGGATCATAACAAATTTGAATCAGTTATTCGCTAAGATCGGAACTAAATGTCATCCTTCGAATATTAAATGGCTAAAATTTATTTTTTATCTTTATTTAAAATCTTTGCAATAATATATTACGATTATATTGAAATGGTGTTGTAATAATGCTGAAATGTTGTCATGTAGTTGAAAGGAAATGAAGAATAAGGATACGGAATACCTATTTTATCCCTTCCCAAAAAGCCCCACATTACTTATTTTTCCCGTTATTATTTGAAAGGACTCAAGTAGAACTTTTGTAAAAGCATGAGTATTAAATATGAGTCTTTTTCATATCATGCGTATTAAATAGGAATCCTTTTAAAATATGGTCAATAGTGAAACTTTTAATGAAATATAGATATTAGAAAAGTACCAAACCCATTCACATTTTAAGAAAAAATTTCTAATTGCAAATGTTTCTTTCTACTTTTGTTCTAACCTTCAAATTTAAGCATTTTTTATGTTTATAATAATTGTTGTAACTAGTGACTATACAAGACATCTCACATGTCCACAATATATCATTTAAACATAAATCATTGACCAATTTCTTTTAATATTTCTATAAATCCTTTTCTTTAGTTTTGTTACGTTGATGTACTTAAGACTCGAGAGCAAGTTATAAGGTTTTCTAGATATGCACTATAAAGATTAGATTAATGTGAAAATAACTTTATTGTCTCAGGGAACTCTAATAGAACATGTGATGAAACAAATATAACAATTCAAATAGTGAGAAGCGAAGGCACCATAGAAAAAGAGTGAATTTGAGGCCATAATGATAATTACACTTGCCCAAACAATTTAAAATTGTTTTTTTAGTCTGTTACCGTTCAAAAATGACTAAATTTAAACTTTTTAAACATTATGGGTACTAAATAGGAACTTTTTTATATTATTGGTATTAAATGAGAACCTTTTTAAAATATGGTCAATTTGTGAAACTTTTGATAAAATATGGGTATTGTAAAAGTACCAAGCCCTCAAGAACATATAAACACTCACGCAATGTATAACATTTGATGTTCAACCTAATTCGCAACAACGAAAACACAAAGCATAAAAAAATAATGCATCAAAATTTTAACATGGTTCAATACACAAATTGGGAACCTATTCCACAGGAAGGATCAACCCTACCAATAACTTCACTAGAATCTGCAATGGTGTTTACACATATAACTCATTCTTCTTAAGCACACAGTTTTTAGTTCTTCTTTAGTTAACAACTCTCTTGATCTCAAGTCTACCCTCATTCATCACACTTGCATTGCTTATATATATGTAGTAGCCAATGTAGCTTATGAAGTAATCTTGATTACATAGAGTAATTTTACTATAAGCTCACCGACTAACTTCCTAAACTATGTACTTTATAAGAGTACAAGTACATATAAGGCTTACATTAGACTTTATGTTAATTTTAAGGCTTGCATATTTACACCATTTAATACTTAAGTCATATTATGTCACAATTATGCACCTTGACTTAAGATGATTTAGCTTTAGTTGTTACATATAGGATGATCCTTGCTCAGTAATCCATTATCACCTCTCATCAATTTTAAGTAGCTCTAAGCATAACTTAAATTTACTAAATGCCAGCTAGGTTTTCTACAGTTGAAACCTTCTCCACCTTTACCTTCACATTATTCACAATGTTATGAATGAAGTAAATCTTGACATCAACGTGTTTTGTTCTTTCATATTCTTGGCTAGAAAGATAGTACCTGCAAAAATATTTATTGATGCCTTGTAACCACAGAGCTTCCTTAATGGCCTCAGTGAGAGCTATATACTTAAACTCAATTGCAAGTAGTCCGACAATGTATTATAGGATAGATTTCCAACTAACCACATTTCCAAATAACGCATAACCAATTATTGATCTTCTTTTGTCAAGATAATTTGCATAATATGCATCCACATGACCTTTCAACACTCTTTCTAAATGGGTAGACTTCATTTAGATCAAACCCTTTGCTATGGTACATTTCATATACCTTAAGATCCATTTCATAGCAAGTCAATGACCTTTTCCTAGGTTGGATATGAATATGCTTACAAGACTAACATCATGAGCTATATCTAGACTTATGCTAGTCATAGTAAACATTAGGTTACCAATAACATTTGCATAGGGGACACTGGACATGAAATCTCTTTCCTATTTGTATTTGGGGTATAACATGTTGGATAACTTGAATTGGGTGCCCTTGGGTATAGATATAGGCTTACAGTTTTCCATACCATACTTCATAAGTACCTTGTGCAAGTATGTTTGTTGATATAAGAACAAACTTCCTTCACCCAAATTCCTGTCAATTTCCATTCCTAGTATCCTTTTAGCTATACCTAGATCCTCCATTTCGAACTTAAATGTTAACAACCTCTTTAATTTCCTTTTCTCAAACATTTTTATACAACTAAGAGCATGTCATCAACATACAATAAAAGGAATACAATAGCCTTGCAATTTTCACACTTAGTATACACACAGGAATTATAGGTTGATTTACAATAACCTAAGAACACAATAAATGTGTCAAACATTTTATACCAATGTTGTGGGGACTGCTTTAGTCCATATAAGGAATTCTTTAGGAGATAAATGTGGTCTTCTTTGCCACTTTGAATATACCCCTTAGGTTGGTACATATGAATTGTTTCTTCTAAATCTCTATTGTTCCAAATGCATATCAAATTGCACTACACATAATAGTAGAATTCTTATGGAACTATACTTTACCACTAGTGAAAATATTTTAGTATAATCTACTCCTTCTACTTGAATGAAACCCTAAACAACTAACCTAGCCTTATGATTGATAAGTTTAATCATAATGACATCTTCTTTGAACTTATAGAGCCATTTGCATCCTACCATTTTTGTGTCTTCTAGTTTCTTTACTAACAACCAAGTTTTGTTCTTTAGTAAAGAACTATATTCATCATTCATAGCTAGCTTTCACATTTTAGAATCACTATTGAAAATGGCTTCTATGTATGATCTAGGCTCTGAACAATAGGGCTCAGTAAGAACTGCAAGATTATATTGTATAATATCAACTTCAGTATATCTAATTGGCTTTCTAGATTCTCTTTCAACTTTGTCTCAAGTTAGTTGATAATCCCTTATAGAATCCAATTATCCATCTTCTAAATGTGTGTCATCATTATTTTGAGACTTAAATCCCCTGTTAAAGCATCATCTACTCCTTAGTGAGTGTCTAGGCTCTCATCTAATTAAGGGTGGTTGTGCTCAACTTCAATTTTATATGAGATAACCCTTCGTTGATCATTTTTAAGAATTGTAGGCTTGGATTCATGCTCCAAAGTAGAGTTTTCATCAAATATGACATCTATACTTATAAAATTATTCTTAGTGAATGGACACTAAAGCTTGTATCCATTGACACCTTCTGACACCCCTACATAAATACTTTTTTTTGCTCATAGATTGATGGCTTACCATGCCGCATTTCATTTAGAGATTAAGTTCAATAGAGTTAATGAGACTTCTATTTATCAAGTAACAAGCAGTATGAATTGCCTTTGCTCAACATAACTTAGACAAGTTAACATTAGACAATAAAATCCTCACTTTTTCAAGGATTGTTTTATTCATGCATTCAGCTACTTCGTTATACTATGGAGTAAGCCCTACTATTCTATCATTGGATTCATTCCTCTATACAAAATTATTAAATTCATAACTATAGAACTCCATTCCATTATCTATTCTCAGTGCCTTAATCTTTTCATTCGTCATTTTTTCTACAAGTATCTTTCTTCGTTTAAACTTTGAGAATGTATCATCTTTACTTTTCAATAGGAATAACCAAAGCTTCTTGGAATAATCATCAATGAGGCTAAGATTATACATGTTTCTACCAAGAGATGGTGTTGAGGGTGGCCCTCATAAATTTGAATGTATGTATTCTTAGATGGCTTTAATTGAATGCTATATAGGAGAGAATTCCACCCTCCTTTGTTACCTTTGATGCAATTCTCATAGAGGGGAACATTATCTTAAATGCCCATGAGGTTTGACATATCTTCAATTATGCCAATAAGATTTATAAAATATCAAAAATGCCCTTATGTTTTAATGGTGTTAATTTTCCATCCATTACTATTTATATTACTATTTAGATTACTATTCTTAGGCTATGATATCAATTTCTGTGGATCGATACAATTTTTAATAGGGGATTAATATTGACCTAGTTGATGGTCTTTGTCTATTTATTGAAGGTAATAATTTATCTAAAAAGCTTATTATTTTTCTGTATAAGTCTAATTTTCTTTTATATTTATTACAATTGCATAGTATATTATGTTCTTCATTATGCTGGTTGCTTAATTATAATCCTAAATCTAGTAATTGTTTTTTAAAATTAAAAATTACTCTTTCATTTGTTAAATCTAATAATTCTAATGTATGTACTAATGATTTGATTTTCATAGAGTATTATCTTGATAAATCATATGTGTTGAATGTATATTATTTTATCCTATTTGTAGTATACAATCAGGTTTTTCTTGTGTACACACAATGTATTTATAATCTTCAAAGAAGTAATATCCAAACATTAAGTTGTTAAATTCTTTTTCCTCTATTCTCACATATTTTTTACTAAAATATTCTTTTAATGTTCTTGAAACAGGATGATCTATGATGCTTGTAATAGCTTTAATATAATTTGTATAGATATCTAATAAAGTGTTAAATCTTTTAAAATTTTCAAGACAAGTTTCATAGTCTTCATTTTTAAAATATTCATTTAAATGATAGAGATAACTTTTATCAAATATTTCTAATAGAATTAGATTTTTATCTTTGATTTCCATTATAATTATTAGTTGTTTATTTCTAAAAATAATTTCCATTTTCATGTTTTAATAATATTATGTCTTGTTGCAAGACAAGTTACATACAACGTATTTATAATCTTCCCTTCTGTTCGTCTTCTTTTGTTACACATGTTATGTCTCAGCTTTGCTCAAATCTCAATGCCCTCCTAACAATGGTAAGCCTTCTACATTCGTACATAAATGGTGTCCAATAGTTGACTTACTAGAGAAGAGTAACTCAACTTCATTTTATTCATAATATAATAATTATTACAACTTAAGGCCAACTAAGAACCTTGAAAAGGGTGTTTAGCCACTCATAATTACTGGGTATAACATTATTGGTTTTGATAATTCTAGATAGAGAGGTTTTCTATGCTAGAGTGTTTCAGAGTAGAAAGCTCTAGATTTTTGTGTATGTTTGTGTGTGTCTTGAAATGATAATAAGGGTTCCTTTTATAGAACAAGGAATCCATGTTTACAAGACTAAAATTATTATTTTACCATTATTTTAATAATTCATCTGCTTTTCTACTTTAAAGGATAGCCACTTCTTTTTTCCTTGGCACATGCTGCTCACTAAGATGTGGGGTTTACATCTTTATTTCTTTTGTAGTTTTTTACCGATAGTTTCTTTTCTTATTTTTCTTTATCATTTTCTTTTGCTAATTCCTTTTATGATGGCGTATCTTCATCTTCTCGGTCTCTGGTAGCTTTTTTGGCATAAAAGTAGAATACCTTCCTTATTTTTTGACCAATTTCTAGGTTGTTACAATTAAAATTGAATTCATATTTGGTGATTTTTTAACCATTTTCTTCTGACAGAGACATACTACTATGGGAAATGATAATGACTTTACTAATTGAATAATTTAATTTAATCTCAGTAGAATTGTCAATCTTGCTGAGTTCATAGTAAACTTGGCTTACCATTTGACCTCTTAATACACAAAGTTCCTTTGTGTTGAATTCCTTTTTTGGAAGTTCCCTTGGTTTATGAACCTTTCTGTTTGTGTTGGAAATCTTTATCTTGATGAAGTGGTAAGGACTAATACTTCCTTCCTCATTCCAGTCCATTAATGAACTGAAAAATCTAAGATAAACATGCTTATCACATGTTTTAATTTTTCTTTTGAAATTCTTGATTGCTCTTTTAAAATTTTATGGGAAATAATTTAACTCACTTAAATTAATTCTTGGATATATATTTTCTATTAGTCCTACATGAAATGCTTTATACACAAATATTGGATTAGCTCCTTCCAATATATTGAATTTACTTCCTGTAGGAAATTCCTTGTATTTAGTATAAAATTTCATATCTTTAATATGTTCTTGGGTAGATTTTTTGGCCAAATTATAGAGACTCAACCATTGTGGTTTGTTGAGATTTCTATATTGGTATTTTTCATCTTCAATGATTGGAGTAGTTCTAGAAGATGTCTCCCTGAATAGTACTGAATGCTTTACTATTTTTGATGTCTTTGGAGGAGATGTTTCTCTAAATAGCACTGGAGGCCTTGCTATCTTTCTAAGATTTGTCAATCTCCTTGGAGCTGTTGGTTGTTGTTGTAGTGTTGTAGAATAATTTCTTACTATCTCCTCTTAAGTTATTAGTTTTGGTGTTTTGTAGTTGGCATAACTACCTTCAGCTTATATTTTGTTGGTGAAGGCTCTATGAGTTACTCCACTAATTCCTAGAATAGATTTACTAGTTTCTGCCCAGTTGTTATAAATTCCTGGTGTTGGGCCATTATAGACCACATAAACTTTTTTTGTTCTTTTTTTCTACCTCATCTGCCCAATTAAGCTTCGTGGTTTCATAAGTTTTTTATGAACTGTTAGGTTCTTCCTTTTTTAATGGAGATTCCTTATTTGAACTTCTGGTCTCTAGAGGTTGTTTTGAAAAATTATGTTCTTCCTGTTTCTTTCCTGTCTCCATAAGAGATTTCTTGAGATATAATAGCTCGAGTTGTTTTTGTAGGATTTTTATCTCCTTTTCCTTTATCTTGATTTTGTTATCAAGATGTTCCATTCCTGAAAGCATAAAAATAGTTAGAGATGCTAATTCTCTGGTAAGAGCATCAACTAACCTATTTTTATGTCTTGGAAGATGTTCAACATCAAAATTGTAATGGTTGAACCATTGTTGCCATCTAACTAGTCTTCCTTGTTTGTAATCACCTGTAATATTAGTTCTTAAGAAATAACCAAAATTATTGTTATCTGTTCTAACAATGAATCTGGAGCTTATAACATATATTGCTAATTTCTTAATAGTTTTTTTAACAGCTAAATATTTTTTTTCATTACTATGATAATTTAATTCTGAACCTTGGAAAGATTCTTATGTATATCTACAAAGATATTCATCCTTGTCATCTACTCTTACTTTAAGAACTACTCCCCAATATTCTTGTGAAGCATCTATTTCAATTATCATCTTATCATCTGATCCTTGATGGTATAAAGTTGGTAAATATTTAAACTTTGCTTTTACTCTATCCATATATAGAGCATCTTCTTCTGTCCATTTCCAAATATGATTTTTTTTCAATTTTGCTTGTAATGGTTTTCTCATTTATGCAAATTTCTTGATAAATTCTTCTGCATATGTTAAGCATCTTAAAAATCTTTGTAATTGATTTTTATATTTTAATTCACTAGGAAAACCTTGAATATTATTTAGTATATAAGGTTATAGATTATGTTTTCCATCTTTAATTTCCAACCCTAAGTATTTGATTTTTTGGTGAGCATGTACTACTTTCTTTTTAGAGAGTACAATGCCTTCTTTTCTACATTCTTGTAGAATATTGATAATATCCAGATAATGTTTATTTAATTCATTACTGAAAACAAAAATATCATCTATGTAAACACAACAAATATCTTGTAATTTCTTAAAAATGTTATCCATATATCTTGGAAAAATACTTGAAACTTGTTTTAATCCAAATGGTATAATTGTCCATTGGAATTGACCTTGGGGGCAACTAAATGCCGTTAATTTTTGAGATTCATCATCCAGTCTTATTTGCCAAAATCCACTTTTGCAATCAAAACTCGAGAATATTTCTTTCATTTTATTAAAGATAGTAGTTCTTCCTTTTTTGGAATGAAGTATACATCGTCAATGGTTTCTTTATTTAGTGCTTTAAAGTTTATTACCATTCTCTTTTTTCCTCTTCTTTTTTCCTCTTCTTTTTCAACTAAGAATGCTGGATTAGAGTGAGGTGAATTACTTGATATTATGACTTTTAATTCTAAAAGTTCTTGAATTTGTTTTCCAAATTCAATATTGTCTTCTGGAGTATAAATCATTGGTTTTACTCTTATGATCTTATTAGGATCTCTTAATTTTATGTTGACTATTCTTTTAGATTTATTTATTTTTGGATCTAAAGGATTTTCTGAACTGACTGTTTTTATTAATTTTCTAATGCATGTTAGGGCTTTATCTTCTTGTATTTCATTGATAAAAGAGTTTTTTTCTTCTATATTTAATGAAATATTTTCTAAATAAGGTTTTTGTTGGTCTTCTATCTCACCACGTTTTTGCTTTTTATGTTGTTGCATAAAAGTTAGGTTTGCGACAGTTAAAACTTTTCTTACTTTAGAAACATAGATAGTATATCCTTCTAAGGTTGTGAGACTTATTTTGTGAGAATATTGTGTAAAAAGATTGATATAAGTTCAGGAAATTATTTCCTATTAACAAATCTACTCTTTTTTCTTGTTGATATATGGTAGGAATATGAAAGTTTTCTCCTCCTATTATTATAACAGTATCTTTTAATACTTGATTGAGTTTTATTGTAATATTATTAGCAATCCTTACAATTAAATCTTTTGGTGCTTGTTTCCAATTGTCTTCTGCAAAACATATCTACTGGTTACACACATACTAGCTCCTGTATCTATATATGCATGTAAATGATGAGTGTTATAGCCTTTAAATTTTAGTCCTACTTTAATGTAAGTACTATTTGGATTTGTAATACTATACAAATCATTTATCGTCTGATGAAGAATATTCATAATTTGAGTGTTCATATTCTGAGTCACTTATTTCTTCCTCAATTTCTTCCAATAAATAGATATTATAAGTATCATCAGTATCAGATTTCTCGATTGGTTCTAATTTCATTTTGAAAGCTTCTTCTAAGATTTTTGCTTTTTGTGGAAATTCTTTTTTATGTTGAAGTCTACTTAGACATTCGTTAGCATAATGTCTTTCTTCATTACATATCCAACATCTGCATTTTTTCTTTCCTGAAGGACAATAATTCCTTTTTTCAGAAGGTTTATAATTCTTTCTTTTAAAATATCTTTTCTTATAGTTTTCTTTATTAAATCTCTTTTTTATATTTTTGGAAATTTTGTTTTCTAAATTTATATTTTTTAAATCTTTTATATTTTTTATATTTATATATTTGTTTATAAGATTTTATATTGCATCCATATTTCCCTAGTATTCTAAAATCTTTTATATCACAACAGATTTTATCATTTCCTCTTATTTGTTTATATTTTTCTTTTCTTTCTTGGCATTTAATAATTATCCAATCTTTAAGGTTTCTTATTCTTCCTCCTAGAGTATTTGGTATAGTTTCTCTATTTCTTTGTTCCCAATTTTCTGTTAAGGTTTTATATAATGTTTCAAGTAATTTTTGAAAAAACATTTCTTTATAAGTTGTTTGCATAGATGGTGGTAATTTATGGTAATAAATTTCATATTCACAAATAAAAGAATCTATGTAACACATGTTACAAATTTCCATATTTTTTAGATGCTATTTAGCTTCATTGATTTCATTTTCATTGGATTTAGTGATAGTCCTTCATTTATCTTCTCCAATAAATTCTTTGTATATTTCATTTATTACTGTATCCAAGTATTCTCTTCATGTAAAAGCATTTCCTTGTATTAATAAATGTTGTTGATATGTTAAGTTTGAAAACCAAACTTTTACATTTCCTATCATTTTATGTGCTATAAGCACTCTACAAGTTGAAGGATTTGTTTGGGTAGTTTGAGAAGTTTGTATGAGCACACTCATTCCACTACACCATTCATCTAAGGATTTTTTCCTATCTCTTATACAATCTAAATCTAGAAGTTCAGATTTATAATTGTCATGGAGTTTGAACTCTGGTGGAATACTACCTCAAGTTCCCCAATGCAACCCTTCCTCCATTTTAGGTAGTTGTCTTCTTCTACACGTGGTATCAGGTTGTTCCGTTCTTTGCCTATTTCTTTCTCTCCTATGTGGGTCAAATGTTTCTTCTTGGTAAGGAACTGATAATGAAATTGGTTTATGATGAAGCAAAATCGACATTGCCGATCCTACCAATACTTTAGTTTTATATTTATAAAATTCTCTCAAGTGCACGAATCATTTTGTAGAAAATGATAAATATACTCCCAAGGTCGATCTAAGGAAGGAATATATGTGGTTTTTAATTTATTATTCAAACTTTTAAAAACAAAATTAAATCCTAAACATACTGTTACGATATTTGGGGTTTTTGTGTTTGTAATCTAATAACATAAAAATAAACATAGATATAGATTCAATAAATATTCATACAAATTTTATCATTTATAATAATGGAGTATTTATGGATATAATAACTAAGTAATTATGTTTGCTCATATTATTTAGGTTATTAAAGATATTTATTGATTCTCTCTTTTTTATATGAATACCACATTTGGTGAGGTTAGATATTCTTTGTTAACTAAACAAATCAATTAACACCTATGAGTGGGGTCAATAACTAATTTGGTTAATTAAATTAATTTCTTTTTCTAAGAGATTGAAAATGAACCATTTAAATGCCACCTTTGGTGGGGTTAGACAGTTTAAACTTTATTCAAGGTGTCCAAATTAAACCTAAGAATTTAATTATCTGAGTACTAACTTTCAAGTTTTAAAACTACTATCGAAAACATGTTGTCAATACATTTTTAGATAATAATTCTTATAAAAATTTTGAAATAGAGCTTCACTCTAACTACCGGGCGATTGTACTAACAAATAAAAGAGCATTACTCTAAATCAGACCGGATAACTAAACCTTAAAATCTAATTTTCTTATTTAAGTTTAAAATCTTGAATAAAAAAATCAATTCATTTTAGAGATTTTTACCTATTATATCATGTTTGCAAACAGCCAACAAAGTTAAAATTAATCATAGACAAATTAAATATAACATATAAGAATAAAATATAAAAAATAATTGTAAAAAAAATAAAATCCTTACAATACTTTAATGTTATTCCTGTTGTTGGAAAACCTCCAAATGAAATTTGCATTTCCATTTATTGAATCAAAAAGCAAATAAATTACAAAAACATAATTAGTTCTTCTCAAAAAGAGAACTCTAAAACTAAGAAAAACTAAGAAATTGAGAGAAACAAAGAGAGAAGAAGATGTTTTTAAGCTGTGTTTTGATGTGGAGAGAATGAAGGTATTTATAGGTGAGGAGAGGAAGAAAAAGTGGGTGGAAAAATGATTAAAAATGGAAGAAATGCTTAATAGGTGATGATGACATCATCATTGATGTCATGGTAGTTGGGGCGCGGTGGCGCGCTTGGATCAGGTAGATGGGCGCAGTGGCGTGCATGGACTGGGCGTAGATGGGCGTGTGGCGTGCACGAAATGGGCACAGATGGGCGTGCGGCGCGCACGGAATGTGCGTTGTGTTGGTGATGCGCCCGCGTTGGCCGGCGCTACTGGGCGGGCTGCGTGCGTGATTTCATCCTTTTTGACTATTTTTGACCCATTTTATCCAATTTTTCTATCTTTTTTTTTACTTTTCCTCATTTACTTTAAGAATATATTTGTGATGTATTACCTCTAGTATTTTTCTTTGAGTCTTTAAGTTACTTTTTTAAGCGAAAATATCAAAAAAATAATAAATATACTCGTGATTCCGAAAAGATAGATTTATATAAATATATGATAAAATCATATAAATATATATCTTTTTAATCAATTAATGTGCATAAAATCATGATAATTTTAGTACTTTTTGAGCACTCATCAGTTTCATATGACCTTTTGAGGTTATGTTTTCTAGTTTAGAATCAATTTCACTAATTATTGTCATATCATCCTCTTCTTTATAAGTACAAAGTTTTTCATTATAATGTTCTTTTATTTCTTCATTGATTAATGTCAATAAACTGACCAATGTTTCTATATCTCTATTTTCAGGGTCCATGAATTTTCTTTCTAATTCTTTTCTATATTCCATTAATTTGAAATTATCTCTTTATTCTTAGATTGTTCCTCATTTTTCCTTTTCCCATTTTCAGGAATAAGAGAATTTGATCTCCTTGGTGGTTCTGCTTCCAATCCTTCTAAATGATCATATTTATAACATATTATTTCATTATTCCTATATATGTTGTATACATCTTTTTTTTAATTATGAAAATTCCTTGTGCATATCTTGTTGTAGTTTATTATAACCACATTCCTTTATTTCCTTTAGTAATTCTTTTTGTATATCTATTATTTCCTGTAAATATTTTGTGTTTGATTATTGGACTAAATCCATTTCCTCTATTAATAATTGTATAGTTTTAAATAATGTTGTTTGATTTTTTGCTACACCTACTAGGCTTCCATTTATTTCTAAATGCATATTTTTTATTTTATCTCTAAACATGATTTTTTCCTAATATACAATCATGAACTAATGCCTTCATTATTTTAACTTCTTCTTAGTTAGAAGTTTTTCCTTCATGGTCTATAAAAGTAAATTTTGGTATGCTATTAGTTTTAACAACATTACTATTTCTTCATGTTATTAAGGGTTTTTCTTTAATATCTAATTTCCATTATTTTGTTATTTCAAAGTCTGTTAGTATATCTGGTTTTATTATTTATCCAAATTATTTAAAAGTTTTGTCTATTTCTATAAATTCATTTTGTCCATATATTGAACTATTATGGCTATTTGTTAAAGAATATGCTACTAGACAATGTATTAAAAATGAATGATTTTCTTCTTTTATTAAATCTCATCTTTCAAATTCATAAGCTAGACTTAATATTTGATTTAGATTTTTATCATGTATATTTATAGCAAATCTAGGATATGCTTTAAATTTTAGTTTTTGGTATCCTAAATTACCATGGATCATTCCTAATAAGTCATATTGTCTCTTTATTATTCTGTTATTTAATGATGCTATTTTTATTAGTGTATTTATTCGTTCTCTAAAATGAGTTTTTATTAGTATTTGAATTCCTCCTAAATAGATTTATCCAATTTTTTCTTTATCTTTATGAGGAATTTTTGATAGCTTGTTTAATATAGTTTCTTTATCAATTAATGGTATATTATATCTTCTTTTTGCATTTGTAATCTTAATACTCATTTCTTTGTTACTTATGCCATAATAGATTATATTTTTTCTAGGGAATAATTTTCTTAATAAAAATTATGAGTCTTTAAATCCATCTCCTTTTTTAAGATTTAACTTTGCCTTTCACTACTACAAAATTGGGTATTTAAGTCGCTGTGTAAAAAACTGACTTATAATGAATTTAAAGTCGGTTCGGTGTAAAACCGACGCTATCCACATTAGACATAGCGTCGGTTGACATGGAGAACCGATGCTATCCACGTGTGTAGCGTCGGTTCTACACGTCAACCGACGCTACGTCACATGGATAGCGTCGGTTCGCCACGTCAACCGACACTACCCATGTGACGTAGCGTCGGTTGACGTGTAGAACCGACGCTACGTCCTATTTTTTAAATTAAATACAATTATTAAAATTAATTATTATTTTATTTGACTCTTTAAAATTTTAGTTTGATAAAAATAATATCATTTTTCTTTTTTAGACAATTAGTTTTAAAAATTATATAATTTTGTTTGTTTGTTTGTTTGGATATTTAAATTTATATATGTACCTACAATATATTTTTATTTAATTGTGTATATATTTTAATTAGTTATTATTATAAAGTAATTATTTTTTGTATTTCTATGTATATACAATAGTCTAAATAAAATAATAATTGACAAAAAAAAAGTTTAAATTGTGTAAATAGTGTCGGTTCACGTGAAGAACCGACGCTATCCGTGTGTGTAGCGCCGGTTCACGTGAAGAAACGACGCTACCCCACGTAAATAGCATCGATTCATATGAAGAACCGACACTACGCCACGTAAATAACGTCGGTTCACAGGAAGAACCGACGCTATCCACCTAATATATCCCAATTTAGGTCATTTTTACGCAGAAACTAATTTTCTTCCTCTCTCTCCTCCATTTTCTTCCTCTCTCTCTCCTCCATTTTCTCTCAAAAGCTACACCGCGTGTCACCTTCTTTCTACATTTCTGGCCACCTCCGACCACCATTTGTAACGTCGTTTTGTAAGTTATATTTCTCTTCTCATTATCTTTCAGATCTATTATTTTTTTGTGCGAAATATTAAAAAAAAATTATACCTATTTTCTGTATAAATTTTTGATTTAGGTATGTTTTTTATTTTGCTTGTTATTATGTTTGACTTATTTTATGTGGAAATAATATCTGAAATGTTATGGGTTTGATGGATTATATATATTTACTATGTGTGGATAAATTTATTTATAATAAATAATTATAATTTATTAAGTAGAATTTTGCAGCTTATTATTCAGTTATATATATATATATGTTGTATAAATTTTTGATTTAGGTATGTTTTTGATTTTGCTTGTTATTATGTTTGACTTATTTTATGTGGAAATAATATCTGAAATGTTATGGGTTTGATGGATTATATATATTTACTGTGCGTGGATAAATTTATTTATAATAAATAATTATAATTTATTAAGTAGAATTTTGCAAATTATTATTCAGTTTGTTTTATATTTTGTATAAATTTTTTATTTAGGTATGTTTTTTATTTTGCTTGTTATTATGTTTGACTTATTTTATGTGGAAATAATATTTGAAATGTTGTGGGTTTATTGTGCGTGGATAAATTTATTTATCCATAAATAATTATATTTTATTAAGTAGTGAATAGAGGAAAAATAAGATGTTTTTTTAAATTTGTAAGAACGTATATTGGTGTTGAAGATGAATTAGGTGAGGATGATCCCGAAACCTTTAATAAACTTATAGAAGATGCCAAAAAACCGTTGTATCCAAATTGCAAAAAATACACTAAAATGTCATTATTAGTTCATTTGTACAATGTGAAGGCAAAACATGGTTTTTCTGACAAGGGATTCACAGAATTATTAAATTTATTAGTTGATATGTTTCCTGAGGGTATTGAATTGCCATCTTCAATGTATGAAGTGAAGAAATCTCTTAGTCGATTTGGCATGGAATATCATAAGATTCACGCTTGTTAATTAATTTATATTACTTCATTGTTTGCAGATATTTCATGGATATTCGGATAATAGAGCTTGTAGATCCAAATGATCCATTGGGGTATTTGAAAAGAAGGGGTTGGGCGAATATACCTGATGCTCCACTTAACCCAGATGATAGAATACCTGTTTTATTTGATGCTACTAGTAATCCAATAGGGAAAACTGGTCAACAATTGAAATCATTAATTGGTCGACTTGCAAAGTCCAGTATACCAATCAATATAAATGATTGTAAATAAATGAAATTATATTCTTATTTTGATTTTAAATACATGTAGTTCTTTGGTTGGAACAAAACGGGCTACGATCAGTAAATTTTTGATGATTTATGAGAGGAATGGGCAGAACACATGGTTCAAATTATATCATCACAAGAAGAATCAGGAGAAGATTTTAATGATCTTGAATAGCATTTGACAACATAATGGTAAAATTTTAAATGATTTAATTTCTCTATCTATTCCTGTGTCTGAAATCACTTGTTTGCTGGATGATTATATGCTCATGTATTTAGGGGAATGCATTATTTTATGGACCTAATTTTGGACCAAACTACATCTCATCTCTCTTTCCTACTTTCCTTACGAACTCATATTAGCACTTTATTAATCATTTGTTTATAAATATGAATTTATTTGGATTCTCTGCTAGTATTTTTAATGCTATAATGATATGGTAATATTTATAATGATTTAATTTCTTCATTCGTATGTTTGAAGTTTAGACTACTTATTTGATGGATGTTTTACGTGCTCATATGAATTGTTATTTTTTTGCCTAGTTTTCTTGTCATAATGCTTGTGAACACCAATCAAGATTCTAAGCCATCCAAGCTTACTCGATCGCATCTAATTACACTTTGACGACATTATTTTATTTGTAAATTAAGTTAACTATTTGTATTATATATACATTATTTGTTTTTGTAATAAATTTAATTATTGAGTAATTAAATATATTTAAATTTTTAATTATTTGTATTATTATTTATATTTTAGTTTTTTAATGCTATATATATATTGAATAATACAAAAAATGAGAATAAAAAAATCATAAAATGTACGGATAAAGTCGGTTCACACCATGAACCGACTTTACATTTTAAGTCGCTAAATTTAAAGTCGGTTCAGTGAACCGACTTTAAATTTGTTTAAAGTCGGTTTTTAACCGACTTTAATGCCTATTTTTGTAGTAGTGTTTTGAATTTTTTCAAATTTATTTTTACTTATTACAAATTTCTTATGAAAAACATCCTGAAATGTCTTCTGTTTCTATGTCTATTATTTATTGGTTTATTATTTCTTCTCCTATTTTGAGAACGTTTTTTTTATAATTAAACCTTAGGGGTATTTTTGATAATTGTTAGATTTAACTTTCGTTATGTTTTCAGGAATATTTTTGAATTTTTTGAAAAACCTTGGGGATATTTTTGAAGATTTCTTAAACTTTAGGAGTATTTTTGATTTTTCCCTCACAGAGGCTTATATGATTTACTTGTCGCCACCTAATAGTTCTATGTCTATTATTAGCTCTGTGAACCTTATATCACTAATGTGATTCCTTGTTTTTTACCATAAATTTGTCATGTCTTTTTTAGTTACAACAACAGCAACATCAATAGCCACAATGCTACATTACAAGACATATAGCCCAAATTTCTTGGTAGCATTAAGCAATACCAATGAACCTATTAGGACTCTTATCTTGTCATTCTCCACCTTGATTGATTAACCAAGAGAATCTAACATGATTCCTAAAATAAGGTTCTTTTTATGTTAAGAATATACATATTATTTGATAACAGCTTATTTGGTCCATTGTCAAGAGATAATTTAATTGATCACGTGCCTTTTACTTTACATTCAAAAGTGTCACCATGCGATACCTTTCCACCATCAAATTTCTTCAACCTTACAAATCATTCTTTCTTAGGACATATATGAAAAGAACAACAAGTCAATAATCCATTCTTGACCTAACTTCTTAGAAGATATGGCTAGAATCTTAGGGGTACTTGATCTATCAAACACTACATTAGCATCACCATGAATAAAGTTTTCAAGTCCCTTTTTCAAGATTTGGCAGTCACACCTAAAATGCAATTTCCTTTGGCATGTCCAACACTTGTTTGATCTTTTCTTGGGCTTTGATTTTGATTTGGATGATTTTTTGTAATTCTTTCCATTATCAAATTTGTTGTTTCTTCCTCTAACAATTAGTAGCTCACCATTACTAGTCTTTCTTATTATTTCTTTCAAGTTTTATTTTAGAATCTTTACTCCTCAATACTATAACCAAAGTATCAAAGGTAAGATATTCTCTTCCATATTGAAATGCAAACATAACTTCTTTGAACATTTTAAGGACTTAATTAAGCAAGATAACAACCTAGTTTTCCACTGATAACTCCTCACTTGAGTCATCCAATTCTATTGTTATCCTTGTTAGATCATCCAAGTTTGTCTCTAAACTCTTTGTAGAGTCCATCTTAAAATTGAAAAATTGTACCTTAAGATTGATCCTACTCGATAGTGATTTCAAAAGATAGAATTCATATAACTTTTTCCAAACTCCAAGTGCAATAGTTTCTTTATTAACCTGTCTAAGAACATTGTCTGCAAGATTCAAGATTATGCTTTTATAAGCCTTCTCGAGAATCTTTTTTTTAGGACTGTAATTTCTTTATAGAATTCAAATACATTAGCAATTCCTTTAGAAACATCTTGTTGAATCAACAAGGAATACATTTTCTTATTCCAAAATCTATAATTTCATTATCCATCGAAACTAACTAATTCATATTTAGTGCATCCTATTTTTCTTGCACTCATTTATGATTCTTCAAGAAGCATTCAATGTTTGATATTGTAATTCAAGAATATAGGTTGATTAGGCCTAAGTTACCATGAATTACTTACTACCAAACTCAAAAATAACTTTTTAACAAAGCTCTAATACCATATTATTAGAACAATTGCACTCAATGAAGATCACACCAGTAAAGAACATATGAACACTCACACAATGTATAACATTCGATGATAAATTCAATTCACAACAATGAAAACACAAAACATAAAGAAGATAACACACTAGTAATTTAACGTGATTTTATGAACCTATTTCACATTAAGGATAAACCTTGCCAACAATTTCATTAGAATCTACATTGTTGTTTACACATACAACTCATTCTTCTAAAACACAGTTTTTAGTTCTTCCATAGTTGATAACTCTCTTTTTCTCAAGTATACCTTGTTCATTACACTTGCATTACTTATATACATGTAATAGCAAATGTAGCTTACGAGGGAGTCTTAATTACATACAATGATCTTACTTTAAGCTCATTAACTAACTTCTTAAATTACGTATTTTACAAGAGTGCAAGTACATGCAAAGCTTACATTACAAATTATACTAACAGCAAGACTTACATATTTACATTATTTAATATTATTATCCAAAAATTATTACATATCATTTGTACTTTTATATATAATGTTGTATAAATAATATTGATAAAAATTATAATAATTTTAGTTTAATACCTTTAAATTATTTAAGATATTTAAAGTTTAGTTCTATACAATTGCATATTATTTTTGTTAATTTATAATTATTGTAAAACTAATATAAATTTTGTTCTTTTTAAATACTTGCTAAAACTATGTACTTTAATGATGTATAATTTACTTAGATATGTAAAAAAAATTAAAATAGTTTGAGTTGTAGTTATTTTAAAAAAAAGTACTCAACTACTAAAATAATCATTTTTTAATTTACTTTTTATTTTTTTTATTTGAGTAAATTAATAAATGTATCACCAAATTTAAATAGCTTGTATAAATTTATAACTTAATTTTAGATTTTGAAAAATCTATCATTAAATTCTTAATAGTGCTATAATTTTACCACTTTGTGATGATTTTAACACCAAAATTTTTATTAGTGATAAAAATATACTATCAAAGCATATAACATAATGATAGATTTGTAACACTAATAAAAAAATTGATATTAAATTATTCATAAAAATGATAAGTTTATAATAATTTTGAATTATTTTTTCGTTTGACATCGTGGTTTATAAGTAACATCTTTCTATTCTTAGTAATCACAAAAATGAATTTTAATAATTTTACTAATTCAACAATCTACGTCCATTTATAATATATATAATTTTTAAAAAAATATCACAATAAAATTTATATTAATAAAAATGACATCACCATAGCATTGAATATAAATGAAATTCAATATTAAACAAGTCAAAATGAACTTAATTTAATTTGAATAGCATCTAATTGAACATAACGTGAAATGATATGTTATATTATTTTAATGGTAAAAATATATGAGTTGAACATAAGATATATTATTTTTATGCTTACAAGTTTTAAGAATATTATTTTTATTATTTTTCAAGGATAAATTTCATTTATTTTAGACAAAATTATCCCTAGTTTTAAGAGTATCACCATATTAACTTCATCTATTTATATTCATAAGTATCAAAAATATAAATAAATAAGATAATTAAATATAATACAATACTTAACTAAATATTATTAGCTAATAAAAGATAAAATTACTCATTTTTAATTTAAATTAAATATAATTGAATGATATAATTCTTTTTTATATTTGAAGTTTTATTTTTCACCTTTAGTCAATATTTTTTTTAAAACATAAAATGTACTTTAAGAAAAATATATATTTATAGAAATATATGTTTTTTTATTTTTCACATAATATAAATTGTTTTAAAATATTAAAAATAAAATTATATAAATAATTAACTTATTATATATATATATATGTTTTATACGAATAATCAATTATCTTAATATCAAAAATATAAATAATTAAAAAATTAATTAAAATAAGTCTTCATTAGGAAAAAAATATGGATAAGTTTTTTAGTAAATAGAATGAAGGGCTTAAAGCCAAAAAACGGTAGTTGTTTACTTCTTTACCAGTTTGTCGTTCCAAGTTCCAACTTAAGGCGGGGGCAATCTCGTCACTTTGAAGTCTGTTTGTAAACTTTGTTCAACACCAAACCTTTTTCCGTCTCCGTCTGTGTGTTTTATGCTTAGCACTTTCCCAGTTTCGAGAAAATCGGATACTAATAGGTAGTAGTAGTAGTACATTATAATTCGATTCTCAAATACAACTTTTCTCGGAATCGTCTTCTTATTGAAACTTATGCAAATAAAATCGATTGAAAAAGGTTCATTAAGCTAATTAGGGTTTTCGATTTGCTTGCTTCATAATCAGATTTCCCTGTTTTTTGTAACCGACCGCGTCGTTGAAATTCAGAACTTCCGATTGAAGTTTCAGGGGTAGAGATAACCTTTCGCAATTTTCAGCGGAAGAAAAGAGATAAGTTAGATCGAAGTTAAGGAGCTAATGGATGTAGATGGAGGGGGCAACAAGCGCGTCTTCAATCGGCTTGGTGGGCCTTCAACAGACCCTAGGAATCAGAACCAGAAAGTCTGCTTTCATTGGAAGGCAGGCAAATGCAATCGCTTTCCTTGCCCTTATCTCCACAGGGACTTACCGGCCCCACCAACGCAGTCTCTCAATGGCAACATTTCTTCCAAGCGTCACAACGCCTTCTCCGCCTCCATGGGCGATCCTTCAGCTCCCCGCCGGGCACCAAACACCTGGGGTCGAAACCATAACAGTGCAACGGATAATAGAATTGTGAAAAAATTGGATAAAATTTGTACCTATTGGCTACAAGGGAACTGTGGGTATGGAGAAAAGTGTAAATATTTGCACGTTTGGAGCTTGGGTGAGAGTTTCAAGGCACTGACCCAGCTAGAGGGGCATCAAAAGGTGATTTAGGCCCGTTGTTTTTTGTATTAATTTGATTTTTGTTGCTTCTAATTTTGGGGCTTGATTTTTGGCGGGTTGTTTGTGTCTGGTAGGTTGTTACGGGCATTGCATTGCCATCTGGGTCCGATAAGCTTTACACCGGGAGTAAGGATGAGACTGTCAGAGTCTGGGACTGCCAGTCTGGTCAGGTAGATATCCTCTAACTTTGCTTTGATGATTTGGTCAGTTCCATGTTTGTTCTGCTGGAATTTATGTTAAAATAGGAAAGATATTTGTTTTATTGAATCGTGAAAAATACACATTTTCTATGGTTTCAATTTTAAGTTACTTGTTACCTACAAGTTATTAGTTCCAGTAATGTCAATCCTTGAAAAGTTCACCTCGGCAGTATTAATACGCTTCTGCTGCAGCATTAATGTATGCAAACCGAGCTTTTTGTTTCAATTTATAGTATTGGTGAAACTTTTTTTTAGGGGGTAGATAAGTAAAGTAGTGTTTCCTCTGGATGTTCATTGACTGTAGTTGGGACTTCATGGTCCTCATCAAACAAATCAAGTGGCTAGCTGCTAATTAACCTCAGTTCTCAAAAGATTAGTTTTGTAGAGTGCATTATTTTCTTAATATAAAATGGTCATGTTAGCTATTTGTCTTGCTTGGCTTAAGCTATGCACTGACTTTGACAATTTAAGAGTTTGTTTTCACCAAATGGAAGTTAAGGTGTGTTTGATAATGATTATGATTTCTGATTTTAAAATTTTTTAAATGATTTTTAATTAAATATGTTTGATAACAATTTTTGATTTTTCACATTTTTAAGGAATCACTCTCAAAAATTGGGGTAATTCATAAATTTTTAAAAAGAAGATTTTTTAATTAGATTTTTTTCATTTTTACCAAATGTCTTTTCTAAAGAGTAAATACTGGAAGGAAATTATTAAAGCCAGAAATTTATAAATAATAACCAGGCATATCTCTTAATTCTCATGGGTTTTGGAAGGGAAAGGGAATAAGAAAGTTCTACCAAATAACATACAAGTGATTTTTGATTTCTTTGCTTTAAAATCTCTAACATACATTAGTGATTACTTTTACAAAAGAATTAGAAATCACAAAATCAATTATTTAATCATAAACCATAAATTAAAATTGTTGTAAACACACCCTAAGTTTACTCAATTTTTAGGGAAAAGGTGAAATGTTATATTGTTACATGCTTACTATTTTCTCTTCAATCTGGTGAGAGTAGGCAAAAGATTCAGTTTTTTTGTTTGTTTTTCAGTGTGCGGCTGTGATTAATCTTGGTGGTGAAGTTGGGTGTATGATCAGTGAAGGTCCTTGGCTTTTTGTTGGTTTACCAAATATGGTGAAGGTGAGGCAGGAGGCAAATCTCAAGTTTTCCTGTTTAACATGTAAATTGTTAATTTAATCTGAAATAATTTTAATGATTCTACAGCTTTATTTTGTTTTAGCAACTAATTTTCTTCCAGCATTGACAGTAAGAATTGATGGATCCGACCATATTTATATTTTTATATTGGTTTTGCAGGCATGGAACACCCAAAATAACATGGACATGAGTCTGAGCGGGCCTGTTGGGCAGGTTTATGCTCTTGTAGTGGCTAATGATATGCTCTTTGCTGGTACACAGGTAATTCCTTTGGATGCTTTTATTTTATGGTTTTATTGTACTTTTTTTTCCTTTATATGTTTATACCCTGGTGTTCCTTGGGGCTTTCATAATGGAGTTTCCTATTTGTATAATTCTCATTCTTGAATGTATAGAAGTTGAAGAATAATAGTTATTGAATTTCTAGAAGTTGAAGATGCTCATTCTTGAATTTTGTTTTTTTTTGTGAAATTATGTCATTTTGGGTGGATTTCTTTATTTTGCTTCTTTATAAATTTCTCTTCATTGTAAAGACTAACGAGAATTCTGATTGATAAGTCATTTTTGTAATGTTAGGCAGTGTTTGAGTCCTCTTGTTACACATGATCTTTATTTTTATTTCACTTTTTTTTTGTGTAGATTTAGGGTTGACTGAATCACATTTCTGGTCATTAATTGATCAACCCATTTGGAGCCAATAAAAAATGATGTGTTCAGGTCAACTCGTTAGATTCAATGTGCATTTTTTATTCAAAATTTTATTGGTTAGTTTGGTTTTCTTTTCGTATTTGTGAAGTCGGTAGTTTTAACTTGTCATCTAAGATGCTTGTATTTGTTTTGGAGCTTTGATTTTGGCTTAGCAGTTTCCTTGCTTTCGGAATCTAATTTTCTAATTAAAATTTGAAATATAGGTAAATAGCTTAAATAATTATTGGACCAAGTTTGGGTCGAGGGTTTTTATCATGCAGATATGAATCATTAGCAAAAGGGTCAATCAGATCTGTGTTTGGGTTGTCAATACTTTTGACATAAGACATAATTTAGTTTTGAGTCATGTCCAGCTCACCTAATATTGTGTGGTTGTGCTAGTCAAAATTGGGTTTGCCTGAACACATGATTGCTACAATTTGTCACCCCTGTCTTTACATGAATGTATAACTTTTTAGAGTTAATAATTTTCATATATAGTAAAACTTTTTGGAAAAAGCATTTATAATACTCTATAAAACTTACAACCATAAAAATAGTACCCTTATATCTAGCTCATATATTTTTACTATAAAGAAAAGCTCCGGCATAAAAATTTCAACTTGAACAACATCCGGTTGAATGCTCTTCAAGTGGAGTGCCAGTCAATTAAACTCTTCAATGTTGAACTTCAATCAATTGGGCCCCATTAAATGTTATTAGGGTATTGTTTTTTTTATTATAAGTTATAATGGTGTTATTTTATGTAATTTTTCAACTTTTTTTATGCAGGATAGCTCTATACTGGCCTGGAAATTTAATGCAGTCACGAGTTGTTTTGAACCAGCTGCATCAATAAAGGGTCACACACTTGCAGTTGTTTCATTAGTAGTTGGAGCGAACAGACTTTATTCTGGTTCCATGGACAATTCTATAAAGGTGATGTTTTGGTATTTTTTATAACCTGTGATAAGCATTAATTGTTGTTCTAAAGCTTTTAATAGTTATAATTGCTTGCTTACTTTTGCTTTCGTACTATACGTAGTCCATTAATTTTCTATAGTTTTTCTGTACTTTCAGGTCTGGAACCTTGAAACATTGCAGTGTATTCAAACATTGACTGAACATACTTCAGTTGTAATGTCCGTTATTTGTTGGGACCAGTTTCTCTTATCATGCTCTTTAGACAAAACTATAAAGGTTGGTGTCATTGTCATTTTCATGGTAATGGACTTGGGCTATGCATTAGCAAAAGGAAAATATAGAAAGATGGGGTGAATGGATGCTGTGTATTGTGGTTATAACACTAAGCTTCTTTTGTTCTTTTTTCCTTCATGAAGGTTTGGGCTTCTACACAAAGTGGGAACTTGGAAGTTACATACAGCCACAATGAAGAACATGTAAGTTGTGTATTTTTTTATGGTTACACGTGTGCATTTATTTCAAACCAGGAACAGCAGTGGCGTGCTTGTTATTGTAACTTTTGGGGTAGGTAATTTACTTCTAAGATTCGTTATCATTCATAATTGCAGGGTCAATACGCAAAAAGTAAGAAATATGGTTTTACCTTTTTAGTGTTATCTTACCAATCTAATAAGTATTTTCATGTGGTTAGATGAAAGTTTTGTATAATCGCTTTTGTAATTAATGTTAATCTCCATGGTTATCTTCAGGGTTTGCTTTCTCTTTGCGGAGTACATGATTCAGAAGCCAAGCCTGTCCTGTTGTGTTCTTGCAATGATAATACTGTCCGCCTCTTTGATCTTCCATCGTGAGTTTTCAAACCATCTGATTCCTAGCATACTCTCTTCATGGTTTTGAAAACTGTTGTGATTTTTTTCCTCGACCTTTCCTGCTATATCTTGCTTCTCATTTTCTTATCTTTAGTTGTTGTTTTTCCCCTTCTAATTTTCGTCTATTTGATGTTTTAGGTTCTTTGAAAGGGGTAAAGTTTACGGCAAACAGGAGATAAGGGCAATTCAAACGGGCCCTGGAGGTCTGTTCTTCACTGGTGATGGAACGGGTGAAGTGAGAGTGTGGCAATGGTTGACGAGTCCATCTGTCAATGCCTCATAGAAGAAGCTATTTATGTGGGTTGTAATATAATTCCATTTTGATTTATAATTTTGTAGGTTTGCAGAATTAATATTTTTCTTTCTTGGGTACTGAATTATGAGTGAGAGTTATTGTCAGTCAAGAGGTAGAATTTATTATCATCTACCCCTTGTCCGATGGATTTAGAGAAAATTCTTGATTCATATAAGTTGTATCATGAGAACAAATTTCCATAAAGGTTGAGGCTATTCACCTTACCTTCTAAGTTCTAACTATAAATATGCAACAGGAACGTAACTGTTCATGTTTAGTTGCGTGCTTTCTTTCTATTGAGCCTTTGGATGATAAACTATCAAGACCACAAATTTACCCTTTTGCCGCTTAAAAACAAACCCTAATGTGTTCTTTCATTTCATCATGTTTGAGTGAAATGATCTGATACTACCCTACGGGGGCCTCTTGATATAGATTACAGAACTTCTTTTTTCCCCAAACTGCGTAACATGATGTTCTAAAGTATCATAGGAGGCAAAATGTAACACATATTAAGGCCTGCTCATTTGGATCATGCCACATGTTTCTTCCGCAATAGGAAATTTTGCACTGTCGATTGAGTTGCATTCAACATTCATTTTTATTATTTTTTGTTTTATCATGCGACGTATGTTTCTTCCGCAATAGAAAATTTTGCATTGTTGATTGAGTTGCATTCAGGATTCAGTTTTTGTTTTTCTGTATGTATTTAAAAATACGTGTTATTTTTGTTAGTTTTTAGATTTAATTATATAGTATAACTTATCTTTGCAAATGTTTCGTTTTTAATGTGCATGTACTTTTTTTGTATTATGTTTAAAAATACGATACACATAAGTGATACCAGGTAAATATTTAGGTCATAAAAATCTGTTGGAAATTTCCACAGCATATTTGAAATAAACTTTTTTAAATTCTTTTTAAGCTTTTATATTATATATGAAAATAAATTTATTACAAACAAGTTTTGAGTTAATTAGATATTCATTATTATAAAAAATCTTCAAAAATAAAATATGATTAGGAAAGTTATTATAGCTTATAGTTTTTTTAAAATATAAAATAAAATATAAAGAACAAAATATATCATTAATCTAAAATATAAAGATAATTTTGTTCAAAATTATTTTAGATGTGATTTAAAATTTTATATATAATATAAATAAATATAGATAATAATGTTTACAAATATTATTTCATTTTTTATAGTCATATAAATTAACGGTTAATATTTATAATAGAGATGAAAGAGAAAATAACTCCTTAAATCTCCAAGTGTTGATACATAGGAGGGTAAAAAATACCCATTGATTTTATCCTTTGACATAAATATAAATTTTAATTGTTTTTTAAATGTTAAATATAACTTTGTATTCACTTTCTCAACCATTGTTTGGGTAGGTCAGTGATGTCAAACGAATTATTCTATCAAACTTAGTTTATTTAAAATTGATTTATTGAACTCATGAGTTAAAAAAACTTATCTCACTTAATTTACGAAATTAATAATCAGCTCCCTTGAGCTAAGGAGTAGCTCACTAATTAGTTTGATAAGATCTATTGAATTAAAAAACTAATAAATAAGAAAAAAAATGAAGAAGTTATCAAAATATAATTATTAATTATTACTACAAAGTCGATAAAATGTTAATATTAATTAAATTAATAAATAAAAAAAGTAAAAATTGATTTTTAAAATAAAATAAAAGATAAAATAAAATATATTTAGAATATTCTAATAATTATAGAATTCAAGAAAAATAATAACTTAAAAAATATACACAATATAATTAAGATTAAAAAGATAATCATTGGCTTAGTTTTAAAAATTAACTTGTATTAATTTATAATAATTTATGATTAAATCCATATATGATTGATAATATTAAATATTTTATTTTTTAAGAAATGTTATATTTTAAATTTTGAATTTTTTAGAGAAATTATGCTTAATTTATTGAATATTGTTCATATTTTATTTAACATTTTTGAAATATAAAGTATTAATTCATAAAATATTATGATTTATTTTATACATCATCATAAATCTCTAAAAGTCTAGTTTTTAAGAAATTTTACGGTATGTGATTTTAAACTATACCAATTCATAGACTCTTATGAATTATTTCATATACTATTAGAAAGTTCTAAAAGTTTAGTTTATAATAGATATTACGGTTTGTGATTTTAATTTTTTTTTATAAAAAATTATGCTTATTTTACTAATAATTATTCAGATTTTATAGAATATTTTGGAAATATAAATTGTACTATCTCACAAAATATTATATTATTATAAAGTTCTAGAAGTCTAATTTTCAATTTAAAAATTAGTTAAAAGATGAAAATTGGGAATCTATATCTAATTTTAAATTTTTACTTTTCAAAATTGAAATTATGAGTTGGTTATTAAATAACTAAGTGTTTTTCCCAAAATATTTTGAAATTAAAAATTTAATAGTAAAAATCAAGAATTAAAAATTAGAAATTGAAATGATTATCAAATATGAACTAAATGTTTAAAATAATTCATATGAATTCAATAAAAAAATTAAATGATTTACACAACTCAACTTATATATAAATGAGTTGAGTTAAGTTTAACTTATTTAAAAATTATACGTGCTAAGCTACAACTTACTTAAGATGAGTTGAGCTTGAGTGAGCCTAATCAATCCTACTCATTTGACACCTTTAGATAGGATCATATATAATATCTAGTTGAATCTTATGAATGTAGCTTTTTTTATCTAATGTATATATTTTCATCTCTTAGTTGAGTATAAAGAAATAGTACATATATTACATATATATATATATATATATTTATATTTTTAATAGGTATATACATAAAAATAATTTTTAAATAAAATGTAATCAAACTTTTTAACAATTTCTATCTATTATTTATTCATAGTGTGTTCTTTTAAATATTAAACAATGAAAATTTTATTTAAGTTTGTAATAAAATATATTTTTAAAATATTTGAGTTACTTTTTAAATAAATATTAATTATTTTATTTATATATATTTATAAAAAAATATAAACAAATAGGTAACATGTTATTTCTTTATATTTAAAGAAAATTAAAAGAAAAATTAATTTTATCCTCACCTGTTAAACTTTTCACGACTAAAAGCAATTAAAAACATTTTTTTTTTAACCAAGAGACTAACCAGTAACACATTGGACTTAAATAAGGGATCATTTCAGTACTCACCCATTGGTTTTGGTAAAGGCAGGCATGTGGGTTTTGATAAAAACAATATTTCTTTTTACTTTTCTCTTCTCTGCATAAGGTGGAGTTCATATGTTGGTCATCAAAGTTTTTTATTGTATCAGTTCCTCTTTTCTTCTTTCTCAAACTGTAGTTTGTTTACTACATAACTCACTAAAGAATGAATGTCTCAAAAAGAGAAAGAAATAGAGAAAGTTTGAGAATTTGAAAGAAATTCCTCTATGGCCAAGACTTCGAATGCTCGCATACCTTTGGTCTTTAGAAATATTTGTTCTTTGAATTGTTTTTCAATTTTTCTATATACTATAGTTAACTTGCTCACATCTCTTTTAACCAAAAAACTCATATTTCATTTTTCTTAAGTTTGAACTTTACCATGGAAACTATGGCATCAGTCGGAGAAGATGATGATGACGACGATAACGACGACATCATCGACGAAAGCTAGTTTTGGCATACCAATCTGTCAATGAAGACATCAATAGTGAAGAAATTACATTAGTTATGAATAATCAATCGCTTGTGAAAGATTTGTAGTGTATTCTAACAATAAGTGAAAGAGTTCACGTCTCAGTTTACTACTAGGATAAATAGATGCAAACTCTTTAAGGACTTTTCCTTAACTCACATAGACATGAATGCAAACATATATGCGGTACACACAATATAAATACAAATAATATAATATTAGATAAGTAGATAACTATGATCAATAGGTATTATATAAAATCAATGGAAAACAAGAACATAATAAATTATTTCTAATCAAATTTAAGTTACAGTATGTTGTAACATACACATTTTAAACTTAGATTGTACTAACTCAATAAAGTATCATACATAATAAGCAATATAACCAAGTAAATTCACATAGAGATTGTATCTATATGGTAACATCCTCAGGTTGCTTAAGTTAACTACTTAACAACAAATAATTCGTTAACAATAAACAAGTTATAACTTTGATAAATAATAAAACCACTATTACCTTTATAAGCCAAGATCTTCGTCCATACTACCTATTGTTGCTTTTGCAACTATTTGGTTCAACATATGGACCTGGTTATCCTCCACACCCAATACCAGCCAATGTGGTATAAATGGAAACCATTGATCAGTAACATGAAGTGTAACTACTCTTAATCTCATGGGACACAGAGTCCACTATAAGTATCAAATCGTGTATTGGAGACATAGTCAAACCACGTATTCACATAGATAATGATTTGATAACTAACCACAAAATGACTCATTCTCAAATGTAAGCTCTCCAAAATAATTTCAAAAATAGATATAAATGTCAGTGTGAATTTTGGTAGAGTTTGGATTCTTAAATAATGGGTAAGAAATAAGAGAAATGGGGGTATTTATAGCACCTAAATTTCCCATTTTTCCAACCACCTCGCCAAGGGTGGTGGCAAGGGTGGTATCGAGGTGCTAAAGAGTCACATTTTTTTGTTAGAAAAATTATTGAGTAAAATCCATAAATAACTACACCCAAAATGAATCAAAAACACAAGTGACAACGTTGGTGAGCGGGCTATTAAAACAAAAACTCTCAACCTAGCATGCACACTATGAAAGCTAAGCTGATAGTGTATGTAAACATGCTTGCATACAAAATATTCTTAACAATATACGTGGGTACATTACTGATCCACAATAACCAACCTTACACAGAGGAATACAAATACATTAAGTAAAATAACAAACACTATATTTTATACACCAGAAACTAACACACACACACACACACACACAGACGAGTACAACATGACTTACATGCCCTTCCTTTGGATTTCCATGTCAAAATACCACACAACCAAATACAAAAACTTATCAAACATGAGATGACCATGAAGATGTCGTAAAGTTATTTGTTCTCAAGAACACCACAACGACACACACACCAAAACCCAAAAGACACACCTTCTCCAAGTTCATCCAACTTGAATGCTCTATCTATTTTTATGAATCAAAACTTTCTTTTTCAAATTAAAACATGAGGGTTTCAGCATCATTGCGTACTAGAACCATGAAGACTTTACTTTACACCTGTAACTTGCACACACATAACAAAGACACATGTTATGAATGTATCATTCAGATACATTGTGTAGTCTAACCATATATTATTGTGTTACCCCTACACAAGTACATAACGAATGGTACAAAAATAAGTAAGCATGCATAACTCTCTCTGACTTCATGCAACATTCCCCCTGAATGCATGCAAGTTAGAAGACAATATGTAATGCAATCCTACACTCATTGTCCATGCAACACATAATATAGCAATAAACATATAGTTATGCACACAAACTTCTTTCTCCTTTTGACACTAAAAGTCAAAGGTACACCCCTATTGAGGGAGAGAAGACATAAATATGCTATAACCTAAAACTAATGCAACACTACAGATAAGTATTTTTCACATGCAGTCATGTGAAAAAGACAAAGGATAACATCGAGATAAATGAAAAGTAAAAGCATACAACAATCAAGAAACTGAATTCATAAATAAGCCAAGATAAGTGTAGACATAAAAAATCTCCCTAATGTGATATATATCACAGAGTCCCAACAACTATACATGTTGTGGGAGGACATAAGAGGCTTTGCAATATGCTTAAAACACATTGACAGGACAAGTTGTCAAACACTAATGGAATATAAATATGTCAACGAATCCCTAAGGAGAAGTTGATTATGAGTTCAACTATTTTCCAAGTTGACACACTCCTAGTGATTCAACTATTTTCCAAGTACTCAATCTTGTAACCTCACCCTATACTATGCATACATATATGAAAAGATATCCAAGTTTACCAAATAAAACATTTTTGTGCATTTCAATAACAAATACCAAGCTATCAACTACATGTGAGAAAAATGCAATAACTTACTACAATGGGAAAGTAGGTAAACATATAAGAAGACATGTGAAATTGGAGAATAAAAGTCATTCATGTAACATGTCATGCTAACATTCCTATTCATGCAAGGTTCATGCAACATGATGTCAAGAAGAAGGAAGCATCACAATAACAAAACAACATAACATAAACTCATAAACCAGAGAAAAAAAGGATGCAAAACAAACACAATACTTTCCCAGACAATATGCATTTTACACCCACTCTCCTTCTAAAGATAAACATGTGAGACAATAAACATGTTATGTATTCTACATTCTAAAAAACTCCCCCAAAATAGTAGAAAGCAAGCAATAAACTTATAACAAAAAAATATAAATTGAGTTCATCACTCTCTATCTCCCTTTTTAGAAACAACATCCCTATGATTATGATTGCAAGAAGACTATCCAATAATAGAAGGGGCAGAAGGTGATGTAGTAGTTTATGAAAAGAGAATATTATTAACAAAATTTTCAAATGAGTGGTTGGGTTCAAAGAGAGCAAAGTGTTCATCTCCACCAAAAAAAGAAAACATGGAGAAAAATTGGCTAGAAGAAGAACTTTCAGAGAAGAGATGACCTCTAGAACCTGTAGGGTCGGGTTTACTAGAGAAATCCTGGTTTCAAGCAAGTTCAAAAACTAGAAGGCCTTTTGAGAATGACCAATAAACTCAACATAAATATCCACATGACAATCAATCCATAATGCATTATAGTAAAGGTATAACTAAATTTTTGATGACATGCATTGTGTGTATTATATTAAACTTGTTTACTTTATGTGCAATTAAGAAAATCTTATGAGAACTAAGCAAATAGAAATATTGACTCAAGTAGACCAAATTCCATAAGTCTATATTTAACCTCTCTTTCCACTAATGTAGGTACCAATCTAGATTAAATCAATAGGCCTTTCAAAGCTTGTAGTGATAGGTTGAGGAATGAGAAGTAGAGTAAAGAGATTTTTAGGCTAAAACACACCATTAGTTGACCAAATACAAATGCACTAAAGAAAAGAGTTCAAAACCACATACATTGAACCCTCAAACTTAGTTACCTTTTCTTTTTTCTTCTCAAATTTCAAATACGAACATTCCAAAATTTAGGTTCTTTTTCCTTCACTGATACTTCTCATTTTTCTTTTTCTTTCTTTTTCTTCCTTTTTCCTCTTTAACTTCCTTTTATTTTTTCTTTAACCAACGGGGTAGATTGACATACCTAAAACAAACAAGATCAACAAAAATCAAAAAAGAAACTCAACTAAGGGTGTGCAACATAAGAATGATTAATAATTTGTGTTAAGCCAATATTCAGGTGCAAAGAAATGAAGGGATAATATAATGGCGCAAAGTAGGTCACTAAGGACTAGTAAACAATGGTGGCTTAAAATGTTCAAATGGTCCAAAGAAGGCCTAAATCCTTTCTCTATCTAAGTGGTACCTAGGATTTAAATTCAAGAGGGACTAAAATGGATTTTAGAGCTTGTTAGAGACATACAAATTATCTAAGAAGGAAATCCACACAAACTTCTCAAGATATGCATATAAGTTCATAGAGTTATGGCATATGTAAGATAAAAAGTTTTTTCTCAAATTTAACACAAGAATTTAGTGATTCAAGCACTCAAATAGCAGGAAAAAAATAGAGTGCCAACATAATGACCACACCATATGTAAAGTAATAAAGGAAGATAAAGCAAGTAGACCAACAAAAAAATAACACTACGATTACATATAGTAGTGCAACAAACATAAGAGAGAAAAGAAGTAAGTAACTCAACCCCAAATTGATCACTCGATAATAGTGATAAAAAAACATTCCTTAGTTTAAAGAATTTATGAGAGGCAATAGAACTCAAAGATAGTCTCTAACTCATATAAGCATAAGGTGTATATGAAACATGTAATTTGTTTTGTTTATATCTTTTATAAAATTTAGTCGAGTCATCCATCTATGTCGGGTAAAGTGGATTTTTTTAGGCATATTTATTCCTTTCTACTTTGTGATCGATACAAATTATGTGCAATGGGTACACAAGTATATGTATATAAAAAAAGTAATATAATGATAAGAAAATATCATTTTCACAAGGATTATGTTATTAAAAACTAATTTTAAAACTGAAAAGAAATAAAATCAATTTTATTTTTGTATTTTGAGAAAAAAATTAAAAGAATACATTTTACATTCCTTATCCTAGTCTTGACAACCAACTTTTTTTTATCATAGGGTTCATACATTTCATATGAACATACTAAAAAAATTAAAAGAATGCATGCATGCATTTTGTTTCCATTTATTTATCCATTTGTATCGAAATTGTGATTAAAATCATACTAAAAATAATTTTTTTCCTTAAAATTGAAAATATGTATTAAATACTGAAGTAGAGAATGAAGTTATCTCCCCTACATTTAAATTGCACATTATTCCTAATGTGCACATATAAGGAAAGAAGAATCCTTTAGTCTTGGCATACCACATCTATCGTTGAAACTGCTCAATCTTGTTGTTCCATTGGTCTATACATTTATTCACCTACAAAACAAAAATAAAATAAAAATATAAGTAAAATAAGTTAGCTTACCTCCAAACCAGCATCATGTTTAACATCCTTGACTAGACGGTCATATCAACTCCTAAGGTACATCCTTATATGTATATTTACTATTGAGTTTGCCCGGAATCAGTTTGAGTCTTGAATTGTTCAATAATACTTTATGTTTTGGTTAAAACATGATACTTAATTCTCTTATCAGGTTATATTTTTATTTTCTTTTTGTATGTTTTGACTTTCTTATAAGCACTCCATTGTAGCTTATCCTTTTCACCTCTCTATTAGTTTTTTTAGCCTATGATGAGTGCTCAAAAAGCACTAAAATTACCATGATTTTATGCACATTAATTGATTAAAAATATATATATTTATATGTTTTATCATATATTTATATAAATTTGTCTTTTTTGGAATCACGGGTATTTTTATTGTTTTTCAGGTATTTTCGTTTAAAAACGTCACTTAAAGACTCAAAAAGGAATACTGGAGGCAATACATCACAAATATATTAATAAATAAATGCAGAAAGGTCAACAAATATGGAAAAAATTGGACAAAATGGGTCAAAAATGTCAAAAATGTCAAAAAGGAGAAAATCATGCCGGAAGAAATTTCAATGCGTGCTACGGCCGTAGCTACAAAGACCAAGACACGTCGCTCAAGGCAGCGGCACACGCCCACGCAGATGCGTGCACAGGCGCGCGCTTATCACCGTTCACGCTTGTTGCCCTCCGCGCGCGACGCCATTTCGCCCCATTTTTCACGTGCGGCCTTCATGACGTCATCGCTGACGTCATCAATGACCTCACCATTTGCACTCCGCGTTTTCACCTTTTTTTAACATTTTTTCACCCACTTTTTCTCTCCATCCTTACCTATAAATACCCCCCTTCTCTTCACTTCATAACACACCCTCAAAACGCACTTCTCTCTTCTTTCTTTCTCTCCATTTCTTAGTTTTTAGTTTTTTTTAGTTTTTCTTATGTTTTAGCTAGTTTCTCTTAGTTTTAGAGTTCTTCCCTTTTTGGGAAGAACTAGTTATGTTTTTGTAATTTATTAGCTTTTTGATTCAATAAATGGGAGTGCAAATTCCGTTTGGAGGTTTTCTAGCAACGGGAATGGCATCAATCTGTAAGGATTTTATTTTCTTTGCAGTTATTTTTTATGCTTATTTCTTACATGTTATATTTAATTTGTCTGTGATTAAATTTAACTGTACTGGCTGTTTGAAAAAATGATATAATAATAACGTTGTTATGCTTGCGAAATATTAAATAGGTAAAAATCTCTAAAATGAATTGATTTTATTTTTATTCAAGATTTTATATTAAGAATGTTAGAGAGAAATATATTATTTTTCATTACAAACTTAAATCTGAAAATTAGATGTTAAGGTTTAGTTATTGATTCGATTTAGAGTAGTGCTCTTTTATTTGTTGGTACAATCGCCCGGTAGTTAGAGTGAAGCTCTATTTCAAAAGTTTTTATAAGAATTATTATCTGAAAATGTATTGACAACACGTTTTCAGTAGTGGTTCTAAAACTTGAAAGTTAGTAATCGGATAACTAAATTCTTAGGTTTAATTTGGACACCTTGAATAAAGTTTAAACTGTCTAACCCCACCAAAGGTGGCATTTAAATGGTTCATTTTCAATCTCTTAGAAAAAGGAATTAATTTAATTAACCAAATTAGTTATCAACCCCACCCATAGGTGTTAATTGATTTGTTTAGTTAACAAAGAATATCTAACCCCACCAAAGGTGGTATTCATACAAAAAGGGAGAATCAATAAATATCAATTCATATCTTTAATAACCTAGATAATATGAGCAAGCATAATTAACTTAGTTATTATATCCATAAATACTCCACTATTTATAAAAGATAAAATTTGCATGAATGTTTATTGAATCTATGTTTATTTTTCTGTAAGTAGAATAAAACACAAAAACCCCAAAATATCGTGACAGGATGTTTAGGATTTAATTTCGTTTTTAAAAGTTTGAATAATAAATTAAAAACCACATACATTCCTTCCTTAGATCGACCTTGGGAGTATACTTATCATTTTCTACGAAATGATTCGTGCACTTGCAAGAGTTTTATAAATATAAAACCAAAGTATTGGCAGGATCAGCGATGCCGGTTTTCGCTCATCAAAGTTTTTGGCAATCCCGATTCTGCTCATCAGCCTACCCACTTGATTGTGGATGGTAGGGTAAAGGCATGAGGTCTAACCTTGGTGGCCCTTCAATAGATGGTTTGAGCTTATATCTTATCTCAAAACTCTCCATAACCATATTAAGTATACACATGGGAGGTGTAGCCTTCAAATAGTTCACACAATCAATAATATCAATCATAGATTCTATACTTTCAAAATTAAAATAGATTGATTTGTTTCTTGATGAGTTTACTTCATTGTTCATAGCATCATATGTAATAGTTTTAAGTGTAGGTGACTCAACATATTTTTTTTATAATCATGATTAGTAACATCTATCCTAAAGCATTTATTAACATTATCAATATCAAGGGGTTCAAATGCTTTAAAAACTTTTAAATGTTACTTGTTCGTATTGCACTCTCATTATAAGCTCACCTTTTTGTACATTAATGAGTGTTTTTTTTGGTTGCTAAGAATGGACGACAAAGTATGACATGAATGTTATGGTCCTATTTCATGTCTAGTATAATGAAATTTGTTGGAAAGATGAACTTTTCTACTTTTACTAGCACATCTTTTGCCACATCTTGGGGTCTCTTAATTGATCTATCTGCCATCTGTAATGTTAGTGAAGTGGACATGTTTTGTCACATCCTAGGGTCGCTTAATTGATCTATCTTCCATCTATAATGTTAGTGAAGTAGGTTTGACTTTATCAACACCCAATCTCTTAAAGATCAATAATGGCATAAGGTTAATGATTGAACCTAAGTCACATAGTGCTTTCTCAAAGTTCATGTTCCCAATTGTGTAAGGAATGTCAAAGCTACCTGGATATTTCAATTTGGGGTAATTTTCTAGCAAGGATGACACTATAACCTTCAATCAAGGTTATTGTTTCATTATATCCCAACCTTTTTTTCTTAGATAGGATGTGCTTTAGAACTTTGGCATAAGAAGGCATTTGTTCAAGTTCTATACAAGTAGTATATTTATGTGTAGCTTTTTGAAGACATCTAAAAATTTTGAAAAATGCATATCTAACTTTTTTTATGTAGTCTTTGAGGGAAAGGAATAGTGAATTTGCAGAGGTTGCTCTTTTTTGGCTGAATTATTTCATTTACATTGCTATGTTTATTCACTTGTTCATCTTCATCCTTTTTATCTTCCTGTTTCTCCCCATCTTTTTGAGTCTCATGTTCCTCCTCTAAATTTTTACCACTTCTCAAGGCTATGGAATTGTAATGTTCCTTACTTTTTCTGCTTGGATTTATAATTGAATAACTTGGAAGGTTACCTTAAGGCCTTTGACTTATGGCCTAAGTAATTTGCCCCATTTGGGTCTCTAAATTTCAAACTAAAGCCTCTTGAGTGGACACTTTTATATTTACTAACTGGATGAAGTCTTTCATCATTACCATTAAAGAATTTTTATTGTCCTCAGTAGGTGGCTTCTTCTCTTAGGCTTATGATTGATGTGGTTGTTGAAAATAAGGCGGTGGAAATGATTGATGGTTGAATTGATTACAACCTTGATTTTTGTTATTACTCTAAGATAAATTTGGATGTTGTCTTTATCCTAGGTTATATGTGTTCGAGTATGGATTATTGTTTCTGTTCATATTACCTATATAGAATTTTGATTCAAGATTATTTGGACAATTATCAAATAAATGAGCTCTATCATAAAAGACACAGGATACCCTTGAATCTTGGACTTAGTTTATAATCGCTATTGAGTTTTGAGCCTTCGAAAGATTCACTAAAGATGACACTTGAGTTATAATTTTTGTGATATCATTTACCTCATGCACTTCATCTACCCTTATTATGGTTTCCATTCTTTCCATTGGCCATTGATAATTATTACTAGCCATTTTTTCAAGTAACTTAGAAGCTTGATTGTAAGATTTGGCTAGCAAAGTTCCATTAGTAGATGCATCAACAATGCTTCTTGTTTGAGCATTGAGACCATTTTAGAAAGTCTTTATTTGGATAAAACAAGGGATACCAAGGTGAGGACACTTCCTTAGTATTTCTTTGACTTTCCCATGCTTCATATAAAGATCCCCTTTAATTTATTGGTAATAGGTAATATCATTCCTAAGGTCGACATTCTTTATTGGTGGAAAACATTTCATCAATAATTTATCTACAAAATCATTCCAACTTGTAATGGAATTAGGTGGAAAAGAGTTTAGCTAAGCTCGAGCATAGTCTTGCAAAGAGTAAGGGAATAATCTAAGTCTACACGCCTCCTCGATCACACCATTGAATTTGAATGAATCTCTAACTTCAGTAAACAATCTGAGATATAAATGAGAATCCTTTATTAGTAATCCACTAAATTATATAAAAATTTGAAGCATAATTGGCTTTAGTTGAAATTAATTATCTTGAAAGTTTGGCCTTGTAATACTTGGATTCAACCCATCCAACATAGGTAATGCATATTCATTTATAGCTATGTCACTATCATCAATTAAAGATATCTGGTTATTCAATTTTAGCTTATTATTGTTTATTTCTAATGGATTAGCCATTTTTTTACTTGGATAACAATTTATTGTTTTTTTATTGATATCAAAGTACGCTCGATTTTGGGATCTAAAAGAAAACATTTCTCCTGCACAGAGTTTGCTTATGCAATAAAGCCACATATATTTCTAACAGCTCTAAAGAAGATGTTACAATAAAAATTAAATAATTAAATAAATTAATTAAAATTAAACTTATGGAAAATAAGTAAAGAAAAATAACTTAAATAAAATTAATTTCTAATTTTTATGATCCCCAACAACATGCACGAATTGTATGTAATGAATATGCAAATATTTGTCTTAAAAATATGTAATATAATGATAAAAAAAGTGTTCACATGAAGATTATGTTTTTAGAAACTAGTTTTAAAACTGAAAAGAAATAAAGATCAATTTTTTGCGTTTTGAGAAAATAAAATTAAAAGAATTAAAAATAAATAGCAGTATTTAATTAACTCAAAATTAGTAGTTAAGAAGATATATAAGAAAATATCTAGGAATACTTTACCTCTTAATTTTTTAAACATGTGAATTACTAAAATCCCCCCAATATAAGTATCAATCAATTAAATGATAAATTGAATCTAACTTAGTATGTATTTCTTTTTAAAGTAAACTAAATATCATATAGTAATTAACTCAATCACGCTCTCATGTCAATTTAATTTTATACTACTCTTTAAGTTCATCAATTATGGATCATATACATAAAAATTATACATCTCTACCTAGAAACTATGCGTATTATTTAATTAAGACAAATAATTAGATAATTCTCTTAAATTTATTTAATTGCCTCTTTTATAGATCAATTGTTGTCCAAACAATTAATATCATAAAAATTAGATTAAATAATATAATTAATTGAAATCATAATTGGAGTAAAATATTATATCATTACATGTAGAAAATTGAGTTCATATAACCCCTAGATTAATAAATTAACTAGACATAATTGTATTCATAAAGTTCAAATTTTTCATATAGAAAGACATGAAATTTAATAAAGATAGAAGAAAAAATAAATACAATCAATCTCTTGAATCTCCACTAAAATTGTATTTCTTTTTGAATCTTTTCTATATTTTTCTCTCTTCTTGGCACCAAAAATTGATAATTTGTTTTGTTAATTTTGACTAATTAGGGTTTTTGGTGCAATTATGGAGTTAAATTATGTTCAAATGGAATCTAGACTATTATACCAGCTTCATATGGTGATGTGGAATGATTATGGTCAGTGCAGGCTGAGTCAGCACCACATGGTACGTTGCGATTCATTGATCTGGATTACATGGCACCTTTGTGGAAAGAACGGACAAATCTTGTGATTATGCATAGAATGCTTGTTTACCGTGTGTTGAAACTCAAGTTGAACACCATGTCGACACGTGGTAGTGCCTACATCACTTGGTACATACAGTGCACTCTGATTAGCTCATTTTTTTCTTGTGTGGTATCCCCATAGCGATGCTTGGTCAACTATACATGCAATGCGTTCCGATTGGCTATCTTTGCTTGCGTGGTATTCACATGGCGTGGTATTCACATGGCGTGTTCTGATTCGTCCTACATTAAAAAATGCATAAAAAATCCATAAAAATTTCAAAAATTCCCAAAAAATATATTTTCATCCATTTATTAGAAAGTTCATATTTTAATATTTTTAACCAAAAAAGTAATGCTTATTAAATAAAGTAAACATATATAAAGCAGAAAAGTACGCTAATGTCTCTACTTTCACAGAGCCATCACTTTGTGCCTTAGGTGCATGATGCAACAAGTATGAACATGCTCAAATGAGTCATAGTAGCTACATCTAGGCAAAAGAGATAACGAAGAGTGAGGTGAAGGAACTTTGAGATATACTTATCACAAATATAGGACACTACCTAGTAATGTGGCCAGTAATGCCACAACAATAACAAGTATAAATAGTATAGTTGGGAAAATAGGGTCCCTAACTTTGAGGAATAGTACACAGAGGAGACGAAGAGGAAATGCTCTCATTGACTATCACACAAGGATGATAGGTCCATTTCTCGTAGTATGGTCTCCAATGCCCAAGCTTACCATAGTGGTGACACGTAGGAGTAAGAGTAAGTAGAGGTAATAGATCACCAATAGAGTGAAGGGAAGACCTAGCCTTAGGTGAAGTATTCACCTTGCTAGAGAAAACTGGCTGAAATGATGCAACTAACTTATCTTTTTGGATGGTGGTAGTTGTCTTCAGCTTTGCACCTTTAGCGATTGATTTAAAAAACTTGGGTATAATATTAGGATATGTAGAAACTCCTTCCTCATGGCCAAAGGCAAGTTTATCACCAATATCTTAGTGTTGCTGAGTATTTCATTCAAATTTTTAGAGCTAATCATCATCTTGTTAACATCAGAAATATAGTAAGCTAGTTCATTTTCACTAACACTAAGTTTTTCTTTCAATGATTTAATTAGATCTTCCTTTTTCTTAAGAAAGTGTTCACGATATGTACCATAATTATTAATAATCTTGACTCTTTTTTCTAGTTATTCAATCTCAACATCTTTCTTCATAAGCAAGTAAACCATATATTCCTTTGAGCTCTCAAGGATAATAATATGCCTTTGTAACTATTAAATTTCATCTTTCACATCATTCGAGGGATCATGATTGTCATACAAAGGAATAGCTTTATCAAAGGTAGAATACTTTAGTTGTACCTCAAGCATCTTCATCTTTTCAAGATTTGTGTCAAATGTTTATAGACTGTTGGTAAGGTCTTATTATTGACTATCAATGGAGGGCTTATTTTCCTTCCGTGCTTTCTTCAAAGAATTTATTTCAAGCTATTTTTCATATGGGCTTTCCAAAGTGTTTTCTTAGCCTTTTCAGACTTGACATGCTCTAAGAAGAGCACATTGTAAGAGTCAAGCAATTCATCTTGCTCATCATCAAAATTATCAACTTCAGTTGTAATCTCTTATACATCTCAGATAGTAGTCAGAGGATCAACAACACTACTCAAAGTAATGAAGTTCAGAAAATTAGTGTCATCTTTATCATCATTACTAGTACTATCCAAAATAGTAAACTCAACATTCATCGTATACTTATTCATATGTTTTTGTTTATGGAAATAATTTGCTAAAATGTGACCAAGCTTCTCGCATTTGCAGCATTTGATCTTGTTTAAGTTCCCTTTGTTTGGTTTCTCATATTCATTATCTGAGTCATCATCAACTTTTACAGATTTCAAGCCTTTAGAGCTCAAAGTACCTTTTCCAATATCCCCAAAAGAGGGGTTTTTTTTCTTCTGAAGAATCTTATAAATCTCTGAGCATAGAAAGCCATTTCTTCCTCATTAGGGTTAGAATCATCACAAACAGAAGTTGCTTTATCTTTTTTACTAGGATTATTTCCCTTAGTGGTCTTGAGAGCTGAGCTCTTTCCCTTTTGAACAACAATTTGATCTTGTCTTGACTTACAGGTCGCAAACTAACTCATTAATAATAAGCTCCTTAGGTTTGTACATGGGCTTAAGCACAATAACTTTGGCATAAAATAGATAGGGTTGGCTAGTGTTTATTTTCTCAATTTGCTTTTCTTTGCTAATATGTCTACCCATGCTGTAGGAATAAATGATAATGTTGAAAAAACATGCATATAGTTTGTTAAAGGTTTAATCCTCTTGCATGATACAAAGTTCAAAATCTCTATTCAACTTCAGAATTTTGGATCATTTTTTAGCCAAATTACCTTCATGGGTAGTCTCTAGAATGTCTCGTGCTTGTTTTGAAGAAGTAAAACTTTAAATTATTTGATATTCATATGATATAACAACCTTGATGATTGCATAAAGTCCCTTTCTATTCCATTTAGATTTCTTACTTTCATTGTTATTCCACTTAATCATTGGTTTAGAAATTATAATATTATTATAGAGGGATTTTTTTGGATATATCCATACATTTTCAACAAGGAACCATACATAATCTCCTTAGGACCACAAGAAAGCTCTTATTTGGGATTTCCAATAGGTATAGTTCAATCTATTGAAAGGTGGCAGTCTACATACATTACCTTATTCTACCAACTCTATCAAAGAGAATATGTGTGTATGAAAAAACGGTGTATGAAAAAATGAGTTATGTGAATCAATACTATAATGGTAAGCCTAAAAGGGTATACCAGTTTTGATACAAATGAAAGAGTCAATGACCCAATATGTTGTTAGGATAAAGAAATGTAGACTTCTTACCATGTTGCCATGTTTCTATTCTCCAACACTATTAATTTTTCCATGTTTCATCTCAACCCTTAATTTGAAGTTGATCTGATGATCCAGATTTTACATGAGCTTAGTATAACTCCTTAATTGACTCATAAACCCTAATGAGCTAAAACAATACATATTTTTTATTAGTTTTTTGAGCTAAGAAGAGAGAAAAATATAAAAAAATCAAAAGGAGGTACAATTTTGGTGGAGATTCAAGAGGATATTAGTGCTAGAATTCAAGAGTTTGATTGCATTTCTTCTTTTCTTTTCTTTATCATTTTTTATGTCTTTATTTATGAAAAATATAAGTTTTATAAATAAAATAATGTCTAGCTAATTTATTAATCTAGGAGCCTTATGAACCCAATTTTCTACATGTGATGATCTAATATTTTATCCCATTATGATTTTAATTTAATTTTATTATTTAATCTGATTTTTATGCTATTAATTGTTTGGTCAATAATTGCTCTATAAAGGCAATAAAATAGATTTGAACAAATTATTTAATTATTTGTCTGGATTAAATAACATGCAAAGTTTCTAGGCAAAAATGTATGATTCTTATGTATGTGACTCATAATTGATGAATTTAATGAGTAGTATTCAATTTAATTTACATGAGAGGGTGATTAGGTTAATTATTATATGGTGTGTAGTTTATTTGAAAGAGGAATACATGCTAGATTAGATGCAATTGATCATGAAATTGATTGATAATTATATTGAGGGGATTTTAGTGATTCAAATGTTTAGAAAATTGGGAGATTAAGTATTCTTAGATATTTTATTATACGTACTCTTAGCTGTCAAATCTGAGTTAATTAATTACTACTATTTATTCTTAGTTCTTCTAATTAATTACAACTATTTATTCTTAGATACAATTTTTATTTTTTTAGTTTTTAAAATTAGTTAATTATTTAGCTTTTTATTTAATTTAATTTCAATTGTTTTCCTTTATTTATTTTTTGTAATTTTAATTTATTTAGTTATTTAGTTATTTAGATATTTATTTTAGTTATTTTTCTTTATTTATTTTTCATAATTTTAATTAATGAATTTAGTTATTTATTTTTAATTTTGACGTCTCTTTTAATGTTATTAGAAACACATTTGAGTCTATTGCAAGAGTCTCTAAGGGAGAAATTTTTCCTTTAGATCCTAAAATCGAGCGTATTATTTTATTAGCAAGAAAACAACAAGTTGTCACCTAAGTAGAAGTAATAGTTAATCCATTAGAAATGAAGAACAATGACTGAAACTTTAACAATCATATACCTTTAATAGATAATAGGGATAGAGCTATGAATAAATATGCATTACCTATGTTGGAAGGGTTGAATCCAAGTATTATAAGGCCAAATATTCAAGCTAATCAATTTGAACTAAAGCTAGTGATGTTCCAAATGTTACAAACTGTTGAACAATTCAGCGAATTACCAATAAAGGATCTTTATCTACATCTCATATTGTTTATTGAAGTTGGATATTCATTCAAATTTAGTGGTGTGATTGAATAGGCATTTAGGCTTAGATAATCCCCTTACTCTTTGCAAGACCTTGCTCGAGCTTGGTTAAACTCTTTTCCACTTGATTCCATTACAACTTAGAATAATATGACAATGAAATTCTTGATGAAATATTTCCCACCCACAAATAATGCTAAACTTAGGAATGACATTACATCCTAACAACAATATGAAGGGGCATCTTTATACAAAGAATTACTAAGGATCCATCAATGGATAAAAAATGAAGACTTTCTACAATGGTCTTAATGTTCAAATAAGAATAATTGTTGATGAATCCACTAATGGAGCTTTGCTTTCCAAATCATACAATCAAGCTGATGATTTACTTGAGAAAATGGTTAGCAATAATTATCAATGGCCAATGGATATAATGACAACCATAGGAAGAGTAGTTGGAATGTATGAGGTAAATGATTATATAGCACTTATACCTCAAGTGTCCTCTTTGTGAATCTTTTGAAGGCTTAAAACTCGCTAGTGCGTGTAAACCAAGTCCACGTTTCAAGGATGTCTTGTGTGTTTTATGGGGAGCCCATTTTTTATAATTGTCCAAATAATCTAGAATCAACATTCCATATGGGTAATGTGAATTGAAACAATAATGTATACTCGAACACATATAACCCAGGATGGAAACAACATCCAAATTTCTCTTAGAATAACAACAATCAAGGTGTTAATCAATTCAAATTTTAATCATTTTCACCACCTGGTTTTCAACAACCACGGTAATCACAAATGCAAGAGAAGAAGCCACCTACTAAGGACAATACAAATGCTTTGATGAGGATGATAAAAAACTTCATTCAATTATTAAATACATAATTTTTCACTCAAGATGCCTCAATACAAAATTTAGAAACCCAAATTGGACAACTTGCCTAGGCTATAAGTTAAAGATCCCAAAGTAACCTTCTAAGTGATAGAATTATAAACCCAAAAAGAGAAGGTAAAGAGCATTGCAATGCTATAGCCTTGAGGAGTGGTAAAAATATAGCGGAGGAACATGAGACTCAAAAGGGTGAGGAGGAAAAAGTTGATAAATAGAGCAAGAGAAAGGAAATAATTTAGCCAAAGAAAAGCAACCTTTACAAACCCACAATTCCTTTCCCTAAAAGACTGTAAAAGAAAAAGTTAGATAAGCAGTTTTCAAAATTCTTAGAAGTTTTCAAGAAGCTACACATAAATATTCCATTTATAGAAGCACTTAAAAAATATTCCTTCTTATGCCAAATTTCTAAAGGACATCATGTCAAATAAAACAAGGCTTGAAGATAATGAAACAGTAACCTTGATTGAAGGTTGTAGTGCCATCTTTGCTAGAAAAATACCCTCAAAATTGAAATATCCGAGTAGCTTTGACATCCCTTGCACTATTGGGAACATCCATTTTGAGAAAGTATTATATGACTTAATTTCAAGCATTAACCTTATGCCATTATTGATCTATAAGAGATTGGAAGTTGGTAAAGTCAAACCCACTTCAATAACATTACGAATGATAAATAGTTCAATTAAGCGACCCTAGGGTGTGGTAAAAGATGTGTTAGTAAAATTAGACAAGTTCATCTTTCCATTAGAATTCATTGTACTAGACATAGAAGAGGATTGTAACATTCCTATCATACTTGGTCATCTATTCTTAGCAACTAGAAGAACAATTGTTGATGTACAAAAAGGTGAGCTTGCAATGAGAGTGCAAAATGAACAAGTAACATTTAAAGTTTTTAAAGCACCTAAACCCCTTGATATTGATAATTCTAATGAATGCTTTATGATAGATATTACTGATCATAATGATAACTTAAATAATCTATTGATTCATCCACACTTAAGACTATTACACATGTTGTTGTGAAAAATGAGGCAAACTTACCAAGAAATAACTCAATTTATGTTAATTTTGAAAGTGTGAAATTTATGATTGATATTGTTGATTGTGTGAATTATTTGAAAGCTACACCCCATGTGTTTACCTAATATGATTACAGAAAGTTTTGAGATAAGATCTAAGCTTAAACTATCTATCGAAAGGCTACCAAGGTTAGACCTCATACCTTTATCGTACCATCTCTAATCAATTATGCAAGAAAAATCATCCACTAGAGAGGTGAAAAGGATACTAGAAATACATAAATTAGATAAGCTACGATGGGGTGCTTATTGAGTATTGTGTTTTTAAACAAAATATAAAGTATTATTGAAAAAATTAAGACTTAAACTATTTTTGAGCAAACTCAAAAGTAAATAGACACATAGGAATGTAACTATGGTGCAACAAGATTAAATAACTTCAATGAAAGATGTAGTAGGAGTTTTCTTTCCTTTTACTTGTTTATATTTATATGTCCACATTAGAGATAATGTACAATTTAAGTTTAGGGGAGTGAACTTCATTTTCTACATTAGTATTTAGTGCATATTTTCAATTTTTAGGATATATTTAATCATGATTTGGGTATAAATTGATAAATATATGAAAACTAAATGCATGTATACTTGATATGAAACATATGAACTCAATAATAAAAATTGATATCATGACAAAGATAAAGAATGTAACATGCTTGTTAGGATACTTACATTAATCATGTGATATACTTGCTAGTTTTGATTGGATTGATTCAAATTTTATGCAAATGTTCATGAATGATTTTGGTGCTCTTATTGAGAGAAAATTTGTGATGATTTTGGTGATTTGATGAGATCTATCTTATTTTAGAATCTATTTGATCATCCCTTGAGGCAAATCCGTAAATAGTATTTAGCAATAGAAATTATTTAGGCATTATTTGGATCGATTGAACCTTTCAAGTTAACCATTGTTAATATCTATAGTCACCCATTTGAGCCTAAGAAAGAACTTTTCATATCTTTAAGCCATATTTTGTGCCTAACCAATAAGCATTACCTTTACCCTTACATATTTAGCTTGTAAGAAAAAAAGGAAATCATATGTTATACTATAGAGTGAGGTGAAATGTAATGAACCCTATAAAAAAAACTCACAGGACAATTATCCCTCAAAAGAAAAGGAAAATAAAATTGAAGATAAGTTTAAGGGGGTTGTGAATTTATAAAACAATGTGGAATAAAAGAATATGAAAAGAATGATAAGAGATGGTGCACTAAAATTTCAAGTTAAAGCTCAATTGCAATTAAAAAATGCATGATAAATAAAAAAAGCTAATATATGAAAAGAGCCTAAATGTCTTTATTTGTCGATCCCTAGTTAAGCCTTGTATTACAAGCATGTAAAGCCCTTATTAGTCTTTAGTTAAGTTCATATTTTATATTAGTGGAAATGGATGTGAAAAATAGACTCATGAGACTTATTCTAAGATTGAATTGATTAGCATACTTATATAGATTGATTTTATGAGTGCATTGGATGATATCATGTGCAATATACACACGAATCAATTCGTCAAAAACCTTACATATCCTTGTATTAATGGAACGTTGATTGATGAATATGTGAATCTCCTTGTCATAGAATTGTATGACTTTTGAGGAATATAATTTTCACTAAATATGCATGTATGAATAAATACATATTTACTAATATATTTCCCATGTTAGTTTATTTAGTTAAACTTGACTTTACTTAAGGAAAAGCAAAAAGTTAAGTTTGAGAGTGTGATTCCATGTGGATGCCATGCAAATAGGGGAGTTGACCATGCATGCCACTTGGATACCACGTAGGCACAAAGTCTAATCGTACAACGTCGTGTGCAAAGAGTGAGCAGGATTTGCCATATGTTAGCACATCATTCATTTCAAGTTTGATAATGCAATTAATAGATGGTCCACACATCATTACTTAATTCAGCCATTCTTTCCATCCAGGTGCCATGCAATCCGTAATTGCAAATCACATTACTTCACATGGCACTAACGTAGAGTGTACTAACCATGACCACTCAATTGTGCGATGCATTGCACATTGATTGGATCCATCTTTCCCATTTCCACATGTCATGTTTCTATTAACTAGGCTATTAATTTTTCCTTTTTTTCATCTTACCCTTTGATTTGAAGCTGATTTGATGGTCTAGATTCCACCTAAGCTTAATTTAATCCCCTAATTTACCTATAAACCCTAATGAGTCAAAAATTATATATTGTTAATTATTTTTTGGATTCAAGAAGAGAGAAAAATATAGAAAATTTCAAAATGAGATACGATTTTGGTAGAGATTCAAGAAGATATTAGTGCTACAATTTAAGAGATTGATTGTATTTCTTCTTCTTTTCCTTTCTTTATCAATTTTTATGTATTTCTTTTTGAAAAATATGAGTTTTATGAATAAAAAATGTCTAGTTAATTTATTAATCTAGGGGTCTTATGAACCCAATTTTCTGCATGTGATGATTTAATATTTTACCCTAATTATGATTTCAATTTAATTATATTATTTAATCTGATTTGTAGGCTATGAATTGTTTGACAACAATTGATCTATAGAAGCAATTAAATAACATGTGAGATTATTTAATTGTTTGTCTTGATTAAATAACATGCATAGTTTTTAGGCAAAAATGCATGATTTTTATGTATGTGATCCATAATTGATAAACTTAAGGAGTAGTATGAAATTTAATTAATATAAGAGTGTGATTAGGTTAATTACTATATGATGTGTAGTTTACTTAAGAGAGAGGAATAAATACTTGGTTAGATTCAATTGATTATGTAATTGGTTGATAATTATATTTGAGGATTAAGTATTTCTAGATATTTTCTCATATATATTCTTAGATGTCAAATTTGAGTTAATTAATTACTGTTATTTATTGTTACTTCTTCTAATTTTACTTTTTTAAAACATAAAAACACAAAAAATAATTTATTTTTAGTTTTTAGTTTTAAAAATTAGTTTATAATAATATAATTTCCATACAAATAATCTTTTTTTATCATTATATTACTTGTTGCAGTACGTATACTTGCATATTTATTGCACATAATTCATATCTGATCGCCAACACCACCCCATGTGGTATGAATAGAAACCACTAATAAGTAGCATGAAGTGTAACTACTCTCAATCTCACAAGATACAGAGTCAATTACTAGTATCAAATCATGTACGTGAGACACATAATCAAACTAGGTATTCACACAAATAACGATTTAATAACTAAACACAAAATGACCCATTTTCAAATGTAAGCTCTCTAAAATAATTTTGAAAACATATATAAATCTCAAGGTGAATCTTGACAGAGTTTTGGCTCTTAAATAATGGGTAATAAATAAGAGAAATGAGGTATTTATAGCACTTAAATTTTCCACCTCTCCAGTCACCTCACCAGATGTGGTGGCAAGGGTGATAACGAGGTCCATGTCGAGGTGTTAAAAAATCTCATTTTTTGTTTCAGAATTTTTTTAATAAAATCTATAAATACCTACACTCGAAACAAACCAAAAATACAAGTGATACATGTTTGCATGCAAAGAGTTCATAATATATGTGTATGCATTACTGATCCACAATAAAAAACCTTACATAGAGAAATACAAATACATTAAGTAAAACAATAAAGATAGTTGGTTATTTTTTTCGTAAGGTTTTTTTGAAAAATCATTATATTAGTTGATTCATGTGAGCATTAAAACAAATAAGAATACAATTAATCAATCTTATCTTTTTAATTATAACTTGATGTATTTGAAAAACTAAACTTTATATTTTTTATACTTTAGTTCATGTTTTAATGAATTCTTCCATCTTTATTCTAAGAAAAAGTATGTAATACAAATAAAATAAAAATAAAAATATTTCTATGAGATTAAAAATTGATATATATATAATTAATTTTTTGAATTCAGATTTATCTAGAGAAGACTTACAAGTCAAGTTTTTGGTGCTTGGTACATTACTAATATGTAATAGTATTAATTAATTATTATTACTTTAAAAACTTTTATTATAAAAATAAAAAAGAAATTTTTTAATTATGATAAGATGAAAAATTAATGAAAATTTTTATATAAATGTGTGAAAAATACTCTTAAAATAAATAGTTAATAAATTTGTTACTTTTAATTAAGAATAGTAATTATTTTATTAACAAAATGTTAATTAATTTATTACTTCAATGAAAAATATATACACAGTAATAACTATTTTATGAGCAATAGTATGGCACTTTGTGATAGCAATACAACATCAAAATATGAGTGGTATAATTTAAGTTGATAATTAAAGTGTGACAATAATGATTCATATTCAAGATAAGTTTCTTGAATTTTTTTTAGTAATCATTGTCTCTCTTCTATTCTTAATGTTGAATCATTATAAAGATGTCTCCAATAATCAAGAATTTTGACAAGATTATGGTATTATATTTAATTATATTTATGAGTTTGAAAAGTTTTAAGTTCTTCGGTTCCATAAAATAATCTTGAAGGTGTATTACTTTCAAAACTATTTATACAATGTTGATAATTTATGCTTTCATCTATTTTGTCAAGTAATAATTCAATATTATTTTTAATATCTAATTTAAGATCAAGATTTTCAATGTGTTGTAGATGGGTTAATTGGCTTTCAATCTTTCCCATGTTAAGTTCTAAAGCATCAAGTTTCTTTTCTAAATAATTTTGATTAATAACTTGATATTTTTCTAGTCTTTTTAACCAACTTCCTAACATGTCAAATATACAATTTATACTTCCACTAATAATACTTAGATTGTTTTCTAATTTTTTATCTATATGAAATATATGCATGAATTCAGATGGTTCTTTTTGTATCTAAGAACTAATACATTTTATATAAGAAAGTTTTTTATGGTACCTAAAATCTCCTATTACTTGAATGTTTATGGTGCCTAAAACCAAAAGTTTTCCCTTAGAACAACCCTAATAAGGTTTTAAAATGGGAATTTATGGGTTTTGAAATAGTAATAGGTATATGGGTTTCTCAAAAACTTATAAACAAGAACAACAACATAATATAGTTTGTAGTTCAGTTATAATGTAACCAATTGATCCTTAGCTCTGATACCAGTGCTAGATTACCTAATATAATGTTAATTTTAACTTTTAATAAGACATGAGGACGATAAATATATATATCTACTGAAATTCTATTATAATTAAGAAATATTATTCTAATATCATAGGAATAATGAACTTGCATAGAAATATAGAAACTAATTTTTTTTTATCGATATGAAAACTAAGCTTATATTACAATAGAGTTATGTTACAAAGAGAACTTTTCTTATATAGAGCTATTACAAAGGAAGTTCTATATTTTTTTATGGATCTAATGAACTACTGAAGGCTGCTATTTATAGTGTAATACTTTTGGTTTTTACAGGGTTTCAAATCCATTAGAATCCTCAAGCTTGATGGTGATTGCATCCTTATCCTTGTTATTGAAAATGACTTGGTCCATGCCAATTTTGCTTGAATTTTGCCACATTTTTTTTAATTTTTTTGCAATATCGAGCCCACTATGCTTCCATAGTAATTTTTATATTATGGAGCTTTTCATCGATAACACTTAGTAGACTCTATGTATCTTGACCAATAGATTCCATGTCTTCCACATAAAGTGACAACTCATATGGTACATCTAAATTATTATTTTTAGCAAGATTTTCCAAAGGACTCTACCTTTTTTGTCTATTCTTTAGACCTATTATAATTGATGGGGAGTTCTATAACAAAACTTCATCTACCATCTGTAACCATAAAAGGGCCTTTTATCTTCTTGTATAAATAAGATATTTTTAGCCATTTGAGATGTATGGATCAAATTTTTCATTCAATACTCTTTTGTACTCATAGTTTGAATTAAATCTTTAAAGTCATTAAGGGGTTTTATTTCAAATTCCTTTTCTTCAATTGTTGTTAATCACCATATTTGATAAGGCTAAAAGAATTTTTCTCTTTCTCGCTATCCAATTGTGATGGCAATCCAGAATGTTAAATTTCTGGAGCATTCATATTTTTGTTGTTGCATAATAATAGACCATAAGTTTGATCATCATTGGAAATTGTATAAATTCAAACATATTAAGACTTTGAAAAATTACTTGATTAGCAATTCCCCAATCAATATCTTCGATATGCCAAAAATCAAGATTGATAAACAAAGTTAATTTAGGAAATCCATCATTTAGGTTAATTAATGAACTATTAATTTGAAGCATTTCTTTTATTTTATCTTTATGATTTTCAACTCTATTTTTGATACTCTGGTATATTTCTTTATATCCAAATCCTAGTAATGCTTTAACTTTTTCAAATAGACAAATCCTTTTGATTTTTTCAAAAATTGGATTAGGAAATTCCTTTTTAATTATATTTGATAATTGAAGAAAATTTGTTATTTTTTCAAAATCAATATCCTTATCCCAATTTATCTGTTTAATAATTTGGAAACAAAGTTCTTTAAGATTAGATACTGTAAATGTTTCTTTGACTATTTTTTCTTCCAACTGAGCCATATGTTGTCTAAATTGTTTTATGTATGAATCACCTATAATATGGGTTTTCCATACTCCATTATGTTCCTCATAGATGTGATTTGAAACACTAGGATTATAAAACCTTTTGAAGTCTTATTTAGACATAAGATGAGTAAGATTAAATTATACTTGATATACTTCAAAAGCTTGTTTGGCTTCTTCAAATGAATTATATGCTTGATAACAAGAATTTTTTACTTTATTTATTTGGTAATGGTAAACATTCCAAGAAGTATATATCCTAGGGTAAGTACCTCTAAATACGACATAATATTTTCTATTTTAACATTTGTTTGTTCCACCATTTTTGCCTTCTTGGCAATGGTAATCTAATCTCCTGGAGGTTTTTCCATCTAGTTAATGGTCTTCATAAACATTTCTATTAAGATAATCTACAATAAAATTGTTGGTACCTTTTAAATGTTCTACTTCAAAACTATATATGGCAATTTGATTGTACCATTTTAATCTTCTTCCTTTAAGATTATTTTGTTTGCTATAAAGGAAATCTTTAATTTCCTGATTATTAGTTCTAACAATAAAATTTTTTGAAGCTAAGTAAATATGATGTAATTTATTTTATTTGGCTTAAATTTTCTAGAATTATATCCACAAATTAGCTCTTCCTTTTGAAGTTTTTTAGGTATAGGAGCTTTTCTAGCTGTGATACCTTTTACATAGCCTTACAGATCTTTTTCTTCCCATCTGTTTCTAAGATTAATTTTTCACCTGATTTAGGAAAATAAACTGATGGAAGATGTTGTATTTCTTCTTTTATTTCTTTTAAGATATGTTTATCTTATTTAGTACATGAGAATTTAGTATCTTTCTTTAGTTTATTATTAAAAGGAATCTCTTTTTGAGATAGAGATTTTTTTATAAAATTCCTTCCATAATTAAGAATTCCTAATAACCCTTGTAATTCATTTTTGTCACTAATGTCTCCTGAGAATTCTCTTACTTTTGATATAATATGTTTTTAAAGTTTTATTCCTAATTGATTTAAAACTACCTCTAAAAATTCAATAGATTTTTTTCTACTTCTATTTTCTTTGGAGATAGAATTATTCCATATTTTTGGAACTTTTCACAAAGTAGTTTTAAATATTTTTTTGTGTTCTTTTACTAATTTAGAGAAAATAAGAATATCATTAATATATATTACACAAAATTCTTTAAATTCTTTAAAAATGTTATCCATCCATCTCTAATAGACTTGTGGGGCAATATTTAATCCAAAAGGCATTACATTCCATTGATAATGTCCTCTTGGTGTGATAGAGGTTGTTAATGGTTTTGACTCTTCTTTTAATTTGATTTGCCAAAATTTGGATTTACAATCAAACTTACTAAATTTTTTGGCTCCTTTAGTTTAATTAACTGACACATCCTTTCTAGGAATAAAGTATCCATCAAACTCTAAATGCTCATTTAACCTTTTATAATTATTGACCATTCAAGTTGTTCCCTTTTTTATTTCACCATGGTTTCTTACTGGATGTGGGGTTTTTTTTTTCTTTGATCAATTTTCCGTCTAATATTTATTTATTTGAATATCAAATTCATCTATATCTTGTCTAATATAGATCATTGGTTTAACTTAAATAATTACATTGAGGTCACTAATTTTAAAGTACAATATCTTGGACTTCTTTACTTAAGTTTTAGTAGGTTTTCACTACAATTTTCTTCCAAAATTTTATATAACCAATGAGTTTCTTCTAATTGGTTGATGGATAATGTATGATCCCCACGCTTGCTTGGTGCAAAGTCTTTATCACAATTATACTTATGTTGTTGTAAAAGTGGAATTTTTACAAATTCTTTATTCAAAGTAAACGATATAGAATTATGATTTATTTTCATTGGATAGTAATTTGTCATAAAATTATTTCCTATGACAAAATCTCCATGCATATTAGGAAAACATAATATTTTAGGAATAATAAATTTTCTATCATTAAATCAAATGGGTATCTTTTTAGCTTTATATTGAATGATTGTTTCTTTTCCTTCTATTCCTCTAATTAAAATAGGATTTTGAATAAGTAAAGTATTGCATTAGGTCTACAAGAGCATACTATTTCTCCTGTATTAATGAAAGTGCATAAACTATATAGTTTATAGCCTGTAAAGTTAAAATAACATAAAACATAATTATAACACTTTTACCATAGCTTGGTGAGAAGATTATTTCTTCTTTAATAGCAATAATTTTATTATTATCTTCAAGTTTATAAGATGATTCACTGATTCTTGCCTTCTATTTAATTTTTTTCCAATCTAGTTTAGGACATGAAGTTTGTTGATCTTTGTTGATTGAATTTGTTTTCTATAGTATACTTGATTTCCTAATGAAGGATTTTTGTTTTTGGGATTATATATAAGATTTGTAAATAACCATTGTTTTGGTATTTCTAAGTCTTTCAAATTAATAAGTCGTAGTTGAATTTCCATCTCATAAGGTCTTGGTTCAAATAATTATACAAAACTTTTATCAACTTCTTTTGTTGAAGTTTCAGGAAACTTTGTTAATTCATGGATAGTTTTCCATTAAATAACTAAACTTTGAGATTGATAATCCATACTCAAATTTTTAGGTTTAATCTTCATTTTTATTGTATTATTTATATTATGATATGCTATAGATATAAAGAAATTTGGTCATATGTTAAATCAAATTTGATTTGATACCACCTATTATTGATTGTAATGCATCTTTTATCATTCCATCTAAAATTATCGAAAGTAAAGGAGTGTCTAATCCTTATCTAAATAAACCTATAATTCCGATCTGTATTTGACCTATATGAACATGTTTGATTTATGGATATTTTTTCTTCCATATTTCTATTTTCTTTTTACCAAAAAGTTGTATTTCAATTGTTCCATCTTATGTACATTTAGCATCAGAGTTTTCAACAAATTATTCAAAAACTCTTGCTGAGAAAATTTTAAATTTAAACATTTATAGATATCTTCTTTTTTAACTTTTTGTTTCATTCATTCTATTTCTTCAAGTTGTTCTTAAGTATAAGTTAGTTCTTCTCCTATCACATCTTTTAATTTTATATTTTGTAATTCTTAAATAAGAGTTTCATTTATTTTTATTGTAGAACTTGATTGTTCTTTCATTATAAATATCATCTCAGTTTCTTTTTCAGATGATTCTTCTTCACTTTCTACTTCATATATTATTTATTTTATATTACAAATTTCTTCTCCGTATAGAATTCTTAATTCGTTTGTTTTTAAAGTTTTAATAATCTTTTTTGCACTTTTTTTTCTTTTTAGGGCATTCTAGTGCATAATGGCATTTTTTGTTACAAATGTAACATTTTCATTTTTTCTTTAAATATATTTTTGATTTAGGTTTTTTCCTTCTAATATATTTTTTCTTTTCATAAAATTTTGTTTTTTTTTTCGAAGGTTTCACTTGAATTTTCTTTTCCTATAGGGTTTTCTATTTCCTAGTATATGACATTCTATCTTCCAATATTCTTTTAATATTTTATCACAATATTTTTTGTCAATATTATGAATTATTGATTTGGTTTTTAACTTGTTTTTTTGCTTTAACTAATAAAAATTGTTCATTTATTAATCTAAGGATATAATTAATCCTAAAACCTAAATTGTCTTCTTTACTTAGCTTTTTTAGGCATTATGGATAGCTTTTAATAGTTAATTCATCCAATGAATTTGGTAATTTATGAAAAAATTGATCTAACCAATATATGTCTTGAGATAATAGTTTTCAAACTAACAAATATTACATAATTCTAATTTTGATATAACATAGTTAGCATGCATCTTCTTGAATTATTGATTCTCTTGCATCTCCTATCAAATTTTCTTTAATTATTTTAGTGAATTCTCGTAGTATATCATCATGTTTGAGAAAATTTAATAATAAGAACATTTTTTGCTCTTTACTTCTTAGGGTCTTTTTCCATTATTTTAACCATTGTAAAGCATCCTTGTAAAGTTCATGCAAGAAAATCTAAGAATTTTTCTTTTGTTCAGTACTTTTATAATTAAGTAGAATAAAGGACATAAATTGTGCTCATTCTTTTATAGTTTTTTCTTAATCTTTAAATGGTACATTAATTAAGTTTAAATAAGTATCATGTTATAATATAGGTTGTTTACTTAAATAGTCTCTCGTAATATAAAATGTAATATAAAATGAAATTGATTCATCTTCTGTTTTGGTTTATTAGATAAAGTTTCATTCATCTTATATTAAAATATATTTATTATATATATATATATATATTGATATTTATTAATATAAAAAATGAATAAAATATATATTTATTATATAAATATTTTAATATTTATGAGGTTTAAAAAAATTATGAAAAATAAATTTAAGAAAAAGGACAAAAAAAAAAGCAACAGGATGCGGTCGTCAACCAAATGACATCGAGGCTTTTTTTGGCCAAGAATTTGGCTATTTGATTATGTGAATTTAATAAATATCAAGAACATACTTACACGGTATATCTTCTTATCCAATAATGCCATAATACTTAATCCTTGTCAGGTCAGTCCTAAGACATATTCTATCTGATGGTTGATCAAAGGATTAGTATATATAGACAATTTATAATGTTTTTATTGATAATTGTTGGTGGTTATGAGTCACCAAACTTCAAATTGTTTTAAGAGGGCTCGTTATAAACTTCAGATTTTGTAATAAGAAAATTACTATAGAACTACTTCATGTTTTCCAAAACTATAAAAACATTTTAAAAAATTGGCAATTATTTATACCTCCTATAGTATTATTTTATTATAATATTTTTTTTTAAATTTTTTTATTGATTTTATTATAAACATCTCCCTTCAAAAATTATATAAGAAATATAATAATAATAAGGTGTATAATGTTAATTTTTAAAACTTATGGAGTCTTTTGGCTCATTTAAAAAACTTAGAGGTAAATAATTGTAATTAATATTTGTTTTAATTAATGCTAATATTTGTGGCTGGGTTTATAAATAGAACTTAGAAAAAATATAATGGACGTACATTAGGATGGTGGTGAGTCCACCCAACTTATTACTGAATTCTTAAATGTTAAATTCTATTAGCCTGCTATATATCACTATCAATTAATCTAATAAGTTGTTGGTTAAGATACTAATACTCGGATTAGTAATAGTTAGTGACACACTCACACCCAATTTAATGGCCTTATTTTATCAATCCATGATTTCTTCATCATTAATTACTGCCTTCAAGTAATATTTTTCCCGCATTATACAAATTAATTCTTTTATTTTCTCAGTAATGATCTAGTTGCTTATTTGGTTAAGTTTACCTTATTTCAAAATAGATGATACTAATTATGTGTAAAAATAAAATTGAGTTTTCTTCATTTAAATCTTAAAATTAAATTGAATTAATTATCAAATAACATTTATTTTAAAAACTTAAAACTTAAAAACATAATTGATTATAAAATAAATCCCCAATTAAATGAGTTACCATATAATTTTTATTTCTTCAAACAAGTGAATCTCAGCACCTTTGTAATAGTAGAAGTAAAATTAGGAACTTGAGCATTTAGTTTGCAAATTTTTTATTTGCTTGAGAGGTGGATTCGTGACTTGCACAAAATTTTTAAAAACAGACCAACGAGTAGGGTTATCAATTTTTTTTTCTAATAGAATGAATTCATGTGAGAATTATTGGATGGAAGATAAAAATATGATAATAAAATCGAAAATAAGAAATAAAAAATAGGATTCGTAGTTTAAAATATGAGATAAGATAAGGATAAAAATTAGATTTTTCGTCTTATTTTTTGAAATTATATATCTCATTTTAATAAATATTTTTTTTATATATACGTGATTATACTTTATCTCAAACTAATCGTAAGTATATATTATATAGTTTATATTTCATCTTAAAGTTATGTTTTTATATGTTAAAATATTAATATTTTTTTAAAATTATTTAAACTATTTATTTAATTTTTAAAATTCTAAAATCTTATATTTATTTTATAATTTACTCTTATTAGGTCAAACTAGTTTATAACAATATTCCATCAATGTTGTTTTTACATATATTTTATTTTTCTTCTTTTCATATAAATATTATTTTTTATTATTTATTGGTTCGAATTTTTTTTCATTAAAATATTTATTATTGACCTAATTTTTTATAATAGAAATAAAAAATATATTATTTAAAATATTACTTGAATCCATATTATCGATGATCTTGAGATACTCAATATGTTTTTACAAAAATTTTAAGTAGATATATATGATAAATTTTAAATTAAATATAGAAAACAAGGACGGGTCTCAAATACCATCTCAAGCAATAGATCAAAATTATTTGTTTTTTACCACTCCCAATACGGATCAAAATATTTGTTTTTGATCAATCCAAATCCAATTGAAGATTTTCAATACTAATATGATCCAACAAAGTAATAAATTCGAATCCGAACAAATTAATTTTTTTCGGATGAGATAAGATTAGATTGATATTAAAATTTATTTATGAATTTTCGTAATATATAAAACACAACATACACAATATTTAAATGTTAAGTTTGTATACTTATAGTAAAATTTATTATTTATAGTAATAACTAATAAAGTAAAAAAAATAAAATATATTTCTATATAATTATTAAATTATTATAAATATTTATATTTATTTTGAAACTAAAATAATAATATAATATAATTATGGTGTATATAATATTTAAATATAACATACTATAAAATATGAATTTATTTATAATTTAATAATAATTTAGTCCAGATTTTATATAATAGATTATAAAATATGTCAAATAAAATTCAATCTGAATACATACAAATTATATACTGTATAAACTCAATCTGATTTGATTATAAATTTTTTTAATTCAATCTTATCCAAATTCTACTTATCATATCAAAAATTTCAACTTTAATAGGTTTAAGGTATTATTTACTTAACGTATTATTTACTTGATGGTACTTACAACACAACCTAATCTTCATATGTTGTCAGCAGGAAAAGGGGGGCCCAAAACAAAAAATAAGAGTTTGGCATATAACATAAAATGAAATCTCCCATCCGAAACGAAACTTATATATATATATATATAAGTGGGAAGGATACATGTTTCATCTTTTGACTTAATTGATTTTTTTTTAAATTAAATAACTAATAAAATTCACTTAAAAAATTATAAAATTAAAACGTATAAATAATATAGGTACTAAATAATCAAGCACTCAAATAATCTTAACTAAAATACTAGTTTTTAAACAATTAAGAAAAGATACTATGTATTTAATAAATAAATAATTATATAAAATTATACTATAAAATATATAATTTATCAATATTTAAAATATAATATATCATTTTTAGAGATAAAATGATTATTTTCTTAGAAAAATATAACTTATTTATTTATAATAATTATTTATAATAATTATAAGACTATAAGATTATACGTGATTAAGTTTGAAATATTTTTTAATATATAGAATTTAAGAAATATGATTAAAGTTAGAAGAGGTAGTGTATGTTAAATTTGATTTAACTTTTATACAGTTTTTAAAAATGTTATAGCTAAAATTATATTTAAGCCCTGTATAAGCAAATTCACTGAGCTGTAATGATGGGGTGTGCAAGTGGGTAAGACTCAGAACCCAACTGATATATCCTCTTTCTTTTCTATCATTTTTTGTCCTTTTCTTTTCTATCATTTTTTGTCCTTTTCTTTTCTATCCTTTTCTTCAAACAACTATGTGGAAATCTCTATTATTGAAGAAAATAAGAATGCTAATTGTATAAAAATTTACTCATATTTACAAACGCATCACATATATTGTTAGAGCAGCGGATCGATACATTATATTTTTTATCGATTCCAATCCGATCCGATTTAAATTAGATTTAAAAATTTTCAACCAAATTTGATATGACAATGTAATTATTCTGAATATGAGTTTATGAGATTTTTCTAATCAGATATGATAGAATGATATTAAAATTTATTTATAAATTATTTATATATATATATATATAAAATAAGATATATATAATATTTAAATTTTAAATTGGTATATCATTGACAAAATTTATTATTTATAGTTACAACTAAGAAAATCAAAATAATAAGAAGTATGTTTGTACAATTATTAAATTGTTATAGATATTAAATATTTATATTTATTTTTAAACTAAAATAATAATTTAATGTAATTGTAATATGTATAATATTTAAATATAACATATTATAAAATAAAATATGCATTTATTTATAACATTAATAGTAATTCGATTTTAATCATATTGTAGTCGATTATAAAATCAGCCCATCCGAATCTGAACGAATTGTATAGTTTTCAATTCAAATCTGATCTGAGTATAAAATATATCAATTCAATTCGATCCAAATCTAGTAGATCGGATTAGATTTCTCACTTCAAACAAATTGATTAAATTATTTGCTCACTCTTATTAGCTACTAGTTTTATTTTCAAGTTGGAATTCTTAGCTTGCAAGTGTGCCTCCACTTTTCTAACTATTTATACTTTATATTGATACTGGTTTTATCAATATCAATAATTGGATGTACTTCTATTTTTTGTGTACCTAAGAATAGAAAACACACAATTAAGACCTTAGGCTACCAAAGGTGTGACAACCTTTGGTCCTCCGATGTTTAAGTAAGTTTAGGTAGTGAGAAGAAGACAAAGACTAGTGTCTCTCCTTATGATTTAGAGAGATATAGAGATATATTTAAGAAGAGAGTATAAATCTTAGTATTTGTAGTTATGAGTAGAAGTTATGAAGTTCTATCAAGTTATGAAGTTATCATATTAGATATTTAACTGATATTGATACTTATTTGCTAACATGATGTTGATTGGGTTGGCCTGCGAGTTACTTACTAACTAATACCTCTTATATTATGCTATATGGTGTGAACAATTTTACACCCATAATCAACCCCTAGACTTGCTAGGCCTATATACATGGGCTAAAAGGTCTATTTTTCCATTCCATCACTATATGACTTTACTATTATCTAAACCTTACTAGTGGTATCAAGTCCACTCTTACGTGCTCATTAATTTCCCATGTGACAAATTTCTTATTTTTTTGGGCATTCAAAATGTACGAGAATATATCCTATTGTCAGTGGTTTTTATGGATTCTCAATTTGGGAATCATGTCGATGTTAAACCACTACTCAATGGGTTCACTTTTTCATTGTTGGAGGGAGGACATGGATCTAAGTGTGTGGGCTTTTGATGAACGAAAGGGATCACACCTTATTATTTATATAAAGAGAGCTTCATTCTCACTTTTTCATTCTATTCTTAAAAGCTCACTTTTAAAAGAGACAGAAAAGTCGAGGATCTTGCATCAAGGTATGATAAGTTTTTATTTTTTTCTTCAACTATTTATTTATTTTTTTTCTAGCATTTTGAAGAAAACTATAGGGATTTTATTTTATTTCAATCCAAACACCTTGCATCCAATGACACTTACACACATCCTTTCCTACACATGCAATGATGAAGGATATGATAATTGATGGACAGGATCAAACTTGGTCGACGTAGGGACGAATAAGCACGGATCAGGATGGGTAGTGTGAGGTGTCCATTGAGTAGAGGATCGATGGAGGAGTGGGAGATCCATGTCTGATCGACCATAGTGTGTCTTGCCATAGGAGGTCCGACTATAGTCTAGCCATCCATAGTGTCTCCGGCCATGAGTCAGTCACTCTTTGAGTGTTTGACTACCCATGGTGTGTCCGACCACGGTCTAGCCACACATGTTATGTCTGAGTATGATCTGACCACTTATAGAGTATTCAACCATGGTTCAAATGGCTAAGGTTTTTTTGGCTATAGTATAGGCAGGTTAAGTCCATATGATGGTGGCTCGGTGCACATCGAGTAAGGAGGTGGTTCTTGATTGTATCAACAATGAGGTTCTGTCTACATGGGTGATTTGGATGCTTATTCACCACATACTAGTTCTTTTGGTGATGAAGGCTTAGAATTTATCCCAGTTGGTATTCCTAAGTACCAAATGGGTTCAATGAATAAGATCACACTTCCTTTTTATTGAACAAGATTTGTTCTCAAATGAAAAATCTTTTATTGGAAAAAGTTAGGATATATTCAATATATTCGAATTAACAAGGTTGACACTTCAAGTTTTGGGCATGATTTGGAGTAATCCCATTCCCAATTAGGGTTACTTTATTTGTAGATCATCCTTTGTTAAAATAAGACTTCCTTTTCTGTCTATGGTGGAAAATTTTCTAGCATATATTGATACTATTCCATCCTAGTTTTTCCTCAACTATTACCATATATTGTTATACTATTAGGTGCTCTAGAAGGAATATATATGTGAACTAACCTTGGAAGAGTTCACTTACTACTACTTTTCATAGCTTTAAAGCGGCAGTTAAAGTTGGTTTTATCTCAGACCTTATGACAACTCCATTTTGATTTAGAAGCTTCAAGACACTAATAAGAGGTGGTAAGACTCACTCTTCATGGTGGATGGAGACTTTGACTTAGATCACTCAAGATTCCTTTTTACATCCATTAAATAAGAGAAGAATGGTATAACATTATGATGTTAAACCTCACTATGATATACTTTATTTGTTTCTAACATGTTCTCTTTTTGTTTATAGTTTGTTGGTTACAAATTCATCCTTCCAAGAAGTAATTGAAGTTTATCAATTATCTCTATAGCACACCCTTTAGATGAAAGAAATGGTGACACACTCATCCTTTTAGAATGGATCACTTATTGGGTTTGGACCCTACAACAACTGAGCCAAAGGGTGATGATACTCCAGATCGTGATAGTGAGTACTGGCCTTTTCTCTTTACTTTTAGTATCTTATTTTAAACACTTATTGATAATTATGTCCTTTTTTACATATATGACCTCTGATTTTCTAATAGGTGAGAAAAATAAGAGCATGTCAACCTCAAGTTTCTTAATAAGTATAGTCAATGGAAAGCTTCTTTAAAGTTAAAGTGGCTCACAACTTATTATGTTTAAAAAGGAAAAGAGACCCTAATTTTGGAGTGACTATTGTTGATGCACCTCTTAGGAGGATTGGGTCCACATTAATACCCATCGATGTTCCATAGATGCCATTTGTAAGTGGTATAAGCTCATAACCTGAGGACTTGAATGTTCCTCTTATGACCTTACCTATACCTCACACTTTTTAGGTGCTCTAGAATGTACAAAATTTTGGGGTTTTAGATTTACACAATCTTGCTATTATGGTTTAGACACTTGCTAACATCTGGACAACATTGTTAAGGTTCATGTTGATTCGAAAGGTCGCATAGAAACCATAGAAAAAGAGCATCGTAAGGTGATTAATGTTTAAGATGTCGATGAGCTTGCCCATCGTGAGGCAAAGTAGGATTTAGAAAAAATTCAAAAATTAGGTCGTGTATCCAAACTAGCTCATGTGGCACCAATGGCAGCATCGTAGGCTACTTTAGCGGCTATAGATACTACGTTGACCTAAGAGAATGAGCTAAATCAAGAGTTATCTCTAAGCCTTCGTTCATCTCAAGAGAAAATACATAGGCTCAATGTTGAGATAAAAACACTTAGAATGAGTGTAGTTACAAAGTATAAAGATTTTGATGATTACTCAGGACATATTAGACGTGCGGACTCTAAGTTTTGAAATCACAAAATGATGATTCTAGAAGGTTTATCCTGACGTAACACTTCCTACCACTATATTTCTAGATTTAGAAGAGAAGGCTTCCTACCATGGTATTATCACTTCTGATTGAGAGGAGGAGGGTCAGAATGGATCTGGTAGTTATTGTTCTGAGGTGACTAAGTAAAAAACTCACACAAAGATGATGCTTCTTAAAGTATGACTAGTTATACAGATTAGTAGGCTACCACTTTGTATTCTTTTGACTTTAGTTCCTATTAAAATGCATGTACTTGGTGGATTTACTCTTATATACACACACACACACATGTTTTGTTACTTTATCATATTTGCTACTTTAAGTTATGTACTTTACTTTTATATTTCAATAGTAACTCTTTGACAAGGTCCATCAGTGATGTCATCTATTTGGAGATGAAGGGTGCTTCTTATGCATGTCCCTTTTTAGGATCTATGATCCACTGCATTGGTACGCCAAAGTGTGTACTTGTTAGGGAATGAGTCTAAAGTGATTTTGAAAGTTACGAGTCCAAACATATGTGCCATAAATTATCCACACATTTTATGCCTAACCACACGTGTATCAGACCATATATATCATGTATGATTATACTCCATATGTCCAGCCACATGTGTTGTGTCCAACCGTGTGTTCCATGTTAGGTCATATGTGTTATGTCTAACCATGTGCCATTCGATGGGTGCATATTGGCCCAGTTTATTATGTGTCCATTAGTTATTCTGGTCACTTCAATTTGACCTGTACCCATTAGACTTGTGCTTAAACTTTGTCCTTTTCATATGATTTGTTTTCATTTTGTCTAAGTAAGGGTGGTTTGCTTGAATTAGGGTGTTTCTAGTATACTAGCCCCTTTGCTTGGTATGCTTGAGTTTATCAAGTCATCCTAGCATTTGGTCTTGAGACTTAGAAAACTTTTGTAGTCCTTGGTGGATTATTCCATCATATCATGAGTGTTGTTGCAATTTATTCATGCCTGACATTTTTTTATCAATGGTCAAGGTTGGAGACTCAAGGTCCTCAATATAAGAAAATCTATGTTTGTATGAATATGGTGTAGAAACTGTAACAACTCCTAGACTTGGGGCACAATTGTTGCCTCATCAAAGGTCAAGCATAGCCCATAAAGATAGAGCATAGAATTTGTAGTAATTCATGAACTTGAGGTGTAGTTACCTCTTATTCAAAGGTCAAGCATGGCCTATAGAAGTGGGCGGAGAAGTTGTAACATCCAAGATGTAGTTTCTTCCTATTCAAAGGTCAAGCATGGCATGTAGAGGTAGGGTGCAGAAGTTGTACCATCCAGGGCATAGTTTCTTCCTATTCAAAAGTCAATTATGGCCTTTAGAAGTAGGGTGCAGAAGTTGTAGCATCCAAGGCATAGTTGCTTCCTAATCAAAAGTCAGGAATGACCCATAGTGATGTGGAGTAGAAATAGTAGCAACTTCTAACCATAAGAATACTTACATGTGACTTTTCATAGTCTACACTTATCAATTCCTTTGTAGTTTAGGCCTCTTCGTCCTTGTTGAATTTCATGAATGTGAGAGAAGCTTAGCCCAAATAACTACAAACATAATTTTTATTAAAATAAAAATGTACCTGAAGTAATTTCTTCTTTTTATCGTAGCGGGGTGTTGTTTCTATTGTATATTGTTCCTTATCAATGGAATCTTGTGCCACTTTTTGCTATTTCAAAACAATTATTATCTCAATATTTTGGTGAAGATGATATGTGGGAATAGAAGCCAATGGCCTTGTGTAGGAATTACCTTTTTGAAACTTTATTGAAGGGCCTTATTGGCTCATGCTCACCTTTTGGGTGTGCCTCTAGGGCATCTTGTGAACTTATGTAATTTTGAAGGAGTTAGAACATTGTTCTAGACTTGATTGATTATATTGATCCCACCAAGTGTTCTCATAAAGGACTTGGGTGGATTTTTGAAATGAACTCCTAGGACATTCTCACATAACTCCTATTGAAATAATTCATATAGAGATATACGATGAGTGCTTAAAAAACACTTAAATTTGCATGATTTAATGTAATTTAATTAATTAAATATATTCAAATTTGTATGATTTTATCATTTTTTATATAAATCTTTCTTTTCGAAATAACATATATTTTATTATTTTTCAAGTATTTTCATTCAAAAATAAATTAAAAAACTCTTGAATAAAAATATTGGAGGTAATATATCACAAATATGTTGAGGAAAGATATAAGGAAAAGTCAAAAAGATGAAAAAATTTGACAAAATGGGTCAAAACAATAAAAAATGTCAAAAAGGCCGAAATACCATGCGTAGCCTCACATCCGCGCCGATGCCCGCACACAGCCAATCCATGCCGAGTCTCATGCGCATGCATGCCTAACACACACCGGCGCACACCTAGCACACGTACGTATATGGTCGAAACATACCCAATCAGCGCACGTAGCTGACACACGCCAGACACATTTCGCGTTGATTTTCGCACCCACCAGCACACTTCTTGCAGTGTCGTACATGAGCCAACCACCCATTTTTCCAAATTTTTATGCCCTATACATGTGCCAACCTATCCAAACTCGTCTAAATTCAAATTTTGAAATATTTTCCCCCCTTTTTTAGCATTTTCCTCACCTATAAAAGGATCATCTTCCCCCATTGTAAAACACACAATTTATGATATTTTTTCTCTCTAGAAAGTTTTTTTAGTTTTTAATTTTAAAGTTCTTCTCTTTTTTAGAAGAATTAGCTATGTTTTTATAGATTTTTAGTTTTTGATTCAATAAGCGAATATGCAAATCCATTTGGAGGTTTTCCAGCAACAAAATTAGCATCAAACTGTTTTAAGGATTCTTTTAAGGTATTATTTTAATAGATTTTTTGCAATTATTTTTTTATGTTTTATTCTTATATGTTATATTTAATTTTTCTGTGATTAAATTTGACATGACTGGTTGTTTGTAAATATGATAAAATAATAACATTGTTATGCTTGCGAAATATTAAATAGGTAAAACATATCTATAAAATAAATTAATTTTGTTTTTGTTCAAGATTTTATATTAAGGATGTTAGAGAGAAATATATTATTTTTCATTACAAACTTAATTATGAAAATTAGATTTTAAGGTTTAATTATCTAATCTGATTCATAGTAGTACTCTTTTATTTGTTGGTACAATCGCTTAATAGTTAGAGTGAATATCTATTTCAAAAGTTTTTATAATAACTATTATTCGAAAATGTATTGACAACATATTTTCAGTCATGGTTTTAAAACTTGAAAGTTAGTACTCGGATAATTAAATTATTAGGTTTAATTTAGACACCTTAAATAAAGTTTAAAATGTGTAACCCTACCAAATGTGGCATTTAAATGATTTATTTTCAATCTTTTAGAAAAAAGAAATTAATTTAATTAATTAACAAAATTAGTTATGGACCCCACCCATAAGTGTTAATTGATTTGTTTAATTAACAAAGAATATATAATCCCATAAAATGTGGTATTCATATAAAAATGAGAGAATCAATAAATATCAATTTATATCTTTAATAGCCTAAATAACATAAGCAAGCATAATTAACTTAATTATTATATCATTAAATACTCCAATGTTATGAATAATAAAATTTGCATTATTATTCATTGAATCTATATCTATGTTTATTTTTTTAATGTTATTATATTAGAAAACAAAACCAAAATATCGTGACAGGAAGTTTAGGATTTAATTTCATTTTTAGGATTTTGAATAATAAATTAAAAACCATATATATTCCTTCCTTAGATCAACCTTAAAAGTATACTTATCATTTTCTATAAAATGATTTGTGCACTTGAGAGAGTTTTAAAAATATAAAACCAAAGTATCTGCAAGATCAGTATGGCATTGCATGCCTATCTTGTGATCATCAAGTTTTTGGCATCGTTGCCAAGGACTTGATGTTGTCTCATCAGTATACACCCTTGGATGATATGTGATGGTTGGTCACCTCATAACCCAATTTATTTGTAGGGTGCAATTTTAGGTTTCACACTTTATTTCCTTGCATGAATATTCTAGACATATCACATATGTCTATAGTTCTAATCCATGCACTTTTTTACTTAAAATTTTATTTTTGAACATGACTATGATCTCATTTATTTGTGAGATTATAGGCCTTTAGAGCATCAATATGGACATACGGCCTATGAATGGGCATTTTTGTGCTTTAAGCATTGGAATATACCACATGGGGTCCTTGCTAGTGGAAAATGGTTACAAATCTTACGAATTATGGAGGCACTCCAAAATAGTCTGGAGTGTGTTCTTCATGATATCAAGGTGGACATATGGTCCCATCCTTTGAGGTTTTTTCATATACGCTAAGGGTTTTTAGTACCATCATAGGTGATGATTTTTGGGGTATCTATTAGTAGTTAAGGCCATATGTTTAACATGGTTGGAATGGACAAAGTGTCTATGCATGTATGCCTCGAGATGGTGGTATGGATCGCTATAGACAAAATCTGCTTGAGGTGGTCCCAAATAATCTAGGATGAATGATCATAGGGATACTTCCTCGACATGTATAGGTGGATGAGCTTTTACTTTGTGGGTGAACTTTGTTTAATAGGCTATGGGATTTGGTTCCCATCGTGATAGGTCACGTCGTTAGTCAAACTTTGTATAGGTACAAGTTGGATCCTATTCACTATAGGCATTGGAAAATGCCATGTGGACATTCTTTGAGATGGGAAGTGGACCATGGGCATATGTCCCTGGGAGGTTTTTCCAAGATGGCTTGGAATTCTATCTTTATCATTTTGAGTGTTAGATCTAGTTTATTATTTTATTCTTTTTTGAAGAACAATCGGTCACTCTTTAAGAATACTGTTATGATTATGATTGAGAAAGTAGATAATATCTTTCCAAACATTATATGGATGCATTGGATGAATAGAACAGTGGGTGATCATTTCCCTAAAATTTTAATTGAATTGGATGTACGAATGGCCTCTTTATACACACATTTTTGCATATTTATTTCTATACGTATATTGAAAAATATCGAATATACAATTGTTGGAAAATATATGTTGATAGGATTTCAAGAACCAGAAGAAAAATGGGTGAATCGATCCAAATCAATTTCTGCATCTATCCGATGAATCGAACTAGTTTGAACCAATTTATGTGAAAACATTTTGTTTCTGGTGCCTACTCATACCGGTAGCAAGTGATGGCACATGCGGGCCACTTCGATGTCCGTTCAATGTGAAATTTTATGGAGTGGCTATATATAACGTGATCTTTTTGATAGTGGTCTTGGATTTTTTCAGATGATGCATGTATTTATAGATCCAAACATAAGACACTCGAAAAAGATAAAAAAGTGGAAGGTGGGTCCTTTTCGGGTCGATCTACCATGGCCGACTGATTGGGCTTTCATGTCTAGTAGCTCAAGATGCCTCACTCTCTAAAGATGTCAAAATTTGATCCACCATTTAGTAACAGTGACTATGGTGCATGTTGCCTTTAGAGACCTACATAATGAACTTATTTTGGAGTATTTTTCTTATGATCTTTTAGGATCTTTAATTTTTTCACAGATCATATAGTTTAGAACACTAAAGAATAATGTAAGTCTTTTTCTCTCTATTTGTGATTCAACTAAAAGAGAACAATTGTACCCATAGATTGCACTAGATATTGATATTGATTTTTATCAATATCAATAATTAGATGCACCTTTGTTTCTTGTGTACCTAAAAACAAAGAACACACAATTAGAAACTTGGACCAACACGAGATGTGGTAGCCTTCGACGCTCTTATGCATAAGTAAGTGCAGGTAGCGAAAAGAAAGAGCATAATATCTCTGCTTGTAATGCATAGAGACATTTAGGGAGAGAGTGTCAATTTTAGCATTTTCAATTATCTCTAGTTTTGAGGTGTTGAAGTTATGTTTAATAGTGGACAATGGTAAATATTTTTAGAAGAAAATATACATGTTAATGATCCTTACCCATAGTGATAAATATTTTTAAAAATGCTAGAGTTTTATCTACTTAATAAACTCTACTTAATAGTTTTATTGTTGGATAAGTGAGAATTTCAATGTCGGTTGTTTATCCAGATAGATATTTATCTGATACTGATGCTTATATGTTGATTCAATGTCAATTGGATTGACTTGTGAGTTATTTATTGATTAAGACCTCTTATATTATGCCACGTAGCGTAAAATATTTAACATTCAATATATATATTTAAAAGTAGAATCATAGTATAGTTTGTAAATGCTTCACATTTTGTTAAAAAAAATCCTCCACCATAAATGTATTACAAAAGAACGTGCATTCCCTCATCAATGGTACTAACTATGTTTTATACATGTCGAGTTATTTTTATTTATTTACAAATTTTATATTAAATTGATTAAGGTGAAAGTTATATCAAATTAAGAACATACATTCCCTCCTATTAGTAAGTTATGTCAAATTATGGAAGTTATATTTTATAGCGAAGAATGGTGAATATTGATAGAAAGAAATATATTTGTTAATAACACTTGTCTACGGTGATAAATTTATCTTTAAGTGTTAAAATTTTATCTACTTAATTATCTCATTATTAGATAATTAAAATTTTAAATATCAATAGCAATTAAATATTTAACTGATATTAATATCTATAAGATAATCAATTTACTGCAAATTATTTACTAATTAAAATCACACATATCATAGACTATTTTACGCTTAATATATATAATTCCCAATTGAATCATAGTACCCGAAATGCATTAAAAAACATATATTCCCAATAAGGGTACTAACGATGTTTAATGCATAGAGTTATTTATTTGCAAATTCCATATTAAAGTGATTCAGAATAAACATTTAGTGCTGGAAAAAATAACGTAATTGATCTAAATTGAGGAATAATTTTATTTTAATTGATATATAATATGAGAACTTGTGTTCTGGTTCAACTTAAGCCATTTCAGAATTTGAGAGCAAAATTCAGAATAAAAGAATCTAGTAGGTTTTTATACCTAACAAATAGAATCTTTTAATGATTAAAGTATAGAGTTTTTTAAAAAAAAAAACATATATAACAATTAAAAAGATATATATTTAGAAAAAGATTAAAATAAACTTAAATATTATCGATTTAATATTTAAAATTTAAGATTTAAGGATTTAAGAATAAAATAAAAAGATATTAAAAAAAAGTCAATGTTTTTTTTTGTCTTATTTAAAAAATATCTTTTAATTATTAATATCATATTTTTATTTATTTATTTATTTTTTTTTACTGTAAACTCGTATCAATCACCAACTCATAAAATTCAAGTGAGCTATAACATGGGAAATTGGGTAGGGAAAGCCAAAGATAGCTATATCATTCACATTTGTTAGTGATTTTGGAGCCAAAACTTGTAATGTCAAATTGGATTATCAATCCTTGAGTTAAAATCTTTTGACATCCTTACTTATTTTTATTGTTTATTTGTTTTAATTAATGGGATAGTGTTGGGATAATTTTCATATTAATGTTTATATTTAATTTTTATGATAGTTTAATTTTATTATTATTAACAAATAAGTATATAATACACATGATATTTTTTTTAAATTTTTTTTTCAGTTATAATTTATTAAAGTTAAAACAGCATCTTAAAAAATTAAAATATATTTATATATATATATATATAAATTTTTTTCATTGTAGGATAATTTTTTAATAATAATAAAATTAAATTATTTAAAAAATAAATATAAATATAAATATTATTTTTATAATAAAGAAGATATTATGATGTTATTTTTATATAACGTGTACTTTTTACTAGAATAATTATTAATATTTGAGATGTATTAGGTGGAGTTGATGTATGTCTCTCTTCTCAACAAGTTTTATTCAGGCTCCAAATGAGTAAAAAAAAAAAAAAAGGAGTTTTATTGAAAGATGAAAATAAGTGTTATTAGTGGGGGAGGTAAAGTCCACAACAATTTCTTGACTTGATTGGTCCGACTCTAATCCATCCACAAATAATCAGATATTGCACCTTCCATCCACATTCCCACCGCACTATATTTTCTTTTTTATCTTTCCTTATTTTCTCAGCTTGTTATACACTATTCCCATATTAGCCCTCTCTTTTTTATTTTTCAAATTTACCCAAAAATTTATCACTAAAGCACTTTCAAAATAGTTAACTGCAATGTGATTTGTATTGAGATTGACACGTAGTCACAAGACACTTTGAATTTATTTATGCGTAAATATTAGATTATAAAATAAAAAAATGGGGACTTCAAATGGAAAAAAACTACCATACAGCAAGTTTTATATTGACGAGAAAATATCTTATTTTTTTTAAATAATTTAGTCATTTAGCCTATGGAATTCATACAAGTATTATTTATAATTAAGTATAAAAATATGAGATTAGAAGATATACTTTAAATAAAAAAATATTGATTTATTAATAATATCACTTTATTAATTAATGGCTTAAGTTTAGTTGTTATGATATTTTAAAATTTAAATTTAGAATAAATAAATAAATTTAATTTTAAAAATAATTTGTTAAAATTACTGATATTAAATAAAGAAATATATATATATATATGTAATCGTAAAAAATAAAAGTTGCTCACCTAACATAAACAATATAAAATTAGCTTTTTAACACATATATACGTACGTAGCAGAAATCCTTATAAGTTTTGACTTATTTGATAATTAACAAAACGACGTGTAAATAATAATATACTCCAACCATCTACAACCATATACACTACTCATATATAATAATAAAAACAAATTTATAGATAAATTTATTTTAATTAAAAAATAAATTAAATCTATTAAATTCATATAATATTATATTAACAAATTTTATAAATCTTACAATTCAGTATATTAAGATGAATAGATTTTATAATATGTTACACTACAATTTGAATTAAATTACTATTAAATTATAAATAAATACATATTTTATTTTATAATGTGTTATATTTAAATATTATACGTATAATAATTATATTAAATTATTATTTTTGATATAAAATAAATATAAATGTTAAATCTTTATTAATAATTTAATAATTTTTCAGACATATTTATTATTAATTTAATTTTTTTAATTCTAACCGTAAATAATAAATTTTATAATAAATGATAAAAATTAATAAATAAATTTTAATTTTAATATATAAAAAGAATTTGATTTGTTTGAATTTAAATTAAAAAAAATTGATTCTTTTGTTTTAATTAGAAATCTTTAAACCTAATTTAGATATAATCAAATTTAAAATAACAAAAAAAAAATAGATAATTTTAAACCCGCGATACCACTGGTCAGAATTTCTTTCAAGTATCGCGTGATATAATAGTAACATAACACATAAAACCTAATCTCGCAAAAAGCCATGGGATACTTTTCAAACTCAACTGACAAGTCATTTTCAATAACAATGAGTAAATCTTTTTACGTTAGTATTGTATAAATAATCTAATTAATTATTCAGTTAATTTTATTTATAATATAACAAATGATGACTCAATTATATAATTAAGTCTAATTTTCTAATCAATTATTACGTATTATATTAATTATTATTAAACAATAATTTAATACAAATATTTTTTTTAATAATAATAATAAAACTCACAAGTATTTGAGGTTTTTTTTTAAATTTAATTGAGAGATTGAAATAAAGCAAAAATATACTAACAAGAGAGTTTGGAAGGAAAAGAAGAGATTAATGTTTGAGACACATGAATAAGTTCAAAATTATATTTATCTTTTTTTTATGTACTCATTTGTCACAATCCCAAGATTTTGTTTTTCGTTTTCAGTAGTTTTACAACATTTTTTTTAAGTGCATCAATTATATAATTTAATTAATATATATTAATAAATGATTTCACAATAATTTTATCTTCTCATATTTAATTAATAAATATGTATACAATAATTGAATTTTTTTTTTATGTAAATCAGCTTATGGAAAACATTAGGATTCCATTAAATGCTTTACATAGATATACTTATTTTCATATAAAAGATTTTAATTTATTAATAATATATTTTTTAAATTATTATATATATATAGATATATTCTAATCCCTAAGAAAAAAATTGTCATCTAGAAAGAAACGGAGGGAAAGAAGGTGTGATTGGATGGTATACTCTTGTGCTAAGAGTTTATAACTTTTAATATTTTTGAGAAAAATGTATGTTTATTTTTATTAAAATAACAATAAATATATATTTCTTAATGTTATAATAATTTATTGATTAGAAAAAAAAAGATAATTTATATATGTAATAATTAATATGATAATTTTTTATTAATAATATAATGTTAAATATAATATTTCAACGAGACCCCTTAGACTTATTTTTTTAAAAAATTAAAAAAATCAAATCCATACGTTCTTTAGTCCTTTACTTTCAAGTCCCATGTCCCAACTGAAACGTTCAAAGACTCCCTCTCTCTTGTGTCTCTCCTTCTCTCTTTGTCTGTACATATTAATATAAATACCCTTATTTTTATCCCCAAAATCATATCTACTTTCCAAAATCAGTTTATTTTCCTTTTCAGTTTCAGGAAACCAAAATAATATTGATTATTACCTTGAATTGTGATATTGTCATGGCTTCTAATAATACAACTGCAAAAACTAGTACTCAAATAGCTGATGTGGGTTCATGGTATTGTGCCATAGTTTTATTGTCCTTAATCTTATTATCTTCAATAAGAGAGAGTAATACTAATTCCGTTCGAGACGACATCGTTAAAGTTGAGCAAGAACAATATTATACTGTTAGAGGAAGCCAGTTATCAGAGAGAGCTTGTGATGAAATCTACGTGGTAGGAGAAGGTGAGACTCTTCATACAATTAGTGACAAATGTGGTGACCCGTTTATAGTGGAGCAAAACCCACATATCCAAGATCCGGATGATGTTTTCCCTGGTTTGGTCATCAAGATTACTCCTAACCTAAGACTATACCACCCTCTTTATTAGGTAGTGGTAATTGGTAATATTAAGGTTATTAACGTCTTTCATACATACATATATATATATATATACCTCAATTTTCTATGAAAAGTCAAGATTGTAATTTTTTTTTTCCTTTCTTAAAAGAACAGAGCTCTTTTTATTTCTTCTATCCTCTTTTTTTAATGATTATTGTGATGTCATTAAGATAAATCAGGTTCATCAATTTCGTGGCTTGGGTTTAAGAGTTAAGAGACGTCTCAATTAGTACATAAATTTTATATAAAAAGATACGGAAAACAGATAAATCAGAGATTAATAAACAAACAAACAAACGGACTAGTTTTGGGGGAATCATTAATCAGACAAAAGTTTTAACAATTGGAGAGGAAGTCTTGGGCCCCATTCGGGCGGCTACCTAAAAAAAATGAAAATGTTTTTAATCTTTAAAATTTAAAATTATAAAAATAAAAAAATTTATATCTATTTTACATATTTTTATTATTAAATTTTTTTAATATATTGTTTTATTTGAAGTACCATTTAAATTGAGTAACCTCAATTAAATTAAATTTAATATTATTAAAATGTTTTTTATTATTATCAATTATAATTTTTTTTAATTTATCGATATTTTTCTATTGAAAGAAGAGTTTCACCTAACAAAATATCATTAGCTGAAAAGCGTTCATAAGTTAACGTAACATTACTCTTAAAATAATAAATAAATAAATAAATAATTGTGTGAGCTAATTTACTTATTATAAAAATAATGTTTAGATTTGACATTTATCTTTTATTATAATTCATTTCTTTTTTTTGTTTCAAAGAATTTAGTTTAAAAATGTTTACATAAAAATATAATTTACATGTTATAACATAAAATTTGCTTTGACATTAATAATTGTGGTTAAACACTAAACAAAAAAACTAGATAAAAATTAAAAATAAGTTTTTTAATGATATTTTTTAATATCAATATAATTAAATTATCATAAAAAATAAATATATCATTTCATTTTCAAAATAAGTAATTCTTAAAAATCATAATAATAATTTTTCAATTTTTCATTAAAAAGAAAAGAGAGATATAAAATTTATTTATTCATTTATTTAATAAAATTATAAAGTAATATTTTATCAACAGGCAAAAATAAATAAATAAACATATAAATTAATATATGTTTTTTATTTTTATGCTTGGAATTTGGGATTAATAACATAAATATTCTCAAGGAAAGATGTCAAAATAATAAATAGGAAAGATGTCTTACTAGTAATGATCCATGATAATTTAATATACCAAAAGTTAAAATTTATAACATATCTTAGATTTTTTATTAATATCCATGATAAAAACCTAAACCAAATATTAAGTCTAATTTATGAATTTTAAATAAGAGAATTAATAAAAAGAGGAATTCATCCATTTTCAATACATTACCTAGAAGCATATTCCTTAACAAATAGTCACAATAGTTCAATATGCGGATAAAATGAATTTATAAAAATAAAAAAAACTTTTAAGAAACTTGGACAAATAATAAAAACAAAATACTAACAGATTTTGAAATAGCAAAAGAATGACAATTAGATATTAAAGAAAAACCATGATAACAAGAAGAAAAAGTAATGTTAGGAATAATAGTATGCCAATATTTACTCTCATAGACTATGAAGGAGAAAAATCTAACCAAGAAAAAGTCAAAAAACTAAAAGATGAAGTCCAAATAATGAAGGCATTATTTCATGATTGTATATTAGGAAAAAATAATGTTTAAAGATAAAATAAAAAATATGCATTTAGATGTAAATGGAAGTCTAATAAGCAAAGTAAAAAATCAAGCAACATTATTTGAAACTGTGCAACTATTAACAGAGGAAATTGATTTAGTCTAAGAATCAAACACAAAATATTTACAAGAAATAATAGATGCACAAAAAGAATTATCAAAGGAAATAAAAGAATGTGGTTATAATAAACTACAATAAGATATACAAAAGAATTTTTAGAACTAAGAAAAGATGTATACAACATACATAGAAATAATAAAATTATAGGTCATAAATATGATCCCTCGGAAGGACTAAAAAAAAACCACCAAAGAGATCAAATGCCTTGATTCCTAAAATACAAAAAAAATAAAAATAAAGAAAGATTTGAGAAAAAAATATAATTTCAATTTAATGGAATATAGAAAAGAATTAGAGAGAAAATTCATGAACCTTGAAAATAGGGATATAGAAAAACTAGTTAGTTTATTAACACTAACTAATGAAGAAATAGAAGAGCATTATAATGAAAAACTTTTACAAACAAAGAAGAATATGATATTATAATAATCAATGAGACTGATTCTGAACTAGAAAACATGACCCTAAAAGGTTATATGAAACCAATTTTATTACCAGTTCCTTGACAAGAATGAAAATTTAACCCATATATAGGAGAAAGAAATAGGCAAAGAATAGAACAACATGTCGCCACAAATAGAAGAAGACAACCACCTAAAATGGAGAATGATTTGCATTGGGGGAACTAGAGGTAGTATTTCACTAGAATTCAAACTCTATGATAATTATAAGTCTGATCTTTTAGATTTAGACTGTATAAGAGATAAGAAGAAAGCTTTAGATGAATGGGCTATTAGTATGAGTGTGCTCATACAAACTTCTCAAACTATCCAAACAAACCTTTCAATCTGTAAGGTATTTGTAGAACATAAAATGACAAAAAATGTTAAAGTTTGATTTTTAAACTTAACATATCAACAACATTTGTTAATGTAAGGGAATGCTCCCACAGGAAGAGAATACTTGGATACAATAATAAATGAAACATACAAGAAATTTATTGGAGAAGATAAATGAAGAACTATCACTGAATCTAGTGAAAATAAAATCAATGAAGCTAAATGATATCTAACAAATATGGAAATTTGTAACATGTGTTACATATATTCCTTTATTTTTGAATGTGAAATGTATTACCATAAATTACCACCATCTATACAAACAACTTATAAATAAATATTTTCCCAAAAATTACCTAGAACACTACATAAAACCCTAACAGAAAGTTGGGAATAAAGAAATAGAGAAACTATACAAGATACTCTAAGATGAAGAATAAGAAACCTTGTAAGTTGGATAATTATTAAATTCCAAGAAAGAAAAGAATACAAACAAATAAGAGGAAATGATAAAATTTGTTAAATTTGTTGTGATATAAATTTTTTTAAAATATCAGAAAAATATGGATGTAATATAAAATCTTATAAAAAAATATAAATATAAAAGATTTAAAACATATAAATTCAAAAAGCAAGATTTCCAAAAGTATAGAAAGAGATTTAATAAAGAAACCTATAAGAAAAGATATTTTAGAAGGAAGGGTTATAAACCTTCTGGAAATAGGAATTATTGCCCTTCGGGAAAGAAAAATGCAGATGTTGGATCTGTAATGAAGAAGGACATTATGTCAACGAATATCCAAGTAGACTTCAACATAGAAAGAAATTTCCACATAAAGTAAAAATATTAGAGGAAGCTTTCAAAATGGAATTAGAACCAATCAAGAAATCTGATATAGATGATACCTATAGTATCTATCTATTGGAAGAAACTAAGGAAGAAATAACTGACTCAAAATATGAACACTCAAATTATGGGTATTCTTTATCATAAGATAAATGATTTATATAGTATTATAAATCCAAATAGTACTTACATTAAAGTAGGACTAAAATTTAAAGACTATGTCACTTATCATTTACATGCATATATAAATACATGAGCTAGTATATATGTAGTTAATAAAAATGTATTTCCATAAGAACACTAGAAACAAGAGCCAAAAATATTTAATTGTAAGAATTGATAATAATATTACAATAAATCTTAATAAGGTATTAAAAGATACAGATATAATGATAGAAGGAGAAACCTTTCACATTCCTACCATATATCAACAGGAAACATGAGTTGATTTATTAATAGGAAATAATTTCCTAAACCTATATCAACCTTTCACACAATATTTAGACAAAATAAGTCTCACAACCCTAGAAGGAGATACCATCTATGTCTCAAAAATAAGAAAAGCTTTAGTTGTCTCAAACCCCACTTTTATGCAACAACATAAATAGCAAAAACGTGGTGAGATAAACCAGTAAAAACCTTATTTAAAAAATATTTCATTTGATATAGAAGATAAACAAAACTCTTTTCTCAATGAAATACAGGAAGACAAAGCCTTAACAGCCCTCAAAAAATTATTAAATATTAAGTTCAAAAAATTCTTTGGTTTTAAAAATAAATAAATCTAAGACAATAATTAATATAAAATTAAGAGATCCTAACAAGGTCATAAGAGTAAAACCAATTATTTATACTCTATAAGACATGATTAAATTTGGAAAACAAATTCAAGAACTTTTGGAATTAAAAGTCATAATACAAAGTAATTCACCTCACTTTAGCTCAGCATTCTTAGTTGAAAAAGAAGTTGAGAGAAGAAGTGGAAAAAAGAATGGTAATAAACTTTAAAACATTAAATAAAGAAACCATTAATGATGGATACTTCATTTCAAAAAAATAAGGACTATTATCATTAATAAAAAGAAAGAAATATTTCTCAAGTTTTGATTGCAAAAGTAGATTTTGGAAAATAAGACTGGATGAAGAATCTCCAAAATTAATGGCATTTAGTTTCCCTCAAGGACAATTCCAATGGATAGTTATACCATTTGGACTAAAACAAGCTTCAGGTATCTTTCAAAGATATATGAATAACATATTGAAGAAATTACAAAATATTTGTTGTGTTTACATAGATGATATTTTGGTTTTCAGTAATGAATTAAATAAACATTATTTAGATATTATCAATATTCTACAAGAATGTAGAAAATAAGGCATTGTACTATCTGAAAAGAAAACAGTATTTGCGTAGTAAAAAATTAAGTATTTAGGGTTAGAAATTGAAAATGGAAAACATAATCTACAACCCCATATACTAAATAATATTCAAGGTTTTCCTAGTGAATTAAAAGACAAAAATTAATTACAAATATTTTTAGGATGCTTAACATATACAGAAGCATATATTAAGAAACTGGCATAAATGCGAAAACCTTTACAAGCAAAATTAAAGAAAATTATATTTGAAAATGGACAGAAAAAGATACTTTGTATATGGAAAAAGTAAAAGCAAAGGTAAAATATTTTCAACTTTATATCACCCGGGGCTAGATGATAAAATGATAATTCAAATAAATGATTTACAAGAATATTGGGGAGCTGTTTTGAAAGCAAGAGTAAATGATAAAGATAAATATCTTTGTAGTTATACATCAAGATCTTTCCAAGGTCTAGAATTAAATTACCATAGTAATGAAAAAGAATATTTAATTGTCAAAAAAGTCATTAAGAAATTTGTAATATATGTTATAAGCTCCAAATTTATTGTTAGAACATATAACAAGAATTTTGGTTATTTTTTAAGAACTAATATTGTAGGTGATTACAAACAAGGAAGATTAGTCAGATGGAAATAATGGTTCAATCATTATAATTTTGATGTTAAACATCTTCCAAGACATAAGAATAGCCTAGCAGATGCTCTTAGTAGAGCATTAGCACGTCTAACTATTTTTATGCTTTCATGAATGAAACATCTTAACATCAAGATCAAGATAAAGGAAAAGGAAATAAAAATCCTACATAAACAACTCGAGCTATTATACCTTGAGAAATCTCTTATGGAGACAGGAAATAAAAAGGAAGAATCTAATTGTTCAAAACAAACTCTAGAGCCCAAAATTTCAAAAGAGGAAGTCTACCTAGGAACATATTGAAGATATAAAGTTCTATATCACAGACAAAGAATTTCCTACATGAAGCAAATTCAATATCTAGGGATTAATTTAAGCGAATTAAATTATTTCCTAGAAAATTTTAAAAGAGAAATCAAGAACTTTAGAAGGAAAATTAAAGTAGGTGACAAGCCTATTTATCTTAGATTTTTCAGTTCATTAATGGACTTAAATGAGGAAGGATGTATCAGTCCTTACCATTTCATCAAGATTAGGATTTCTAACATAAACAGATAAGTTCCAAAATCAAGGGCACTTCTAGAAAAATAATTCAACACACAAGAACTCTTTGTACTAAGAGGTCAAATATTAAACCAAATTTACTATGAACTCAGGAAGATTGACAATTCTACTGAGATCAAAGTAAATTATTCAACTAGTAAAGTCATCATCATTTCCCATAGCAGTATAGCTCTATCAGAAGAAGATGGTAAAAATATTTCCAAATATGAAGCCAATTTTAATAGCAAAAACTAGGAAATTGGTTAAGAAACAAGGAAGATATTCTACTTCTATACCATAAAAGCTACCAAAGACTATAGATGCATTCTATGCATCAAAGATTGAGAAGATAAAGATGTGTCATCATCAAAGTTATCAAAACGACTGTTGACAGAAAATGACAAAGAAGAATAAAGAAAGGAACTATCGGTAGAAAATGATAAAGAAAATAAAGATATAGACCCCATATCTTAGTCGATAGCATATGCCAAGAAAAAAATAAGTGGCTATCATTTAAAGCAAAAAGGTAGGCGAATTATTAAAACAATGATAAAATAATAATTCTAGTATTGTAAATAGGGATTTTTTGTGCTATAAAAAGAACCCTTATGCTCTTTTCAAAACACACGAACACATAAAGAAATCCAGAGCTCTTTATTCCAAAAAACAAAAACTCTAGCATAGAAATCCCACATATGTAGAAATTCCAAAACCAATAATGTTATACCTAATAAGTATAAGCAGCTAAGAATCCCTTCAAGGTTTTTTTGGCCTTATTGTAATAATTATTATCTTATGAATAAAATGGAGTTTTATTACTCTTTCTTAGTAAGTCAAATATTGGACACAATTTATATAAGGATGCAAAAGGCTTACCATTGTCAGGAGGGTATTGAGGTTTGAGCAAAATTGAGGCATAACATGTTTAACAAAAGAAGACGAAAAGAAGAGAATATTGTGGTGGACCCATTAAATTCAGATATAATAATTATAAATTTAAGGCAGTTAAGAATCTTAGATGTTTAAATATTTGCTTTCATTAAGTGATAATATAGATATTGTTTTTAGAAAGAAACAACTAGATCCAAAAGAAATTAAAGATAAAAATCTAAATCTATTAGAATAATTTGATAAAGTCTATCTCTATCATTTAAATGAATATTTTAAAGATGAAGATGATGAAACTTGTCTTGAAAATTTTAAAAGATTTAATATTTTGTTAGACATTTATACAGATTATATTAAAGCTATCATAAACATCATATACCATCATGTTTCAAGGACATTAATAGACTATTTTAATAAAAAATATATAAGAATAGAAAAGGAGGAATTCAACAAATTAATATTTGGATATTACTTCTTTAAAGATTATCAGTACACAAAAAAACATGTTTGTATGCTACGAATAGGACAAAATAATGCGCATTCAACACATATGACTTATCAGAATAATAATTTATGAATATTGAATCATTAGTACATAAATTAAAATTATTAGATTTAACAAATGAAAGAATATTTTTAAATTTTAAGAGACAGTTAATAAGTCAGGATTATAAATAAGTAATCAACATAATGAAAAATATAATATACTCTGCAATTGTAACGAATATATAAAAAAATTAGATTTATACCAATAAATAATAAACTTTTTAGATAAATTATTATCTTTTATAAATAGACAAAAATCATTAACCAGGTCAATTAAGTCAATATTAATCCCTGATTAAAAATTTATTTGATATGCAACAAAATTAATATCGAAGCCAAGTAATAGTACTATGAATAGTAATAGGTGAAAAATTTAACATTATTAAGTATCAAGGACACCAATAATATTAAATATAAAATTTAAAAATATTCAAGATATTTTTATGAAACTTTAAGTCTCGAGATGAAATTTGTTGTAACATGTTTTCCAATTATTTCTCTCGCTTATAAATTGTAACACGTAATCTGTTATTATTAGTCTCGAGTAACAACACGTTAAACAATATTTTATTACTTTATGCCATGAATTATTTGTCTTGCAACCATTATTTTTGTCACATTGACGAGAGGTATAGATATTATGACATAATTATTATATAAATATTGAAGATATTATCGTTGAAAATAAAATTTTATAAAACTTTTATTAAAAATATAGATATTTTATAAAATATCAAAACAATGATTATTTGTATTTTAAATTAATTTTTTATTTAATATATATTTTTAAATACTTTTAATATAAATATAATAATTAAAATATTTGAAACAATTAATTATATTATCTAATTGTATTAACTATAATAAATAGATAAATTTCGATAGTATGAAAAAGAAATTTGATTGATATTTTTTATATTTTGTTGATTTCTATCAACTTTTTAAAGATAAGATTCATAATATCTATGTTAGTCAAAAAAAACTTTTAAACAATAATTTAACGATAACGATATTTAAGCGATAGTTTGTTGATATTTTCAAAAAAATTATGATAATTTAATCAAAAAATATAGATATAATATTTTGATGTCAAGATGTACAAAATAACAATATTTTCGTTATAATGTCAACTATGTTATTCATAATTTTATTAGATGAGATACATGTAAAACAATTATTTTCCTAATATTGTTATCATTTTTTATTATTATTATTATTTAATTATAATACTTTTTTGCCATATATGGGAATTAGCTCCATAGGCCCATCAAAAGGCACACGACATCGAGTTGGTATTAAACCAGCCCATGTTGGGTCAAGGGATTGCTGACAACCCAATGAATATTCTTTTCATTCTGAAGCTTCTCTCATTCAACTTGTGGGTATTAAAGTAAAAATGGCTCGAAATAGAACTTAATACTGATTACTTTCATGCTTTCCTTCAATCACGACATGATGTCATTTTGTGAGGGAGGGGGAGAATGACTTTTTTACCCTAGTATGGTTATTGATTAACTTGTTAGCTTCATCACTCTCGGTTCTCTGTTTTCTCTCAATTTTCATTGTTTTCGTCTCTAATTCTCACTGATTTTTGTTGCATTTTTTTTATTCCTTAATCTCGTTACTAGTATTTGATCTATATAAATTGTGTGTAATAAATTTACAAGTATACATATCACAACAAACAATATAATGATAACAAAATATCACTCACACTGATATTAAGTTATTAAAAACTATTTTTTAACAATAAAAAGTAAAAATTAATTTTTTTGTGTTTTTATTTTTAAGAAAACAAAATTAAAAGAACTAAAAATAAATAACAATAATTAATTAACTCAGATTTAACATCTAAGAAGATATATGAGAAAATATCTATTAAATACTTAATTTTTCAATTTTTTAAAGATGTCAATTACTAAAATCCCCGTAATATAATTATCAATCAATTATATAGTCAATTGAATCTAACATATTATGTATTTTTTATCAAGTAAACTGCACACCATATAGTAATTAAACAAATCACACTCCCATATCAATTAAATTGTATACTACTTATTAAGTTCATCAATTATGTATCACATACATAAATCATATATATATATATATATATATATATATATATATATATATATATGTGTGTGTGTGTGTGTGTGTCTAGAAACAATACATGTTATTTAATTATGAAAAATAATTAAATAATTCTCACAAATCTATTTAATCGACTATATAGATCAATTGTTGGCCAAACAATTAATAGTACAAAAATCATATTAAATAATATAATTAAATTGAAATCATAATTGAGATAAAAATTAGGTCATTACATATTGAAAAATAGGTTCATAAGACTCATAAATTAATGAATTAGCTAAACATAATTTTGTTTATAAAACTTATATTTTTCATAAAAAAATATATAAAAATTGATAAAGAAAGGAGGAGAAGAAGAAATACAATCAATCTCTTTAATTATAGCACCAATTTCTTGAATCTCTACCAAAATTGTTTCTTCTTTTGAATTTTTCTATATTTTTCTCTTCTTAGCTCCAAAAATTGATAAAAATAAATATGTAATACTCTGCTCAATAAGGCTTATGGGGTAATTGGGGTGTTAAATTAGGTTTAGATTAAGTGTGGAGATAAAAAAATTAAGAATGTTGGCAAATAGAAATGTGACATATGGCAAGAGAGATTCAATGGGAAATTATACGCGCGACATGTTACATGGGTAGACCGGTCGTGGTCAACGCGTATTGAGTTAGCACCATATGATGCTTTGTCATTCACGGTTACAGATTGCATGGCACCACGGTGGGAAGAATGGACGAATCAAGTGATGATGCATGGCACACTTGTTTACCGTACGGTGAAACTTGAAACGAGCAGACAAGTGGCTCACCATGCATCACCTGATACATGCGACGTTTTTCGATTAACCCTCCTCGCTTGCATGGAATTCACGTGGTGTGCCTGGTCAACTCCCCTGCTTGTGTGGCATCCACTTGGCATCTTCTGATTGGTCATGCATAAAAGAATTCAAAAAAATCCAAAAAATATATACTTACTTCTTTATACTATAAAGTTCATATTTTAATATTTTTAATCCCAACAAACTACTTATTGAAAAAAAATATTAAGCAAAAATGTGCACTGATGAGTCTATTTTTATAGAGTCATCACACCCCCAAACCTAACTCTTTACTTGTCCTCAAGCAAAGCCAAATCTAACTAAATAAATTGACATAGGTAATATATTCATAAATATATATATATCTATTAATACATGTATATTTAGCGAAAACTATTTCTTTCAAAAGTCGTACAATTATATGATAAGGAGGTTTACATATTCATCAATCAATATTCCATTAATACAAGAATATGCAAGGTTTTTTACAAATTGATTCATGTGTTGCATATGATATCATACAATGTACTCATGAAATCAGCACATATGAGCATGCTAATCAATTCAATCTTAGAACAACATATGAGCATGCTAATCAATTCAATCTTAGAACAAGTTTCATAATTCTATTTTTTGCATCCAATTCCCATTAATATACTTGTTTGTAATGTAAGGCTTAGGTAGGGGTCGATAAATGAAGACATTTAAGCTCTATTCATCATGTACTTTTTAACTATAATTGAGCTTTAACTTGATATTTTAGTACACCATATCTTATCGTTCTTTTCATATTCTTTATTCCACATATCTTTTTTTTAAAACCTTACAACACCCTAAACTTAATTTTAATTTTATATTTTTTTCTTTAGAGGGATAATTGTGTTGTGGGTTTTTTTATAAAGTGCATTACATTTCACCTTACTCTATAGCATAACACTTGATTGTATTTTTTTTCATACAAGCTAAAAGTACAAGAGTAAAGGTAATGCTTACTAGATAGGCACAAAATATGACTTAAAGATATAAAAGGTTCTTAACTAGGCTCAAATGGGTGACTAAATATATTAACAATAGTTAGCTTGAAAGGCTCAATTAACCTAAATAAGACCTAAATCATTTATCATGTTAAATACTATTTAGAATTTCATCTAAATAGATGATCAAATAGATCCTAAAATATGGTAGATCTCATCAACTCGCATAAATCATTAACAAATTTTCTTTTAAGAAGAACACCAAAATTAATCATGAACATATGCATAAAATTTTGAATCAATCCAATCAAAACTAGCAAGCATATCACATGATTAATGTAATTAAGTATCTTAATGAGTATGTTACATTACTTATCCTAGTCATGACAACCAATTTTTATCATTGAGTTTATATGTTTCGTATGAAGAATGCATGCATACATTTAGTGTCTATATATTTATCAATTTTTGCCTAAATCATGATTTAAAACATACTAAAAATAAAATAATTTTTTTTTCAAAAAATTAAAAATGCATACTAAATACTAAAGTAGATAATAAATATTTCTCCCCAAACTTGAATTGCACATTATCCCTAATGTGTACATATAAATATGAAAAAGTAAAAGAAAAGAAAACTCTCTTAACCATGGCACACCACATCTATCGTTGAAATACTTAATCTTGTTACCCCATTTCTCTCCACATTTATTCACCTACAAAATAAAAACAATAAAAATATAAGTAAAATAACATTGAGTTTCCTCCCAACCAGCATCACATTTGATGTCATAGACTAGACGGCCATATCAAGTCCTAAAGTACATCCCTTTGTGTCCATGTATTATTGATTTTGCTTGGAAATAGCTTGAGTCTTGATCTATTTAATAATACTTTATGTTTCTGTTTAAAACATGGTGCTCAATTATCTTATCATGCCATATTTTGTTTTTCCTTTTGTACTTTTTGGTATTCTTATAAGCACTCTACCATAGCTCATCTAATTTATGTATTTGTAGCATCTTTTCACCTCTATAATGGACTTTTCTCCTTGCCCCCTTGATTGGGGATAATAGGGTAAAGGTGTGACGTGTAACCTTAGTGGCCCTCCAATAAATGGTTTGAGCTTAGTTTCTATCTCAAAACTCTCCACAACAATATTAGGTATACACATGGGAGGTATAACCTCCAAATAGTTCACACAATCAGTAATATCAATCATAGATTCCATACTTTCAAAATTAAAATAGATTGAGTTATTTATTGGTGATTTTATTTCATTGTTCAAAGCATTATGTGTAATAGTATTAAGTGTGAATGACTCAATAGATTTTTTAAGTTATCATCATGATCAATAATATCTATCCTTAAACATTTAGTAGCATTATCAATATCAAGGGATTCAGATGCTTGTAAAACTTTAAATGTTACTTGTTTATCTTGCACTCTCATTATAAACTCACCTTTTCTATATTAATGAGAGAAATTTTAGTTGCTAAGAATAGATGATCCAGTATGATAGGAATGTTATGGTCTACTTTCATATATAGTACAATGAAATATGTCGGAAGGATGAACTTGTCTACTTTTACTAGCATATCTTCTTCCACATCTTGGGTTCACTTAATTGATATATTTACCATTTCTAATGTTAGTGAAGTGATTTTGGCTTTACCAATCCATAATCTCTTGAAGATCGGTAATGGCATAAGGCCAATGCTTGAAATTAAGTCACAAAATGCTTTCTGAGAGTTCATGTTCTCAATTGTGCAAAGAATGTCAAAGCTACCAGAATTTATAGCTTCTTAAAGACATACAAAAATTTCCTTTCTATTAAATAATATATTTATCTATAGCTTCTTGAAGACATCCAAAAAATTTAAAAAATATGTATCTAACTTTTTATTTTACAGTCTTTGAGGGAAAGGAACAACAGGTTTGTAGAGGTTCCTTTTAATTATTTCCTTTCCAGCACTTTATTCATCCACTTGTTCCTTCTCATCCTTTTTAGCTTCATGTTTCCCCATCCTTTTAAGTCTCATATTCCTCCTCTTCCTTTTTAGTTTTATTTTCCTCCTTTCGAGTTGTACCACTCCTCAAGGCTATAGCATTGAAATTCTCCTTACCTTGTCTTCTTGGGTTTATAATTGTGTCACTTGGAAGGTTACCTTGAGGCCTTTGACTTATGGCATGAGAAAGTTTCCTAATTTTGGTCTCTAAATTTTGAATTAAAGCCTCTTGCGTGGGCACTTTTGTATTTACTGACTAGATGAAGTATTTCATCATCTCTATTAAAGTATTTGTACTATCCTCAATAGGTGGCTTCTTCTCTTAGATTTGAGATTATTGTGGTTGTTGAAAATCATGTGGTGTAAATGATTGACGATTGAATTGATTATCACCTTGATTATTGTTATTACTCTAAGAGAAATTTAGATATTGTCTCTATCATGGGTTATATGCATTTGAGTATGGATTATTGTTTTGGTTCACATTACTCACATAGAATGCTGATTCAGGATTATTTGAATACTTACCAAACGAATGAGCTCTACCATTAAATCTTGGACTTGGTTTATACTCATTGGAAAATTTTGAACCTTCAAAAGATGACACTTGAGATGTAAGTGTCGTGATATCATTTACCTTATGCACTTTGACTACTCTTCTTATAACTATCATTTTGTCCCTTAGCCATTGATAATTATTGTTAGTCATTTTCTCAAGTAAATCATAAGCTCAATTGTGAGATTTGGCTAGGAGAGCACCATTAGCGGATGCATCCACAATGGTTCTTGTTTGAGCATTGAGACTATTGTAGAAAGTATCCATTTGGATAAAATAAGGGATACCATGGTGAGGACACTTCCTTATAAATTATTTTGAATATTTTCCATGCTTTATATAAAGATTCCTCTTCATATTGTTGATAGGATGTAATGTTATACCTAAGCTTGGCATTCTTTATTAGCGGGAAGTATTCCATCAAGAATTTTCCCTCCAAATCATTCCATATTATAATGGAATCAGGTGGTAAAAATTTTAGCCAAGCTCAAGCATGGTCATGCAAAGAGTAAGGGAACAATTTAAGCCTAAACGCCTCCTCAGTCACACCACTAAATTTGATTGAATCTCCAACTTCAATAAATAATCTGAGATGTAAATGAGAACCCTTTGCTAGTAATTCGTTGAATTGTCCAACTGCTTGTAGCATTTGAAACATCACTAACATTAATTCAAACTGATTAACTTGAATGTTTGGTCTTGTAATACTTGGATTCAGCGCTTCCAACAGAGGTATTACATATTCATTCATAGCTCTATCTCTATCATCTATTAAAGATACCTAGTTGTTTAAATTTAGTTCATCGTTGTTTATTTCTAATGGATTAGCCATATCTTTCACTCGGGTGACAATTTGTTATTTTCTTATTGATCTTAAAGCACACTCGATTTTAGGATCTAAAGGCAAAATGTATCCCTTACAAACTCTACTCATGCAATAAACTAAAATATGTGTTTCTAATAGTAATAAAAGAGATGTCAAAATTAAAAAAAATAACTAAAGAAATAAAGAAAAATAACTAAAATAAAATAAAAAATTAATTTTTAATTTTTATGATCCTCGACAACAGCATCAAAAACTTGATCGACACAAATTGTGCGCAATGAGTATATAAGTATACGTATCATAACAAATAATATACTCATAAAAAATATCATTCTCATAGAGAGTATACTATTAGAAACTACTTTTTAAAACTAAAAAACAAAAATCAATTTTTTTTGTATTTTTATGTTTTAAGAAAGCAAAATAAAAATAAATAAAAATAATTAATAATAATTAATTAACTCAAATTTGGCAACTAAGAAGATTTATAAGAAAATATCAAGGAATACTTAATCATTCAATTTTCTAAACATGTGAATCACTAATATAATTATAAATTAATTACATGATTAATTAAATCTAACCTACCATATATTCATCTCTTAAGTAATTTACACACCATATAGTAATTAATATAATCATACTATCATGTCAATTAAATTGCATGCTACTCATTAAATTCATTAATTATGGATCATATACATAAGAATCATACATATCTGCCTACTAACTATACGTGTTATTTAATGAAGATAAACAATTAAATAATTCTAATAAATCTTTTTAACTACCTTTATAGATCAATTGTTGGCTATATAATTAATAGCATAAAAATAAATAATATAATTAAATTGAAATCATAATTGGGGTAAAAATTAGATCATTAAATTTAAACTAAACATAATTTTATTCATAAACCTCATATTTTTCATAAAGGAAGAAAAATTGATGAAGAAAGGAAAATAAGGAGAAATACAATCAATCTCTTGAATCATAGCACCAATCTTCTCTTGAATCCCCACTAAAATTGTATTTTCTTTTGAATTATTCTGTATTTTTCTCTCTTGGTTCCAAAAATTGATAAAAAAATATGTAACTTTTAACTCATTAGAGTTTATAGGGCAATTAAGGGGTTAAATTAGGTTTAGGTAGAATCTGGACTATTAGATCAGCTTCAAATCAAGGATTGTGATGAAAAAGGGAAATCAATAGCATTGGCTAATAAGAACATGACACATGGCACACGAGATTTTCTATCAGCACGCGATGCATGGCTTAGGTGGATTGGTCGTTGTCAACATGCGATGAGTTAGTGCCACGTGGTGTGCTATGATTCATGGTTATAGATTATGTGGCATCCTGATGGAAATTATGGACGAATCAGGTGATGATACATGACATTCTATTGATTACGCAGTGAAATTTTGAACAAACATCGTGCTGACATATAGCACACCCTCCATCACCCAGTACACTCGGTATTGCTCGATTGGCCCTTTTCACTTGCATGGAATCCATATGGCATGCCTGGTCAGCTCCCTTATTTTCGTGACATCCATATGACATTTTATGATTAGTCATGCATTAAAAAATTCATTAAAAATCCAATAACATTCAAGAAAATTACCAAAAATATATTTTCACCCAAACATCAGTATTTTACATTTTTCTCTTATGATTTCATCTCACGCTTTCTTCTCTAGTATTTTACATTTTTGTGGTATTTTTAGTGTTTTTTAGTCTTATGATTTCGTCTCATGCTTACTTCTATGGTATTATACATTTATGTAGTTTCCCTTTTTTATGATTTCAATAGTATTTTACATTTTTCTCTTTTTTGTGGTTTGTTTGGTGTTTTTTAGTCTAATGATTTCGTCTCACGCTTACTTCTCTACTTTCTTTTTTTCTTTCATTGATTTTTACAGATTTTCATTGATTCCTTCATCGAGCCTTTGGTATTTCCTAATTTTTTGTGTTTTTTGTGATTGATTTGGTATTTGTATTTGTATTTATGATATATTCACTTACGAGGCATGTAATCACTATATTTGATAAGTTTTTTAAAAAATTTGGTCTCATTTCTTTTGATTTTCAGGCCGTTTATGTGTTTCATTTATATTAGTTATTTATGTTTTAATTGATTTGGTGTTTTGGTTTTGTTTGTTCTCAATTTGTTTACATGGAACATTTAACATTATGAGGTAAGCTTTTTCTCTGATTATTTATTTTTTCTTTTGTTTTCATAATTTTTAGTTAGATTTTGTTGTTTTTGAGTTTATTATATTTTTTTTTGTTATGAATGTTCGTATATTTATAATCACTGGTCATTTTTCTTTTGATTTTTATTGTTTTGTGTACATTCTCTTGTTATTTATCTCTTTGATGTTATGCATGTGAGTTACCTTTGAAGTTTTGTTTGTTAGGGTTTAAGTTGTTGTGTTCAGTGTAATTTTCATTTTGAATTATGGTATATCTTTTTGTATATTTTGATGTTTTGAAAATTTTGGTTCTTCTTTACATTTTAAATTCGTGTTAAGATTTCTATTATGTGTTTGATATGGAGTTTTACATTAATTTCATATATTTTGAATATGATTTTATTATAAAATGTCTACAAGGAAAGATGTTGATTCTTCTTGATCAAATGAACCTAAGAGGAATCGATCAATTGTTGATGATAATGCTAATGAGGTTAAATTTTTTGTTATAATTTATTTAATTGATATGTTCAATAAGTATAATGTATTGCTTTATGCAAAGTAGGAGATGTTTGGTTTTGTTATTTGAAACTCAAAAATTTTGAATGTAACTTGTTACATTGTATTACAGCATATTCTTCCTTTCTTCTTATCTTATATGGTGACATCTTTTATAACCGGAACATAACTAGTTACATTGTACTTGTTTTTGTATTCATATTTATTTGTATTGTAAAATATTTACATATTCAATAGTATGGGATGTACATTGTATAATGTTTTATCTATTATTTTTAGGTTTCATATTCTTTATATGATATTTTCATTTGTAACTTAGATATTATGTACATTGTTACATTGTATTAGAACCTATATGTAACAACTTACATTGATTTTTGTTTTTATTCTTGTTTATTTGTATTGTAATATTACTTATTCTTGAGTATGTTATGTACATCTTTCATTGTTATTTCTATTATTTTTAAGATTCATATTCTTTTAGTAGGATTTTTTCATTTGTAACTTGGACATGTTTTAAATGTGCATGCTTACATTTTATTATATCTTGAATGTAACAAGTTATATAGTAGGAAAAACATCAAGTATACCCTTGATGTTTCTGATATATTCACAAATACTCTCAAGGTTTACAAAAAAAACTACAATACCCTTGACATATGAGATATTTTCACAAATCCCCCTTAATACTATATGATTTTTTAAATGTTAATGTTAGAACAACGTTTATATTGGGCTGATGATATAAATCTTCATCAAAAATTCCCCAATCCTTAGCTGAAAACATACCATCTTCTTAAAACTATAACAATTTGAAAGAATACTCATATGGTTGATATTATAAATAGAAATCATACAATCTACCTTCTCCTCTACAATCTGCTTGAGAAAAACACTTTCATACAAAACAATTTCAATCTACCTTCTCCCATACCTTTGATGAAAAACACCTTCTAAACATAAAATATATTCACTTTCAAAGCATCATATACCACATTTGTTTACAAAAAACTTTCAAAATATACTTATGTTTAAAAACACATTCAAAGTATGCAATCTTCATCCTATCCAACACATAACGTTAAACTTAAAGCTTGAATGTCATCCATGGCATCCAGTAGTTCATCAGGCATCAATAAAGGACTCAAAAAATTCAAAAACAGAAACTATTATGGAAGAAAAGAAGAAATAAGAATATTTGAATCAACAGAGAACCCAACAAGTTGTTCTTCTATTGTTCAAATGAAAAGTGTAAATTTGTTTCCATTTTGGGATCCTAATGGTGAAGAATACATGGATAGAGATGCAAGTAAAATTAATACAAGTGCAAGCAATATAACTCATGATTTTCGTGCAATAAAACTAGAAATTACTACCCTAGGAGCTAGGATCCAAAATATGGAAAATAATATGCATAATTGTTTTAAAAATATGATGGTTCTTAATATGAGATTTAAAAAAAAAATTGTATTGTTACTTGTAATTGTATAATTTATGCTTAAATGATGAAAATATGAGATATAGTGCAGTTTGTTACAACTCAATTACAGTCTTTATATCGAAATAAAAATGATATGCAATTTTTCCCTAAAAAATGTACAAAAAAATGGCCCTAAACTGTGCATGCAAATAATGCTCCCTAGAAACTATCTAAATACTAATACTATCAATCCAATAATAGTCCAAATTTATTATAAGAGATTGTGAATGAAAATATAAACCATACAAATACTATCATATCAATAAAAATCCAATAACAATCCAGATTCATAATAAAAACTATGAATAAAAATATAAAAAATTCAAATATTAACATGCTCAATAAACAGTCTAATAATAGTCCAATAACGATCCAGATTCACATTAAAAAGTACAAATGAAATATAAAAAACCTGCATAATAAATAGTCTAATAATACTCCAATAACAATATAGAATTACATTATAAATTTTGAATAAAAATAAAAACAATATAATATTAATATGCTCAATAAACACTCTAATAACAGTCTGGATTCATACAAAAATCTTGAATGACATATAAATAATCCAAATATTAACCTTCTCAATAAAAAGTCTAATAAGAGTCCAATAACATTCTGGATTTACATTAAAAATTGTGAATGAAAATATAAACATTCCAAACATTAGCATGCTTAATAAACATTCTAATAACAGTTCAATAACAGTCTAGATTCACATTTAAAAACTTTGAATGACATATAAACAATCCAAATATTAACATGCTCAATAAACAGTCTAATAGCAATTCAAATTCACATTAAAAACTGTGAATTACATATAAATAATCCAAATATTAGATTGCTCAATAAACATTCTAATAACAATCCAATAGCATTTAAAAACTTTGCATGATAATATAAACAACCAAAGAGTAACATATTCAATAAAAAGTTCAACAATAGTCCACATTCAAAGTCCATATTACAATCAAAATTCTTACAATGTTCAAAGGGATGGGACATCATAAATGTGCTAAATACAAAAAAAGCAAAAACTTTCATGTCATATTTCCCAAAATCTGGTGTATACATGAAATTTGAGCTACAAAAGATTTCATTTCAAATAATATTCTTTGTCCTTTCTACTTGCATATTTTAAACTAAAAAATTACAAAAAAAATTAGTAAAAATATACATGGTTCATTTGATGAAGCAATCAAACTCTCATTTCAGAAGGCTCACTTCCACTTATTGATCCTCATTTCTTTTACTTCTTGTTCGTTACACCACCAGTGTTTTACCGCCTGATTTATGAATAATAGGCTCAAACATTTAGTAAAAGGTAGTAATGCACAATGAATATATTATGCAATACATTACCTGAGTTTGTATATTTCTTTTGTTTTTCTTCTTCTTGACCACCTTTCATGAAGTTTTTTCCTAATTACAATTTAAACTTAAATATGATCAACCAATTATATTTAATCAAATAAAAAATTTAAAGTTAAATGAATAGTAAACATCATTACCTAAGTTTCATTAGTTACATTCTTTAACTTCTCCTTGCATGATTTCTATGTACGACTAAATTAATTGCAATACCCACACTTCAACCCTTGTGACCTCATATGTTTCTTTAGTTCAGTAGTTTCTCTATGACTCTCAATTGGTGCTCTACATTACTTTGGTTTATAAATTGATGGAAGTATTTGTTACTTATTAGGCATCCTAACCCACTCATCTTCATATGGAATAAGGTGAATGAAAGAGGAATATATCTTCAAATATGAAATATGAATATACATAGTCCTCAATCTTATACCTTTTGTCCATAATATAGGCAAAATTAGGCTTATAAGATAGATCACTCAATTTCCACCCATAATAACTACATGTCCACTTATTTAAACTTACCAATATATTGCAACCATCTAATACCACAAATATCCCATATCCAGCATACAATACCCTTTAAACCCTTCCTTCCTCTTGTCTTTAAAGAATGTATTTCATTACATTTGTTGGAAGATAAGTAGTCTATTTCTCAACCTTTTCTTTCCTTTTCACTATTATCCACATCATTTTTCTTCTAACCTTCTCAAATAACTCCACAATAAGTCTAGATCTCACTCTGTTCAACCAACTGTTAAAAATTTTAGTCATGTTGTTGGTCACATGCTCAATCTTCACATCATTATCAAAAGCATGCCTACTCCAAAGTGAACCGTGAATCTTACTTATATATTCATGTGCTTTAGGCACCTCATTTTAAATTTCATTCATCAACTCATTAAGGTCTCCTCTAGCTAAAATCTGGTCCTAACACCATCTTCAATATTACCAACAATGTTGTCCACAAAACGAGCATTCTTTGCCCACTTTGGAAGAGTAGGTCTTCTTGACTATCTTCATTCTCATCCTTGGAATTTCTAAGAGGGTTAACTAAAGTTATTGTAGATGGAATCTCAACGTTATCTGTGGCATTGTTTGGAGAACCCTAATCACCAAAAAAATCACTTTCATCGGACTCAACAAGTTTAGAAGCATCATAGTCATTAATCACAACAATGATTGATCTGTAGAAGCTCTTAAATTGTAAACATAGTAAGCATGGCTATTTTTAGAGTATCCTAGGAAAATTCCAAGATTACTATTGGTCTCAAACTTATCTGGATTCTCTCTATCTCTAAGAATATAACAATCACTTCCAAACTCATAAAAGTACTGGACATTAGGTCTTTTCGGTGCATAAGCTCATACAAATATTGATAAGTACCAGGCCTTAAGAAGAAATGATTCAACGTATAAAATGCAGTGTTAACAACTTCAGGCCAAAAATGCTTCGCCAAGTTTTTGCTTGTCGGCATGACCCTATCCATCTCTTGGATAACTCTATTCTTCCTTTCAACTATATCATTCTATTGAGGGGTTCTAGGAGCTAAAAACTCATTTTGAGTACCCATTTTATTACAAAAGAAACTGAATTTTGAATTCTTAAATTATTTACCATGGTCATTCCTTATTTTGATGATGGTACTAATGGACTCAAATTTCTCATTTTGTTGTTTGATGCATAGTGTTCTGAACTTATCAAAAGCTTCAAATGTTTCTCTTAGAAACAAAACCCAGTTATATCTAGAGAAATCATCAACAATAACCAAGATATACTTTCTCTTACCAATGATAGTAGTTTGAAAAAAATTCATTAGATCCATATGAAAAAGTTGAAGAGGTCTTATAGTAAACAAATGTTGATTCTTCTTATGTTGGATTTTACTTTGCTTGCCCAACTAATAAGGATCATACACATGTTTAGGAAGAGAGAATATAGTTGGAAGACCTTTAACTATTTTAAGACTATAAATTTTCTTCAATAGTTTATAGTTGACATAACCCAACCATTGATGCAAAAGTTCTTCAGACTCAATATGTTACACAACACCTCAAGAGGAGTACCCACACAATAATAGTAGCCTTTCGATTTGGTTTCCTTTAAAATAATATTGCCTAAATCATCATACATAGTGTAGTCCTTTTGAGTGAACTTGACCGTGTACTTGTTATCACATATTGGCTAATACTAATGAGATTAACCTAAAGACCTTCCACGTAAAGAACATTATTGAGTTTAGGAATTTTAAGAGCATTGATAGATCCTCTACCATAAATTAATGCCTTATTTCCATCATCAAAAGTAAATGATCCATCATCAGTGAGAGTTAGTTTGGTGAAGAAGGATTTGTCTCCAGTCATGTGTCGAGATCATCCATTATCAAAATACCAAAAACTGGATGCTTGAACCTTTAGGGTAGTATAGACCTTATTAGAATTTAGATATGATCACCATGAGTATTATCAAGGGAATACTTAAACTCATTGAAAATAAAAATTGCTTCATTCTATAAAGCCACTGCTTCATTAGTCAAACTGACAAAAAGATTCAATAATTCATCTATATGACTCAGCATATTTCTGTCATAGTCTGGAGAGTCTTTATAAGAGTTGTAGGAAGAGAAGAAGTTAGAGTTGTTAGATATAGGATAGAAGAATAAGCTCTATGTACTCAACACGTTGACAATGCATTCATCATCAAAAATCTCAACAATGAGAGAAGGTTTTTCAAAAAAAAACTATAGAAGAGCAGGAAGAAGCATGAGTATACTTGAGTTTTAACAACTTGTTTAAATTCCAATAGATCACATTTGACCAACTTCATGAAATTCTTTGATTTTTCTCTCAAAGTTGTACCGCTAAAGTTGAAAGGTCTCAACCATTTCATGTTTTTCTAATAGGCTGGATTGAAGAAAATTGACATTAATAATATCAACATCAGTATGAATTTGAATCTTACTTGGTTCAACTTCACATTCATCCAATAAAGATTCAAGAATAGCCTTTTCATCTTTGGAGATATCCTCTGATTTATAGGATAAGGATTCAGAAGAGCATTGAGCTTTAGAAGCATCTGATTCCGTATTCTTAATTGACAAGTCAAGTTCAATTATACGAGCGAGACACTTCTCCTTATCTCGAACAATAATTTGAAGAGACTTGATATGGTTGTCCAATTTCATCTTAAGGTTACTAACTTCCTTTTCACCTTCCAAGGTGAGATTGAGCAATTGAACAAAGAGGTTCAAATGCACCTTATCATTTTCTTTCAAACGTCTATTGATTTTCGTCATAACCATTTTTAGTTTGAGATTTTCATACATAAGTTGATCATACAATTCTTGAAATGAAAACTTGTCATCATCACCAAAATCTATCCAATATGAGAAACTAGAAGGTATAATCTCTCAATATAAAGCCATCAATGCAGAATAACCAAGAGTAGTAAACATAACTCTTTCTGGAGTAGCAATGGCTATGAATACGAGCATGAATGGTTATTGATATAGCTGTCCTCAAACTAAATTATAAAATCTATACAAAAAATTGCCCAAAAACCGTTATGATTTAGGGATAGTTTTTTACCCGAGGGTAACGGTTCAGGAAAATTATTAAAAAATACCCAGATAAAACACTATTTTTCAAACTTTTTAAAACAATTCTATATACCTACGCAAAAAATCAATAAACCCTAATTATTAATTAATATATATTTTAATTTAATAAATATAATTAATTTTGGGTATAGGCAAGTAAATTTATCAATATAACCGCACTCGAACAGTACCTATCCCTAAAATTTATCGAATAAAAATTGAACCAATGATGCAGAGAACCACGGATATTCAAACCCATAGTTTGTTTTCCATTCCTATTCTAAAGTAAACACAATAGTTTCAGAAGAAAATTAATCATATTTATTTTCCAAGAAGTGTCAAGTTTTCTTTGAAGTATTAAACTTAGATATCAAGACTGAGTCTTCAATAGTAACAGGACTAATAAGAAGATGTAACCCTTGACAATTTAGATAATTGAGACAAAGCTCATCTTTGTTACATGCAACAACAAGCTTGGGTTCAACAACACAAACCTTTGTAATGTGCATAGGGCATGTCCAATCATTCTCAATTAAGGACCAAATATCATTATTTGTATATCTCAAGCAAGAACACATTTGAGATCTCTAGTAAAAATAACATTAAGGATTGAATTGAAGAGGTCCATTGATCAAGACTCTCATATCATCCATCATAAGAGATTAATAAAATTAAACATAGAGAAAGAAGAAAGGATCAACACTGGAGTAGTTAAACCCAATAAGGGTGTAACCACTTTGATACCAATTGATAGAATGAGATTTGGTATATAACTAGGGCAAGGAGATATAAACTCCCAAAATAACCATCCCCACAAGCAACAAAAAAACAAAAACTAAAAATAGCAATAATAATATCATACATGCAATATATTTTTGTAGACATAAAATATATTCACATGCCACACAGATAGGAAGTAAAGAATACTGAACAAAAATATAAAAAACTTCCAATCAGAATCCTAATCCTATATGTGGTAACATACAATATCAAGACTCAAATTGTACTCATAATAAAATAGATCATTCAAACACAATCATGTAATGAGGTAAACCCACAGAGAACTCTTATCTATATGATATCATCCTTGAGCTGCTCATGGAAACCAGTTTGCAGCAAATAAATCCACTTAACAATAAAACAGATACAACTCTGATGGAAACAAAACCATAAATAGATCTATTAGTTATGACCTCCATTCAAAATTCCTATTACTTCCCTCGCTGGCTGTCTCTACAATGACTTGGCCTAACACATAAACTCAACTTTCCTCTAAAGCAAACATTATTCGACGTAGTGTGATTAGTTACCAAAGTGGGAAGCATTAAAGGTGGAAGCACATTCAACTACTTACCACGAACAACTACTGATATAAGTATATAAATAATGACGCCTTACCTAATCTTATTTTTCTTACAAACTTTGTAAAATAATCAAGCACACTATTTTATGCTCATATAGACGTATTACAATTACCAAAACACATTCAAGATAATTAATAAAGATGGAATTCAAATTGATAGAAACTTTTGGAAAAAGTTTAGCAAGGTTTTTTGAATTAATCAAACATTAAAGGGGGTATTTATGAAACAACAACCAATGGCCAACCATCCTTATTAAGGTAGTCACTGACCATCTCACCATGAATCCGACGAGGGGTATGATGAAGGAACTGTCGCGGTATACAAAAATCCCATTTTTTTGAACCAAAAATTGTCGAGTAAACATTATTGATCCACATTAGTCAACTTTATACAAATGAAAACAAAAATACTTAGTAAACTAAATAAAATCTATGTTTTACATATGAAAATCCAACACAAAAACACAAAGGATAACATGACTTACAATAATATGATGTAACATATTATCAATTCATATAATATTAAATATTCATCATATTATTTAACAAAAACATATGATGTAACATGTTACAGAGTATTTCACATAGGATGTAACATGTTATATAGATAATATTAGTATGCATATGTGATATTTTGATATTTTATTTTAAGTTCTTTATAAATTTATGGTCCCTTTCCTTTCTATTCCTCTATTATCTATCATTATAATCTTGTTGCATGTTTTATATATACCATTCTTTTAAATTCTTTATAAATTTATGGTTCATTTCCTTTCCTTTCTACTTTATGTTACAAATTATGATATATCAAGATATAACTTGTTAAATCGTATCACTGTCGTTAACAGGTTACATTATATTACATAGTACTTTATTTACAATTACCTTTTCTTTTATATAGGTGGAGTATATGAAATTAGTCTTTCCTAGTTGTGGTAATCCATACTGATTATTATTTGGTTCAATTTGCTACATCGTTACCTAATTTAATTGAACATTGGCCAATTGATTGGAAGGATTTAACAGTATAATATGTACCAATTAATGTGGACGATAATCATTGAGTGTATGGTTCAATTTATTTAGGTAAACGACTCATCAAACTTTATGATTTATTGAACCCAATTAATTTGAAAGAAAATGTAATTATATAGCTATCATGATACCCATATTGTTGTATTTTTTGGGATATCATGGATATGGTAAAAATTTTCATATGATTCATACACTTTGTGGCCTATTTTTATGGTGGAAGGTATTTCGAAACAGGACAATATGTAATGCTTTTGGTTAATCCTATTTCCTTAATCCTTTTTATTTATAATTTCATTTTCATTCAACCTAATGTACTTTCTCCTTTGTTTTTATTTTACAGCCATGATTATGGGGTTTAGTTGCTGAAATTTATAGAGTTTCTCACTAGAGGATGGACATAGGATATGATTATTTCAATTAATTTTTTAAAGATTAGAATATATATTGTACATAATTTGTATGTAACGAAGAGATGTTAGACCCTACATATTAGGGAGTTCACCAAACAGAGGATGTTCATTTATATTTGGAAAATTATATTCTTGATTTTTGCAAATTTTATATACATAAAGAACAAGATGTAAGTTTATATTTTTATGAATTGTAATAGTTTGATAATTGTATTTTGAATTAGGTACATTTTATTAAGAGTTCTATTATAATGGTTTGATTACATTGATTTTAATTTAATAGTACAATTTGTCACATTTTTCTATCTATGTATTAGAATATTTAGGGTAGTATGTTTTAATAACCACATGTAACATGTTACATTACATTGTAAGATAATATAACATGTTATATGATGTATAGAAAATAACTAATTTCTTATAATATACAGTTTGTATTATAAACAATGAATTACTTATGAATGATAAAGTGAGTACATGATTACAACATCTTCAACTCCCACCATGTTATAGATTCCACCCAGCCTGTACTCATTTCTAATGGAATATTGCTTAAAACATAAAGTTTGTAATATTACAAATATTTCTTGAAGATGAAATTAACAAAAGATTCTTATCAACCCATGTAATATCATATTAACATATAGAATTTTAAAATTTTGTCATTTTCAATTGTCAAAAATATAAATTTTGTCATTTTCAACTATAGCATGCAATGTAATACTAAATTGGAAATTAAAAGTTGTAGTAAATATGTAAATTTGTAATAGGTAAAGTAATATGAATTTATTCTTGTGTTGCAGTTTCCTTCTTCTTCCTCTTCTTGCTTTCCTTCTTAAGTCCTTTAAAATGCCAAGTGATGGTATCCTTGTTTTCTTGTTCTTCCTTTCTTCTTCTCTTCTATGGTGTCATCATTGTTTTTTAACAATTGGTGGAAACATTATGAAATCTCTCACAATGGTTGGTAGATTCTATTTGCTTTCTTGTTATATTGGGTAGATTGAGCTTCATATGCTAACTTTAAGCAAGCTATGTGGTGGTAGATTGATGTGCCTCTGTATTGCTAAAAAATCATTTCTAGGCCACCCCAAATGCAATAGGGTAAATCTTCATTACATTATTTAATTAACTAGTAACCTATTATGTAACCTGTTACATTAAGAGTTGTATACAAATGTAACAATGCATTTAGAAATTATTTCCTGAATTTGATTTTTGTATTAATTACTTAAATAGTATATGTACCAATAAATCATCATTACCTAATTATTTTCATCTTTTGTAACTACTACAAATAATACTTCTCATCCTTTTTCTTTGATGTATATCCCATCAACTACTACTACTAACCGTATGTAGTTGATGAATCCTTTATGTATGCACCAATTTCCATAAATCTATACCTAAAGTTAGAATCTGTATCTATTTTTATCTTTGTGTATGAATTTAGGTTTGCCTTTCATAACATGTAGAAAAATTCAAGTAGTTTACTATATGAATCTTTTAGATCTTCTTATACTTTCTTTATTGCTTCCTTTTTTCTCATGATTGCACTTTTATAGGTGATTATAACTTTTGTTTTCTTTTAGATGTCACATAAGATTTCTTTTGGTCTCAGTTATCTACTTGGATCTTGATAAAAGTCTTTGATGTTGTTAGCTATATACTTATGTGGCATGTTTATCTCTTTGATCCTTGATAATTTTTGATCATGAATGATATTCCTTGTAAATAGTTATCATGAATGCATCCGTTTGTCCAATCTTGTTTGCTACAAGGTTCCAATGACAATTTTGATCTTTGCACTTGAATCTTGTAATGGAATCTCTTTGTTATTGCTAATTTTGACATAGAGTTTGAGATCTTCTTTGTTAATAAAAACCTTCTCATGGGATAACTCTTCCTTGTTGTCTAACTTTATCGTAGAGTAAATCCCACTATTTGAGTTTGGTGATACATAATCATAATTTGAAGTTAGATTAATCTTTTCTTGGATATTATGTTGTATTGTATAAGTTACATATAATTTGTATTTAAGAAAATATATTGTCAATATATTTTCAAATAATAATTCTTTATAAAAAAACCTTTGAAATAGAACTTCGCTTTAAATATCCAAATAATTAAATATAAAATAAAATAGTATTACTCCAAATTAAATCTAGGTAATTAAATCTTAATTTTAACTCTCATATTAAGTTTGTTATTAAAAGAAATATACTCTTTCAAATAACATTTTTTTTTATAAAAATCTTGAATAAAAAAATTAATTTATTTTAAGAAACTTTTTTACATATTCAATATTTACAAGTATAACAACGTTATTATTATATCATATTCATTATCAGACAGATATGTTTTAATTGATCACAGAAAAATAAAAAATGACATAGAAAAAACAACATAGATATATAGACCGCAAAAAGAATGTAATTAATATCTTAATAATATAATTACGGAACTTTGAATAGTTAATTTTAAGAATGGAAAAACTCTAATAGCAATTACACTCCATAATTTTTTTGAATCGAAAACTAAAAACTATTAAAACATAAACAAATTATTCCTCAAAATTTAGGAAAAAACTAAATAAATTCTAAAATTTCTGTTTTAAAATAAAGTACAACATTAATTACCAAATTAGCAAAAATCAACCTTTAAACAACGAGTTTAATATCTATTTTCATTACTAAAGAAATATTCGAAACTACCTACTTTTACCATACATCAAAATGTTAGCAGAAGATCTCTTATCTATCTCAAGGTTTTGAAGAAGTTGCTTGGGAATTTGAGGAGCTACTTAAAAATGGAAGTTCTTTCCTATCATAAATCTCCAAAGAAAAATCTTTAAGCATCTGAGTTTTGGTAGTAGAACCAGTACTAACACTACTAGTCAATCCCATAGAAGACGAACAATGCGAAACAGAGCCCAAACTCAATCCCATAGAAGACGAACAACTTCCACCACTCGAAACAGAGCCCGTAAAGCCTTGCTTATCATCCACCAGTGGCTGCATCGTGGAAACAATACTCGAAACAGGTCTTGCTTGAAAACTAAAAATTGGGGTACCATCGGTTCCAGGAAAAACCCAAAGTTGTGGCTGATTTGGTGTAAAAGCCCCAGAATTTGGAAACATCATGTAAGGACTAGTTGACCCAATTTGCCACAAAGGAACCATACCACCTTGAGCCCCATTACCAACTCCATAAGTCATTGGTGCAATTGGCGCTAGTCCAGAGGACATTGAACCTTCTAGTCTACTCTCATCAACATTTGAATCTTTATTCCTTCGTTGTTTTGGGATTTCAGAGATTTCACCATTGGGTCTAGTTGGGGATGTTGTTGGGATCTTTAGAGTACCATTAACTGATACGGCAATAGCAGGAATAGTACCTGTTCCTGTAGCTTGAATGATGTCTGGTTCGGCTTGCTCGAGTAACCAACGAATGGTTTCGCCGTCGGACTTGAGACCCAATTCACGAGTCAATTGAAATATCCTTGCGGCACAAGTCGCCGGCATTCTAATCCTCCGACCACGACCCTCGACTTTTGTGTGACGGTCTTTCGATGATCTCTTCATCGTTGTAATGGGTTTTGCCTCTGTTGTTGGATTGGGTATTGGAACTTGAGGTAGGTCCACGGGATGAAACTTTTCGTCTAATACTTGCTCTGTTTCTGCTAACTCTTGTTTCATTGGAATCTCCAGTGACTGTGTTGTTGACTCAAGGACAGCGAATTTTGACTCCGTTGAGATGTCTTCGGTTATGTTATTGCATTTTTTTTCTGCTATTAATGGCAATTTCATCGTTTTGTTCCATATCGGGGTTATGTAATCCTTCTTGTTGTTGTTCTTCCTTTATCTGATGATATGAAGAAGACCAGAACAATTTAATGAAAACCCAGAAAGAACATTCCGGAACTAGAACAGATTAAGAGAAAACTTGAAAATATGTTAGGAGGAACTCACTCCGAAGTCCAAATGAGCATACTGGATTTGCAGATACAAAACAGAACAAGAGTGAAAACGTTGACTTGTGCTAAGAATCTCAGCATCTTTCTGTAGAAGAGGATTAGACGAGTAATTGAGAAATTGAATAAATGCCTTTTTTTTCTTTAAAAAAAATATACAGATGTAATGGGAAAAGGCAAAAGGAAGAATCAAAACCCAGGATTAGGAAGAATCAAAACCCAGGATCGGGAAGAATGAAAAAGGATGTTGAAAGAGAAGAAACCCCACTTATCCTCTATGGCAGCCCCATCGAAGAGAATGGACCCTCAAACCCTAAGATACTTATAGAATTGAATACTTTGATCTACGGCTGTTATATGCCATTATAGAATATGAGATATAAGATTTAGAGACGTGGTCCACTGATATTTTTCCTTTCCTACTAATTGGTTGTTGTATCAAACGTATTACATTCGTGTATAATTGTTATTGTATAGGAAAATTAAAAAATAAAAATAATATTTAAAATAAAATAATATTTAAATTTTTTTAATAATAAAAATATTTAATACACATAAATAATAATATTTTTATAATTATAAGTTTTAAAAATATTATTTTTTAATATTAATTTATTTATAAAAATTTTAAAAATTAAGAATATTAATTTTCAATCGATCATATGCTATTTATCCCGAGTTTCTTAATACTAGATTAATCTCTAATATCTTTATTTGTGTATTGATTTATTTATAAAAATAAAAGAAAAACGAAAAAAAAGTTTTATTAACTAGATGCAAGTTCATGGATATTTCCGTCTTGTATAAAAAGAAATATTCTTTTCAACCCAAGCCAAAAGTGATGAATTTTAAAAAGAAGTCATTTTAAACACTTCCATTTCAATTCTCAAAGAATAAAATCTAGAGAAAAATTATTGTTATTTATAGGTATAAATAATACTTATATCTTCTATCTTTTTTAAATATTTAAATCTATTATTATTAAAAACTGATATTAAAAAGAAAGTTAATTTATTTATTTATTTTTTTAATATATAAACATTATTTTAATTTCAATAAATTATAACTTAAAGAATTGAAGATAATTTTTAAAAAATAAAATAAAATAAAAATCATTTCATTTTTTTTAATTTTTAGTTGTATTAAATAAATAAAATTCAACTTAAATAAATTAAAATTGAAATAGTTGAAAAAATAATTAAAAATAAATATAAAATTTAAATATTATTTAATTAAGATGGGTGGTTAGTATGATATAAAATGTTGATAATTAGGCATATTAGTTTTTTAATTGTTATAGATGAAAGTATATTTTAGTTTAGTGTAAAAAAAAGTTTTTAAGGTGCAAAAACATCTGTAAATGAATTATAGCTTGTCTAATCTTACTCTAAAAATGCTTGTATTTGTTTATTATTGTGAGATCATTAATCCTCCTTTAGGTTTATATATACATAATTATATATTGTAGACTATCGTATAAGATTAAGTTCATTTAAAAGTAATCTTTTAAGATTTAAATAATTTAAACTTTAATGTATCTAATAAGATACGTGTCTTTAATGTATAGAGACATAAGAATAATATTTATTTTAATGATTGATTAAAATAGATATATATTTATTAACTATATACAAAGTGATTCTGGTCATGTGATCACGTATATTATATTCATCTTATCTAATATATTATCTTTACGAAGAGTAGAAAGAAAACCAAATGATTCTCTAAGAAATAAGTATAAATTTGGAAAACTAATCACTTAGCTATAAAATTTATTAACAATTAGGGATTAATATATGTTTTCGCATATTTGTCTTTGATTCTTGGTGATACATCATGAATGTTTTTAAGTTATTTTTAGGTGAAGTTTTTCACCAAAATTTATTTTATTCTAACAAGTAGTATCAAAGACTCTTCATGTTGAATCATTAAGAATCAAATTTATTTTTTATTTATGATAATTTTGGTGTTTTCAAATATGATAATTTTGATTTTAATATTATCATATTTGAGAATAATTATTATCATTTCAAAAATTATGAATTCAATTTCAAAAAAAATTATAATTGTGATTATTTGATCTTGGATTTAATATGTAAATTTTTCTAGCATTAAAGAAATCATTAAAAAAGAAGAAGTTATTTTCATATTGTTCATGTTTATGAGTAGATTGAGATTTGATTTTAAAAAATTACTATTCACTACGATGATTAAAATAAAAAAAGCTAAGGTGGATTTTCATTAGCAACAATTATATATATATATATATATTGTTTGAATTGGAGTTCTTCGATCTTGAAATATCCACGTGGGGTTTAGGGTTCTGGCATTGATGCTCTGCACCAATCTATGTTCACATTGGGACGGTCATAGCCTGACACATATTTCTTTCGCTCTTCCCAGGTTTCGAACCTTAGTCCTGACTCTTAAGACCTTATTAGAGAGTAACCTAATACCACTGATGTTTAAACCAGAGTTCTCTGATCTCATGATATCCACGTGGGACCCAGGGTTCTGGCGTCGATGCTCCGCACCGATCTATGTTCATAGTGGAAGGCCATAACCTGACACGTGTTTCTATCGCTCTCTCTAAGTTTCGAACCCAGGACTTAGCCCTTAAGTAAACCTTAGGAAGCAAGATGGTATCATCTGGACTAGTAATCCAAGTTTATAGCATTTAAGCTAGAACTCTATGAGGACTTGCTAGTGCATTTGGTTTTGTTATCCTTTCTGGCACAATTTAGTCAGTTTAAGGTCAGCTACAATTTTTAGAAATACAATTGGTCTATGAATGAGCTCATCTCACACTGTATTCAAAAAGAGCAAAGTTTGAAACAAGATAAGATAGAGAGTGCTCACATGTCCTCGACCTCTAAGTACAAGGATAAGGGAAATTAAAGAAAGAAGGATAAGGAAGCTGCAATTAAGTACATAATGTATAAAAAGAAAAATTATGAAGGGAAAATTTAACTACTTATGTCACAAGAGATTGGGTCATATCTCCAGATGAAGAATAGAATGACTTATGTCTAACAAAATTTTAAACCCTTAAATTTCAAGATTTTGATGTTTATGTTAACTATATAAAGAAAAAATAAAAAAATAAAAGGAGATTTAAAGATAATAAACCTTTACAAATCTTATAACTTATACATACATGCACTATTGGTCCATTCCCTATAGTTACTTGGAATGGTCAATAAGAATTTATAATGTTCATAGACGATATTTTCTAGATATAGCTATTTATTTATCATTTATGAAAATTCAAAATCTTTGGATGTGTTCAGAAAAGTATAAAGTTGAAGTTAAGAACCAACTCAACAAAAGGATCAAATGCATTAGATCTAATTATGGTGGTAAGTACTATGGAAAATATGACGATTGAGGTAAATAACATTCATGATTGTTTACTAAGTTCCTAGATGAATGCAATATCGTCTCACAGTATACTATGTTAGGTTCCCCCACTATGAATGCTTTTTCTAAAAGAAAAAAGATGCTTAAGGGCTTAGTGAGTAATATGATTTGTCATTCTACCTTACTAGAACCACTCTAGGAATAAGTGCTTAAGATTGAAGCATATATCCTTACTATGGTTTAAACTAAAGCGACAACAAACCTGTTATAAACTTTGGAAGGGCAAGAAGCTTAATTTAAAACACTTGTATATATGGGAAGTCCATCTAAGGCAATGTCTTATAGGCCTAATCAAGAGAAACTAAACTCAAGGATGGTAAGTTATTATTTTATTGGATATTCTAAAAATTTCATGGGATACAAGTTTTATAATCCCACATATAAGTCAATTTTCAAATAAAAAAATGCTTAATTCTTTGAGGATGTCGAGTTTGCAGAGAGAAATACAAGTAAGGATTTTGTCTTTAAAGAGGAATATGTTGATATTCCCATAGGTGCTATTGGTATTGATTAGGATCTCATTCCTAACTTTGATCTAGACATAAAAAATCAAGATAATCTGGGAAAAGCTTCAATTCAAGAAATTTTTCTAAAAGAACAAACTCTACCACCTCAAGAACTCATGCCATTGAGGAGATCCACTAAGGAAAGGAAAAGTGTAGTACCAGATGACAATATTGTATTTCTCCAAAAAAATGAGTTTGATATTAGAGTGATGGAAGAAGATCCAAATAGCTTTCTTAAGCCATGGAGAGTTCTAACTCTCAAAAGTATATTAATGTCATGAATGAGGAATTAAGTCCATTAAGGTGAATGATGTGTGGGATCTTATCCCATTGACAAAATGTGTGAAACTCATTGGTTGTAGATGGATATTTAAGACCATGGAGGATTCGAAAGGCCATGTGGAGAGATATAGGGCTCGTCTTACCATAGAGGACTTTACATAGAAAGAAGGCATCAACTATAGACTTTCTCTTCACTTTATTTGAATGAATCTTTCAAAATTATAATGGCATTGGTAGCGCATTTCAATCTTGAGTTATATCATATGGATATAAAGACATTGTTTCTTAATGGTCACATTGATAAGACAATTTATATGATGCAACCAAAAAATCTTGTGTTGAGAGATCTAAAGAATATGGTTTACAAACTTAACAAATTCATCTATGGGCTCAAGCAAGTATCTCAACAATGGTATTTTAAGTTTCATCAAGTGATCATCTCGTTCGATTTTGAGATAAATTTGATCAATGATTGCATATATCGTAAGTTTTATGGGAACAAATATTTTTTTCTGGTTTTATATGTCAATGACATTTTGCTTACTTGCAATGATAGAAGCTTATTGTACGAAACCAAGAGATTTCTAGCTAAGATTTTTAAGATGAAAGATCTTATTGTATTAAGTATACAGATATTCTGAGATTACTTTTAGAGTATTTTAAGATTATCACAAAAGAGTTATATCGAAAAGGTTTTCAAGAGATATGATAAACAGAATTGCAAATCAAGTGATACCCCTGAATTTAAGGGAGAAAAATTTGGTCTCAATCAGAGCTCTAAGAATGATTTTAAAGAGAAGAAAATGCATGGGATTTCTTATGCATCAGTAGTTAGAAGTCTTATGTATGCTCAAGTATGTACACGTTTAGATATTGCATACATTGTTGGGATACTAGGTAGAAATTTAAGCAATCCAAGATTGAACAATTAGAAGGTAGCCAAACAAGTCTTGGTATACTTATAGAAAACAAAAGACTATATGCTCACGTATTGGAGATCGAATCAGCTTGAGATCATTGTGTATACTGACTTTAATTTTGTTGGATGCCAAGATAGTATGAAATCTATGTTATGTTATGTCTACCTGCTAGTTTGGAGTGCTATCTCCTGGAAAAGTGCTAAACTTACAACCTTTCTACCATGGAAACAGAGTCCGTAGCACATGAAATATAGCTGTAGAATTTTGTCAATGGGTGCACATGGTAAATGGTATTGGAATACCACTTAAGTTATTTTGTAACAATAAGTAAGTAGTGTTATATTTCGTAACAACAAGAGCTTGACGAAGTTGAAGTATATAGAGATCAAATTTCTGTTTATTAAGGAAAGAGTTCAAAGTATATAGGTGTCTATAAAAAAATTGATACAAACTCCATGATTATGGATGCGCTTATTAAGGGATTATCACCCAAAATATTTTATAAGCACACTGCTTGTATAGGTAACATTTTATTTGAGGATATTCAGTTTTAATGAGAGTTTATAATATTAAATAATTCTTTGATAGACATCTTTTTAGTTATTTTTGGGTTATGGATATTTTGATGTTATTTTTTACAAAAACACAGCCTCGGTTTATTTATATTTTGATTTTGGTATGACTTGATCTCATTAAAGTTTAAGGTTGGATCAGTTGAAAATAGGTATTAAGATCACATTGCATAAAATTTTCATGCTATACATCCATATTATGATTCATGTCATTCAATTGTATTAATATACGTGATTATTGATAGGTCGAATTACGACAAATGTAACAAAAGCCACTTTGATCTTATGTTGATATAATTGATTAACGAGATTGGATACATATACATTTCAATAACGACAAAAAAGTTAAGCTCGTAAGGTTATTTTTACTATGCATAATTATAAGGTTACACATGTAGTCCAAATGGGAGATTGGTGGATGCTTAATCCAACATTGAGTTTATATGCGAATAATTATGTATTGTAAACTGTCATATAAGGTTAAGTCCATTTAAATGTGATATGTTAAAGTTTAAGTAACTCGGACTTTAATATATCTAATAAGGTGTTAATCTTTAATGTATAAAGATTTAAGGATAATGTCTATTTTAATGATGAGCTAAAATAAATATACAATTTTTAACTATATATATAATGGTTATGATTCTCAGATCATATGTATTATATTATTCTTATTTGTTATTTCATCGTCAAAGATAGCAAAAAGAAAACCAAAGGATTCTTTAAGAAGAAATGTGTAGATTTGAAAGATTAATCACTTAACTATAAAATTAATTAATTGTTATAAATTCATGTATGTTTTCGTATATTTATCTTTAATTTTTTATGATACAATATTAATGTTCTTAAGTTATTTTTAGACGAAGGTTTTCGCCAAAGATTATTTCATTCTAACTATAAGTGTTTTTATATATCATGATCATAATTAACGTAATATTTTTTATTATATATAGATATATAAATTTGATTATATTTATTAATAATATTTTATTATATTATTTATGATTTGTAATAAATTTATATAAATAGATTTTTTTTTAATTTACAAACATAAATCAATATCATATTTAAATAATTTAATATATTATTTTTATACTTTAAAAGATTAGGTTTATTGGAAGTGTTTTGTTTAGGTCATTTAATAAACACTAATGTTACTTCTGGAAGTGTGGGAGTCATACACGCTGTTGTATTGGTGTGTTAATGTGTAGTGTATGGGTCCCAGAAGTGACAAATGCATAGGTGGTGGTGTATGATATTTGGTTAGTACATTTATGGGTGTTTTCAAGGAGTCAAAATTCAATTAGTTTGGCGGGTGGTAGCTTCGGGATTTTCCTTTCGGATAACTTCCGTTTTATAGAAGGAATTTGCACATAATTAAATATTGTTAGTAATTGTTAAATAATTTTAAAAGTATACAAATAGGATTTAATGCTAATTAAGGGAAGAGAGAACTCATTAATTACAGAATTTGACTATAAATTTGAATATAGATTTAATTTCTTATACTTAAATGTTTTAGTATGAATGATAATTGTATTGTTTAATCATAATGGAAATGATTTTCATGTCTTGTTTATAATTTAGTTTTTCAATTTGGTTATTAAAAAAAAAAGTGAAGAATTTTTAGTTTTATGGTAATTTTATATTGTCTTTTTTTTAGTAAACTTATGTATTTATAATAGTAAGAAAATTATTTATATAAATAGAAGAAAATAATTAACTGTCAATTATAATAAAAAAAAATTAATAATTAGTGTATTGATTGTAAGGAGTATGTGGCAGCCTAAACCATAGCTTTAAATTGATATGATGTATTAGGGTTATAAATTTTGACATAATTTATGAGTGATTTTTTAGTTAAACCGATAAGTAATTTTAATTTTAATTTTAATTTTTATGTGTGGACACCGAATAAAATTAGTAAGATTCGAATTAGGGATATCAATTTACTAGTAGGGGGAGAAAATTGCGAAAGAAAGAAAAAAAAAATTCTTAATTTTGGTATTGGAAAATAGCATATATTTGCATAAATTTTTAATTAAATTCTATAAATTTATTAAAAATATTATTTATATCATTAAATTAATACTTAATTAATGGAATATAAAATAATAATTATTAAAATAAAAAAAACAATGAGTGAGATTTTAATTATTATTTAGACTTTAAATTTTAAATTTATTATATTTAATTGTAAAATGATATATATATATATATATGTTAATTTATACTATTTATTACATAATTGATATAAGGTTTTTCACTATGAGTAAAATTTTCTATAACGAACAAAAATTTCCACCAAAATATATTTATCGTTGAAAGAGATTATTTGACGGCACAATTTGTTAACAAAAGCTTCGAATGATTAGTACATTAATTTTTTAATATCCGATTGTCTTTTGGAACAAAACTTTGTCAATAATACTAATTCTTTGATAAATTAAGTATTTTACATAGAAAATTTGGCAAAATATTTTGGTACCATATTTTTTTTTTGACGAAAATTTGTTGCAAAATGGTAAAATATTTTTCATCCTATATTTTTAATTATAACAAATTTTTATTTTTCGAGAAAAATTATTAATAAAACTTGAATCTATTTTTTTTTTTATAAATTATTCATATTTTTTGAAAATAAAATATTAATATTTTGAGGTATTTAATAATGAATTCTTGGATGAAAATTTAGTTTTTATCTTATGGGTTATTGATTTATTTTTCTTGTGCATATGCTTTATATTGAATATATATTATTATAAAAGTGAATTTTTTTTTACATAAATTAATTGGTTGGTTTTTTGAAAACCAACAAAGTAGAATACCTTGTAGACTTTTTTAAAAACCATCAAGATATATTATTATTATTATCTTGATAAATTTTCTTAAAAATTGACCAAAAAATTATACATAATTAAAAAAAAATTATGAGAAATAAAATTAAAAATATCAATTATTAATTAGAAAAATTGAAAATATCAATTCAATTTCAGTTTTTAATACTAAAAATTTCATTTAAATTGAACCAAACTAATTTTTATTAAAAGATTACACATTAATATTATATATATATATATATTAAATTATTAATTAATTAAAATTTTAAACTTAAAAATCCTTTGATAAAAAAAAATTAAATCCAAAAACTATCTCTCATGAATTATGAGTCTTAGTTTTCCTACTTACTCACACAAATAAAACACTGGACTCTCTCAAACTCGCCCCTCATTTCTTGCGTCATTTGTTGAAGTTGAATCTCCATAGCTTTAATTTCATCGCTTTAATTATTTGACCCAAATTATTTTTTAAAATTTGTTTATATTTTTCCTAAACCTTTGCCCATTCCTATTTTAGACTAATGCGACATAAGTTATCATATGTAATTATACTCCCAAGACTTTTTATCATATGCAACTTATTTATTTTAATATATTTTCCATAAAAATCACATTACACTGTATATATATATTTTAGTTCTCAATTAAAGTCACATTATACTAAGTACATAAATTATTATTTTAATCGTTAAATCTATTAATGGTTGTTAATACAAATAAAATAGATTTAATTTATTATTTAGCACCGTAATATTTTAACAAAAGTTTAATTAATTGAAATTTTAACTTAGTAAGATTTTTTTTAATTATTTTGTATTATAATAACAAAGTGTTCCAAAAATCATTAAGAAGACGTGGGATTTCATACAAATAACTACGTGTGTATCCAATATGTTATTGCAAAAACCTAGCAAGAAATTTCTATTCAAATTTAAATGAATATTTAATTGGGAAAAAAATGTAGAAATAAAGTAAAATTTCCCCAACAAAGGTAAAATCTGTATCTAGAAGAAGAAGAAAAAATGCTACACCTACCCTTCTTACGTTTGAAATTCTCAAAATTTCCTACATTTCTCTCCCCAAATCAAATCCTCAAATTCCTCTTAAGCCCACGGCCCTTCCACTCATTGTCAACCTTTTTTCAGCCACTCGAAGCAAGCGTGAATCACCATAAGAGAGGCTTCTATCTAAACTGTTGTGAAAATCACGTATATTTTTTCTATTTTAAGTAGTTATTATTTATTTATGATTTAAATGAATATAACTCAAGTTAATCTGAAAAAATAATGCTATTGAAAATATAATGGTAAAATAAACTAAAGCATATATTCAGCAGAAATATTAAAGTAGAAAAATAAAAACACCAGAAATTTAACAAGGTTTGGTATAAATATTACCTATGTCCTCGGACGTCATTGATCACTTTCACTATCTACAAATGAATGAACTCCAAAATTAAAACTAATTGCGCAAAATTGAGTTAATCAATTACCCCTACAAAAGAGATGAAGATTTACAAATTTTGGAATGTTTTAGAAGTGAAGGATGAGACTTTATTTATTGCCCAAAATACAACACTCACTTTCATTTCTAATCAATGTGAGACTTTTTTTAATTTGCTCACTAAGAAGCTATACAACAAATCTCCACATTCGCGACTTAATGATTCTTAAATGATTTCTTTAATCTCTATATCTATGATGCCATTACCAATTCAAATTTATAGGATGTTAATCAAGTCCAGACGATGTTTGAACTTGATTGTCGTTACCACCTTCGTCATCATATCTGCAGAGTTCTCTATAGTATTAATCTTCTAAGCTAATACTCTATCTTCTTTAATAATCTCTCGCACGAAATGGCAACGAACGTCAATATGTTTTATACATGCATGGTAGACTTGGTTCTTTGCTAAATGAATAGCACTCTGACTGTCACAAAATACCTTAATATATTTTTGACCAACTCTCAAATCATCAAGTAAACCTTATAACTAAATAGCTTCTTTCACAGTCTCTATAACTGCCATATACTCTACCTCTATAGGAAAAGCAACTGTGGATTGCAAGGTAGACTTTCAATTGACTGGTGCTCTAGCAAGAGTAAACACATAACCAATAATTGACCGACACTTATCTAAATCTCTTGCTTAGTCGGAATCATAATATTCGATTGCACATTGACCAACATTATTATCCTATTGAAATACTAAACCAACATCTACAGTATTTAAAATATACCGTAGAATCCATTTCGTAGCCAACCAATGTCCCTGACTAGGATCATGCATGTACCTGCTTACAACACCAATTGCATGTGAAATATCATGCCTCGTACATACCGTTGCATACATCAAGCTGCCAACCGCATTTGCATAAGAAATCTTTACCATGTATTCTCGTTCTGCATCATTCTTAAGAGATAGTTGAGCACTAAGCTTGAAATGAGGAAAAAATAGAGTACTTACAAGTTTTTTCTATTCATTCATACCAAAATGTTGTAGTATCTTCTTCAAATATTAACTCTGGGTCAAACTAAGCTTCCCCTTCTTCCTTTCTCTGCTTATCTCCATGCCGAGAATCTTCTTAGCTTATCTCAAATCTTTCATCTCGAACTCCTGATTTAGTTGAGCCTTTAACTTCTCAATTTTTGCTTGGCTCTTCAATGCAATCAACATATCATCAATGTACAATAAAAGATAGATGAAATACTCATCTTATAGCTTGCGAAAATACATACAATAATCATGCATACTTCTAGTATACTTCCACTGCAACATAAACTGATCAAATCGTTTGTACCACTACCTTGGAGATTACTTTAATCCATACAATGATTTGTTTAACTTACAAACTCAATTCTATTTACCAACAACATTAAACCCTTATGGCTAAGACATATAGATTTCCTCTTCCAAGTCACTGTGTAGAAAATGTAGTTTTCACATCCAGTTGAACTAGTTCCAAATCCAAATGTGCTACAAGGCCAACAAAATTCTAATGGAGGAATGTTTTACAACTGGAGAAAATACCTCATTATAATCGATTCCCTCATTCTGAGCGTAACCCTTAGTCACCAATCTTGCCTTGTAGCAAACACCATTTTTGTTAGGAAATCCTACTTTCTTTGCATACACCCATTTGTAGCCAATTACCTTCTTTCCCTAAGGTAGTTGTGTCAACTTCCATGCCTTATTCTTTTGAAGAGATAGAAGTTCTTCGTTCATGGCTTCCTTCCATCTTTCAACTTTAGGACTTCTGATTGCTTCTTTATATATGGAAGGAAAATCATCATGCACAACTGAAAGTGCACAGGCCACCATATTCCTAAACTGGGCAAGTAGATCTTCAAAATCTTTGTATCGAGCAGACACCTTGACATTTTGCCATCGTGGCCTATCAACCGCACTTTCTTCTTGTTGCAATGGAGGTTCTTGGGTTAAAACCTCTTCTTTATTTGATTCATCGTCTACCAATGGAGGACCAGCTTCTATCTTATCTTCACCAATTGGACTAACAATTATGCTTTCAAATTCTACCTGCTTCGGAGTTTGCTCCACCTATTGTAAAGTGCCATCAATCTTTTCGTTTTAAGGCACCATAGTGGATATCCCTTAAAACCAGAAAGGATCCCAAAAAAATAGCTTTCTTGGCTTTTAGATCCAAATTTGATTCTGTTACATGGTAGTATGTAACCAAACACATGTAAGAAATCGTAATCTCTAGTAGGTTTTCTAGACCATACCTCCATAGGCATTTTTCCATCAAGAGTAGACAATGGTAGATGATTGACAAGGTGACATGCATATTTCACAGCCTTAACCCATTACTACTTGCCTAACCCAGCATTTGACAACATATACCGAACCTTCTCCGGCAAAGTTCAGTTCATCCATTCTGCAACTTCATTCTGTTGTGGTGTTTTCGAGTAGTGAAGTGTCGTATTATCCCTCCTCCTTCACAAACTTTCATAAATGGATCATTTATATACTCAGTTCCATTATCAAACCTTAGATGCTTAATCTTTCTACCAGTCTAAGTCTCGATATTCCACTTGAGAAAAATTCGCACACTTCATCCTTCTTCTTCGTGAGGTACACCCAAACTCTTATGGAGAAGTCATCAAAGAAAGTGACATAACAATGTTTGCCACTCATAAATGAAGTTCTTGTTAGCCCTCACACGTCCATATGAATGTAATCCAAGATGCCTTTTGTATTATGGAGTGTAGTTTCAAAGCTTACTCTTTTTTGCTTCCCTAATACACAATGCTCACATAATTCCAATTTTTCAGTTCTCACGCCTTTTAACAAGCCTTGCTTTACAAGAATCTGTAAATATTTTTCACCAGTATGTTCCGAATGCATATGTCATAGCTTGGTAGTTTCTGAATCTTTTTCTTCCTTTGAAATTGTTAATGATGTTGTCCCAATAACCATACTACCAAGGTAGTAGTACAAGTTATTATTTCGAACATATTTCATCACCACAAGTGCTCTAGAAGTAACCTTTAAGGCCCCAATTTGTATGGTCACAATGAAGCCTTTTGATTCTAAGATTCCCACATAAATGAGATTCTTCTTCATATCTGGAATGTAATGAACATCTTTCAAGACTCTAGTTGAACCATCTTGATTCTTCAAACAAATTATACCGATCTCAAAAACTTTGCATGGTTAATCATTACCCATGAAAACAACTCCACAGTTTAGTTCTTCAAAGTTAAAGAACCACTCCTTATTAGGAGACATGTGGAAGGTACACACTAAATCAAAAATCCAATTACCAGGATGGGATGCTGTTGATGAACCAACCAATGCAAAATTTGAACATGAATTGCTTTCAACTACACATGCATCAGACGACACAACTTTTTTCTTTCTTCTACAGCTTTTGACAGTTTTTCTTCCATTGGCATTTTTCATGAAAAAAGGCACATTCATGTTTACCAAGCCTTCCTTTTGAATGAGATCTGCCTTTCCTTCCTTTCTTTTGAGTTTGCAGACGTTCTCTTATAGATAGTGCCTCTACTGCTTCATTCCTACTTTCTTTTTTATATTTCTTTCTAATTCCATAACTATACAAAACAATGCAAACTTCCTTAAAATATACTTTTTCCTTCCTAATGAGTAAGCTCATAATAAGGTGATTAAACTCATCAAGAAGGGAAGCTAACAACATCAAGGCTAAATCTTCATCTTTAAAAGTTTCATACATATTTAACAAATCTGCTACTAATTGATTAAAAGCAATAATGTGGTCGTTTATTATGGTACCTAGAAAGTATTCAAAACGCAACAACTTCTTCTTCAAATAGAGTTGATTATGTTTGCTCTTCTTCATGAGCTTGTTCTCCAATTCCTTCCACAACTTACTTGTGAATATCTCCTTCATGAGTGTGTACTTTTTTTCTCTTAAGAGACACGAATGGATTGTACCACATGCTAATTGGTTGATATTTTTCCACTCGACTTCATCTAGTTTCTCTTCTTCAATGGCGATGTCTAGACCTTATTGAAACATAGCATCTACAACTTCACCTTGTCACATGTCGAAATGATCGGTTCCATCAAACTTCTCCTCCTCGAACCTGGCATTCATAATTATTGTTCGGCCTGACGTGAATGATTGGCCATTGTTTGAGGGAGACTTTTTTCTGCAATTTCTTCATAGTAGAACAACTAGCAACTATACTCCAATAGCAAACAAATGAAATACAAACAAATGTCTAGGTAGGAACCTTTGGCTCTGATACCAATTGTTGGGAAAATCGGGTATATTTTTTCTATTTTAAGTAATTACTATTCACTTATAATTTAAATGAATAGGACTCAAAGTAGTCCGACAAAATAATGCTATTAGAAATATAATACTAAAATAAACTAAGGCAGATATTGAAGTAGAACTATTAAAGCAAAAAAATAAAAACACCATAAATTTAACGAGGTTCAATATAAATGTTACCTATGTCTTTAGGTGTTATTGACAATTTCTACTCTATCCAAATGGATGAATTCTAAAATTACAACTAATTGGGCAAAATTAAGCTAATCAATTATCCTTACAAAAGAGAGAAATATTTATAAATTTTGAGATGTTTTAGGAGTGAAGGATGTGATTTTATTTATAGTCCAAAATATAACACCCATCTTCGTTCCTAATAATTCAATTTGCTCACTAAGAAGTTATACAACATAAATTCATCATACTCTTTCCACCCACTATCCAACTTTTCTGGCCACCAGAACCAATGGGAACCACCAGAAGATCAAAACCCTCCATAACTCCCTGCTCTTTCAGGTACTATTTAGCATCTGTGAATCACTACAACGCATCTCTCCCTCCTAGCCACGACGGCCTCCACAATAGCCATCATTGACCTTAACACCACAAGCCGCCCAAGCTCTGGGAGATTTCTTCTTTTCTCTCTCTCTCTCATTCTCGTTATCTCCCATACCCTAATTTATTTTTTTGCAGTTTCTTGGTAAACACCATTTCTGCTAAGCTCTATTGGCCGTTCTTACTTAGGCCCTAGTCCAACCTTGTTCCATCCTCACACGTAAAAGTGTAATATGTCATGTATTTGAATATTTGATTCTATGGAATACTAATAAATATTAATCACCATGAATTTTAATCTAACATTATCATGATACTTGCTCTTAAAGGAGGTAAAAGTTGGGGACCAGTTTCAGAAGTCCGGTGAAAAATGTCTTTGTTAAATGGAAAATAACAATTGAGAGTAATTGCACTAATACACCCCAAAAGTTATGGTTTCTAAATAAAAAGATAAGACATTTTACTAACTAGTTTGACTATAGATATTCAACATTTTGAACTGGGCAAGTGCACTTCTCTCTTATTTGTGAACTGATTCTGCCACTTGATTGATCAAGCCTTTAGGATTTCACCCAAGGCACTGAATACTGAAGGAGAGATATGGAAGTTGTTCTTATATAATGAGGTTTACATTCAAATCTTTCAAATTATTATTATTATTATTATTATTATTATTATTATTATTATTATTATTATTATTATTATTATTATTATTATTTGCTTTTAATTATTAATTATGAGATTGAGCATACATCTTGTTGAAATGTAAGTACAATTTGAATGAGTCTTTTGATTTATTTATTTTTTTGGTTGGTGGATAGAGCTGAAACCGTAAAAAAAGTGGAGATAAGGCGCTGTGGTTTGAACTTTGATATTAATAACTAGATTAGTCAATTACATGATATTAATTGATATTAAAAATACATATCTCATTAGGTAAGCCTCGTATGTCACAACTCAACTTAATTATTCTAGAATTGGCAGCATATATCTTTTAAATATTAATTATTTATGAATGGATTAGCATTAGTTTGAAGATAAATGTAAGTCATTTTTGACCGATTTTAACTAATACCATGTGCGATGTACCAACTTTTCTTTATTGCTTGTTGTTTTTATCATATGTTAGGATGTTTTCTTTAATACTATAATTCATAAGACTCCTTTGGCGATAAATATAGGTGTTTTTTCGACAAAGTTGTTTATTGTTGAAAATAATTTCTTTTGTAGTATTTGAAATTCTGATAGAAAATTCTCTATTGAACTTAGCAAATTTACATAGTAGCAATGAAAAGAGGAAGGAGGAAAACAATGGTAGAAAATAGAAGAAAATATAATAACAAGAAAGACCATGAATAGTGAAAACATTTGTTTTTAAATTTCTTTGGATTCTCATTTCATAGGTTTTACAATTACGACCCTTATATTTATATTGATGAAACAATAGTGTAAACTATGTAAAATACATTCATTACATTGAATTATTGATCAATTCCTAACCGTAATGACGTAGCTTAATTCTTGATCACCACACACAATTTTACACCTATTAGTTTTAACTTTGCATCAACCTTACCTTCTATTGCCATTGCACTTATACGTGTGTCATTACCATAATCGGCATTTTCATTGTTGAGAAGCTCATGATCTTCATTAAGCATTTTCTCATTTTTTATACCTTCAACATCCTCCTTCAAACTCACTAGCATGTAAATGACACTGAGTTTGCTTCGATGAAATGATGTTGAATAGACAAGAACTTCATAAAAATATCAATTGTTTGATGTGTGATAAGTATGTGTTGAACCATGATGGAATTTAAAAGCAATTTCTCATGCACAAAATGCAATTGAAGTTCCACATGTTTAATGTGTGAGTGTAAACTTGGATTTGTAGCCAATGACACTATGTTGAGATTGTCACACCATATAATTGGAGGACTAGGCAAAATGATTTTCAATTCAACAAGTAAGGAATGTAATCATACCATTTCAGAGGTTATATCAATTAAGGCACAATATCCTACCTCTATATTAAAATGAGAAACAACATGTTGTTTTCAAGAGGCCCATATTATTGGATTTGATCCCAAATACACAACAATTCTTAAGGTGAAACGACTATCATCTGGTTCTGAACTCTAATCGACGTTCGCAAAACCATGTAATTGCAGCTAGGAATATGGTTTGAAGACCAAGACATAATGGAGTGTACCTTTGAGATACCTTAGTATTCTTTCAACAGCTAACCAATGAAGAATAAAAGGATTTGACATGAATTGAAAAACCTTCTTAACAACATATGTAAGATTAGGTCTTTTAATGATTATTTATTGAAGAGTACCAACCACACTTCTATAATAATTGGGATTATCAAAAGGTTTACCAACATGGGATGATAGAGCATAGGTAGTTGTAATAGGTGTAAAGCTTGGCTTTGATTGCTCCATATGTATCTTAGCAAGCCATTCTCTGATGTATTTTCCTTCATTCATCATAATTTCATCATTAGGCAATCCAAAAACTTCTACTCATCAAAAATAGCTTAGAAGTCAAAGATGCTTCAAGGCAAACTGTGAGTGTAGTGTTATGATAAGAGTTTAAATTTTGTCATCATTGCTTTCTGTTAGGATGATATTATTCACATAAACAAGTAGATATGTAGTAGAATGAAAGATAACTATTATGAACAAGGATACATCTACTTTGGATTTAATAAAACCCAAGTTCAAGAGTACAACTAAAAGTATATCAAACCAGTCTCGTGGAGACTTATTTAAGCCATAAATGGCTTCGTTGAGTTTACACACATAATGAGAAAAATTGTGTATCTTTAAATCCTTGTGGCTGAGTCATATAAACTTTCTCATGAAAAATACCATTCAAAAAGGCATTGGTTATATCAAGTTGATTAAGTTTTCAACTATTTGTTAAGGCAATTGTAAAAATAACTCGAATTGTTACCTATTTCACCATAAGAGTGAATATTTTTGTGAAATCAAATCTAGAACGTTCATCATATCTTGTAGTAATAACTCTTGATTTTTTCTTATTCAATGATCCATTTTAAAGCATTTTTATTCGAAAAATCCATTTATTTCCAACTATTTTTCTATCTCTGGGAATAGGTACAAAGACCCATGTGTTGTTTTTCATAAGAGCATCAAATTCAAGTTCCATTGATGCCTTTTATAAAGGAAAAACCAATGCATGTTTCGTGGATCTAGGTTCTTTGAAAACAAAGTCAATTTGCAATGTTGCATATATTTTTGGTTTGTATGTCCCAACTTTGGACCTAATGACTATATGATGAGTGTTTGTGATAGATGGTAAAGGCTCAAAGGGTGGCAATATGGGATATGCAAAATCATTTGAAAGTTTATTAATGGTTAGATTTTCACTTGAAGATAAAGGTTATGTCAGCCAAAAAAACAAATTGTGAAGATGTAAACAATGGTAAATGAGAGGGATTGATTGATGTATTGTTTTGTGATTGTGAATTAGCATGAGAAAAATAAATATCAGAATGTGATCATGAATTAAAAGATGAAAAATCATATTTAGATAAAGCAGGTGCTTTTCTAGGTATAGTAGATGAAAAAATTGGTTTCTTTTGAACAACATAAAGCAGTGTTAAGAGGTATCAATGGATCTTGAACAATAGATGAATTAGAATAGGAAGTAAAAGGAAATTGATATTCATTAAAAAAAACATCTCTACTTAGATACAATCTCCCTTTAGAGGACAAACATATGTAATCTTTATAACGTGGGTTGTATCTCAAGAAGATACATGGTTTTTAATAAGGAAGAAACTTGTGACTAATGTGTGATGAGTGCTCAAAAAGCACTAAAATAACCATGATTTTATGCACATTAATTGATATATATTTATATGTTTTATCATATATTTATATAAATTTGTCTTTTTCGGAATCACGGGTATTTTTATTGTTTTTCAGGTATTTTGGCTTAAAAACGCAATTTAAAGACTCAAAGAAGAATACTTGAAGCAATATATCACAAATAAATTAATAAATAAGTGGAAAAACGTCAACAAACATGGAAAAATTGGACAAAATGGGTCGAAAAAGGTCAAAAATGTCAAAAGATCGGAATCGCTACACAAATTACGCGGCTGCCCGGCCGCTGGCGTCACTAAATAGCCAGGCGCCAGCTGTTACATGGCAGCGCCATGCGTTCTTTCTGCTTCGGCGCGGCGCATGACGGGCAACGTTCACCTTGGCCGAAATTAACGCGCACTGGCCCAACGCGTTTTGACCCATTTTCACGCGTCGAAACCACATATGACGTCACGCTGACGCGTCATTGATGACCTCAAGATGTCCACTTTACACGTTTTTTATTTTTTTAACATTTTTTTACTCATTTTTTCTCTCCATCCTCACCTATAAATACCCCTCTTCCATTCACTTCAAAGACACACCTTGAAACACCTCAAACCACACTTCTCTCTCTTCTTTCTTTCTCTCGTTTCTTAGTTTTTGAGTTTTTCTTAGTTTCTTTCTTAGTTTCTAAGCTTTTCTTAGTTTTTCTCTTAGTTTTTAGTTCAATTCTCTTAGGTTTAGAGTTCTTATAACTTTTTGAGAGGAACTTGTAATGTTTTGTAATAATTTAGATTTTTGATTCAATAAATGGAAGTGCAAATTCGCTTGGAGGTTTTCTAGCGGGAATAAGCGTCGAAGTTCGTAAGGATTTTATTTTCTTTTGATTATTTTTATGCTTTATTCTTACATGTTATATTTAATTTGTCCGTGATTAAATTTAATTGTCGTACTGTTCATAATCATGATATAATAATAACGTTGTTATGCTTTGCGAAATATTAAATAGGTGAAAATTTCTAAAATGAATTGATTTTATTTTTATTCGAGATTTTATATTAAGGATGTTAGAGAGAAATATATTATTTTTCATTACAAACTTAAATCGAAGATTAGACTTTAAGGTTTAGTTATCCGGTCTAATTTGTAGTAGTCTTTTTTATTTGTTATGCATAATCGCCTAATAGGTAGTTAGAGTGAAAATTTCAAAAGTTTTTATAAGAATTATTATGTGAAAATGTATTGACAATGACGTGTTTTGTTAGTGGTTTAAAACTTGAAAGTTAGACGGATAACTAAATTCTTGGGTTTAATTTGACACCTTGAATAAAGTTTAAATCGTTTAACCCACCAAAAATTGGCGTTTAAATGGTTCATTTTCAATCTCTTAGAAAAAGGAATTAATTTAATTAGCAAATTAGTTATCAACCCCACCCATTTGTAGGTGTTAATTGATTTGTTTAGTTAACAGAATATCCCACCCACAAAGCGCCAGATTCATACAAAAGAGAATCAATAAAATATCAATTTATACCTTTAATAACCAGATAATATGACGGCGATAATTAATTTAGTTATTATATCCATAAATACTCACTAATATAAATGATAAAATTTGCATGAATATTTATTGAATCTATATTTATATTTATTTATTGAATTTGTATCTATGTTTATTTTTTTATTATATTTAATTAATCGTATATATGTTTATTTTATGTTATTAGATTAGGAACACAAAACCAAACTATCGCGACAGGATGTTTAGGATTTAATTTCGTTTTTAAAGTTTGAATAATAAATTAAAACCACATACATTCCTTCCTTAGATCGACCTCGGAGTATACTTTATCATTTTCTACCGAAATGATTAATACATGACTAGAGTTTTACAAATATTAAAACCAAAGTATTTATGAGAATGGCGATCTGATTTGCCATCAAGTTTTTGCGCCGTTGCCGGGGAAGGAATAGCGTTTTTAATTTATTTATCAAAATTTTAAAAATATTTTTGTGTTGTAAATAATTGTGATTTTTTTTTTCAAATAAAAAATTTTTAATCAAATTTCAAATTTCATAAAAAAATAAATAAAAAAAAATAAAAATAAAATAAAAATTTTTTTTTTATAGCATAAAAAGTAAATAATTTAGAAATTTGAAATTTGAAGTAAAAAGTTATTACCGTTCGTAAAAAAAAAATTTAATTTTAAGTTAATAAGAAATAAGTTAGCGTGAATAGTAAAATAAAATTACCGTTCGTAAAAAAAAAAAAATTAAAAAAAAAATTTTAAAATTTTAAGTTAATAAGAAATAAGATAGCGTGAATAGTAAAATAAAATTACCGTTCGTAAAAAAAAAAAAAAACTAAAAGGCATGAAAAGTAAAAATCTAAGGGAGTTAAATGCAGCGAGATTAGTTTCGAAGCGCTACCATTAGTAGTCTTTCGCAGGAGCGTTGTTACAGAGAGTGGTTTTTACGAGGTATATGACCAATTCTTTTAACACTTTTAGTTATCTTGATTATGTTATTTAAAAAAAAAAATTTAATTTAAAAATAAAAAAAAACAATTTTTAAAAAATATAAAAAAAAAATTTTGTCTAGTGTTTTGTATTAAATGCCATGGAAATTTTCTCTAATTTTCTTTTATTTTTCTTGACAGGAGTTTTAAATTTACGTTTAAAAATAGTCTATGCGTGGTAGGAGAGATCCTTAGGAAACCCCTTACACCATATGTAAATAATATTCATAAATTTAAACATGTCAACAACACTTTGGATTCTACCCATCAACCTGATTTTGAGCCAAACATAGAATCAAGTCTTAATCCTTTACTAGAACGAAAAGAAATGGAAGAAAACCAACATGTCGGAAACCACGATGAAGGAGTTTGCAAAGACCGGTGGATTGGCATCAAGAATCGCCGCTATCCGGTTGGGAGAGCGCTCGGAATTATGACCTTAAAAATATTCATTTTTCTATGCTTCCTTCCTTCATACGGGCTACCTAATGAAGATTCTGCTCCTTTATGAGAGATTTCTATGCTACGGTCCAAACATTCCCGGTATTCTTAAACGAGGATCACCTTAGAATGAGATGTTTTCCACACCTTAAAGGATAAGCGCCAAAGCTTGGTTGATGTCACTTCCCAGGTTCTCGATGACATGGGGACACATTTACAATAAATTCATGGGAAAATTCTATTCCCGTCAAAAACATCGAGTGAGAGGAAAGATTGCTACTTTCTCTCGGATGGAAGGAGAACCATTCCATGAAGCTTGGGATAGGTTCAAAATGTTTCTCACCAATGTCCTCATCATAGCTTTTCCCTGATTGCGTAACCAATTCTTTTACGATGGACTTACACAACAATGTCGGGCATCATTGTCGACAACGCGGGAGGAAGCGATAGGAGAAAAGACTGCATCGTAAACGTATAACCTCTTTGAGATGTTGGGTGCTAATTCCCAATGAGAAAAGCTCCCGAGCGAGAAAGGTGGTGTTCATGAAATCGACTCCGGTAATGAAGTTCAACAACAACTTGTTCAAGCGACTAAGCAAGTTGCCGTTCTTCGCTACACAAACAAACACAAATAATGAACAATATGGTTTGTATAGCAAATATGGGACAAGAATGCGAAGCTTGTCCATATCGAGGAGATACAATGGACACGAAGCCGAGTTAATGTGTTGGGAGCATATCAACAGAGACCAAGGTTTGATCCCATTCAAATACCTATAATCCTGGGTGGAGAAGTCATCAAATTTCTCTTGAGGCAAAACAACCCTCATTTCCTCAAAGCTCAAACCAGGCGGGCAGCAATTCCACCCACTTTTATTCCAAGAAGCATTCCAAATAAACCAACCCCGGAGGACAACTTGAATTCTTTTATTCAAGTTTGTAGGATAATCAGTCTAAAACCAATCAACGGTTGGACTGTGGAAGCTTCAATCAAAAAGGTGGAAGTTCAAGTTGAACAGTTAGTTGAACATTTGCAAAAAGGCAAAGACTAAATTGAAACTTAAATGAATTCAATGAAGAGGAGACATTGAGTTTTTCATTCTGCAATCTCCAAGCAACGTCTTACTAGAAGACGATAATTTTAGTCCTACATGGGAGGTCACCCATTATTGTATTTTCCTTTGTTTTAGTTTGCGTGTAATAAAAAAAAATATTTCAAATAAAATAAATTCGTTTGTTTCAAAAATTGTGTCCCTTTGTTTAAATTAAAATAAAAAAAAAATTTAGGTTCCTTGCATTTTTTAGAGATATCTACTATTGTTTTTAAAGAGCAAAATGTTGATTCACAATAGGAGGAGGATCATTTTCAACTACAAACAACCATGGGAGATGCTGAAGATAGGCGGAAAAAGATGAAAGACTATACAATGCCAATCATTGGCAATGTAACTTCCAGATCCAATTGCAAGAGAAACTGCAATTATGAATTGAAAAAGATTCATTATTCTTTGTTGCCTTCCTTACGGTATCCCTAATGAAGACCCTTTGCATTTCATTCGAGAATTCTATGCTATTGTCCAAACCTTTCCACTACATGCAATTAATGAAGATCAAATTAGGATGAGGTGTTTTCCTTACACTCTCAAAGATAAAGCTTGGTCATGGTTCATTACTCTACAATCAGTTCTCTTAAAACTTGGGAGGCGTCCCATGAAATTTTTATGGGTAGGTTCTATTCCCATCAAAAGGCTGTTGATCTAAGAACAAAGATAGCAACATTTTCTCAAATGAATGAAGAGCCACTTTCATGAAGCTTGGGAACGATTCAAACTCCTTTTCATTCAATGTCAAAATCATAGCTTTCCACTACAAAAAACCAATTCTTACGATGGATTGACACTACGTAGTCAATACATGGTTGATAATGCTTCTTGGAGGTGCTGTAGAGAAAAACATGAGAGGAAACCTATAATCTCTATGAGCTATTGGGTTCTAATTCCCAACAAAGAGGTGGTAGAAGGAAAGCAAAGGTCATGAAGTCGGCTTTGATAATGAGATAACCTTGCAACTTGTCAATTGACTAAACAAGTGAAATTCCTCACGCCTCACCAAATTTCAAATCAAGAGGTAATGTGGAGTGTGTGTTGTTCAATCGGGCATGGTACTCATAATTATTCAAATACTTGTGATTCTAGTGTCGATGCCATGTAGGAAGTCCAATATTTTCAAAAGTATCATCCAAACACCTATGATCACCCAACCTACTGACCCTTACCCACTGCCAATCTTTTAAACCAACCTTAGAAGATAGCTTGAATGCTTTTATTCAAGTTAGTCGTGACAACCAACGATGACTAATCAAAGGTTGAACACCAACAGGAAGCTTCGTTAAAAGAATTGAATCTAAAGTTGGGAAAGCGGCTGAACAAATGCAAAAGAAAGAACCAGTGAAAGTCTACCAACCGTAACAAGCAAAAGATGTTAGAACTCTTGAAGTTGGTAAGGTAGTCAATACCGGTTTACCTGAAATCTCTAAACTACCTTGTAGTTCATGTGAACAAAGAAGACGATATTCTAATCTCGCAAAAGGAGAAACAAGTGTTAAACTTAACAAGCTTTACGAAAAGCTCATTGGGTCATCGACACTCCCGAAAATTCAAAAGACAAACGAGAACCACACCATGCAAGTACCTTTTCCCCGTTTGAAAGAATCCAAACAAGATAAGCAATTCAATGATCTTTTAATATGCTCTCTAAAGTAAATATCAATTTACCATTATTAGAAGTGATCATGAATGTGCCTCTCATATGCCAAGTTTTTCAAAGAGTTGAACACTAAGAAAAGGAGGTATAAGCTGAATGAACGAGTAGTAGTATCGAAATTTCTAGCGGCAGATCGACAAACTACCCCCAAGTTGGTTGAAAGACCCTGGAAGTTTTATTATAAACATAACTATGGGGGATAGGAAGGTTGCTAAAGCAATGCTTGATTTAGGTGCTAGTATAAATTTGATGCCCTTACTCTATATTCTCACATTTCAATCTAGGGATTTAAAACCCATGACTATGTCCATATGACTTGCGGTCAGATTCTCTTAAATATCCAGAGGGAATAGTTGAGGATGTTTTGGTACGTAGACAAACCGATAATACCATTGACTTTGTGGTTCTGGATATGCAAGAAAATCCGGCATTGGGCCGAGAGCATACAATATTGCTTGGTAGACCATTTATGGCAACTACTAAAACTATTATTGATGTCCCGAAGATGGAAATTTGACAATGACAAAGTCTTAGGAGAGAGACTTCATTTCAAAGTTTTTGATTCTTCACCTTTCACTTCTATTTACGCCATCGATGAAATATTCGGAAGTTGATCCTTTGGATAATCTTGTCCAAAACACCTTTTTCCAAACCAGAATAGAGAAGACAAGCTTGAAACCGAGTTCTTACACTTGAAAAGGTTGAAGAAGATTTAGATGAAGAAATTAAGGGGTATCTTGAACAACTAGACAATAATGAAGTGATGACAAAAATCTAGTACACTTTTAAATCTACCCAGTCCTTCATCTCAAGTAAAGAGGCCAATCCACCCGAACTTGAACTCAAAGACTTACCCGAGCACTTAAAATATGTGTTTTTGGGAGAAGGAGAAACATATCCAGTGCTGATAATTTCTTCAACCTTGACCAAATCACAAGAAAAAGAACTCATCAAAGTGCTTAAACAGTTTAAGAAATCTATAGGTTGGAGTATAGGGGATATAAGAGGCATTAGTCCAACAATGTGTACGCACAAGAATCAACTTGGAGGATGGTGCTAAACCCGTGCAGAGGCCCAAAGAAGACTAAACCCAAACATGCAAGAGGTAGTTAAAAAAATCCTTAAATTATTAGAAGAAGGGATTATCTATCCTGTGCGGATAGTAAGTGGGTTAGTCCAAGGTACGTGGTACCAAAGAAATGCGGGATAACAGCTTGTTAAAAATGATAAAAGTGAATTAGTGCCCACTAGAATAATCATCGGATGGAGAATGTGTATAGATTTTAGGAAACTAAATTTATATACGAAAAAGGATCACTTTCCTCTTCCATTCATTGATCAAATGTTGGAAAGATTAGTGTACCTAATTTTACTTGTTTTTTGGATGGACTGCCTGGATATTATCAAGTACCCATAGCAGAAGATCGAGAAAAGACCACATTTACATGTCCTTTTGGGACATTTGCTTTTCGCAGTAATGCCATTTGGGTTATGCAATGCGCTTGCCACTTTCCGGAGATGCATGATATCTATTTTCTCGGACATGGTGGAGAAATTCATTGAAATTTTCATGGACGATTTCTACGTCTTTGGGAACTCATTTGATGATTGCTTACATAAATTGACTTTGGTTTTAGAAAGATGCATTGAATGCAATCTAACCCTTAGTTGGGAGAAAAGTCATTTTTATGGTTCAACAAGGGATAGTTTTAGGACATATAATTTCAAACAAGGGTATTGAAGTTGATAAGGCAAAAGTTGAATTGATATCCAAACTACCTCCCTACACGTAAGGGGATAAGAAGCTTCTTGGGACATGCAGATTTTACGGACGATTTATTAAAGATTTCTCTAAAATAAGTGAGTCCCTTTATGTAACTTACTATCCAAAGATGCTGAATTTGACTTCAACAATGACTCCATTTATTTCCTTTAATACCTTGAAAGAGAAACTAACATCTACCCCCGTTATAATGGCACCAAACTGGTCTTTACCTTTTTGAGATAATGTGTGACGCTTCGATTATGCAATAGGAGCAAATCTGGGACAAAAGAGTGGATAAGCGCTTACATGTCGCCTACTATGCTAGCAAAACACTCAATGATGCCCAAATGAATTACACCACCTGGTGAAAAGGAATTCTTGGCTATAGTATTCTCTTTAGACAAATTTCGGTCTTATTTAGTAGGATCTAAAGTGATTGTACATTCGATCATCTTTGCTTTAAGATACCTATTAAGTAAAACCAAATGCCAAGCCAAGATTAATCCTAAATTGGGTCTTACTCTTACAAGAATTTGACCTAGAAATCAAGGATAAGAAAGGCAAGGTGAAAACTTAGTAGTGACCATTTGTCTAGGTTGATTTCTCGACTTCAATTCTCTTAAAGATGAGTAATGACGATATAGTTGAAACCTTTCCCGATGAACGCTTATTTTTCATAGTCCGAACCTGGTATCTGATATTGTAAACTATCTTGCCAGCGGTGTTTTGCGACCTAACACTTCATATCAGGACAAGAAAAGGTTTTTTAAAACTATTAAGGACTATTGCAGGATGACCCTTATTTATACAAGATTGGTCAAGATCAAGTCATCCCAGGAGATGTGTACCGAGGAAAGAAGAACATGCAGAGCATTCGACTTTTGTCATGAACTTCATTGTGGGTCATTTTGGAGGTGAAAAAGACAGCCCGTAAGATATTACAACTGATTCTTTTTGGCCCACTCTTTTTAAAGATGCTCGTATGTTTTCAGTGCACAATGTGATAGATGTCAAAGAACAGGAAAAATAAGCAAAAGAGATGAAATGCCTTTGACATCTAAATTAGTTTTCGAACTCTTTGATGGATGGGATTGACTTCACGGGTCCTTTTCCCCATCTAATGGTTTTCAATACATTTTGGTTCTTTGTGGATTATGTGGTCCCAGTGGGTAGAAGCTATCCCCACCAAAACCAATGATGCTAATGTTGTTGTGAAATTCTTGAAAGATTTCATATTCAAGAGGGTTCGAACGCCAGAGCTATAATAAGTGATGGAGGTAGCCATTTTTGTAACAAACTCTTTGATGGAGTACTAAACAAGTACAACATCACACATAAAGTAACTACTCCATATCATCCTCAAACTTCCGGTTTAGTGGAAGTGAAAGCAATAGGCAAATTAAGGGAATCTTGAACGCACTGCGTCGTCCGCCAAGGAAGGATTGGGCATTTAAGCTAAATGATGCCTCATGGGCATACCGCACCGCTTACAAAACTCCTATTGGGATGAGCCACTTACCGGTTAATTTTTGGGAAAGCGTGCACCTTCGATTGAACTTGAACACAAAGCTTATTGGGCAATTAAAGAGTTAAACATGGATTTAGATAAAGCGGGTGAAAAACGATTACTCAGGCTTCACGTGAGTTGGAAGAAATTAGGAATGAAGCCTATGAGAATGCCAAATTATACAAAGGAGCGTACTAAGCGCTATCATGACAAGAGGCTAGTTCCTAAGACTCTTCACCCTGGAATGAAAGTTCTTTTATTTAACTCTCGTTTGAGATTGTTTCCAGGAAAGCTGAGATCAAGATGGGATGGACCATTCAAAATAGTTCAAGTATTTGAACATGGAGTAGTGGAACTATTGGACTCCAAGACACAAAAAACGTTCAAAGTCAATGGCCATCGTGTCAAGCCTTATTTAGAAGAATCCAAACAACATTCTTTGAAATGGATTGCATTTGGGTGAGTAACCCTTAGCACCAAAAAGATCGTCTTGCTAAGGCGTTAAACTAAGTCTTGGATGGGAGGCAACCCATCATTTTAGGTAAAAAAAAACAATAAATAAAAAATAAATAAAAAAAAATAAAAAAAATAAAAAATAAAAAAATAAAAAAAATAAAAAAAAATAAAAAAAATAAAAAAAATTTATTTGTTATTTGTTTTATTTACTTAATTTTATTCTTTATTTCATTTTAATTACATGTGAATAATTTTTAAATTGTTAAAACTAAAAATATTTGTTGAGATGTTAGAAGTTTACAATGTGTCTGTCTTGTATACACTTTAATGATTTAATATGATGGATGCACTGCATTTTCCATTACTACTTGCACATTCTCGGAAATAGGTAATCTTTTCTTCTCTTCTCTCTTTATCTTTAATTTACAGTTGTTACATTGAGGACAATGTAAGTTCTAGGTTGGGGGTGGTGAAAAGTTACCATACTTAATTAAAAAAAATAATAATAATAAAAAAAAAACTTTTCTCACAAAAATTTATCATTTCTTTAAATCAAATTTAAGTAAATAGTTAAGTCTTTTGTACTGTTAGATTAATTTTTGAAAACATATCATGAAATATTTTGTAATTATTTTTGATAATTAGTTAGTTTTTGTCATAATTAGTATTTCTTGATAAGATGTAGAAATTATATCAAACCCAAAATCGGTGTTTATGAATTTTTTTTAGTGGAGACTACCTTTGTGAGATATAATTTGAGCCTAATTTCCTTTATTCAGAGTGAAATATATATTTTTTCTACTCCAAACACATTTCTTATTTCTTCAAATTTTTAGATGATCTATATAGGTATTAGCATTGAATGTATGAATTTTTTCATCTTAATAGAGTATCATATATTTTTGATTATTATTTTTGCTTAGATTAAATGATTTGAGTAGAAATTGATAGTATATGCTTATATTTCATTTATGCATGACTACTACAAAACAAAAAAGACATATCTGGGATTACCTAAACCAAGATCAAAACAGAAAAAGCCACAAAATTAACCACTTTCACCAAAATCCAAAAAAATGTACAATCTGTAATGGGTTGACTCTACAAAAAATACACATATTGAAAAATATCTACTGAAAAAAAAGAGAGATAAAAATAGTATCATCTACATACTATAACCCGCATTGCCTACAAAGTTGTGAGTAAAGGCTAATTACAAAAAGAAAGATATAAGTAATTCCACTAAAAAGTCATTGTAATTTCTTCGTTTGTAAGAGGCATATATCTTGAAATTCTTTCTTAATGAGTTTGATTTATGCATGAAAATAATTTCTATATATGATATCTTTATAATTTATACATTTGATTCCTTTCATGAGATCAATGTTAAAATAACACTTTGAGCCTTTATTCTTTATACATACGCGAACATATTAGTTCATTTCTATACATCAACTCTTTCGCATATAAATTAGTATGAGTGTTTGAACCCATACGATTCACCGTTTTGAGAGTATTCACTTGTGAGGAATAGAGTCGGAATTCGATTCATGACACCGAAATTGGGTGAAATTAAATTGATACATTTTTGATATGAAATATGAAAATGATTTTCGACTAATTATTATAATAAATCATGATTGTTTAAAGAGATTAAAATAACTTATGCTTGAGATTTTAATTATGATCTTAAAGGAGATTAAAAAGTATGAGACATTTTTGTGAGATGTTGATAATTTGTGATGTTGTTGTAAATTTAATTTTTAAGTTGTTTGTTTTTATTGTTTCTTTTGTTTTTACATTAAGTACAATGTTTGTGGGTATCATTCTTGAAAACCCTCACGAGACTCAAACTAGGCCCATCATTAGGGCAACTCTAGGGGTTTAAAGGCTTGTTGCATAGGCTAAATGCAACCGTGTCAATCCACGGAAGTGATTTAGGATAGTTTAATTTTTAGTTTTTATCGCTTCTCATAAGGGACTAGCAAGAATTTGGGGGGGTTGTGATGAAGTGCTCAAAAGCACTAAAATAACCATGATTTTATGCACATTAATTGATATATATTTATATGTTTTATCATATATTTATATAAATTTGTCTTTTTTCGGAATCACGGTATTTTTATTGTTTTTCGATATTTTGGCTTAAAAACGCAATTTAAAGACTCAAAGAAAGAATACTTGAAGCAATACATCACAAATAAATTAATAAATAAGTGGAAAAACGTCAACAAACATGGAAAAATTGGACAAAATGGGTCGAAAATGTCAAAAATGTCAAAGACGGAAAATCGCTACACAGAATTTCGCGCGCCGCTAACGCTTCATTGGCCGCGCTTCAGGCTGGCGCCGCTTCGCTTCTCTGCTCGCATGCGCCGCAATACGGCACTGCTCACGCTGCCTGAGTCAGGCGCAGGCGCCAAATACACACAACAATAGCCCAATAAGCGCCCAGCGCGTTTTTGACCCATTTTTCACGTGCGGCCACGCATGGCGTCATCGCGCGACGTCATTGATGACCTCGACATGTCCACTTACACGTTTTTTATTTTTTTAACATTTTTTTACTCATTTTTTCTCTCCATCCTCACCTATAAATACCCCTCTTCCATTCACTTCAAAACACACCTCAAAACCACACCTGCTCTTTCTTTTCTTTCTCTCATTTCTTAGTTTTTGAGTTTTTCTTAGTTTCTTTCTTAGTTTCTAAGCTTTTCTTAGTTTTTCTCTTAGTTTTTAGTTCAATTCTCTTAGGTTTAGAGTTCTTCTCTTTTTGAGAGGAACTTGTAATGTTTTTGTAATAATTTAGATTTTTGATTCAATAAATGGAAGTGCAAATTCGGCTGAGGTTTTCTAGCAACGGGAATAAGCGTCGAAGTTAGTAAGGATTTTATTTTCTTCTGATTATTTTTATGCTTTATTCTTACATGTTATATTTAATTTAATGCCGTGATTAAATTTAATTGTGCTTAGCTGCTCATAATCATGATATAATAATAACGTTGTTATGCTTACTTGAAATATTAAATAGGTGAAAATTTCTAAAATGAATTGATTTTATTTTTATTCAAGATTTTATATTAAGGATGTTAGAGAGAGAAATATATTATTTTTCATTACAAACTTAAATCTGAAGATTAGACTTTAAGGTTTAGTTATCCGGTCTAATTTAGAGTAGTGCTTTCTTTTATTTGTTGGTACAATCGCCTGGTAGTTAGGTGAAGCTCTATTTCAAAAGTTTTATAAGAATTATTATGTGAAAATGTATTGACAACATGTTTTCAGTAGTGGTTTTAAAACTTGAAAGTTAGTACTCGGATAACTAAATTCTTGGGTTTAATTTGGACACCTTGAATAAAGTTTAAACTGTCTAACCCCACCAAAGGTGTCATTTAAATGGTTCATTTTCAATCTCTTAGAAAAAGGAATTAATTTAATTAACCAAATTAGTTATCAACCCCACCCATAGGTGTTAATTGATTTGTTTAGTTAACAAAGAATATCTAACCCCACCAAAGGTGGTATTCATACAAAAAAGAGAGAATCAATAAAATATCAATTTATACCTTTAATAACCTAGATAATATGAGCAAGCATAATTAATTTAGTTATTATATCCATAAATACTCCACTAATATAAATGATAAAATTTGCATGAATATTTATTGAATCTATATTTATATTTATTTATTGAATTTGTATCTATGTTTATTTTTTTATTATATTTAATTAATCTGTATATATGTTTATTTTATGTTATTAGATTAGGAACACAAAAACCAAACTATCGTGGCAGGATTTTTAGGATTTAATTTCGTTTTTAAAAGTTTGAATAATAAATTAAAAACCACATACATTCCTTCCTTACATCGACCTTGGGAGTATACTTATCATTTTCTACGAAATGATTCGTGCACTTGCGAGAGTTTTACAAATATTAAAACCAAAGTATTTGCGAGAATCGGCGATGCCGGTTTTCGCTCATCAATGTGCTATCTTAAGCATGGAAAACATAAGCAACCAAACACTTTAAGGTATAGTAAGGTTTTTGATGAAAAAAAGTTTCACGAGGAGACTTGTCATTTAGAGAAGAAGTAGGTAATTGATTAATGAGAAACATACTTGAGTAGAAATCTTCATCCCAAAACTAATAAGGTAAAGAATCATGTGTCATCATAGCTAAATCTAGTTCAGTTATATGAAAAAATTTCTTTTTGTAAGTCCATTTTGCTCATGAGCAAAAGGAAAAGATGTATGGTGAATGATTCCTAAGAATGCTAGAATAAATATAAGATCTTGAAACTCACCTCTCTAATCACTTTGTAAGATTTTAATTTTATGCCCTATTTGTAATTCAACTCCAGCTTGAAATTTAAGAAAAAATGTATGGTGAATGATTTTTTAAAACAATGTTCTATCGGATGCAAGTGATGAAGTATATTGATTAGAATCTACATGTGATATGCTTAGATGCTTACCATTGCCTATCATTACCTTGTATGTTCCTGTGTAGGGTGTGATATCTATGAGATTATTGAGGTCATTTGTGACATAGAGACTGACATTTGAGTCAAGAAACCATTGGGGTTCTGGAAATGATGAAACAAGATTAAACAGGGATGATGATTGCATGGATGGCTATGTTGATTTATATGGCAAGTATGAAGGATAAGGAGAAGCTTGTGATTGAGGAAATACATGAGGAATTGATCCAAAATATGATGGGTTCTAAAAGCAAATGAAGGTATGGATGAAAAATTTGGCATAACAGGCATATTGAGCATTGCTTAAGTTAGCATTGCTTGAGGATTTTGTGGTTCATAGTCTTATGGTAACATAGATGGAATTTTCACAAAAATTGGCATTGTTGACATGCTAAGAAGGAACGTCTGGTGGCCTATTGTTATTATTGCCTTGTATTAGTGAAACAAGTTTTTTTTCAAATCGAAACCAACATGTGAAAACAATATGGCCTAGTTTGCCACATAATTGGCATTCAGGCTTGCCTCTACCTCTACGAAAACAACATCCTTATCTGCCTCTAGGTCTTATTCGTAATAGCTATAGGCTTTAGCATTGGACTTAGGACATACTTGATGGTTTAAAGAACCAATATAATGTGGTTGGATAAGCACCAATATATCCAACATTCATAGGACTAAATTGAGCTTTGGTGGTGCTGTTTGAGAACTATTAGTAAACACCTAGCCTTCAAACATTTTAGAATTAGTGGATTGTGCTTCATTATGCTCATTTGTGACTTTAGGTTGACTAAAGATAGTGGTAACATAACAAGATCATTCCTACGCTCTAATCTACATTCATAACTAATTAACAATGCTTTAGCATCATCTATGGTCACTTTTTCATTCATCAGCCTCTCAGTTAAGGTTGAAATGACATTATCATTGTTTGCATCTAGTCAACCTAGAATTTGCATAAGTTTTTGCTCCAACTCTTCTAGTTAATTAGTGATTATTTTACTTTCCAATATATAATCGGCAATGGATATATTACCTTTGCTCAAGTTTTGTAGCTCTTCACGAACTTGAATAGCTCTTGATCTTGACTTAGATGTGTAAGATTTTCTATTTTGATCCATGCATTTATGTTTGTATCGAAACTAGAAATCTACTTCATCATATCTTTAGTTACATAGAACATAAGTTAACATTCTATCATTTCATCTTATTTTCTCCGATTCACTATGTTTAGAATTCCATATGAGAGATTTTGTAAATGTGGGTTTTGTAACACATGTTCATCTAATTCCAAACTTTTGAGTATTTTGAGAATATGATGATTCTATATTTTGTAATTTTTGTTACTCAATTTAATTGATACGAAACTATTATGAAAAATAAAAATAGCTCGATCTTTATGATACGAGTTTTCTATGTTGGTGTTCTTTTATCTATTGAGGTGCTATAATCTCATGATCATCCATAACAAGATTAACAAAACTTTATAGTGATTTAATGTTCTGATACCATATTGAATTTAGCAAACAAATAGTGCATAAATGAAGAGAGGAAGAAGGAAAGCAATGGAAAAAAGATAGAAGAAAATATCATAACAAGAAAGACGATGAATAGTGGAAACATTTGTTGTAAAATTTATTTGTATTCTTATTTCATAGGTTTTACAATTACAGCATGTACATTTATATTGGCGTAACATGAGTGTAAACTATATAAAATACATTGAATTATTTATCAAAGCTTAGTTGTAATGATGTAGTTTAATTCGTAATCACTACATACATGGGTTGTAATTGTTTTTGCACAATACCACCGTTTGCACCGACTTGCATTGCCATTCTACTCACATTATTGTTGCTAGCACATGCCAAGCTTTTACATACTCTTCTATTAGTTGTTAAATTTACATCAACCACACCTTCTATTGCCATTGCACTTATACTTGTGCCATTACCATCATAGGCATTTTCATCGTTGAAAAGCTCATAATCTTTACTTAGCATTTACTCATTTTCTATACCTTCAACATTCACACCCCACCTCTATAACTATTTAAATTAAGGATGAGAATAGTCTTCTTACCCAACTAATTGAAATCAATCATACTCTCTCAATTTTTTAAAAATAAATTAAATTAATTAAAATGTAAGATAATTTTTTATTCATTACTTAATTATGAATAGATAAGCATTAATTATTAATTATTCTTAAAATTAAAAATATATATTATTTATGTTTATTATACATAAATATAAAAAAAAATCTAAAATTTTCATTTGATATGACTAGCTTAAAATAATGGAATTAACTAGCAAATTTGGGACTCAAATTAAAAGGATGTATGATCAATAATAAAAATTTTATAAGAAAGGCTAATAAATAAAAATAATTAAACCTTCAAACTAAAATTTTGATAATAATTTTTTTTTTATATCAAAACTTAGAATTTGTTACAATTTCATCAAATTTTAATTAAAATAATCAAATTTATATATAAAATTTAAGTTTAGAACATTTTACATTTAAAATTTAACTTTGGCTGAATTTTATAATAATTACAAAATTTTAAATGTAAAATTATCTTCATCCCCACCTATAGAACTATAATTTTATCACAATATTATAAAGTAACTGATTACCATTTACCCTCGTCCTCTCTTTTTCTTTACTAAAGTTTTCTTCTTCTTCTTCTTCTTCTTCTTCTTCTTCTTCTTCTTCTTCTTCTTCTTCTTTTTGTTATTTATATTTTTCAGAGATATTGACCCATCATTAACTAACGGGTTTCAACTCCGTTCAAATAAGGAGGGAGAGTCCAAGATCTTGACAGTTAGCATTCAATCTAATTGCTTTACCAACTAATCTGCCCTCAAACCGGTTATTTTTTGTTAATTTGTTCTTTGCTCCTTTTCATTTGCAATCCAAAAACTCCAGTGAATTCGCAAACACTGGTGTGGGTCATACAAAAAGACCCTCTGAGTTCGCAGAAGCAATAAGGAAATTGACTGTGTATTCACGATTTTAGTTGAGGAGGAGCATTATATCAATAATAAAAAATAATATTAAATATTTTTGAGATGTTATATATTATCTTATTTGAATATAAATATATTAAATGGTTAAGTTTATAATATATTTTTAAATATTTATCTATAATTTTATAAATATTATATATAAAGTTTCTTTTTTAGAAAGGTAGAAGCAGTTTAGGCAGATCATACATAAAATTGTAGGTTGCTTGCTTGCTTTTTCATACAAATCCGAATAATCCTCTTAACAAAATAAATAAATAATTCCAATAGTCCAGAGGAACACTCCAAACGGCAACAGTTATATTCTTCTTCTTTTTTCCTTTAATTAATTATTATTTCATTTTTTCTTGATAAAAGCTTGTGACAAAAGAACTTTGATGGTTATTAGTCCCTCTCCTTCACATAACATTTTTTGCTACACGATCATCCACCAATATATGTTGGAAAATAAATTTAATAAAGAAATTATATGTTTTCTTTATTTTTTAGGCTTTAGTAGCACAAATTCAATATATTTGACCTTTTCAATTAATAATTGAAATTAAATAAATAACGATAAATTTTTTAAATCATTGTATTTGTATCTTTATGACATTTTAATCATATAATTTTTACAAGATATATAAATTACTCGATTTTTAAAATTATAACACTTTAATCACATAACTTCATAATTATATCATTTAAGTGTTTATTTTTTACGGTAAAAAAGAGACCCTTTAGTTACATAACTTTAAAATTATATGACTAAAATATTTTAATTTTAAAAATTGAGTGATTTATAAGTTAATTATAAAAAGTAAATGATTTAAGTATACAAATGAATCAATTGCAGCACGCAAACATTTACTCCATCTTTCACCAAACAAACCTACACGCTTATAAACCAACCTGATAGGAATATGTCTACCAGTCCCTCATTTTATTATTATTATTATTGCTAACTGTTCACACCTGAACTTTACATGCAACATTAATATTAAGAAAAATTACAATTTAAGTTAGGTAAATTTAATGAAAATACATTTTAATCGTATACTTATTAGATGGAACACCAAAAATCCATTATCTTTACAAAAAAAAAAGTCTTAAAAATCTATTTTGTAAAGGTAATATCTTGTCTCACTTTCGCAAAAAAAAATACGACAATATAAACTCGTTACCTTTATAACATAAACTTACGTGACTTTTTTATAAAGATAGCAAAGTTATATTGCCGCACCTAGTAGGTACGGATCTAAAACATACTTAAATTAAAAGTAACCGAATTTAACGAACTTTCATCCTATTATGAAGTATATTCGAATTTTCCAGCACTTTCACTCACAAAACCAATAATTTTATATGTGTCATGTCTGAGAAACATTCTAATCAAACACATCTATGTTGGTTATCTTAAAAGATAAAAGAGCCTAGCTAGATATACTTGTTCTCAAAGACAGTGCTAAGCAACTAAGATCAAATTTATACAGCTTCTTCTCCCCCATTGAGTAACTTCAAAGTATATATGCTATCTGAAAATGTAATGCATTGTACATGAAAATCGTGAAAGGCTTAAGCTTGTTACCTTAGTTCACTATATATAGAGGGATAACTAGAAACAAATATACTCACAAACTTAATTAATTTTCTGTATTCTGCTTCACAATTGACGGCTATCATGAAAATGGCTAAACTATTTTCAACAAGAGTCTTCTTCAATGCCATTTTGCTTCTCTCAGCTATAGTTCCACAAGCATCAAAAGCAGCACTAAGTTCGAACTATTATGGTAAATTGTGTCCACAAGTAGAGAAAATCATATTACAAACTGTTTACAATGCTACAATGCACGATTCAAAAGTTCCAGCTCGCATCTTAAGGATGTTCTTTCATGATTGTTTCATAAGGGTATGCACTTAAACATGCTTTCCCTCTCCCTTTCATTCTCTTATTCGTGAAGATACATGATGCGAATAAAGATAATAACTTTGTTTTGGTTTATGAAGGGGTGTGATGCCTCAGTGTTGATAGACTCAACAACAGGGAATAAAGCAGAGAAAGATGGACCTCCCAACATCTCACTTGGAGCATTCTATGTTATCGATGAGGTCAAAGCCAAGTTAGAAGCAGCATGCCCTCAAACTGTTTCTTGTGCTGATATTGTCGCCATTGCCGCTAGAGATGTGGTAGCCATGGTAAATAACTACTACTCTAATTAAATAAAAACTGTAAACAAGTTATCAAACAGACTAATTGAAATGGTTATGAAAAAATATTATGCGAGCAACCCAAAAGTTGCTGCATGGTCTGATTTTTCTTCTGGGGTTTTATTTCATGTCAAATGTTCATCAGTCCGGAGGTCCATATTGGAAGGTGCTAGAAGGAAGGAAAGATGGAAGAGTGTCCAGAGCTAATGAAACCATAAACTTACCTGCTCCAACTTTCAATATCTCTCAACTCATTCAAAGTTTTTCCCAGAGAGGTTTAGAAGTCAAAGATTTGGTAGCACTATCTGGTGGCCATACTCTTGGTTTCTCACATTGTTCCTCCTTTGAAGCTCGGCTTCATAACTTTAGTGCACTGCATGATGTTGATCCAAGCATGGACAAGGTTATGGCCCAAAAGCTAAGAAACAAATGCCCAAAACAAAACAAGGATCGCAATGCTGGAGAGTCCTTGGATTCTACTTCTTCTACTTTTGACAATGATTATTACAAGAGATTATTGGATGGAAAAGGCATGTTTGGGTCAGACCAAGAGTTGGTAGGTGATTACAGGACTAGATGGATTGTTGAAACTTTTGCTAAGGATCAAAGTCTGTTCTTCAGAGAATTTGCTGCTTCTATGGTGAAACTGGGAAGTGTTGGAGTGATTGAAGATGGTGAAGTCAGACACGAATGTCGTGCAGTTAACAACTGATCAGAGTAGAACAGAGGGAGAGTAATAAGACAAATTTTCCTACCTAAAGTCCAAATGATGTAACCTATGAGTTGTATTTGTTACTAAAATAAATTTGATGCTTGAAATTGTTTTTAAAAAAAAAAATCTTCCAAGTCGATGATTTCTTCGAAAACAAAAGAGTGAAAGGATATTTTCTTTCAAGGTAAGAGAGCATACAGAATATCCAGCTAAGGTCTCCGAGCTTTCAGTTTTGCTCTATAAGAATTACAAATATATCTAAAGCATGAAATCAATGATGACAAAGATTGTGAGAAAGACAAAACAAACAACTCATTGATGAAATTCAGATCCATACTTGACATAGCTCCATTCATTAAGCAAAAGCTACATCAGAACGGAAAACATACTTGATGCCCTTTGTAACATTTCGAGCTTCATGCAACATGCATTTATCCCCATGAATGTGCAAAAGAGCCATCCCTTCTATAGGAGCCACCTATAGATTTCAAGTTCAATTAATAGGATACTGGGAGGGAATCATATTCCACCAAGTGCTACAGCAAGAACAAAACACAAACAAACAAACAAAAAATTCTAAAGGAATGAAGTCCAATGCAGAGCATTGATACAGAAGGATTAAAGAAGAGAATTAGAAAACAAGCATAGTAGTTTACCTCTGCTACTACACTATTCCTGGAACCATAAAAGACAGTCTCCCCACCGGATAGAGTCTCGAAGGAAGCTTCCTTGGAGCTCTTGCGTTCATTTTTGCTTTTGGGCGAACCACCACTTAAATATATTAGCAATGTATAGTGAGTGCGCTTTCCTCCTCCAAGATCTACACTTTCATCAATATGCCTTCCAAAGCGTTGTCCAACATTGTACCTAAATATATGTTGCATTCAGAATCATACAGCTCGAATTTTATTCTCTTGTTGAAAAATAAAAACATGTGACTGCAAGTGCACGACTCTAAGAGCCAAAAAAAAAATTAAAAAAACAACAAAAATAACATCCTTAAAACTTATAACCACAAAAATAGCACTATTTATGTCCACCTTATATATTTTCACTATTAAAAAAAATTTTGGCACATTATTTCAATTTGAAGCAGCCGTTCAAATTCCACTAAGGCATTTAGATCCGTTCAACGTTGAATGCCGTTCAACTGAATCCCATTTAATATTATTATAGTGCTATTTTTGTTGTTATAAGTTTTTGGGTATTATTTTTTGTAATTTTCTAAAAATATTCCAGTTATTCATAAGAAGAGAAGGCAGGGAAGAAAGGGATCCCCAAAGAAAAAACATATAAAAAGAAATGGAAAGACAAAAGCAAAACTTACTAAATTAATAAAGCTTACCAATTAAACAAAATGAATCAAAAGGCTGTTTATGCATTAATTAATGTTTAATAAGCATTATTAATAATAAAAATAAGCATAATTATATAATGCATTATGGCCTCACAACACTAGAAAGCTAGTTTTAATAAACCATTAGAATATCTTCAGGAAGGAGCAAAGTAGCTTGACTTAATGTAATTATGTGGTAAGAAAAATCCAACTAACCTGTATAATCTGATATTTGGGTTCAAACCAACAGCGGATTTCCCACGAATTTTAATATCAGCAAATAGTTGCTTAAGACCAGATTCCCAAATCGCATCTGCCAAAACAGGATTGTTCACAGCTATTCTATCATTATCTCTATAAGCTTCGCCTTTCAATGGACCCAGACTCCCTTGGTGAACAAAACCAGCTGACTCTGCAGCTTTAACGAATGCCTTTGACTCAGCAGATGAAAAGAAATTTGGAACCTGAATATCTTAAAGGATTGACTATTATAACCATAGAAATCAACTTCTTTTTTTTTTTTTGGTTGCTGTTATTCTGTTAATATGAAACTGAAACCCTCTAAGCCTTACAGTTCACAGCTAGTAAATGCAATGGCCAATTTATTATATTATTACCAGACGATTTTTTTCTCCTTAGAGTCACAATTCAGATAAAACTAAAATAACCAACTCTCCAAGTTACTTTTAGGTTTTGACAAACATTAATTGATTCCACGCTATATAATATTCTATCATCAGGAAAAATCAAAAACTTAAAATATACCAAATGCATTACTAAGCAAATATAATGAGAATAGGAACGCAACATTCGAGATGGTAATACATAAAATTTGTCAGATTTATGAGTAGTAATTCTTACAATGAAAAGATCAACGTCTTTGAGATGAGTAATCTGGAGATTTTGTTTCGGTTTGATTAAAGGCCAATCGGGATTTGTTTTTGAAGAATCTGTACCTCTCTCCCCCATTTTTCTCTTATGGTTTCGCTTCTCTGACTCTGAGTCTGCCATACAAGTATAACTCGTTCTTGACCTTCTATCGGGAATTCGGCTATTTCGACAAGTTGTCGATTGGGAGCCGTCTTCCAAATGGACCTGTTAGCAGCTTGGGCCTAAAGAGAACGGAACTGGGCCCAGTGATGAATGCAACGGTCGATTCTAATTACATCCAAGGAAATCTCTAAATATATGATGTATCATAATGTTCTATAAGCTAAGGTTATGAATTTGAAGTTCGTTTTATGTACTAAAAATTAGCCGGAATGCAATTATAAAATTTGAGATTAGTAATACTACACTATTAAGAGATTGTTACAGTAGAGGTATTATATTTAACACATTGGTATTATTTATGCTCTATATTATTAAATTGTTTTATTTTATAACTATAATTTAAATATTAATAACTCTTTCGGTCAGTTTAATTGGTAATTTTTTTTTTCCTTTTTAGTCAAATTTGACCACATTTGTCTTACATGGTAAATTGGACAAGAACAATTGTGAAAATTTAAAAGAATAAAAAGACAGTAGAAATAAAAAATCAATAATATGTCGAATTTTTAATGAACACGTATTAGATAGTTATAATCTGTACAATAATAGTATACAAATTAAATTTTTAATTCTTATTATTAATTATAATTTAGTATCATTATTATTGAATATAATGTATCATTAATAAAAAATTATGATAATATTGTTACTCTAAAAATATAATAAATAAGTAATTTAATTTTTTAGTACTAAATTTTTAACCTAAATGATTAATGATAATATAATTGTACTGACACATAAAAACGAACAATAAATTTGAATTATTATAGTTATTGTTATATTATGTTCAGTACCCTAATTAATGTAGTGATGTTATTTATGCCATCATGTTATGAAAATATTTTGTTTAATTATCTTAATTTAATTAATAGTATCATTTTTAACCATTAAATTATATTTTGTTATCGTCCTTTTCTTTTCTTAAATTACACAAATGCTCTTAGTTCAATTTAACATGTATGGTACATGTGACAAACTTTGATAAAAAAGGAACAAACATTATTCAAAATGGTTAAAAGTTATATCAATACTTAATTGTGATATTAAAATAAAACCTTTTAATAATACCAATACATTAACTTAAATAACTTTACCAAACCACACAATTAACACTATTGTACTTTTATGGAATTAATAGGTGATATTTTTGCTAAAACTTTTAAGCAATAAGAAAAGAGGTGCTATTAATATCGTTATATCAACCGATGTCAACATTTATCATGAGCTTATTTAAACTACCTATGAGTCTTTGCAATGAATTTGAGAATATGGGTTCAAATAATGGTGGCCTAATAAAAAAAGATGATGATGGTATTAATTAGAAAGTATGATAAATTATATGCATACCAAAATATATTTAAAAAAATTCTGATTTCAACCGATCATTGATCGTAAAACAAGTATGGTGAGTGAATATGTAATACAAATTACTTGCTAGTAGGATATTAAGGTTAAAATATATGATGAATTAGTCTAACTTTCTATAAGGGTTAACTGTAAATCAAGTTATGTGTGACGAATTCTATTATAGGAACATGACTTACTCGCAAATGAAGTTTGATGGCACATCGTGGATGGATGCTTGGTATGGGTATATGATGATCATTGGCTGTCAATTGCTAGTGGAAATTTTTGGGTCCAATTGAAGCGACATTAGAATGGAATGGATGTAGGCATGGGTCTAATCGTAGGTGTGATACACAAAAACTTGATATTCAAATTCTATAAATTTATATTAAGCTCGCAAATGTATAAATCATTTGTAAAAAACTATAATTATATTTTAAAGATCGGTCTAAAGAGGAGCTAAGTAATTTTAAATAATTTAATAAATCTTTTAAAAATAAACACAAAAAATATACCTAAATATTTTATCACAATATTTTGATTTTAAAAATTCTAATATAATAACATATAATAAAATATAGAAATATAATTAATTCAAATAATTATAGACATATAAAAAATGAATATTAAGTGGAGAATTTATGAGAATGATTAGCTAGTTAATTATGTTTGCTCATAACTAATTAAGTTATTAAAGATATAAATTAAGGTTATTAATTTTTTTTCTTTTTTGTATGAAAATATCCTTATGTATGGATCAAACTCTTTCTTAACAAAACCAATTAATATTTTTAGTCGGGGATCACCAACTGATTAAATTAAACTATGTTTTGTTTTTAAAAAAATAGTAAACAATCCAATTACTACTTTAAACGAAGCACATAATTTAAGCTCTTATTCAAGATGTCAAAATTATATGCTAAAACCTAACTTTAAGATTTTAAATCTATTATTAAAAATATATCGTCAATATATTAATTAGTAATAAACTTTGTAGAAATATTGAACGAAGAATGAAACTCAATTTATTTTGTAAAAATATTCACTTAAATTAATATTTCACAAATATGATAACATAACTAATATTCTATATTAATACTCATCCAGATATACTCAGATTTAATAAATAATCAGTAAATTAAAAATATTATTTAAAGAAATACACAAGATTTAATATATATATATATATATATAATTTAAACGAATACAAATAGGATATACATTATCAATTAAAGATAAGCAGGTGTGTCCTGCTCCTTAACTGTGATCTTGATCTATAGAGTGGTTTTTTGATATAAATATATCTTATGTATTTTCATATGCCTATATCATTATTGAATCAAAACTATTGTAAAAACTAAGAAATAATAGTGTTGTAGCTCTAAAAAAAACTGGAATTTCTAAACTCTATTACGACTATACACTTTTCTAAAAACCTAAGACACTTACTTATTACTAAGGCGACGCTAGAAGGCTTTGGATAAAAAATTTAATTGCGCATGACAACTCAACTTTTCCACTACCATGACTTGAGTCTCGTAATGGTACGCCTCATACTTACTGAACATGTTACGTCGTGATCTAATATTTTCACTCTACGACGCAGGACAAGTTGCATGAACTTTGATTTTAAATAAGGGAATGCATCGTGGCCCAATGTATTTGATGACGTGGCTCGTGATACTTCACTTCACTTTCTTGTTTCACTCTTTACAAATTATTTGGATTATATGTAAGCCTTACATGTATTATTCTTTTAGTCTTCTAAAATAATGAGTGATTCAAATATGATTCTTCAAGTGTTATTACTTTATCAAATTGAAACTAAAAATACTTGAAAAATAATAATAAATACTCATGATTTTGAACACATGGATTTACTTAAATAATGATAAAATCATGCATATTTGAACTATTTATTACATTTAAGTGTAAAAAAATCATGAAATATTAATTTTTTTCAAGCAGTTGTCAAGGTGATAGCTATTGGAACAAGTTATTGATTTCCCATGTTTCAATCCTCTAGAATTTGAAGTTGTTTGGAATATACCACTGGCACCTATTAGACAACCGAATGAATTAGTTTGGCATTTTACTAGTTATGGCACGTGTAATGTGAAGAATGGATACAGAGTCATTTTGAAAGCTAAGGAGGCATAGTGGGATTGGGATATCATCTTCCTCATCTTTCGTAATGTAGGCATTATGATAGAAATATTGGGGACAAATTTTGATAGAAAAGGTAAAGCATTTTGGTTTGAGGGTGTTGAAGGGTGTGATACCGAGTAATGAGGTGTTGTTGATGTGCAAGGTGATCAAGCACTCAAATTTTCCAATCTATGGGTATCATTATGAGAATATTTATCTCACCTTATGGGAGTGTGGGGTTGAAAAGAGGCATGGAAGAGTTCAATTCTTCCTGAATTCTATATAGAAGATAAGTTGATGAATCTTGTAAAAGTCGTATGGATGTTGTTAGAAAAGCTAACTGTCGAACATGTTAGTATATTTTTGACAATTTTATATTAGGTATGGAGGGCATGGTTCCTTGTGGCTTTTGAGGGGGGCAACAAAGTTGAGTGTGAATATACCAGGCTACATAATAATAGGTGAAGGAATATCATACCATAATTAGACGCTGTCACACCAGAGAAGTCTATGGCTTGTGCATTGGGTTGCACCACCTATTGGAACTTAAAAAGTGATTGTTGATGCCAACGTGTCGCTGACACAAGATGAAGTTGGGCTAGGTTATGTTATTCATAATCCTGTTAGGGAAGTTATGAGTGTTATTGCTAATAGAAAGTTTAAGTTAGTGTTGCCAAGAGTGGCTGAACTTTGGGCTATTTTATATGAGCTACAATTTAATTTGGACATTGGCTTCTAGAATGGCATGCTTGAATCCCATTGTTTACTAGCAATCCAAATGATGAACAAGGAGTCATGCCTTTTTACTAGTGATAGTCATTGATAGGTGTCATTTTATACATATATTTGTGCATCAATTCTCACATATATATAATGAATTATTATTAATTATGTGTTTAATTTGTATTATATATGCATTATGGGAAGAAATGAACAAAAGAAGCAAAAATGTGTATTTAGAGCAAAACTATGGTTTTCGATCGATTGAGTTTCGATAGAGGAGTTAGGTTAAGAATGGAAAGCATGACTTGATCTATTCAAAAGATACTCGATCGATCAAGTGCTCTCAGGTTAAGAATCACAATGGGTAGATCGATCGATCGAGACATCCAATTAGTACTCAAATTTGGTGTTTTTCAATACTAACTTTTCATCTTTGCCATTGGATCTAGAAAATTTTAATTCTAATAAAAATATATTCAAAAATATACTATATAAATAACATAAGGGGTTATGAAAATATAATAATTGCTACAAAAAATAAGAGAGGTCAAAGAGCACATTAAGTGTAACTTCTAGATGAGATTTTAAAGAAAAATTGAAGATTTTCATAAACTTCCTTAATAGTCTTCTTTATAGTTTTTCATTAATATAATATTGATTCTTGTAGAATATATTTCTAACTAAACTAAAACATGATTGTGGATAATTTTAATTTCAGTTCTTGATTTCTAATGTGTTCAATGCTATATGTGAATGTAAAACTATACATATTGTGAATTAGGATGTACAACTAGTTTATTACATGAATATATTTTTTTTTAGTTTAAGAAGTTATTATGTAATCACTAATATTTTATTCAAAATGATACTTTGTGATTACTATCACAAGTAAGGTTGAATGCCTATGTTAAAATTTATTAACGGTTTTAATCTTGTCTAGTTTAATTATCAATTTTTTAGATCTTAATACAATAAATAAATTAAATCTAGTAAACGTACGTCTAGGTTGTTCAGGATGTAAGTTCATTAACAATCATATAATTAATCAGTTGCACGATGAGGATACATGAGAAGTTTTAAGTTGACATATATTTATAAAATTAAAGTTAAGAATTCAATAAATATTTTAAATTATGAAAATATTTAAAACTTAAGAAACTAATTTCCATTCATTACATTATTAATTGAATTGTATGCTAATAGTGAAGATAATCTCATGATCATATAACTCTTCATATTATTATGCATTTCACCTTTATAGTTTTACGATATCTTCACATTCAATCAAAAACCTCATTTTATTAAATTTAATAAACAACGAACTAGTAATTAATACTAGAAATTGTTATAATTTTCGTAGATATGATAATATTTATTCTTAAATTAATCTTCTTTGAACTTGATCACCTATATTTATATGTGTTTATTACTGTCAACCATATAGTGTATGCTATTAGAATGTTAATTGCTCATACTATTTCTTTTTCTTATTGTTTCTCTCACGTTGTTGATACTTTAGCTAAGAGTGGAATTAGCTCTGGCAATTGTGTAATTTGGATCGAAGATGACTTAGCTTAATTACGTTCAATCCTTGCAAACAATGTAACATATTCATAATTAAATAAAATGGAATTGTATTACCCTATATTTTTAATTTTATACTTTCCTAATTACTTAAAAATTCATTATAAATTAAATAATTACTTAGAAACTCATTATAAATTAAATAAAAATAATTTAAACATGCTTATACTCAAAATAAATACATAAAATATCTTTATTTAATAAAAAATAAATAATCATTGAGAACTTTTACTAGTTTTTAGTGTCCATCGTTTTCTTTAAATTATTGCATTTAGGTCCCGCGAAGAGGAACACTTTGAATTTGAAATCTCTTTCTGAAACAATGGAATTTAGAGCAATTGTTAAAGCTCAGGAAAAAAAAGAAAAAGAAAAGGATTAAATTATATTAACATTTTTTTTTCAAAAGTAGTTGTTGAAAAAATAAAAATAAAAAAATATCAAAAGCAAAGAGAACCCGAATTCCCCTCTATCCTTATCTCATATAATAAGAAATAGAGTTAGAGTCAAAAAAGGTACGTGGTCATATCCTCAAATCAAATGTATACTATATAGTTTAGTTTTTCTAGCTTCTTCATGATCAGCATATAACAACCCACGAACTTCTCTGCTTCTCGACCTCTACTTTCAATCATCTTATCTAATTTCTCATTCTTAGAGTGTACTTTTTTCGGACACTATCATTATATAATTAACCAAGTGTTTGTTCAAGTAATTATGGGCAGATATTGGAATTGGGGTGGAAAATCTTCCAAAAGGGAAAGAGAAGAAAAAGTAAGGATATTAGTAGGTACGGACAGTACCACTTCTACTGATTGTATGTGTGCTGTTTTTCAATTCTTCGATTTTCATCAGCTTCAAATTCCTTTAAACCACCAACAACAGTCTCTCCATCCCCACATTTCTCCTTCAAAAAAAGATGTTATCCCAGAAGGTTTGTAATCTTCTGCTCTCTCACTTTAATTTTGGTTTTTACTTTCTTTAATTTTAAATTTTGCTTACTGGGTTTGTGTGAACTAATTATATAGGTGTTGAGGCACCAAGAAACAACTTGAAATCTGAAGGTGAAGGGTTTTCATTGTCATCAATCATTGATGAAGAGAACAATTTAAATATTCCTGTAAGTAGTAACACTATTTGGACTGATAATGATGAATCATTGATGATGTTTGATCCTGATCCTAATTTTGTGTTGTGTTTATATTAAAATAACAGATGGGTATTCAAATAAAAACAAGCAGAGGAACAAAATCAACAGATTCTTCAGAAACTAGTAGCTCTCCAGCTACAAAGACCCCAACTTTAGTAGCAAGACTAATGGGTCTTGATCTTCTTCCTGAAACCAATTCACCCACTTTCAATTGTTCAATTTATAAGACAAACCCAAGTCCACTTTCCAAATCATATTCAAAACAACGTGTTCGAAATCGACGAAAAACCCCTCAAAGTAAACCATGGAATTTTACAGACAATGATATTGGAACTCATTCGTTGCCAAAAACTCCAAGAATATCTTCAGCCAGAAGATCAGACGTAGACCACCACCATCGTCTATCTCTTCAGATCAATAAAGAGAATGTCATCAGTAATGCCAGTGAAGATTTAGATTTCTATCGGCTGTTGTCAATAAGGAGAAAGTTTGATGTCAAAGAACAGAAGATTGAAGATGGAAGTCGAAGCTCAAGTCATTATGCTAGGCAGATTGTGAAGCATGTTAAAGAAAAGGTCAGCAGAAAAGTTGGATTAGACATTACTAATACAGTCAGAAATGTGCTTGTTTATCAGCCCAAATGCAAAAAAACTTCTAATTTTTTCCTCAAAGAGGCTGATGAATCTACTCCAGGAAAGCAATCCATAATTTCTTCAAACAAGAGTAACAAACCCAGTTCCTCAATGTCGCCAACTTACATCAAAGATCAAAACTTTAATGTTCAGACTCATCAAACAATAGAAGTCATAGCAAAACCAAAACAACAGCCACAGCAAGAGCAAAAGAAGCAACAACAAAAGAATCAATCAACGTCTACACATAAATGTAGAAAGGTTACCTCTGCGCGTGATGGATTTGGTCCTAGGCCAAAGAAGCAAGAAGAAACATTTGTTCGTCCATCAACAGCCATTAGAGCCAATAGTTCGGACAAGAAATGCATGAAGACTCCACTATCAAACAACCTTCCTAACATCAATGTCCCTACCCTTCTTCCCTTCAAGAAAAATCCCCCGTCTCAACCTACCAAGATTCCTCATAAACTGGTATATTACTTTAAATAGCTATTTCCTTAAAATTTTCATTATTTACCTTTTGTTTTAATTTTGGTAAGCTGAAAGCTATTAAAGAACTTAAATTTCACGTCGTTAAAGAATTTGTTAACAGTATTGTATATAAATATTAACAATCTTTTAATTTACAAGTTAATTTTTGGGTTATAAGTTAGATTTATGTTTTTATCATAGTATCAAAACTAGACTCCTAATTATTATCTCGGGCACTCTCGTCGGTACTCAGGATACACTCTTTCCGTTCATCCTCAATAACATGGAAGGAGAGTGTTAATGAACCTAAGTCTCACATCAGACAAGAATTCGATAATAATACTACATATAAGTTTGGATAATTTTAAAACTCATAAGTTGAATTTTGTGTCATGAATTATACTTATTTTTCTATCAAAAAAAGTAAACAATTCTACCTTTAATAATTTTATCACGTAACTTTATATGTCAATAATAATTATAAAATATATGTACTTAATATCTCTTTTTAGGTAACATATTTTAAATTAATTTTGTTAATATGTTTGCCGTGTATTGATAGTATATAAAGTAACACATTAAAAACAATAAAAAAAATTGTTATATTTCAAAGCATGATTGCAACCAAAGTTGTGTTCATTGTGTGAAAAATCAACCACAATTATCTGATAATCAAAAATTAGAACATAGCCAAAAGTACAAGAGAGAGGCGTCACATGTGCTCAACACTCGAGAAGACACAACTAATACCACCGTCGATAGTGGAGCAGAACTTAAACAGTATATTAGTTACATACTAGGCTATATCGGGATCGACAAAAATACCCTTATGGCTTTCACCAAATGGATCTTCCCTTATCATTCTCACCCTTTAGAACCATCTATTTTTCACCTTGTAATTCTAATATTTGTTCTATGTATCTTTATTCTAGCCAGTTGAAAAATAGGTGTTGTGGAAAGTTAATGTTCTATCTTGTCGATGAAATGTTGGTCCAAAATTTGAAGCCTTATATCGACATGAGGCCATGGGTTATAACATTTGGGTCATTTGGGTCTGGTTGCTTTACTATTCAAATGGAAGGGTTACAGTTAATAGACACATTATGTTTGAAAATTTAGAGCTTTCCAAGTGCTGATTGCAAGGTACTTGAAGACATTGATGAATTGATTAACAAAGATTTGCCTCAATTAAAGCTACAAAGTGAAATGGCTTTTGAGGAAGAAGCAGAAGGTTTTGTAACAGTGATTGAGAGGGGCTTACTAGACACCACTGTACATGAAACGACTCTATTTTTCAATATTTTAGAAGAAAACGGCAGCGTTTTTGTTATTTTATTAGGCTCAAGAGTGGTACATTTCAAGGATGGCCTTAGGCTCCAAGAGAGTCACATGCATCATTCACGTGATGAGATGCTATTTGTTTGGGGTTCGTGAAGTGGTCTCCACAAGTAGGGAGTTGTAATGTGGTCTTTGACTGGACAACGATGGCTATCTCATTGGTTCTTTAAAAAACAACATTGCAGAGAAATCTATTCCCTTTCTCTGTCTGTTTCTTTTCCTTTCCACTGTATACCATATTTTTACTGCTCTTTTCCTTTCCACTGTATATTTTGCAATTTCTTTTGTAATTTTAACTTCAATAGAACATAGGATCACTTTGGACTAACTAATTGCTACCCTACAGACCAACTTGCCTGTAGTTCTGTTTCTGCAAGTCATGCATCCAGTTAATTATGTTGGGCCATACCCATTTTCATAACGATAAATGTTAAAATTTAATTTAAATTTATATCAAAAATTATCTAATAATAATGAGTAATCTTTTGACTCACTATATAAATTTTGAGTTAAAGTTAGATGTGTGACTAACTAACAATAAACACATAAATTTTGAGATAACTAATAATAAACACATAAATTAAGAATAGAGGGAAAGATTGGTTTTCAAAAAAATGCTTTTATTTTTGCAAAGATTTATAAATAATAAAAGAAAAGTTATCAATTTTGTTTCTAATTTTTAAAAACTAATATTTAAATCTCATTTTTAATTTTCTTTTTTTTTTTACTTTTTGTCAGGGTTCTATTTTAACATTAATATTCCACTTGTTACTCACTTATATTATTAGATCTAAAATTGAAACTCACGAGGGGTATTATAAAACTAATAAAATACCATATTATTTGTTTTTTTGTTATCAGTTACTCTTATGTTATATATATATTTAATTTAAATATAAAAATATTTAAATTATTGAGCTTTTTCTGAATTTTAAAGTAATAAAAATTTAAAATATAAAATTCAGGAGATACACTTTTATTTTAAATATAATTTTATATATAATTTGAAAAATCATACCCCTATAATAGTAAAAAAAAAAAAAAAAACTGAGAGGGAGCGTATCCTCCCTATTATCCTTAATTATTCTACTTGATAACCCTTCTAGTTTGTCCCTACAAACACGGATAGCACTGTTGGGGTTAACCAACAGTTTAAACTAACATCCACGGGAAGTGACACGTGAGATATTATTTTTAAAACAATGACCTTATAAACAAAAACGAAAAAAAAAAGAGAGATTTAAGTGTTTATTTTTTAATGTTTTGGATTAACTTTTTTTTTTTTTTTTACCCATGAAGATCAACAAAACTCTTTACCTTTAAAAATAACTTTAACTTTAATTTCTATGACTTAATTATTTATGTATTTTAATTTTAATTCTTAAAAAATATTTGTTTAATGTTAGGTGGAAAAAAATATTTACAATGTATTTTTAATATACAAAAAATATACATAATTTTAGGTTAAATAGAAAAACATGTGTGCACAACAGTATTAAAAATAATTAGTATTTATTAAGGCAATTATGATATACAATTAAACATATCATAAATAAAGTATCCCTTATTTGTTTTATATTAATTGTTTCATAAGCTATCATAGATGTATTGTTCATTGCTATTGAATTATACACTTTATCAATTAAGTTATTTTTTTTTCGATATATTTTATTAGTTATTTATTTTTCTAAGAAAAATTTACATTAATATTCATTTTTATTGATCAAAAATATTACATTATTATATAATTTAAGAATAATAAATAATTTATGGATATCATAAATAACTCATTATTTGTTTTTATATTGTTAGTTTAGGGTTAAACTCTAGAGAGGAGAAGTGCTAAAAGAATCATATAGCTTTAGAGACTTGGGAGTGTGAGCTTCAAAATAAATAATAAGAATGAGACAATAACTAAAAGATGGGGTTGTAGCTACCCGAGACATAGGGGTGTGGATTTAAAAAATTAAAGCCTTCCGAAAGTTATGAATAATTACTTAAAAACTTGAAATTATTGATAGATATGGTAGAAGTAGAGTTTCCCATAACCTTAAAGGTCGTGTAACTATGAAATAAATTCCAACTACATGTTGTGACTTAAAGCGTAACGATTGAAGATAAGAGGAAAGGAGTTAGATCCCTATTTTTTTTCCTTTATTTATTTATTTATTTATTTATTGAATTAGAGGGTTAGTCATTTCATGAGATATTTTTCAAGCTGCTTTATAAAGTTTACATCTTTTGCTGATTTAAAAGTTACATACTGAATTTAGAGTTTGGAAAGTTCACACAATTATTGTTCTTTTCAAAGAATCAATTTACAAGATATTGCCAAGTATAAAAACATCAAGAAGCTTGAAGCTATACCATAAGTAATCCAAATAGAAAAGTTAGAGTTCCGGTTGCCATAGTCTTTTCATCATGGCCCCCATTTTTAGTCTTGAATAAAAGAAAAATAGCATTTAAACACAAATTAAAAAAAAATTTGCATTGCATAATTTTATTTATAAGAAAAGTTTCATTTTTAACCATCTTCACAAGATGTACATATTTTTTTTAACAACATAAAAATATATATATATATTACATGTTTAAAAATACAGTGCATATATATTTTTTAGAATGATATCAAAAGTGAAATCATGTGAATAAATAAATCATATAAAAATTGGAGAGAAAAAAAGAAAAAAATAATATCCTTAAAATTTGTAATAATAAAATAGTACATTTTATGTCAAACTCTTGTATTTTAATATTTTAAAAAAGTTCAACTTATAATTCACATTGAACTTTGTTTAATGTATACATTTCAAGTTGAATTATGGTCACTTAGATCATTAAATATTTGACTCTATCTAATTGAATATTGTTTAATACTATTGAGATACTATTTTATTTGTTATTAGTTTTAAGTATGTTATTTTATGTAATTTAAAAAATAGAAAACTCAATTAGTTAAATATACTCCAATTAAAATAAGAGAATGTGACTATAAAGGTTTATACTTATTTTTTATAACAATTTATTCTTATTGTTATAAAAAAATGATTGCATAAGAATAAATAACTATTTTTTATTTTTTCTTCAATTCTTTGAGTTAAAGTTTATTTAAATTATAATAATTTATATATAATGTAATTGAAAAAATTATAAAATAAAGTAAAAAATTATATTTTTTTCATTTATTATCATTTTTTTTAACAATATGATTAAATTGTTATAAAAAATAAGTATATGATTTAAATATTATTTTTTTTCGTAAATAAAGAATCTAGAGAGTATTTTTCTATTAAAGTAAAGAGAGAGGGGGATTATCATAAAGACTATAGTAAAAGTTAAAAGTGATAATATTTAGTTGATTAATGTTAATTATATTTCAAATTACAAAACATGTATATAACAAATATAATTTAGTTACTTTACTATTCTTCGTCATGTTCACTCTTCTTCTTACTCTCTCCTACTCTATCAGTTTATCACAAATAGGTGAATTTTTAGAGAGATAATTAAAAGAAAAATCAAAATAATTGATTGAATGTATGGATCTCTCATAGAGAACATGCATATATATAGAATCTTACATGTATAGATGTGAATTACATAAAATAAACACATGTAAATGTCAAAAGATAAAAAGAGAATAAAACCAACACATTTTCAGGTCGAGCTCGACTATCCCAGAACTTAAACTGGTGACCGACCTTATAGATATATAAGATAGTTAAAGTTGTCTTCTGAGTTCGGAATGTCTTCTAGACTAATCTCTGTGTCTAAATAGATGCATATCGAGTATTACTTAAAACCACGAAAGATTATTTACCAATTTAACATTTTAGATATAAGGTATTGCATGGGCCATGTATCGAAGGAAAAAAATTATTGATTTATTGTAGATTAAGTTGATGTGTTCGTTCATGTCAATTAACATAGACAAAAAGAAGATAAAAGTGAGATAGAAAACCTGTAATTCATCTCACTTCTGCTAGTATCTATCTCTTATATATATTAATCGATTTAATGGATCTGTACACTATGTGAGCTTAGTCATGTGAATAATTCCTTCACAAAAATAAAGCGGGAAATTCAAATGCAACGGCCAATAAATGCATGTGGGTTTTAAACACGGTTGGTTGTTAACAAAACCAAAAAAATGGAAAGAAATTTATCTAAAAGGTTTGACTTACTGGACCAAATTTAATTATGCTGAAACACTTTGGGAAGACTTTTACAAGAGTGTATCGATCTGTATTTTCCAAAATTTATTTTCCATCCTGATTGATATATATCATCTAACGATATGATATTTATTATTCTTAGAGTATATTATTCACTGATTATATTTTTTTCTCTCTATTATTTATTGTATTTGTTTTTTAAATAAAAAGTTACACAATTTTTGAATTGCAATAATCTAAATTAACATATCATATATACTAAAAAATTAATGAATAATTTATCGTAATATAAATATAAAAAAATAACTTTTGAAGGGATATAATTGATGATTATTGTGGACATTTAATAGAGCCTTAGGTTTGATGAGACCATAGCTTCTTTAGAGATCGAAATACCTAATGTAATTACTGTTACACAGAAATATATGTTATAATAATTAGATGAAAGCTAGCTAGGTTCGCATGTATAATATATTTATCGTGAATTTTATAGCTTAAGCCTATATGGTAATGTTTTGGTTTGAGTTAGATTCGATAAAAATCAAATTTATTTGTAGTTTTTCGAAACAAATAAGTTATCGTCATGTTATATCCATGTTTTATCTGTAGATAAAAATTATTATTATTATTATTATTATTATTATTATTTGATATTTTTTAAAAGAAAAAAAATAATATTTTATATAATTGGAAAAAAATTGGGTAACTAAGGTGCTTTAAATCTACCGGTTTATAATTAAAAGTTTTTATGGTATAGATCTAATTAACTAAAGAGAAGTAAATAATAATTATTAAAAATATGTTAAATTAAAATTTCGTAAAATAATTAAACATACAATCACGTGTAAAATAAAATAAAGATGAAAGATAAATAACATAATATTTTTAGGTGGAAATAATGTAGGCCATAATAATAATTTGAGAAAAACATTACTCGTCCACCAGACTACCCCAGTATCTATTGTGAAAATAATGTTTGATTACAAGGCTAGGATTGAAACTATTCACCAAGTTAATGCCTCAAGTAACCTACTTATAAGTCTATTACTTTCTTTCGTAGTCTCCACAAGCAAGATATTCAGATCCGGACCAACATTTCGATAAACTCGAGTCACATGGGTTATCGAACTCGTTCAGCTAGCACCTGATACGTTAGCATATAAACATAAGTGCATTATGTCTCCTAAAGCATATTAAAAAAAAAACCTAGCTAGATGATTTAATTGAACAATAGATAAATCAAAATCAATATCATTCCTAGAACATATGTTTAAGTATAATAACACAAATATTGTAGATTTATTAATCAATCAAAAGAAATCACAAAATATTTGATAGATTAACTAATGAAAGAAACCTAACATAAAGATTTTTACAAAAAAAAAATAGATAGGAAGCATAAGTTATAAAAGTTTATTCAGTTGAGGTTAGTTAAAATATAGAACACTAGATTCTTTATAGAGAAAAGATTGAAACCTTAATGCCAGGTTAAAGCCTAATTACAATTATATCTATTAAACAATTCAGAGAATAATAAATAATAAGAACAAAATAGTAATTGAAATGTTTGACTCGAGTAAACAACTAAGTTAAAGTTGAAATCTTGAACGCTCGATCGATCTAAGTTATTAAAAAATAAATCTCAAGACAGATAGATCAAATCTCGATCGATCTAATACTTAATTGATCAAACATTAAACTTCAATTGATCTACCTCATTTAAAAAATAAATCAATTTTTTTAATCAAGGTGAATCAATTCTCAATCAAACTACTTACCTCGATCGATCTAAATATTTTTCGATCAATCGAGTGACCTAAATTCAAAATGTTCCTATTTACCTAATATGAAATCCAACATGCATAAGAATAGAGCTATATCTAAGATATGTTCGTTTCAAGCTTGATAGATTATTTGGCTTTAAAATATTATTGAAAGATGCACCTAAAAACTAAAATTATATTTAGATGTTTTGTCCACTAATATCATCAACACTTATAAATATTACAATAATAAAATGGATAATGCCCGTATCTTTTTTCCCCTAATCTTCTCCTTTTTAACATGACCCTAATGGGTCGAATACCCATGGGTCTCGATCTGTTGGGTCAAATTTCATCTATAATCCTTACATTAAAAATATCAAAAATATTTTTTTATTAAAATTTCATGCATACATTAATCTATATGATACAATCTAATTAAAAAATAACTTGACATGTTTTGTAATTTCTCAAAAAGTATACTTCATTTTAGTAGTTTTTTAGTTAAGCAATTATAGTCTATTAACTTTTGAAAAAATTTAATTTATTTTGAAATAAAATTAGAATTTAATTAAAATAAATAAATAAATTATTTTTTTAAATTGTGTAATCCCATCCGTAATTAGCCATCGTCTTACCCTTCCATCATACATTTTTCACACTTTGTGAGCATATAACATGTCTCATCTCACATTTCTTATCTCTCTTTCCCTTTTCTCTCTACTAGATATCTCAATGATATTTGGAGGTAGGATATGACAAGTCTCTCTACTAGATATCTCAATGATATTTGGAGGCAGGATATGACAAGGGTTGGCACAAAATGGAATGACTTGGTTAGACAAAAGTGGTGGATGGTTATATATATGGTAATGGGTCCGTTTGGGTTATATTCGACCCAAATCGGTTTGTTTCGTGATTTAATTTGAACTGAACCATTTCAAACCAAATGAGTTTGGTTTTAATCGGATAGTATCTACAAATCAAAACATGACTCGTTGCTCCATATAATTTTTTTTTATTTTTCAAATGAAAATAAAATAGTAACTTTTTATGTAATTTGGAAAAAGTGGGTACTTAAATGGTGTCCCAAATCAACCTGATTTTTGCCCCGAAAGTTCATAATGAAAATGGATAATATCTTGACATGTTTTTACCACGATCTAACCTTAATGGGTTGAGTACCCATGGAACCCCAACCCATTGGGTCAAATCTTCATCTCCAGATGTTCACGCAGCAACTTCCATTTACGATCAATTTAGAAACATACAGTTCCTACCATGTAAATTAAAAACATGAAAAAAACATATATGATTGTTGGGTGGTGGTCACAACTCAAGAGTAAAAAAGGGGTGGACATTTTTGGGTGGTGAGATCTGTGACTAAGGATGGGGCAAGAGATGTATAATATAAAAAATTAATTTCTTAATTCTTTTTATTTTAATTAGATTTAAATTGAATTTTGTAAAAGCTAATGTAATAGAGCTATTTAACTAAAAAATTGTTTAACCAAAACATAATTTTTGAAATTTACATCACTTCTTTGGTGCCAAACCCTAATGTAATTGGCCTCTGTTAGTAATTGATTTCATAATCACTTTATCCTCACACATTATTAACTTTACATTAATTCAATAAATCATATATCCCTTACATAAAAACATATATATATATATATATATATATATATATATATATAATTACTTTGAAAGACAAAAATTCTATTTGTATTAAGTTATTGTTTAATAATAACTAATACAAAGTAAATAGATTTCTTTAACATCAAACTTTACAATTATCACGAAAATATAATCAAACTTTGATGTGTTATTTTCACATGTTAACATTTACCATTATTAAAAAATATTATTAATTTTTTTGTTAATTTTATATTATTAAATTTTACAAAATATTATAAAAATATCATCGATATCGATTAATTAACGACAAGTTACACGTATGTCGATAGTGTATTAATAGTATAGAATTAACAAAAAAAATTGATTTTATTTTTGTAACATTTATGAAGAATAATGTTATAAAAGTAAAAAATTAAAATTTAATTGTATTTTGTAATAACCACTAAAGTTCTACGGTAAAAAAATAATATATTTATTCATTGATATATTATGTAATAACTAATTAAAAAATGAGTTCATAAATATTATTTTATATATATATTTAAATATTAATTTATTAATATTTTTTTTTATTTTCATTATTATAATGAATTAAAATTATTTATTTTATAGTTATTAAAAAATATTAATAATTTAAATTTGTATGATTTTTTACGATTTTTATTTTATATATGGATGGGTGCATAAAAGCAAGTAAATTTACATAGAAAGCAAAATCCAACTTCCATTACATCACAAAATGGCCACGTGTAAAATAAAAAACTAGCCTCTTCTCTCCATAACTCTCTTATCACCACGTGTTTGTTTAATAAATTATCACCATTTAAAATCACGCGTGCTTCTTGTGAGCAGTAATCGTGTGATAGGAGTGATTTTTGGTGCAGTAATTCTAATCCAACTATACAATGAATCAGTTTTTTCCAATATAAATATTCAAGAAATACTCCGTAACATACTAGCAATATTATAATTATATTAAAATTAAAAAAACATATAAAAAAATTAAAAATTAAAAATAAAAGTAATAATTAAGAAAAATAGTTAGCACGTAATTATTAAAAGAGTTGAATATCATATTCAAGAATATAAATTTTAATATTTTTTTTCCTTTTTTTTATTGTTACAATAAATAATATTTTAAATTTATTATTTTTTATAAGTAATTAATTTTATATTTAATAGTGGGTAATTTCAAAATCTTAGACATGAATTATAATATTTAATAAGATTTAAATATTATATTCATCTATTCTTTTTTATTATGTTTTAATCTTTGATGAATTTTCTTAATTATTTAAGTATATAATTAAATAATTAAATTAATTCATTTTTAATTAATATAAAAGATTGGATATATAATCACTTAATCAATTTAAATTGATTGTAATGAGATTAATACTCAAGATAATTAAATTGAGTTTGTGTGTCTAACCTTGATCCAATTTGTTTTTTAAAATTGAATATTTTTGATAGATTAAATTTAAAGAACTTATTCTAAGTTATCTATTGAAAGAGTTTTGATTAAAAACTTGTTTAATTCAACGAATAGATAAAAAGATGTTTAGACTTTCCAGTTTATAAATTTCTCTAAGTTAGTATAATCAAATAAAAAGATATTATAATATGTTTTTATTGATTTACAATACATGCTAATAGTATATAATGATTATGTAATCTTTTTTTATTTATATCATTACTGTAATATTTAAATCTTATTTTTATCTTTATTAATCTTTAATTAATAGATTTAATATTCACTTTACAAAATCAAAACCCCTCATTTTAATAGGAGTTAGTTTTAAAATCATCTCTTGAAAAACTTTTACTTACTATATACTACTTTATGATATCTTAAGTAATTTAAATCAATTTAAAGTATGATTTAAATTGAATATTCATTCGAATACATTAATTTTGGGCCGTATTTTCATGAATTTTTTTAAAATTAACTATTGTTTACTTTTATTTATTTTTAAATATTTTATTAAAAAATTCTTTATTTTTATTTTGATTTGTTTCTTGTCTCTCTTTTTTTTTGTCTTTTAGAGTCACAATGAATAAACTCGCATAACAATCTTAGCTCAAATTCACATATTTCACTTTTTCTTTGGCTAGTAGTTTAGATAGATCTTTCAAGTTTAAGCAACTCGTATGACAATGCGGGTCACTCTATCCACATAGAAATGATTTTGAATAATATCAATCAATCTCTTAGGAAGATGGTCACATCAACTTTAAATTAACAACTATCATACATTCAATACAATGACAATATTGATACTTTTGAATTGAGTCTGACATGATTCATCTTTTGTCTACTTTTTAAGGTCTTCTTAATGAGGATCCAAACAAGCATCTAAAGAAATTTCATGTGGTGTGTTCTAGCATGAAACCTAATGGCACTACTGAAGAATAGGTAAAATCCAGATCATTCTCATTCTCTTTAGCAGACAGCCCTAAACAGTGGTTATACTACTTACCATTTGGGACTATAAATAGTAATAATGAGATGAAACAAATATTTATAGATAAATATTTTTAGGGCTACTCTAATTAAAAAAGAAATTTGTGGTATTTAACATTACAATGAGAAAAATTTATATAAGTATTAAGAGTGGTTTAAGAAAATCTATGTAGTTGCCTTCATCATCAAATAAGTTATTAACTCTTAATCCAATAATTCTATAAAGGATTGATACATATGGATATAAGCATAATTGATGCAGCAAGTGGTGGTGCATTAGTTAATAAGACTTATGAAAATGTAAGGTATTTGATTGCCACTATGATTGCAAGTAGTCAACAGATTGATACATATTCTACCCTTTCACAAAAGGTCAATGAAGTGGGAATTCTTAATAATATTGAACAATAAATGATCACCTTTACTTCAATTATGCAATAATCGGTGGTAGGATAGGTAAAAGCTTATAGGATTTGCACTAACATTAAACACCCAACAAACGTGTACCCTATTCTTCATGATCCTAATGCAAAACAAGAAAAAGTTGTGAGATGGTACCAAGGGTAAAAAAGCCAAGATATAATCTCTAGTCTAACACTTATAATACATGCTAGAAGGATCACCCCAATTTTAGCTATTCATGAGAAAATTAAGTAACTACCCTTGCTAATCTACTAAGTTTTCTTCTTCCAAGAAGCTAACCACCTTATCAAGTGAGACCATAAGATCCTTCATCATCTCAAGGTAAATCTTTAGAGGATTTGATAAGTTAGATAGCATCCAACACTACTCAATTCCAGCAAGATGCTATCAAGTTCTAACAAGACTTATTTAGGTTTCAACAAGACACAAAATCTGCTATTAAGAATCTTGAAAGTGGATTTAGTCAGTTAGCTGCTACCATTGAGAAAGAAGAAGCATAAGGTTATGGTAAACTCTCCTCGTAAGAAATAGTCAATCCTAGGAAAAATTCCAATGCTACATCATTGAGAAGCAAGAAGAAACTTAAAGAAGCTTACAAGGAACCAACCAATAATGAAGAAACTAAGGATGGGCTAATTCAAGAACAAGCAAGCAATTTTGATAATATGGAAAACAAGGAAGCAAAAAAAATCATCTAAGGTATAAGCTAAAGTTAAAATTTCTATTTATGAACCTCTTATCCCTTTTTCTAGTAGGTTTGCAAAATCCAATAAAGAGATACATAAGCAAAAAGTCTTGAAATATTTTTGGAAAGTAAAGGTTAACATTTCATTGTTGAATGCCAATAAGAAAGTGTCGTTTTATGCTAAATTTCTCAATAAATTGTGCACCAACAAGATGAAGCTCAAAGGCAATGAAATGGGGAACATGGGAGAGAATGTGTCGGCTATCTTACCAAGAAAACTTTCACAAAAATGCATGGACTAAAGTAGTTTCACCATACCTTGCATTATATGTAACACTAAATTTGAAAGGTTTATGATACATCTAGGAGCTTCAATTAATTTTATGTTTTACTCAATTTATGTTACTTTAAATCTTGACCCCCTTAAATAAATCGGTGTATTTATTCACCCCATCGATCTATATAATGCTTATCTAAAAGGAGTTTTAATAGAGATTAATGAGCTTATCTTCTTAATCAATTTTTATGTGCTTGATATGAGATATGATTCCACTAGTAAGTCCACACCTTTGCTTTTGGGTATACCATTCATGAGAATCACTTGGAAAAAGATAGATGTGTATACCAAAACTCTAAATATGGAGTTTGATGGATAGGTTATTTTCTTCAATATCTTTGAATCGATGAGGTACTTTAGGGACTGTAATTTTTGTTTTTTTATTGATGAACTTAACTTTTTTGTGCAAAAAATGATTGATATCAAAAGTATAGACCTATTGGCGATTTCCATAAGAGACAATATGATAACATAATATTTAAGTGATGTAGAAGAGGATATTGACAGAATAGATGAATTAAAGAGGATTGTCGCCTTTCTCGACTCTTCTATAGAGATAAATCCAAAGTACAATCAATGTTATATTTCTCTTCCTTACCACCTCATATTTTTGTATAGAGGTTCGTTGTTTTTGGATCATGTAGGATTCTATTGAAGATTTATAAAGGATTTCTCAAAATAGCAAGACTTCCATATTGATTGCTTCAAAAAGAGGTGGTATTTGTGTTTAATGAAGAGTGCCTTAAAGAATTTAACATATTGAAAGAACTTTTAGCTACAAAACCTATCATTAAGCAACCTAATTGTAGTCTATCATTTAAGCTGATGTGTGATGCAAATGACTATGCAGTTGGAGTTGTTTTGGGACAAAGTTGGAAAGCTACCAAATGCCATATGTTATGCATCATAGACCCTAAACGATGCCCAACTCAATTACTTTATAATGGAGAAAGAAATTTTAGCTATTATTTTTGCTTTAGAAATTTTTTGATCATATCTAATTGGAACTAAAGTAATTGTTTTCTCTAATCATACAGATCTTAGGTACTTTCTCATAAAAAAGATGCAAATCCAAGGCTATTAAAGTAGATTCTTCTCCTACAAGAATTTGATCTTAAAATTAAAGAAAAAAAGGAAGTAAAAATATAGTAGCAGATCATCTTAGTTGATTAATTCAAGAAGATGAATCCCTTTCAATAAGAGAGGACTTTTAAGATAAACAACTACTTAAGATCACATTGTTTGCTCTATAGTATGCAAATATAATGAACTACTTTGTTATTAAAAAGTTCCCACAAGACCTATCACAAGCTAGCAAATTCAAACTCAAGAAGGTTGCTAAAAAATATATGTGGGATGACCTCTACCTTTGGAAACATTGTCTAGACCAAATGATAAGAAGTATATATTGCATTGAGTTTACTTCTATTCCAACTTTTTGTCATTCTTATACATGTTGAGCACATTTTGAAGTAAAAAGAACCGCTATCAAAGTCTTAGATAATGGATGCTATTGGCCTACAATGTTCAAGAAGGCCTTCCCTTTTTGCAAAATATATTATTGTTGTTAACAAATAGGTAGCTCGGCTCCTAGGAATCAAATACCACAAACTCCAATTCTTATTGTTAAAATCTTTGATATTTAGGGTATTGATTTTATGCATGAGACATTTTCTATCTTTTTACAGTTATATATATATATATATATTGCTTGTTATAAATTATGTCTCTAAATGAGTGGAAGCTAAAGTTACCAGAACTAATGACTCTAAAGTTGTTGTAGATTTTGTGAAGTCTAACATCTTTTCTAAGTTTGGAACACCAAGAGCTATTCATCTTTGAAAAGACAATCAAACCCAACAGAAATAATTGGATCTTAACATTGAATGATGCATTGTGGACATATATAACTATAAACGAAAAGCCAATTAGGATGTCACAAATTCGGTTGGTGTATGATAAACCTTGTCATCTACCAATTGAGTTAGAGCACCTAGCATTTTGGGTAGTAAAATAATGTTAATAAATTTCTCTCATTTCATTCACGCCTTAAATAATTTCCATATAAATTACGTTATCGTTGGGTTGCTCCATTTATTATAACTAATATTTTTCTCTCATAATGTAGTTTAAATACGAAGCCTAAGTATCGATGAAGAATTCAAAGTTGATGAACACATATTGAAGTTGTACTACAAACTTTTTGCACCAATAAATGTAGAGGATGTGGCTCTACACAAACCAACAGATTTGGACGGTTAAAGAAACATATGAGGAAAGGTCAAGCAAAGGACGTTAAATCAAGTTCTTTGTGGGAGGCAAACCACCAAATTTATTTTCTCTTCTATTGTTTTTACTTTTTTTATATTATATATGCTTACATTAAGGACAATGTAATAATTGGTTGTGGAAGAGAGCTAACACATCATTATCTTTATTTTTTTATGATTTATTAGTTTAACATATTTTATGATACATGTTTTAGGATTAGAATGCTCCATGTATCATATTTTTAATGTTTAGTATTTATTTGTTACATTTCTTAGGATAGTTATGATTAATAGGCGTACTTAGAATCAATCACATATTCTCTTTTTATTTTCTAGCATCTATGATGAAATTAGTTAAATAATATTAATTCAAAAAGTATAATAAATTTTAATAGAGTCTTGACCTTGTTCCTAAGTAAGAGTAGCTTTACGATAAATTTGCTTAAAACTTACATGCATAATAGCTAAATTAGTGATAGAAAAATTTATATGCTAAACTTTTAAAAAATGTTATGAATCTCTTGAAACTTTGCTATACTTGTAATAAATAAGAATTGTTTGTTAGAACATTTCTTCAAGTTTATCAAAACAATGATAAATGTATTTTTTGAAAAATAATTAAGGCAATAAAATTAACTTCTTTGTTTAAATGTTTCTATTCTTAATGTTATTGTTCTTTCAAAAACAACCCCTTTAGTGAACCACTTTGAGCTTAAATAGGCCATTTATTTGTACTTACTTCTTATCCTTTGAACCAAATATATTGGTCATGCCCTATATTTCAAGAATAAGTAGAGTTGCACAAGAAGAGTATAGATTGTATGAAATACTAGAATAAGATTTAAAGTATCAATTGTGCTATAATTAATTAAATACCCAACATATATATACATATGTGTGTATATACACACCCACATATATATAATAAAAAAGGGACAAATTGAACATAATTATAAAAGGATTGTGTGTCAAAAAAAATGACAATAATAATATTTGGGTCTAAAATAATGAAATTTGACTTTATCCTAATGACATAATTAATCTTATGATGGTATTATTTATATTTTTTTTTCTTATTCCATGAACTCAACTTTTGTTTATCTTTTTTCATTTCATTTGATTGAACCAATAAATCTAACCATATTATAACCAAACGAAAGATATTTTGATTTTGAGGAATATTTTTGATGAGTAAAGATACAACTTAAAAAAAAAACTTTATGTATCCAATTCAATTATAAAAAGAATAGTGAGATTTTATAAGAAGAAGTAATGTTTCAGCTTATCTACGTTACATGATTCGACTCTTACTAATTGATATTAAATTACATTCATTTTAAACATAATTATTATACAATAGCTCTAATAAAGAGATTACTAATGATAATATTTGACATTTATTATAACTTAAAACAATAATATTATTAAACTTCTAAAATAAAATATCAAAAAACTTATTCTCTCAATTATTGGTGTTAATTTTGATTGAGGTCTAGCAAATAACAAGTGTGAAAGATTTTGATAAATGTTATTTTATACATATTTTTGGATTTTAATTCATTCACATTTATATATATATATATATATATATATATATTATAATGAATTAAAATTATTTATTTAAATTTATTGAAAAAAATATTGGTTTTTTAAATTTTTTTAATTTTTTATTGATAAGTCAAATTATCTCTTCCAATTATTACATAACACATAATTCTTACTAAGTAAAACCTTAATCAATAAAAGAAATGCTCAATCATATAACATATCTTTGAATGTGGTGGAAGAGAGATGGTATGGGTCTTCAAAATAATACTAGCTAGCTTATATTTTTTTTTACAACAAAAAACTTCATTGGAATAACGGTGGTTATCCTATTCCGGTTCATCGTTTAAGTTGTATAAATTTAAATATATCAAATTTAATGTATTGATCTACCATGGTTTTAACGTAAGGACATGATAAAATGTTATTATCAAGTAACTTCATGAAAACATGCATATAACAACACTTAAATCATTATCATCGTTCATATTAGCCAAACTGTAGTAACAATTCAAATATAGATAGCTCGTATACTTGAAAGGATGAAAATAGTCAAGAATGAAGATTTTGAATCATGTAGTTGAGTCTCTTCATGTTAATGATAACACCTTCCTCCACCGCCAATATTTCTTACTTCTGCTACATATCCAAACATTATTTCTGTACTCAGAACACATCATTTCATAATTTATATAATGTTTTCTTGTAAGTATTGCAGAGGGGAGGTAAATGCATTAAAAGATGAAATTTAATGGTGGTTTTCATAATTTTTGGTTGGTGAATTTTTAAGGTAAAACAGTGTTTTATGTACAGATCCTACTTATTTCCTTCCGGACAACGAAGAAAGACAAAAACATATATCATCGTACCATTTACATTTAAAAAAAAAAAAAACTTCTCCTTGATGCGACTAATCATATAAATAATAAGGCTGTCCTGAAAGAGATGGCATCAACTGTCAAACACAAATTTAAGACGTTGGCCCAACTTCAAGTCACAAAAATTAACATAAGCTAGAGTTAAGTCTCAGAGCATTTAGTAGCATTGATATGTAATTTATAAATATATATATATATATATATATATATATATATATATATATATATATATATCCTTTCGAGTTACAAAAATGAAGCATGAGGGACATAAGCTAGAGTTTATGTCTCAAGTATGAGCAAAGAAGTATGAGCAAAGATCGAATCAAATTCGAATATAAAAATATAAATAGGATATAACTTGAATTAAAATTGATTTAAATTCAAATCCACTTAAATAACTAAAAAAATTATAATTAAATTCGAGTAGGATAAATTAACCCATTAACTTGAAATGGAAGAAAAAAAATATAAGTAAAAAACTACATAAAAATCCCAAAATCATCCCGTTGAATTCTTAATGTGAGCATTGTTTTAAATGATTAAAATTATTTTAATTAAATTTAATAGTTAGAAGTACACTGGTATATGATGTTAGTTGCTGGTATTTGTTACGTAAAAAAGATCTAAAAGAAATATATTATGTTTGTTATACAAATAATTCTTCTTACAAGACAAGAAGTTCTTCTTAACCCATATCTTACTAATGATATTTTTCATATTAGAATTTTTTTATATAGTTAGTTTTATATTATAAGCTTTTACTAATATACATAGATTTAGTTTTGAATAAAGATATGTTCAAAGATATTATTTTACTATTATAATCTATATTATCATTTATTTTAAAAGATATGTTCAAAGATATTATTTTACTATTATAATCTATATTATCATTTATTTTAAAAAATGTAGGTGATTTAAATAGTTTTATAAAAATTTAATTAATAAGTAATGTTTATTAATTAAATTTTAATGAAATTAATTAGATTTTATGATATATATATTTGTATTGTTTAATTTGGGTCATCTTATTCTTATTTGATATGTGTTGGATTTATTTTTATTAATTCGAATTAAATTTAATTTGAGTTACAATTAAAAAAATTTAATTTAAAATAATTAGAACTAACTTAAATTGATACAAACTGTATAAAATGTTACTATTACTTAGGTGTGTATATATATATACACTTTTTTTCGATATAAATAGTTTACGTAAATAGTTTTACTAAATGATATTGATTGTTGAATAAAAACAATCTAACATTATATATATTTTTAATTGTAATTAATTTTTTTAAGAATCACTCATTATATATATATATATATATATATATATCAAATTGTTTTAAATTATTATATTTTAATTATTTTATTGTTATATTTTTAAATACTTTGATTATTTTAGACTAATTTTAATCATTAAAATAACTTATTTTCACTTTTATACATTTTTCTCTTTAAATATATATCAATCTTTGATAGTAATGTTTAGTTTGATCTAATTAAATTTTTTTTTACCAAAATTTGATTAAAAAATATTAACAAAAAATGATTAAAGTTTTAAAATTATAACAATGATATGAATAAAATTTATAAAAATAAAATTACTAAATTATTTATGTATAATGCCACGGGGGTTAAACACATTGTTAATGTTAATAAAAACATATTTATTTATGGGTTAAAATTGGAATATAATTATTATTTTTGGAGATGTATTATACATTAAGATTGATTACACTTAAAACTATGATATTATATTTATAAAATTATCACTAGATTTTTATATTATAATTTTTTTATCTTGTTTATATTATTTAATTCATAAAAGATTTATTTTATTATTTTGTTAATCTTTATCTATCGAATCTAACGACGTTATAAGTTATAGTTTAAATTTTTATTTTAAATATATCACTTCAATATTTGAGTTGTTTTAAATCTATTATTAACATGTGATGTTAAAACTAACATAATGGTAGAAATAAAAATTGCTACGAGTTAGATTATATAAACGAGACTAAGAATAATTTGATAATAATTCAAATTAACACAATAACTCTATAGTATTTTTTTAAAATTACTCATTCTATGGTGATGATATCCAAAAGTGAAAATATATATTATGAACAATATTCTTATTTTAAAGGTCTCTATATTGATACATATTATTTGCAATATTGTTGACAAAATATTGATGTCGATAAATTATCGACAAATATAAATATATCAATTAATAATATAAATATTGTTGATATAATATTTAATAATATGCATAAAATATCATTTATAATTAATTTTATTTATTTTTTTAAAATAATTTACTATCAAACATCTTTATTTAATTTTACTAATTTAAATATTACCTTTTGATTTATTGATCAAAATATATATTTATATTTATATGTACTAAATAAGATAATTAATTTAAGAAATAAATAATTAATTATTTTGATATTTTTAAAAGTTTATTAAAAAATTTATAATTTTATTTGTAAATAATTTTTAATTTTTTTTTCAATGTTTCATTTGACAATGATGATATCTTCAACATATTAGTAAAATTTAAATCTCAATAATTTAAACATATAAATATTTCAAACTTGATAATACATGTATAAATAGATTGTTATCGGTTTCTATACATAAACAAAATGATAAAATGGATGATAGCTTATTATTATCATTCAAGTGTATAAATAATTTAATAATTTAATAATTTTTATTTTTTTAGTAAAACAATATGTTAATTTTTTTAAAAAATTATAAATGAAACTTTCTATATAAAATGGATTATACCATATAATTAAATCTATTATTATTTATTTTAAAATGAGAATTTCAATTTTTCATTTATTATTTTATATTAATGTATTATTTATAAGTAAAAACTTAATCTTATTGTAAATACAATGAATAGTTTTATATAAATATTTTGGATAATGATATTAATACAATATAATTATTATAATTTCTAGAATAATTTATTAATAATAATTTTATATAATATTAATATTATAATATAATTAATATTTGTTAGAAATACTTAATGATTGTATTCTCTTCTGTGAATTAAGGAATATACAATGTGTCTTTATATAAGAGTTACAAGTAAACTAGATATGCCTAAAGTAAATTAGATACATATTAACACATATGATATATATTAACATATATACATTAATATGTTAATAAATATACATTAACAGCCTCCCTCAAACTCAAGGTGGATATGAGACCAGTTTGAGATTGTCAACCAAGTTACGATTACGTCTCTTAGGAAGTACCTAAGTGAAGATATCTGCAAGTTGATCCATGGAGGATACGGAGAAAAGCTTGAGAGCACCATGGATAAGATGAGAACGAATAAAGTGACAATCAATCTCTATGTGTTTAGTTCGTTCATGAAAAACATCATTGTGAGTAATATGAATGGCACTCTGATTGTCATAATAAAGGGGAGTAGTAGAGGATGTGGACATACCTAAACCCTTAAGAAGCCATCATAACCAAAGGAGCTCAAATGTGGCATCAGCAAGAGCACAATATTCTGCTTCAATACTGGAGCTGGCCACAAAAATTTGTTTCTTACTTTGCCAAGAAATCAAAGAAGAACCAAGGAGAAAGTAATAACCTGTAGTGGACTTGCGATCAGTGGGATCTCTTGCCTAATCAGCATTAGAGAATGCACGAAGTACAAGAGGAGACTGAGCTGAGTAGAAAAGGCCATGGAAGAGAATGCCCTTCAAGTATCATAGAATGTGCAGAACAACAGCATAATGAGTCGATCGTGGAGTAGAGAGATACTGGCTCACCTAATAAAAAACATAAGAAATTTCTGGACGAGTAACTATAAGATAAACCAGGCTGCCAACCAATCGTCTGTAAAGAGAGGGATTAGATAATGGTTTCCCCCATGAAGGCGTCAGATGAGCATTAAGTTCAACTGGAGTGTCAACAGTCTTGTTGTCAATGAGTCCAGCTTAAGATAAAAGGTCATATGCATACTTGGCTTGAGTAATATAAAGACCATCTGTGCGACGAGTGATCTCAAGACCCAAGAAATAGCTGAGATGTCCAAGGTCTTTCATCTCAAACTGTTGACTAAAAAAATACTCGAGTTCTTGAATGCCACTAAGGTCATCACCAGTTATGATCATATCATCCATATATAAGAGAAGCAATATGGTGCCTTTATCATTGCGACAAAGAAATAAGGCAGAATCATAAGGATTGGTAGTGTAACCCAAGTGAAGGATGGTGGAATGGAACTTGGCAAATCACTCTCATAGAGCTTGTCTAAGGCCATAAAGTGCACATCGAAGGCAAAAAATCTTGTTTGTTTCAATAGAAAGACTAGAAGGAGGTTGCATATAGACTTTTTCATATAGATCCCTATTAAGGAATGCATTTTTAACATCCATCTGAAAAAGGTCCCATTTACTAGCAGCAACAATGGTTTCCCCACCGAGGTTGCCAGAGCCACTTCTCTTACCTTTCTATTAATAGTCTTGTCTTTTCTGGTGTTACTCCACCCTTATAGCTTTCGTTGTCATAACAGCCGCTGCAGCCATTCACCGTTAAACCTCCAATGTCTTTCAGCCATTGTCCTTAGGTTCTGGGCCTACAGTCATCGTTGTTGAGGAGTCCTGCACCGCATAAAATACTACAATCACCGTCCCTGCCATGCATCTTGCTCCGATAACATTTCTAGAGGTACTATAGTGATCGTCTTGCCCCAATCTACACAACCATGTAAGTACCGTAACTATTAGAGTCTACACGTCGCTCAAAGGAACTGTACATCTTCCTCACGTCCTGCCAACTGAAACCAAATTTCGTAGTACATCTTAATCCAACAACCTTTTCTACATATACCACTATGATTGCCTCGACCAGATATACACAACCGTGGAAGTCTCATAATCATCGAAGGCCGCACGTGCCGCCAACAAAAATCGCACGTCAGATTCATGCACCTCCTAGTCGCACTCTGGTCCTATGACGTCATCAATAACGCATTCCTAAGGCTGGCATCATCATCACCTTCTGCTGACATCACCATTGACCTTACCGTCGACCGTCCTTGTTCGTGCGTTGGTGTTGTTGACCATTGACTTTTTATAGTGCAGGTCCTCCCTACTCAGTTTTTCACGTAGACCTCGTTTTTGCAATCCGTTTTTACATATTGTGTTTCCAAATGGATAAAAAATATGTTTTTCTTTCTTGCCCCATCAATACTATATTGGAGGGGACCAAAAATTACTTATCATGGTCTCAAGTTATGAGTAGTTTTCTTAAAGGTCACATGCTCTGGCATTACTGTACTAGTACAATTATCATTCCTGTCAAAGGAGCAAGTGAAGAAGATGATACCTTACTTGGTCACATGATTGAATGTGATAGTCACAACCACAATATCCTCGCATGGATTCGAAATACTTTCATTCTCTCCATCTCCAATCTGTTGGGTAGCTTTGATGATGCCAAATCAGCATGGGATATGTTGTCCAAAAGGTACTCCACTACTCACGGATCCATGAAATATCAGTTAGTAGTTGAATTGCATCAACTTTGATAGGAACCAGGGTAATCCATCAATGACTAATATGATCAGCTTCGCTTCCTTTGGGACCAAATTGACCTTTGTGATCCAATTTGGGCATACTCAACGGATGCTCGGTAATATGATATAGTTAGGGATGAATTTCATCTCTATGAGTTCCTGATGTCACTTCACAAGGACTTTGAGCCCATCCAAGGTCAACTTATTAATTATAGTCCTCCTCCCTCTCTTGATACTGTTGTAAACGAGTTGGTTAAAGAAGAAGCTCGGCTTACAACCCTTCAAGCTTAGAATAAGTTCAATGTTTTGGCTATTACTCCTTCTACTCCTACCATTGAGCAACCTCAACAATCAGGTGATTCCTCTGGCTCTAACAATCGTCGCAGGCAGAGCAACAAAAGGTTTTGCAATTATTGCAAGCGTCATGGCCACACCATTGAGACTTGTTACCATCGCAACAAATCTACTATTGTTATTGCTAATACTAAGCCTACTCCACTGATGCCTTCCAATTCAGTAGAGTCCTAGTCGTTTGGATCCACTATCAACCTCTTCCCCACTGAACTACAAAAAGACCATAACTCAGCTTGTTCAAATGGCTGGTAATGCATCTCTTTCCATTACTTTCTCAGTTCTGCCCGATAAGTCTCAAACTTGGCTTTTTGATTTTGTTAGTTGTAATCACATGACACCTTACTCATCTTTATTCTCCAAACTTGACCCTACACCACATCCTCTTAATATTCATATAGCTGATGGTTCCACCATGCATGAGAATAGTCTAGGTTTTGTTTCAACCTCTAACCTCTATGTTCCTGAGGTTTTCCATGTACCTGACCTACCCTATAATTTATGCTCTATAGGACAATTAGCTGAACTAGGATATCGCCTTATTTTTTATTATTTTGGGTGTATTGTGCTAGATCCGAGAACAGGGCAAGAGCTTGGAATCGGTCCTAGGGTCGAGCGTATGTTTCCTGTGAACTATCTTCATCTTCCACATGTTGCTCCTGCCTCTGTTGCTGCTGCAACTATTGTAGTTTTTTCCTTACCTTCTCTCGCACTTTGTCATTCTCATCTTAGTCATGCCGGATCATTTTCTAAATTGCCCTTGAAGTTTGTTATATCTTCAGTTATGCCCCTGGGTTTATAAAATGTCACAAATGCCCTTGTGTTTTAATGGTGTTAACTCTCCATCCATTACTATTTAAATTACTATTCCTTGGCTCTGATACCATTTTTCGAGGATCGATAAAATCTTAATCTGGAGTTAATATTGACATAGATGAAGGTCTTTGTGTATTTATTGATGGTAATAATTTATCTAAAAAACTTATTATTTTACTATATAAATCTAATTTTCTTCTGTATTCCTTACAATTGCATAATATGTTATGTTCTTCATTATGTTGGTTACTTAATTCTAGTCCTGATTCTATTAATTGTCTTTTAAAATTAAAAATTATTTTTTCATTTGTTAAGTCTAATAGTTCTAATTTATGTACTAATGATTTGATATTCATATTATTTTCTTTCTAAAAATAAATTCTATTTTCCTGTTTTAAAATTATTATACCTTGTAGTAAGCGAATATTTCAACATTCAAGATTCTTAATTAACTTAAATTTATAATCATCATACTCGAATTTAATGGGTCCACCACTGTCTTCCCTTCCGTTCGTCTTTTGTTACACCTATTATGCCTCAACTTCGCTTACACCTCAACACCTTCCGCGGTAATGGTAAGCTTTCTCAGATCCGCATACATGAATGGTGTCCAAAAGTTGACTTACTAAGGAAGAGTAATAACTCCATTTATTCAATATAATAATTATTACAACTTAAGGCTAACTAAGAACCTTGAAAGGGTTACTTAGCCGCTCATAATTACTGGGTACAACATTGTTGGTTATGGGTTTCCTAAAAGATTTTTCTATTTGAGAGTTTCAGAGTAGAGAGCTCTGGGTTTCTCTTGGTTTTTGTGTTTTTTCTGTGTGTTTAGAAATGATAATAAGGGTTCCTTTTATAGAATAAGGAATCCCTATTTACAAGACCAAATTTATTATTTTACCCTTGCTTTAATAATACATCTTGCTTTAATAATTCTTCTTTAATAATTCATCCGCTTTTTTCCGATAACCGTTACTTTTTTCCTTGGCATACGTCGCCGACTAAGACGCTGGGTCTACATCTTTATTTCTTTGTGGTCTTCTCACGAGCGCTGCTTTTCTTAATTTTCTTTGTCATTTTCTCAATTGTTCCTTTGATGATGTTGATGATGACGCATCTTCATCTTCTCGATCTTTGATGCAGAGAATGCACTACGGTCTTTGGTGGCCTTTTTGGCATACAAAATACTTTCCTCGTTTCTCGACCAATTTCTAAGTTGTTGCAATTAAAATTGGTTTCATATTTGGTGATTTTTTCACCATCTTCTTCCGACAAGAGCCACGTGCTACTACGTGAGATGACGATAACCTTATCGGTTGAATAATTACTTTAATCTCAAGAGAATTATCAATCCTTTTCCAGTTCATAGTAAATCGCTTAGCATTTGTCCCTCTTAATACACGAGTTCTTCTGCGTTGAATTCCTTTCCTGGAAGTGCCCTTTGGTTTAGGAACCTCTCTGCTTTGTGTTGGAAATTCCTATTTTGATGAAGTTGGCAGGGACTAATACTTCCTTCCTCATTCAGTCCATTAATGAACTAAAAAATCTCGAGATAAACATTGTGTTTATCACCTCGCTTTAATTTTTCTTCTAAAATTCTTAATTGCTCTTTTAAAATTTTCTTCGGAAATAATTTAATTCACTTAAATTAATTCCTCGGATATATATTTTCTATTAATCCCCGCATGAAATGCTTTATACACAAACCGGATTTCCTTCCAATATATTGAATTTACTACCTGCAGGGAATTCCTTTTACGTAGTATAAATTTCATATCTTCAATATGTTCCTGGTAGATTTTCTCGGCTAAATTATAAAGACTTAACCATTGTTTATTAAGATTCCGTATTGGTCTTTTTCATCTTCATTGACCTGAGCTGGTTTCAAGATGTTTCCACCGAATAAGACCAATGTTTTGTTATTTTTGATGTCTCGGTAGAGATGGTTCTTTGAATAAGATTGGAGGTCTTGCTATTTTTCCAAGGTTTGTCGATTTGTTTGTTGGTTGTTGTTGTAAGTACTACGTAATAATTTCTTACTATCTCCTCCTGGAGTTATTAGTTTTGGTGTTTTGTAGTTGGCGTAACTTCCTTCAAATTTCTATTCCGTCGCGAAGGCTCCATGAGTTACTCCACTAAATCCTAGAATATATTTGCTAGAACACGCGATTGTTATAAATTCCCTCGGTTTGGGCCATTATAGACCACATAAACTTTTTCTCGTTTCTTCTTTTTCTCGTCGTCTCCGCCCAATCGGGTTTAGAAGTTTTGTGAACCGTTAGGTTCTTCCTTTTTAATAGAGATTTCTCATCCGAAATTTGTTTTGAACATTTAAGTTCTTTCCTTTTTTATCGTAGATTCCTCATCCGAAATTTGTTTTGAACATTTAAGTTCTTCTGTTTTATTCTGTCGTCTTGTAAGAGATTTCTCGAGGTATAGCAACTCGAGTTGTTCCCGTAGGATTTTTATCTCCTTTTCTTTTATCTTGATCTTAATATCAAGTCGTTCCATTCTCGCAATCATAAAAAATAGTTGAGGTGCTAATTCTCCGGTAAAGAGCCGCCCAAGCTATTTTTATGTCTGGAAGGTGTTCAACGTCAAAATTGTAATGGTTGAACCATCATACATCTAATTAGTCTTCCTTGTTTATAATCTCCTGCAGATATTAGTTCTTAAAAATAACCAAAATTCTTGTTATACTGCTCTAATAATGAATCTAGAACTTACGACATATATTGCAAATTTTTAATAGCTTTTAACAAATGTAAGTATTCCTTTTCATTACTATGATAATTTAATTCTCGGTCCTTGAAAAGACTCGATGTATCCGCAAAGATATTCATCTTTGTCATCTACTCTTGCTTTAAGGATCGCTTCCCCAATATTCTGAAGCATCCTGTTTCAATTATCATTTTATCATCCGGTCCCTGGATGGTATAAAGTTGGTAAATTTTTTACTTTTGCTTTTACTCTATCCATATATGAGTATCTTCTTCTAACCATCCATTTCCGACATAATCTTTTTTCAATTTTGCTTGTAATGGTTTTTCTCATTTCGCAAGTTTCGATATAGGCTTCTACATATGTTAGACATCCTAAAAATCTTTGTAATTGGTTTTTATCTTTTAATTCACTAGGAAAACCTTGAATATTATTTAGTATATGGGGTTGTAGATTATGTTTTCCATCTTCAATCTCCAATCCTAAGTATTTGATATTTTGTTGAGCAAGTAATCGCTTTTTCTTTTAGAGAGTACAATGCCTTCCTTTCTACATTCTTGTAATATATTGATAATATCCAAGTAATGTTTATTTAATTCATTACTGAAAACCAAAATATCATCTATGTAAACACAACAAATATCTTGTAATTTCTTAAAAATATTATCCATATATCTTTGAAAAATACGGAGCTTCGCTTTAATCCAAATGGTATTATCGTCCATTGGAATTGTCCTCGGCAACCGAACGTTAATTTTTGAGATTCTTCATCTAGTCTTATTTGCCAAAATCCACTTTTGCAATCTAAACTTGAGAAGTATGTTCTTTCCTTTATTGAAGGATAGTAATTCTTCCTTTTTTGGGATGAAGTATCCATCATCAATGGTTTCTTTATTAAGTTGCTTTCAAGTTTATTACCATTCTCTTTTTGCCTCTTCTTTTCTCAAACCTTCTTCTTTTTTCAACCAAAAAATGTCGACTAGAGCAGGTGAATTACTTGGTATTATGACACTTTTAATTCCAAAAGTTCTTCAATTTGTTTTCCAAATTCAATCCTATCTTCTCGAGTATAAATCATTGGTTTTACTCTTATGATTTTGTTAGATCTCTTAGTTTTACGTTTGACTATAGTTTTAGATTTATTTATTTTCGATCCAAAGGATTTTCTCGAATCGATCGTTTTTTAATAGTCTTTTGATGCCTATTAGTGGCTTTATCTTCTTTTATTTCATTAAGAAAAAGAGTTTTGTTTTTCTTCTATATCTAATGAAATATTTTCTAAACAAGGTTTTTGTTTTACCGGGTCTTTTATCTCACCATGCCGCTTTTTATGTTGTTGCATAAAAGTTGGGTTCGAGACAAGCTTAGAGCTTTTCTTTACTTTAGAGACATATATTGTATCTCCTTCTAAGGTTGTAAGGCTTATTTTGTCGAAATGTTGTGTGAATGGTTGATATAAATTTAAGTTATTTCCTATTAACAAGCCTACACTGCTTTCCTGTTGATATATAGTAGGAATATGAAAGTTTTCTCCTCCTATTATTATATCGGTATCTTTTAATACTTGATTGAGTTTTATTGTAGTATTATTAGCAATTCTTACAATTAAATCTTTGTCATTGCTTCAGCTGTCTACGGAAATACATATCTAATTGGCTACACACATACTAGCTCTGTATCTATATACGCATGTAAATGATAAGTTGTTATAACCTTTAAATTTTAGTCCTACTTTAATGTAAGTATCTATTTGGATTTGTAATACTATACAAATCATTCATTTCTCTGAAGAATATTCATGATCTGAATATTCATATTCCGAATCGGCTTATTTCTTCTTCAGCTTTCTTCTAATAGATAAATACTATAAGTATCATCTATACTGATTCCCAATCGTTCTAATTCCATTTTGAAGGCTTCTTCTAAGATTTTTGCTTTACGTGGAAATTCCTTTTAAATTCCTTTTTATGTCAAGTCTACTTGGACATTCATTTGCATAATGTCCTTCCTAATTACAGATCCAACATCTCATTTTTTCTTTCCTGGCGCGGTGAATTCCTTTTTTCGATGGTTTATAAACATTTCTTCTAAAAATATCTTTTCTTATAATTTTCTTTATTGAATCTCTTATATTTTTTGGAAATTTTGTTTTCTAAATTTATATTTTTTAAATCTTTATATTTTTTATATTTTTGTTTATAAGGTTTTGTATTGCATCCATATTTTCCTGGCATTCTAAAAATCTCTTGTATCACAACAAATTTTATCATTTCCTCTTATTTGTTTGTATTCTTTTCTTTCTTGGCATTTTATAATGATCCAATCTCTAAGACTTCTTATTCTTCCTCCTCAGAGTATCGGTATAGTTTCTCTATTCCTTTGTTCCCAATTTTCTTAAAGTTTTATATAATGTTCCTGGTAATTTTTGAAAAACATTTCTTTATAGTTGTTTGTATGTAGGGTGGTAATTTATGGTAATACATTTCATATTCACAACAAAGAATCTATGTAACACATGTTACAAATTTCCATTTTTGTTAGATGCCATTTAGCTTCATTGATTTCATTTTCACCTGGATTGCTGATAGTCCTTCCTTTATCTTCACCAATAAATTCTTTGTATATTTCATTTATTACCGTATCTAAGTATTCTCTTCCGTGAAGCATTTCCTGCATTAATAAATGTTGTTGATCTGTTAAGTTTGAAAACCAAACTTTCACATTTCTGTCATTTTGTGTGCTATCGAACTCTACAAATTGAAGGATTTGTTTGGGTAGTGGAGAAGTTTGTATAAGGACACCATCCCACTAGACCATTCATCTAAAGCTTTTTTCCTATCTCTTATACAATCTAAATTTAGAAGTTCGATTTATAGTTATCTTGGGAGTTTGAATCGTGTGAATATTTCCTCTAGTTCCCCAATGCAACCCTTCCTCCATTTTAGGTGGTTGTCTTCTTCTATATGTAGTATCGTGTTCTTCTGATCTTTGTCTACTTTCTTTCCTCCCTGTGGGTCGAGATGTTTCTTCGTGCAGGGGTAATGAAATTGGTTTCATGACCTTTTAGTGGTCATGTTTGTTCTCAATCGCTTTCACTGATTATTGTCATATCATCTTCTTCTTTATTAGTACAAAGTTTTCCAATATAATGTTCTTCTATTTCTTCATTGGTTAATGTTAATAATTTGACCAATGTTTCTATATCTCTATTTTCAGGGTTCATAAATTCTTTTTCTAATTTTTTCCTATATTCCATCAATTTGGAATTATCTCTTTACTTTTATTTGTTCCTCATTTTGTCTTTTCTCATTTCCGGGAATCGTGAGAATCTGATTTCTCGTTCTTCTTTAATCCTTCTAAGGGATCGTATTTATGATCTATCTTTAGATTGTATACATCTTTCCTTAATTTCAAAAATTCTTTATGCATATTTTGTTGTAGTTTATTAAAACCATATTCCTTTATTTCCTTTAATAGTTCTCTTTGTATATCTATTATTTCTCAGTAGATATTTTGTGTTTGATTCTTAGACTAGATCCATTTCTCCGTTAATAACCGTATAGTTTCAAATAGTTGTTGCTTGATTTTTTGCCACACCTACTAGGCTTTCCATTTATTTCTAAATTCATATTTTTTATTTTATCTTTAAACATGATTTTTTCCTAATATGCAATCATGAACTAATGCTTTCATTATTTTAACTTCATTTTCTAGTTTTTTAACTTCGTTGATTCGAGGTTTCTTCTTCGTGATCTACAAAAGTAAATCTTGGTTCATATTAATTTTTCTTCCCCGTTATTAAAGGTTTTTCTTTAATATCTAATTTCCATTCTTCGGTATTTCAAAATCAAGTTAATGTTTCTGGTTTTATTATTTGTCCTAATTCTTTAAATTTTTTATCTATTTCTATAAATTCATTTTGTCCATATATTGAACTATTATGACTATTTGTTAAAGAATATGCTACTAGATAATGTATTGAAAATGGATGATTTCCTCCTTTCATTAAATCTCCTCTTTCAAATTCATAAGCTAGACTTAATACTTGGTTTAAATTTTTATCTTGTATATTTATAGCAAATCTAGGATATGCAGTAAATTTTAATTTTTGGTATCCTAAGTTTTCATGGATCATTCCTAATAAAGCATCTCACTGTTTATTATTCTATTGTCTACTGTAGCTATTTTTATTTACAGATCTATTCCTTCTCTAAAATGAGCTTTATTAATATTTGGATTCCTCCTAAATGAATGTATCCAATTTTTTCTTTATCCTTTCGAGAATTTTTGATAATTTGTTTAATATAGTCTCTTTATTAATTAATTAAGATATTATATCTTCCTTTTGCATCCGTAATTTTAATGCTTCATTTCTTTATTACTAATATCATAATAGATTATATTTTTTTTCTAGAAATATCTTTCTTAATAAAAATGACGTGGTCTTTAAATCCATCTCCTTCTTTAAGATTTAATTTTACTTTTTGAATTTCTTCAAATTTCTTTTTACTTATTACCATTTTTTGTGAAAAACATCCTGAAATGTCTTCTGTTTCTATATCTAATATTTCTTGGTTTATTCTTTCTTCTTCCATACTTATATATATATATATATATATATATATATATATCTAATATTTCTTGGTTTATTCTTTCTTCTTCCATACTTATATATATATATATAACTCCAGTGTATTTCGATGGGTGTTAGTTTTAACTTCCGTTTTCAGGTATTTTTGAATTTTTTAAACCTCAAGGTATTTCAAGATCTTTAAATCTTAGGGGTACTTTTGATCTTTTTCCTAGTCATGCCCTATCCACTCAGGTACAATAGTTAGCTTTTAAAGGTGTGTTGGGTTTTGTGTCCAAAGACAATTTTGATTGTACTTCATGCCACTTAGGAAAACAACAAGCTTTACCTTTCAATAATAGTAAATCTATCTCTAATAGTATTTTTGAGTTAATTCATTCTGATATTTGGGGATCTTTTCCTTAGTGTTGGTGGATCTCGATATTTTGTTGTTTTTATTGATGATTATTCTCGTTATAGTTGGATCTTTCCTATGAAATCTCGTTATGAAATCTTACCAATATACAGTAATTTTACAAAAATAATTGAAATACAATTCTCCAAAAATATCAAAAAATTTCGCTCTGATATCATGTTAAAAATACTTAATGATTGTATTCTATTCTGTGAGTTAAGGAATATACATAATGTCTTTATATAATAGTTATAAGTAAACTAGATAGGTTTGAAGTAAACTAAATATACCTAAAGTAAACTATATATATACATTAACATATATATATATTAATATGTTAATAGATATATATTAGCAATATTATTATCTAATTTTTGTGTAATTTATATATCCAAATTTAAAAAGTAAATAATTCCTCCCGATGATTCCAATTCCGTTCTGATCCCCGTTCCCGAATCCGCCCAATTTGTTCAGCAAGTGAGATTGCGATTGCGTGACGATGCCACACGATAATCACGTGAACTAGGGATAAAGTTTTTTTTTTTTTTTGGAAGACTGGGGATATTACTGATTAAATTAACATTCAAGTGTTTGGTTTTTCTTTTTTAACTTGAAACTGATATCATAGATTCAACGTGACTTTTTTTTTTCTATCTCAATTCATGTTTTCTATTAAAAAACCAATTTTTTTTAATAACATATTAAACAATCCAATTATTTAATTTAATTTTAAATAATGCTAGAATAAGGCATATAAATAGAATGTACCATTAACAGGTAAAATTTTAATCAAATAATGCAAGCCATATAGAAAAAACAAGAAATACAAATTCGAATAGCATAGATTTAGTCACTGTTTACTATGTTACACATGCCAAATATCAATTTCATTTTATTTGTCCATGCATTGCTATACAACACTGCACTTACTACTTAACAAATCTCACGGTTATATTTTTAGTATTTTCAGCCTTTGATTCTCAAGGAGATAATAAAAAGAAAAATTATTGGTATTATTATTGAAGTATTCGGAATCACCTATACGTTATATATCTAAATGTTATATATATTTTATTACAAGTTAATCAATAGCTTGATATGTATGTATATGTGTATTTATTAATAGTGGTGTCCGATCATGAATATACAATTATTACATTTGCTTTTGTACTTCCTATATGCACTTTTTCTCCTTTTTGGTTAATGCAAAGACCCCATTTGCACGGGTGGCATGTCTCTCTTTCCTAGGCTTCAAGTTGGTGAAGCAGCGCACGCCTCTTCTGATGTCATCACGTAGGGGTACAACCGTGAGGCCTTTTTGGTTTCAGACCAAACGAGGGTTTACCTGCTTTTCAATTCCTGATGGTTAAAGATCCGGTTACTCAAAAATTATTGGAAAATAATATCTCCTTCCTCTTGGTTCCATCCTTTGCTATTTGACTGGTCATTAGTCTTTTCAATTTTTAATTATACCCTCACTCTATTGAGATATTGTTCTTTATCACATTGATACCGGATATTCTATTTTCACAAAACTAGATCATGTTCTTGCTTCTACTACTAATTCAGGAAAACTCATACCTTTTGATTGAGAAACTCTCGTACCCAAGTTGCTATTATCCCTTAGATCTGACTTATGTATGTACTGAACATCTTACTAATCTTTCCTCACAGTCTTATCTAACTAAGAGCATCTATGCCCCTAACAAGCTTCTTTGCCCCTACTCTTATTAGTTGAGCTATAAGCCAACTCCAATACCCAACCCTATGAGATTTCCTAATAAAAAAGTCATGTTTTAGCAAACTAACAACTCTAGTTTCTACTAAAAGAAAATAAGCTAGCCAAACTCGACAATAACATGCAAGAATGATTACGTGATTGTTGTTTAAAGAGACAAGATTCACACCTTCCTTCAAGTAGATAGGTAATTCTTACTCTCAATGTTATTCATTCTTTGCTAAAGAAATGGGGGGTTTATCGCTACTTTTCCCAATCAATGGGTGGAACATTAGGTTCATTTTCTCGCTTTCTACTTAGGAAATAGCTTTCTCAACGATTTGCCTCATTGCAGGAGGAAGGCACCAAAGAAACCACTGGAAGGAAGACTAATGGTTGATTTTAGACCATGTTGGGGCGCTTCCTCCTTAGTTAGTGCTTTTGAAGTATCCATTAAAATATCTACCCAGTTTCTACAAAAAAAATTCCCTTAGTAGCTACATTAGGAGACATTAGATAGATTATGGTGATACGTTAAGAGATTCGACTAGGTAGTACACAACAAGGATTCACTGCCAGACATCTAGGAAAGCTCTTTTCTGTTGTGTTTGTCACTATTATCTAATAGGGTTTTCGAGTTGAATAAGTGGCTTTTTTTATTGAAGCTTTCCTCGAACCATCACTACTACAAAAGGGGTATTTAAGTCGATATGTAAAGACAATTTTTGAAAAAAATTGACTTATAATAAATTTAAATTCGATTTGGTGTAGAAATGACGCTACACATAGCGTCAGTTGACGTGTCGAACCGACACTATGTCTTACGTGTATTTTTTGATTTAAAAAATGTAGTTTAAAATTGAAATTAATTATATAGTATAAATTTTTGTATAAATTTTTTTATTTATATATGTTTTGTATTATGCTTATTATTATATGTTTGGCTTATTTTCTATGAAAATAATATCTCGATGTTGTGGGTTTATGAGACTATAATATTTACTATACGTTGATAAATTTATTTACATATAAATAATTATATTTTATTAAGTAAAAATAATACAATTGTAAAATGATTAAAATGATAAACTTTTATATTATGTATATTTTGGTATATATTCTAATAATTAGTGAATTCATATATAATAATACTTGAAATATATTGATTAGATATATAATTAATATGTTTAATTAATGCCATTAATAGAAAATGGACAAATCTTGGATGTTAAAGTATAGAATTGAGTTGGATTACATTTCTGGAGTTGAAAGTTTTATGGAATTTGCTTGTAGAAATAGTAATAATGGAATTAGTATACTTTGATGCCTATGTATTAAATATAAAAAAGAGCGATTTCATGAAGTTGACGAGGTTAAGTATCACCTTATCGGTAATGGTATTCTTTTGAGCTATAAATGTTGGTATTATCATGGAGAAAATATTGATAATGCTCATGGGGAAAAGATAAATAAGAATGTGAGTGGATTACATACATCTTATCATAATGTACAGACATAAAATATGTTTCATGGTGTTGAAGATGAACTACGTGAGGATGATCTCGAAACCTTTAAAAAATTCTAGAAGATGCCGAAAAATCGTTGTATCCAAAATGTAAGAAATACACTTAAATGTTAGGATTTGTTCATTTGTACAATGTGAATGAAAAACATGGTTTTTCAGACAAGAAACTTTATGGATTGAAATCACGTGACTGTCATATCTTAATGCAATAGTTATTACCAGTTGCTATTAGATCAATTCTTCTAAAACATGTTCGATTATCAATAATTCATCTTTGTTCATTCTTCAATACAATATGAAAGAACTCTATATCAATTGGCGAGTTAAACTCTTTACAAAAAGATGTGTAGATACTTTGTGTCTAATTGAAAAATATTTTCCTCCTTCTTTCTTCGATATAATGATTCACTTGTGTGTTCATTTAGTTCGAGAGGTTCAATTGTGTGATCCTACTTACTTAAGATGGATGTATCATTTTGAGAGATATATGCAAGTCCTTAAAGGATATGTAAATAATAGAAATCGACCTGAAGGATGCATGGTGGAACACTACATTGCTGAAGAGGCCATTGAGTTTTGCTCTGAATACTTTAGTGGTTACACTGAAATTTGGAATCTTACGCACAAGTTGTTCTTAGAACGTCACATGATCCAAGTAGGTAACCCTATGCTTGGTGGAAGTAAGAAATTATTTATTGATCGCACTCAATGGGAAAGAGCACACCGAATCATTTTGGTAAATAATAATGAGGCACAACCGTACATAGAGTAAGTGATGTTAAACCTTTCCATTTATGCAAAAAATATTTTTTATTTAAATATTAATGATGATATCTACTTCATATATCTTTAATAACATTACATGATGCATTTAAACTTATTGAATATCGATCCTCATTATAAAAAAAAGGAGGTGAAAAATGGTTGTATGATGAACATAAGCGAGAGCTTATTAATTGGTTTCGTAACCATGTAAGTATCACATACAAGAATTCATTAGTACTTAGATCTATGCAATGTTTTAAAATTTTGTTTTAAACACATTTCATGTTTTTGTATACATAGATTTGAGATGAACTCAAGAAACTCAATCATAAAATAACAGAAAGTTTAGAATGGTTTGCACATGGTCCAAAATTCGATGTCAAAGCATTTTCTAGTTTCACAATAAATGGATTGAGGTTTACGACTCAAGCTAGGGACAAAGTTCGAGTAAATCAGAATAGTGGTGTGAAGATGGTTGCATAAACTATGCAATTTTCCAATTTAAAGATGGTAATCCTGTACTTTCTGATAGAACATATTATGATATAATTCAAGAGATTTGAGAATTGGATTATGAGGTCTTCCATGAAACAATTTTCTTGTATGATTGGGTGGAAGATGTTATCAATATTGGATATAAAATAGATGATTTTGGACTTACCCTTGTAAATTTATCCAAGATAAGTCGCACTGGTGATCCTTTCACATTAGCACTTCATGCAAAACAAGTATTTTATGTGAGCGATCAAATTGACACAAGATAGTCCATTGTGTTAACGCCTCCACAAAAAAAGTTTTACCATTGTGATACTTTAAAAGATGACGACCCTATGCTTGATACATTAACCAATATTAGTAATTTTTCAAAAAAATTGCCTAATGTATGTGATGATCTAGTTTATGACGATGATTCTTTGTCATAGGCTCGAAGTGATTGTGAAGGAATATATGTATACGATCAATAACCTAATTAAACATAGCGTATGTTCTATATTGTTGTAATAACTCTTGGATGTTTATATATATGTATATTCCTAAAATTGTCAATTAATTTATATTTCTTTATTGTTTGCAGATATTTCATGGATCCTCGGGTAACAGAGTTTATAGATCCAAATGATCCATTGGGGCATTTAAAAATAAGGGGTTAGGCAACTATACCTGATGCTCCACTTAACCCAAATAATAGAGTACTAGTTCTATTTGATGTTACTGGTAATCCAATAAGGGAAAATGGCCAACAATTGAAATCCTCTATTGGTATACTTGTAAAGTCCAGTATACCAATCAATAGAAATGATTGGACTTAGGTTGACGAAGATGAAAAGTTCAAAATATGGAAAACATTTTGTGTAAGTCTCTTATATTTTATAATCAATTACATATATTATATTTTTTTTGTATTTGGAACCACTTGATGAAGTAGAGCTATACAAAATCCTTGAAGGATACCTTTAGATTTCACCTCAAGTTTGGAAAGACTTTGTGAATGATAGACGTATAGATGAATTTCAAATTATTAGGGAAGAATATCATAATATATAAATGTATAACATTCTTCCTAACCGTACTAGGAGGTCTTCAAATCCTTAAGTTAGATATAGAATGATATTATTAATTTGTGTTAACTTATAAATATTTTTATATTTATTTTTCTCAATTTAATTTCATGTCATGGTTAATAAAATTTTCATAATTTATGTAGGAAGCTGAATTGGGTAGACCGGTTACCCGATTTGTATTGTACATAGAAACAAAGACTCCCAAAATGAAGAAGTCAAGACCGATGACTAAGTGAGGAGAAGAAAAACTAAATAAGTTGGTTAGTAATTTTGGTTGACACAAAGTCCATATGATTGATGTAATAATGTATGATATGTTTATTTTCTTTATTATTTGTAGAGAGTTGTTCAAGAAAAAATATGCATGGGTGAAATAATCGAAGAGCCTGGGGGAGATGCTATATATCATGCATTCGGACGTGAGCATCCTGGTCATGTTAGGGAAGGTATCCAATATGATGGTTATATGGAGTATTTTAACATTCCAAAACAAAAGCCTCAGATGGTTAGTAAGGAGAAGTACACTAAAATTGAAGAAGAACTCAACTCCTTTAAGGCCTCAATGTTAAGTGAGATTGCCACTATAAAAGAATATCAAGCACAACACATGTCAGGCATGGCATCATTCTACAATCAGGGCATGCCATATTGGCCAAGAATGCAACCATCCATGCCAGGCATACCACCCACACAATTTCATGGCGCTCAAACTATATCCAGTATGGGATATAGTCATCTTATAGGCCCTCCTTTTATGCCAGGAATGCATATGTAATCAAATAGTGGTTCATTTTCTCCAATGCAATCTGCGCATTCTTACCATCAATCACATCATGATGAACGTTTGGGTGAGAATGTATATTCAATAGCTACCCCACATGGGAGTCCTCTTCTATTTGATAAATCATATGTGTTAAGATTTTAATTTCTAGTGTAGATAATCTATTATTTTTATTTTTTATTATATGTTTTATTTATTATATATAACACTTAAATTTTTTTACAGAATATGAAATGTTTGTTGAAACATCCTTCATCAATAGACTTTGTTGCTATTGGAATGGTACAACAATGGAGCGATGATCGGATGATTCATAATCAATATTTGTCTAATCATTGGCGAATAGTAATTGATCAATGATTACTCCATGATTGTCCACTACATGTGCCTTTTGATGCTACCACAGTCTAAGAGGCGGTTAGACAATATGTGGCTTGACCATCGATTCAAGTTGTTCTAAATTTTGACGTGGTACTATTTTTAACATAAAAGATAACACTTGTTTACTACTATTATTTTATTATATCTTTTATAGTTACTAACATACATAATACTTTTTCTTTAGTCTATTATACTAGAACTCTTAAATGTGGCACATTTAAGAGATACAAAGCAAGTATCTCATGCTAAATCAATGTCTAGTAGCCAATCATCAAGCACTAAGTCATTCAAGAAGAAGCCTTGGAAAAAGTATAGTTATAATTATGCTTTAAACTTCAGTAGAAATCTTGACGTTTTGATGACTATTGTTGTAAGGGCATCTAACATAAATGATGGATGGACTATGACACTTCCTATAAAAATTTCTAGTGTAGACCTTGGCCAAACTTATATATCGATTGAGTGTATATTGCAACTATTTGAATATTAAATGATTGATTTAAGTATAATTTAAGTGTGGACAAGGTGAGTCCTCAATCTGTTCATTTTCTTTCATTTATGTAGAACATATATAATTATATTTATATTATCTAATTACTTATATATATTTCTTTAATATACGGTGTGTTATTATCGACTTTAACATAATCACTCATCACATTTAGCAATGTTCTATGATTCTTTATATGTTAATCAATATCAAGAGAAGAATGTTAGCATCAGAGTTAAACAATTATGTGATAGGGCATTAACGCTTAATAGAAATCAAAAGTTGATAATCCCTTGACTACTAAGGTTTGAACAAGGCCAAGATCATTAGATGTTGGTCATCCTTGATCTCACTACTACAAAAAGGGTATTAAAGTCGATAAAAATTGACTTTAAACCAATTTAAATTTAATTCGTTGAACCGACTTTAAATGAAATGACTTAAAATTTAAAGTCTGTTCACGCGGTGAACCGACTTTAAATTTTTAATTTTTTTTTACAAAATTTACTCATTTTATGTTATACTCAAATTAAAACCTGTATTCGATCACTAAATAATAGTAGAAAAAAACAAAATATGTTTAACAAATAGTTTAAATAATACAAATAATTGAAAAATAAAATATTAATTAATAGTAGAAAAATTACCATGGTGTTATCCTATGTTATTCAAGATCATCATATTCTTCTCCTAATGTTATAATACAAACCTACATATATAATACAAAAATTTATACACATAAATAATAACACATAATAATAAGTGCGTAGGATTAATAGAAATACTTATAAGAGTAAATGAAGTGATAAAATGAAGGAAATGAAGAAAAAATGATGTTTTGTAAGTGAGAAATGAGTATAAAAAATTTGATTATTTTTCTCAAAAAAATAGGGGATCTAAAAGATTAGTTAGAGAGGAAGAAAACCCACTAACTGGCACTGGAATTGGTGGTCCTAGGTGGTCGGAAAATGATAAAAAATCGAGGAGAAGTGGATGAGGTTTTGGGTTTTTGAGAGTTATGCAGTGCTTGAAATAGTTTCTGTTTGGGGAAGAAATTAGAGAAAATAATTCATCCACATGTGTAGCATCGATTCTACGTGTCAACCAACGCTATCCACATAAGACATAGCGTCGTTTGACGTGTCAAATCGGCATTGCACGTGGCCGTAGCAGCAGTTCCAGATGTCAACCGATGCTATCCAGTAGCGTAGCGTCGATTGACACTTGGAACCGACGCTACGTCCTACGTGGATAGCATCGGTTCTACACCGAACCGACTTTAAATTCATTAAAAAAATGACTTTACATATCAACTTAAATAACTCTTTTTGTAGTAGTGTCTGTTCAAGAATCATGATTGGTACTATGACTCAACTTCCATAGAACTAAGTAAAGATACAAAAGCAATTGTTGAAATGCAAGAGTTATAATTAGCTATTTTTATTCTCTTGTTTTTTGTAATATTTAATAAAAAACTAACTGTTTTAAACTTTGATAGGGTATGAAAGCTATGGAACAAGTTTAGGGGCATTGCCCTTAAAAAATCTCATAAGTTTATATGGAATAAAGTTATGATATGTACAAGCGAATATTAATAATTTTATTAATTTTACTATTGAATAATAATAAAGATGTTCGAATATGGAAAATCATGTACGCTTGTTTTTTGTAGGTTCCACAATCAAATAATAGAGTCATATGTGGTTATTATATCATGAAATTTATGAGCGAAATCATCACAAATAATAAAATTCCAATTATTGATGTGGTAATATCTTTTACCCATATATAGAAATTGTTTTAACATATATGAGTTATTTTTTGTGAATTTATGAAATTACATTCTTATTTTGATTTTAAATATATATAGTTCTTTGTTGGAACAAGACGGGCTATGACCAGCAAATTTTTGATGATTTTATGAGATGAATGGGCAGAACACATAATTCAAATTATATCATCACAAGAAGAATCGAGAGAAGATTATGATGATCTTGAATAGCATATTACAACATAACAATAATTTTTATAATGATTTAATTTCTCTATTCTTGTGTCTGAAGTCCCTTGTTTGATAGATGTTCATGTGCTCATGTATTTAGGGGAATGCATTGTTTTATGGACCTGTTTTTTTACCCAAACTTCATCTCATCTCTCATGCCTACTTTCCTTATGACAACATCATGGTAGCACTTTATTAATCATTTGTCAATAAATATGAAGCTATTTGAAATCTCTGCTGGTATTTTTAATGTTATAATGAGCTCTAAATATGAAGTCAGGTGTAACTCCTATTTTGTTACTTGGCTTGTATGAGTTTTGGTGCCCATAAACGTATTACAGAATTTCTCCATACGTTTAAGGGCACCAAAACTCATACAAGCCAAGTAACAAATCGAAGTCACACTTGATTTCATATTTAGAGCTCATTATAGCATTAAAAATACCAACTTGATTCCATATAGCTTCATATTTATAGACAAAAGATTAATAAAGTGCTAATATGAGTTCGAAGGGATAAGGTTATTATTATATCACTCGGATGTCGATGTGGTAATCTATTTTTGATGATTTACAAGAAGAATAGACATAATACTTTGTTCAAACACCAGGAGAAGAATATAATCTTGAATAACATAGGACAACACCATGGTAATATTTATAATGATTTAATTTCTTCATTCGTATGTCTCTGAAGTTTAGACTACTTGTTTGATAGATATTTACGTGCTCATGTGTGTAGGGGAATGAATTGTTATATGAACCAGTTGCTTTTTGCCCAGTTTCCTTATTACTATACTGGTGATTATAAGCCAACCAAGTTTGCTCGCACAATCCAATTACACTTTGACAACATTATTTATTTTTATAATTTAAGTTAACTATATATATATGTATTGTATATACATTATTTATTTTTGTAATAAATTTAATTATCAAGTAATTAATTATATTTAAATTTTCAATTATTTGTATTATTATTTATATTTTGATTTTTTATGCTATATTGAATACATATTGGTATAGTGAAAAATGAGAATAAAAATAAAAAATAAAAATCAATACACGTAGCATCGGTTCAAGCGTTGAACCGACTTTAATAATCCATTTTGTAGTAGTGCATTTATGATGATTGAGCCTTTACTGAGTCTGTGAGAAAGTTATGCTTTAAGCCTTTCTTTAGAGTTCTAGCAAGCCCTTCTTTGATTGGGCATTTTTGTGAGTTAATTCTACACCTTTTTCTAGGTATTTTCTACCACATGAGGTGAGCGAGTGGTACCGTGGTAGCATTAGCCCTAAATGGGTGGTGCTATACTACTACTATTTAGCAAGATTCAAAAAAGAATATATAGTGATATTGAAATGGTTTAAAGGCAATTGACTTTAAGGGTTTTTCATAACTTTGAAATTGAAAGTATTACTATTTAGACATGGATAAAGATCAACTTTTTTTTGTACTTATTTTATTTGTTTTTAAATCTTAATCGTCTATTTTTACATCATTACATATGGTGAATTTGAAACTATGAACATAAAATAATATTTAATTTTTAAATTAACAATTTGATAAATAAAAAAAAGAACATATAAAGGATTTATTCTGATAAACATAGGATCACAAAGTTGACACAAAAGATAAAAATAAGTCAAAATTGACGATAATTTTCTCATGTCTTAAAAATCTTGATATTTTTTATTATCATAAATAGATAACAAGAAAACAATAAGATAAATTTTTGAAAAATTATAAAAAATAACACCCTAAGATTTATGACAATAAAAATAATACCTCAATAACATTAAACTAAGTTTAATTGAATATCGTTCAACTTGAACAAATTTAAATGACTGTATTCAATTTGAATAGCGTTCAAAATAAAATAATTTAACATATTTTTTTTTAAATAGTTAAAATTAATAAGATAAACATAATTAGTGTTATTTCTATAATTATAAATTTTAAGTGTTATTTTTGTTATTTTTTAAAAACAATTATGTCAACTAACACATAAATACTACATAAACACAACTAACATGGCACACAATTGCCACCTAAATGCTCAAGCTTTTAAAATGTCAGCTGCACAACTAATGTGGTGGCTGGAGACAGAAATCATATGAATTCAAGCTAAGAAGTTGAGTACTCAAAAAGGTTATTTAACTTCACCCCCCAAAAAAATGTTTCCGGGCAAGAGTACTATAATTGAGAACGTATAGATTTGCACCACCACCGATACAAGTTGATAAAATATGCTACAGCTGTTAAGCAAAGGGAAATTTCTACAATACGAAAAATCTAGCCAGCAACAGTTAAAAAAGATGTGGACTCGTTGCTAGAGAAACTCTAACTTTATTGACCTCATCTAAGAAAATACATTGCAAAGAGTGCTTTAGTCCTTTAGAGCTGAAAGCACAGCCTCTTCTGTGGGCAGCGCAGGAATGGCTCCTCTTTCTGTTACTGTTAGAGCACCACAGACATTGGCATAGAGCAGAGCTTCTCGTAGCTGCTTCTCATCCTGCCCAAACAAATTTTATGGCTATTTATTAACGAATATTCACATTATTTCCAAAATGCTAAATTTTCTCAAACAGATTCATGGGTACCTTGAGAAGATTTAGGTGAGAAGCCAAGCGCTTCAGTATCCCACTAACGAATGCATCACCGGCACCAGTTGTGTCAACAGGTTTAACTTTGATGCCAGTGACCCGCCCCTTGAACTCCTGCACAAATTGTTTTCGTTTCATTTTGCTTCTAATTCATAGATATAGGGTTGTAGAAAACCGATGCAAATGGCAAAATTATCTTGGATAAAATATACAGACCTCTCCATTCCACTGCCTAAAAAGTGATCTTATGTCAATTCTATTTTTGGGTAAATTACAATGTTAAGATCTTCCGAAGCAATAGAACCAATGATATCTACCATGAACTGACTTCTATTTCCGAAAACTAAAAAAAACGAAATGAAGGAAAATATGTATGGTTTGACCAAAGGAGTTAATATGATATCTCAACCGACATAGACAGATTTACAAAGGGACAGATAAGTATGCATGCATATCCTATCTGGAATAACAATAAACATAAAAAGCAAAACCAATTAGATCAAATTAACTTATTAACAAGGTTACCTTAGTGTAGTATCTGCAGCCTGCTGACCCTTCAGTAACAATCAAAAGCTTAAGATGAGGGTGAAAAAGCTTGTCTAATACCACTTTATCATCATTAGGGTCATCACCACCTGTGAGAAATGTGATTTCATCTTCACTTATCTGCAAATTTATAAAAAGCTATTTTAGATCATGGTTAAGATTGACTTTCAATGATCATCTTCATGTAATATAAACGTAATACCACACAAATCATATGTGCATATGTGCATCATATCTGTAAATGTATACCTTAATAAGATCAGCATGATCCCAAATGCTCATTATTCCCTTCCGAGCAGCCTCTTCTGAGGGCCACAGTGCCAACCTTAAATTTGGGTCGTAAGACAGAAAGCAACCAGACTTTTTGGCAATGCTCATAGCAGCAATATGAGTTGACCTGCATGGTTCCTCAATCAAGCTAATTGAACCATAATGGAAGATCCTGGCCTACAAATAATATCATCACTTTGGAAACGTGAAAATATCTAACCATATGGTTAAAACATAGAACTCGTGATTTTCTATTTCCTACTTAAAAAGCAAGATATACCTTCTTGATTAGATTTATATCAAGTTCTGCTTCATGAAAAAGCATATCAGCACTAGGATTTCGGAAAAATAGGAATTCACGCTCACCATCTGCTCTGAGCGTAACAAAGGCCAATGCAGTTCTTGCAGTGGAGTCAAATCGCATACCAGTGTTGTTAACATTGTTTTCTTGTAAAATTTTAGCCAACATGTAACCAAATTCATCATCACCTACCTGTGGCACAGTTACAAGGAGCTTAAATTATTGATATGAAGAATTTCTACACATGAAATCTTAAGGTTTGAATTTAAACAATGGAAAACATATACGGAAACCATCAGAAGTTAGTTGACTGCAGTAGAAGATATGAACTTATGACTACAGACAAAAGCTTTTTAATAGTTGTGTTAAATCACTGTCTTCCCATGTTAGCACGTAAAAGATTATAAACAAGTTTTTCATGAGGCATAAAGATCAAAATATGTAAAAAAAATGCACCCTGAAAGTGTCAAATGGAAAGATAAAGCGCATAGAAAGATGTTGCATGCACCTTGCCTATAAAAGCTGATGAACCACCCAATCTTGAGATGCCAACAGCTACATTAGCAGGAGCACCACCAGGGGCTTTTTTGAAAGCAGGTGCTTCAGCTAGAGAGACCCCAGCAACCGTTGGCACAAAATCAATCAACATTTCTCCGAAACAAACAACCAATGAGTTGTTATGTTCTGATCCTCCATCTGTTGCAGAGTAAAGATCATTAGAATCTCCATAAAAGGAATTATTAAACAAAAGATACACATTTAGGCCCATATTATAAGAATAGTACTTTAGTAATCCCACATTTGTTAAAGATACACCAACGGTCCAATTTTGAAAAAAAAAAACTAGTATATAGAGGGATAATTTTGTCTTTATAAAAATATTTATTATTTTATGCATTCCCCCCTTTGTTTTTGTTAATTTCAATACGAAAACATCTCATATCATCCTAATAATTACCGTCAACTTCCACCATCCTATCCGTCTTGTCCCTGATATTGCTTTATTCTTTTATCGACCAAACAACTTTCACTATTTGCAGCAAAACAATCTGTAATTTTTTATTGAATTTGTAGTTAGATTATCAAAAATAAGTCATAAATATTGTATGAAAATGACCGAATGATTTAACCTTGTAATTTCTTTCTATTTATAGACTTTACAAAATACATTAAAGTTATCTATGGATAGTTATCGACAACTAAATGAATATGGACAGCTTATTGGCAACCCTCCTCAAATTGAAGCGGGTTGATCAACAAGCATCAATTTGCGACTTAGGAAACAATGTCGATGACGAGTGAGAACCTTGGTGAAGATATTAGCAATTTGTAGTTCAGTGGAAATATGTGAAAGAGTGATAACACGAGCTTCAAAGGTTTCACGAATAGAGTGGCAGTCGACTTCAATATGCTTTGTACGCTCATGATAGACAAGATTGGTCGTAATCTGAATAGCTCTGATATTATTGGCATGTAAAGGTGTAAGATCAGTGGCAGAGAAATCTAACTCAACAAGCAAACCTCGAAGCCAAATAATTTCAAAACAAGCAAGAGACATTGCTCAATACTCAGATTCTGTAGATGATTTATAAACTCTGTCTTGCTTCTTACTCTTCCAGGAGATCAATGCATCACCTAAGAACATGCACCGACCAGTGATGGAGTGACGTGTATAAGCACAATCAACCCAATCAACATCGCTATAAGCAACAAGACGAAGAGAATTGCCTGAAGAAAAGAATAAGCCATTGGTAGAAGTGTCCTAAACATAGCGTATGATCCGACGAACGGAAGCCAAATGAATATGACGAGGAGTCTGAAAAAATTGGATGACTTGCTGAACAGCAAAAGAAATATCTGGTCTAATAATGGTGAGATAGACAAGGCTACCCATCAATTCCTGATATATGCTAGGATCAACAAGTCACCTTCCTCTCTACAAAGCTTGACATTTAATTCTATGAGAGTATCGACAAAAGTATCTTCCTGCATTTCAGTTGTTGTCACCAAATCGCTAGCATACTTGTGTTGATTGAGTAAAATACCAGAAGGGTTACGATGCACCTCAAGACCAAGCAAATACATAAGAGACCCAAGATCTTACACATGAAAGGATTTTGAGAGATAGGTCTTGCACATAAGTAAAGTAGAATCAAAACCAGTGATCACAATATCATCAACATAAACCAAAAGGACAACTATACCCATGTCTCATTTTCAAAGAAATAACGAAGTGTTATGCTTGTTTTGCGTGAAAGAAAATTCTAATAAAGTGGTTCAAAAATTTTCAAACCATGCCCATGGAGCTTGTTTGAGACCATAAAGAGAGCGATGAAATTTACACACATTGGAGGTCGGAGAGTAAAACAATCCCGGATGTGGCTTCATATAAATATTATTTAAGATTTCCGTGAAGGAAAGCATTTTTCGCATCCATCTGATATAGTGGCCATCATTAGAAGTAGTAAGAGCTATAATCGTTCAAACAGTAGTCATCTTAGTCACAAGAGCAAAGGTCTCCTCATAATTAACACCATATTCTTGATTGTTCCCAAGGATAACAAGCTGAGCTTTATAACGATCCAAACTTTCATCAAAGCAAACCTTGACTAAGTAAACCCATTTGCAACCCAGAGGAATTATAGTGGAAGGACAAGACTCAATGTCCCAGGTGTGATTGGCCTCTAGAGTATCAATTTCTTCTTCTATATCTTGTCGCCAAAAGTCATGCTTGACAGTATGTGAGTAGCATGTGGGAATATCAAAATTGGACAATGCAGTAGTAAGAGCTGAAATAGAATTGCAAGAAGAAAAACCATACCTATCTGAGGGTACAGACATTCGAGAAGAGCGACATACTAAAGGCTCTGGACGTGCTGCAACTAACTGACTCCGATACATGTTAAGATCAGATATCGAGTAAGCCACTGGAAGAGACTGTGGGCAGGATTGTCTTGTATACACCATTCCTAGTTTGAAACGAGAACTATTTTAAGGAAGAGCTAAGAATTGGTGCTTAAAGGAGGGAAGGACCACAGTAGAAGAATTAGGCAAAGACACACGAAAAAAATGTTGATTTTTAATGAAAATAACATTCTTAGAAATACGTGTACAATGTAATGTAGGATCATAACAAATAAATTCATTTTGACACATTATATCCCAAAAATGCACATCTAACAAATTGAGCACATAATTTATGTTGCTTATGAGGTGATAAATGAACAAAACATACACAACTAAAGAAACGAAGATTATCATAACTAAGTTGCTTAGCAAACAAGCGAAAATAGAGAGACTATGTGTAAAACTTAAAAAGGTATGCGATTAATCAAGCGAGTAGCAGTCTTTAAAGCCTAAACCTAGAACATATATGGAATAGAAGATTCTAACAAAAGAGTATGTATCATATCAAGAAGATGACGATTTTTGCGTTCAGGTACTCCATTTTGTTAGAGGGAGTAACAGGACATGAATACTGATGGATAATACCTTTAGAAGCCAAGAATGCCTGAAACTCAGTGGAAAAATATTCACTGCTAGAATCTGTGTGTAATGTCTTAATATTTGCAAAAAATTGATTTTCAACATATGCTAAAAACTCGATGAAAGTACGAAAAACCTCAGGTGAATCTGCTATAATGAAAGTCACATAATATTAAATTTTTCAGGTGAAGTAATCGAGGAAAGTTCCCAAACATCACTATAGATAAGATCAAAGCAATCAGAAGTTCTACTAGCATGCAAAGGAAATGGAAGAGTTTTGCTTTTATCAAATTTACAAGAATCACACCCAAGAGGTAAAGAAGAAAGTTTTTTATTACCAAGAAAGTCCGAGTTCAATATATGAGATAAGATTTGAGTATTGAGATAGCCTAAACGACGATGCCACACCATACTCAGATCAGAAACATCATTGCAGATAATGCTGAAATTAGCATCTGTTGCATCATTTTAGGAGTGCAGTAAGTTGCTACAAGAGATATAAGATTAGGAGAAGCACTTGAGGAAGACCTATGTGCTACAGAAGTCGCTACTGGAGGAACAACAACAAAAGTCTGAAATGCTTGCGCCTAACAATTCTAGAGGCAGATACGGCATTCTTTGATAATATGACTATTTTTCTTGCAATAAGAACAATATTTTTTAGGACAATTGGCAACAATATGTCCAAAATTCTTTGCAGCAAAAACATTGCAGATTTTTAGAAGTCACAGGTGATCCATGTCCTTAGGCAGCATAAGTCATAGTTGTCATCGTGGAATTTTCATGAAATTGTTCCAGAATAACTTGAATACTAAGACATTGTTCTTCGTGAAGTAGCTCACCAAAACAAATATCAAGAGAGGAAACAGGAGATTTTTTCAATAGAGAAGAGTGAACCGATTAATATTGCAGGCGTAGTTAAGAAATTGATCATGTTGGAACATCTGTTGTACCTAAATCAACATATTCATGCCAAAGAGTTAAAAATACCAAGTAATAGTCCTGAATGGAAAGACTACCATGTTGAAACACGGCAATCGCATGTTCCCATTGAAAGCGACGAGCATCATTATCTTAATAATAAACTTTCTTCAAATAATTTCACATGGATTGAGCATAGCGATGAGCCGGCAAGATGGTGACGATATATGGCTTCACCAAACTAAGAAGCGAAGACATGATTCGAGCATCAAACACTGCCCAAGAAGGAAAAGACACAACTTCCTTAGAGTTGGCAATGTCAGATGTTGGTGCAACATCTGTGCCATCAATATGACTCCAAAGGTCTTTTCCCTTAGGAAAAGTTCAAACTGAATAACCCAAGTAGAGTAATTTTTGCCTGTAAAGTTAACACACACTGGTGCAGTGTCCATTGCAGGTAAATGGAACCCTAGACAAAACAAAAGAAATATTCAAAAAAAAAATAAAGAAACCGAGAGAAAGACCTTAAACAGAGATTGCAGAAGAACATTAGTTTAGTGTCCATTGCAAGTAAATGGAACCCTAGACAAAACAAAAGAAATATTCAAAAAAATTAAAGAAACCGAGAGGACCTTAAATAGAGATTGTAGAAGAACACTAGTTTAGTAGAAAACGCTCAAAAATATCAATGAAGATTTTCTCAGATATAGAATACCAAAAAAAATTCAAACTTGCTCTGATACCATGTCAGAAATAAGCCAAAAATGTTGTATGAAAATAATCGAATGATTTGACCTTGTGATTTCTTTCTATTTATAGACTTTACAAAATACAATAAAGTTGTCTATGAAAGCTACGAACAACTGTTTATAGACAACTAAAATGAATATGGACAACAACTATGAACAACTAAAATGAATATGGACAACTAAAATGAATACGGACAACTAAATGAATATGCTAAGCTGTCCATTGACGTACCATCATCAACTCATTTGAAGTACCCATTTCTGCTCCTAACTGCCGCTACCACCAATTCATCCCTTCTGATCTCATTGACCCCTTCATTCTTTCCCAGCACCTTATATTCTACCAAAACTAAGGTGAAAGTAGCTTTGATTGAACACATGGTGGTAAAAAAATGATATCAAGAAGATAGGAAAGAATAAACTGATGGTAGTCGCTGTCATGGGTGGTTGTATCACTTTAGTTTAGATAAATTGTATTTTTGAGTTGTTTTGTAGCAATCAGTGAAAGGTAGTTGGTAGGTGAAAAAATGAAATGGTATTAAGTGTATAACAAAAGGGATGGTGGATAGACACGGTTGCTAGGATGCATAGGGTTTTCGTCATGAAATGGACAAAGATTTATGAGAGTAAATATAAAATAATAAATATTTTCATAAAAGCCAAATTGTCCTCCTATAAATTAAGTTCTTTAAAAAAAAAATTGGACCATTGTTGTAGCTTTTGCTAAAATGGAGGAGAGTGTATTAGTTTGATAATCTGAGTCTAAATGTGTATATTTTGTTTAATAAGGGTAACACTAAAGTACCGAACCATCCAAAAAAAAAGAGAAAAAAGAATCCTCTACATAGGTTACAAATCATCCTCCACAAGTGCATATATTGTGCCTTCCAATTCAACAAGCTATTTATTTCAAGGACTAAAGACAACAGACTAAAATTCCACGAACTTCAGAATTTTATAGACAATTAAACAAGTGAAAGAAACCTGTTGGGAGAAAAATCAACAGCTTTATTGGAAAATGCAATGGAGATGGTTCTCATCATAATTGATGTAGGCCGACCTGGTACCAAATGATGTAGCTTAAAGGATCGTTTGGCTATGATGAACTGAATGATGCATGTAGAAGCGTGAAATAAAGGAAAAGAAAGAAAGGGATAAACTCTTATGTTCCGTTAATTTGAAACCATTAAATAACGGAGTATACTAGAAATAAGATTTCTTATATCCGCCTGCATCAATAATTCAGGCACTTGTAGTAGAGGGAAATGTTGGTACATAATTGAATTTGCACGTACAAAATAGATCAGTTGCCCATATTATCCCAAAAGAAAAATCGGGGGAAAACAAAAGAAAAAGTATAAGGAAGCAATAGGTTAATCTGTTTCTTGATTAACTTCAGTTAATTACAATAGAGGCCAAACTTTCCCTGGTCTGCAAACACCCAACAAAGATCCACAAATAAAGAACTAACATGAAGCAGGTAACATATGTTCACACTTCAATTGGATTCTGAAGCACTTTTCAGAAGACAAATACTTGAATCATATCAAATAAATGATTACTCCCAATAATCAACTAGGATGGATGATACGAATGAACTAAGATGTTCATGAGATTCTAAAATAAAAATACACCGTGAAGCACATAATAAAATCTCTGGACCCAAAAGGAAAAAAAAACAATTACATAATAAAATCTAATTATACACAATGATGGTTCAATGAAAAGGGTGAAAAGGGTATGAGAAGACACATTCATAACAATATCGAAAAGAAAGAAACGATCTTTAGCTCAGAAACAGCAACGACCCAAATATGAGATCTCGTAATTACATAATTAATTATCGAATCTTGATGGAACTAACCAAGAACAACAAGACTATTTATAAGAAAAGCAAAGAAAGAAAAGTGAGAAACCTGAAATGAAATTGCTAGCCATTACGGTGATGAAAATGAGAAGAGGCGATCAGGGTACAAATGAAAATAAAGGTTTGAGCTTTTTGGTTTTAGTGAGAAGAAGAAGATGAGTAGGAGGGTGGTGGGTTGTAATCTTGAAGGTTGAATCTAAAAAAGCCCGACTTAGTTGAACTGAATCATGAAATAACTCGTCTTTCCCTCGACCATTCATTCTAATCCTACATTTCCAAAAAGTTTCCGTTAAAAAACAATTTCTTAAAAATTTGAAGTACTATTTATATTCATATTATATATTTTTAAAAAATTTATGTAAATTAAATTAAATTTATTTAATATTAAATTTAATTTAATTTACATAAAAAATTAAAAATATATAATATAAATATAAATAGTACTTTATTTAAAATTTATTCAATGATATTAAAATATTTTTTATTATTATAAATTTTAAAAATAATAATTTATTAATTTTTAGAAAATAGTTTCATCTATTGTAAAACGAACAACGTTTCGCTACAAAACCAGGTAGGATCGAACAAACCAAAGATTAAAGTACCTTTGAAAGTAGACAAGGCAAAATTTAATGTATTAAAGAGGAATGCTAAGTAAATTTCTATTTATTCGTATACTCATATTAATTAAATTTTATTATATATTGATATTTTATTTTAAAAATTAAAAATTTTTTAAAATTTTAAAATACTTATGATAAATAATTTTTTAAATATTTATTTTTTATTTTTGATAAAATAAAATAATTTTTTTACAAAATGATAATTTTATGTTTAAAAATTTAACTTAAATCTTCTTAATGAACTTCACTAACAATTTAAAAAAAATAATAGAATTGTACTAACACATCAAATAATTAGCAGATTAAAATATATATTTTTCAAATATATTGAACTTTTACTACCTTTTATCCTTTAAAAAAATAGGAAAAATAATTAAAAATAATAACATGTACTACATGTCACAATTTATTTGGCCATTATTAATAAATGGTCACACAATTAATTTATCATCATGTAATTTTAATTTAATATTCAATTGACAACTTACATATTACTTTAAGCATAAAATAAATTGATATATATAACATTAACTAAATATTAAGGATTTTGTATATTAGTGGTTCTCTATTAACCAAAAGATACTTAGATGTACTCATATTATTAAAATAATACGATATCATTTTTTTATTAACTTTAAGGTACATAAATGATTCAATTTTATGTTTTGTACATATTTATATATATGATATAAGTGAAATATAGTGTCATTTGAAATGCTTGATATTATAATAATATCTCTTATTTAACCAAATATATGTATATTGATCTATATTTTCATAACAATACACTAATAGCTACTAATTTAGGTACATCAATGGTTTAAAATTAAGATTTAGTTAAAAAATTTAACATGTATCGTATGCATGGGCAAATAATAAGGGCAAACTCATCTTTAAAGTTGTTTCCCTCAAGTGAACCACATCTTACTCATCAACCCGTCATTTCTTACGTAGTTTTTTGCATAAACATCATATTACATTATTTATCCTGTAATGTCAAAGTAGTAGGATATTTTTCTTCCAATCATGTCATTTATATGTTATATCATATAGATTGCACCCCATATGATTTACTAGGTTATTCTCTATGTTACCTAATATGTCTTGTGCTCGTTATCAATTTATCTCCTACTTTTTAGTGTTCATCTTTTGCATATTATTTTTTTGCTTTAGATGTTTTTTTTAAACTAAGGTATGTTTTTCAAGCAATTACTTGAGTGTTATCTCCTATTTCCTCTATACTTATTGCTTGTTTTGGTTTGTAAGGTGCATTTCTTTGTTATATAGATTATTTACCTGTCTTTAAGACTTTTAACTTACATGCATTATTATGACTAGACTATAGTATATTTAATTTGCATTCATGTTGTAGATTGTTCACCCTTACAAGCATGTTTTTTTATTTCTGATTTTGAAACATAAGTCTCCTATGTTTAGATGTTTTGGTGTCAAATACAAGTCATAAGTATTGATTGGGTAAAATCATCATTCTCATTAATTTTTCTTGCAAAACCATCATCTTCAACATAATTAGATTTCTTTAAGATTTTTTTCAAGACTCTTAATAATTTTTTATGAACTTTTTATTCTCTAATTAGTTTAAAGATGATTTTTTCATTAATTTTTTGCCCATATTAATAACACATGTTGAAATTTTCAATTAAATGCCAATGTTTAATCACTTATGTACCTAAAATTAAATGTATAGACTGTTAATGTACTGGTATAAAAATATGGATATATATGTGTACCTTTTGTTAAATATGTGTATTATTAATATACCAAACCCTTTATATGACACAATTACATTTAACTTATATCACATGTGCTAAACATGTTATGAAATTTTCAATTTAAAATAAAAAATTTGACCATTTATGTATCTTAAAGTAAATGGAGAGACTATTATTGTATTACTTTAAAAATATGGATCCATATGGATACTTTTTGGTTAAAAGGATACCACTAAGGCACCTAACCCAAATACTAATGTTGTATCCAGATCTAAGTGATTTTAACGGTAAGTTAGTAAACTTTTAAAACACATTATTTAACATTTAAACTTTTACAATTTTACACGTATGTTCATAAATTTTTAAATCTTCTGATTTAACTTTTAAATTTTATAATTTTTCTAATATATCATACATTCTATATGTTAATGATTACTAACATATATATTTATGATTCACTTTGAAACTTAAAAGTAAATTTTTTAAAATTTAAGAATTGTATTATACTATTTAAAAGTTTAATATACATGTATGAAATTTAAAAAATTTGAATAAAAAATTATATGTTTATAATTTTAAATGTATATGTGAGTTTAATTCAAGTTTAATATTAAATAATACATTGTTCTAGTTTAAAAATTATGTTATCATAAAAATTCAAAAACATAAATCTAAAAATATGTGACAATTTTTACTCAGTTATGATATAATCACATCTAATTTTATAATACAACAATAAAATATATTAAAAAATTAATTTTAAAATAAATGATTGATTAATACCATTATAATTAAATATTTATTTATTTTATTTAAAAATAATTAAATTTATTATTAATAAAACATAATTATGATCATAATAATTTAAAATATTCAAATATAACCATCATTTTAAAGCTACTTATCACCGAATTGCTCTTTTCAACCTCTTTCTTGGACATTAATTTTGCTACAATACAACTTTCTACAATTTAATAGTTAAATTTTCATTAAAATTTGTTGGAGAATAATTAGCAAAATCTGCATCGTCGATCCTACTAATACTTTGGTTTTATATTTATAAAAATCTCGTAAGTGCACGAATCATTTTATAGAAAATGATAAGTATACTTTCAAGGTCAATCTAAGGAAAGAATATATGTGGTTTTTAATTAATTTTTAAAAATGAAATTAAATCCTAAACATCATGTCACGATAATTTGAGTTTTGTGTGTTTTCTAATCTAATAACATAAAAATAAACATAGATATGGATTTAATAAAAATTTATGCAAATTTTATCATTTATAATAGTGAAGTATTTATGGATATAATAACTAAGTTAATTATGATTGTTCATATTATTTAAGTTATTAAAGATATAAATTAATATTTATTGATTTTCTCTTTTTTATATGAATATCAACTTTGGTGGGATTAGATATTCTTTGTTAATTAAACAAATCAATTAGCACCTATGTGTGGGATTGATAACTTATTTGGTTAATTAAATTAATTTTTTTTCTAAGAAATTGAAAATGAACCATTCAAATGCCACATTTGGTGAGGTTAAATAGTTTAAACTTTATTCAATGTATCCAAATTAAACCTAAGAATTTAATTATTTGGGTGCTAATTTTCAAGTTTTAAAACCTCTACTGAAAATATGTTGTCAATACATTTTCAGATAATAATTCTTATAAAAACTTTTGAAATAGAGCTTTACTCTAACTACCGGACGATTGTACCAACAAATAAAAGAGCATTACTCTAAATCAGATCAGATAACTAAACCTTAAAATCTAATTTTTAGATTTAAGTTTGTAATGAAAAATAATATATTTCTCTCTAACATTCTTAAAATAAAATCTTGAATAAAGACAAAATTAATTCATTTTAGATATTTTTATCTATTTAATATTTTACAAGAATAACAACGTTATTATTATATCATGTTTACAAAGAGTGAGCAATGTTAAATTTAATCATAAACAAATTAAATATAACATATAAGAATAAAACATAAAAAAATAATTGTAAAGAAAATAAAATCCTTAGAGTACTTTGATGCTCATTCTGTTGAAAAACCTCCAAACAAATTTGCATTTCAATTTATTGAATCAAAACGCTATAAATTTACAAAAACATAATTAGTTCTAATAAAAGAAATTAAAACTAAAAATTTTAAAATATAAATAAAGAGCTAAGAAACTAATTTCTTGAGGTGTTTTTAGGTGTAGAGGTGATGAGGGTATTTATAGGTGGGGAGAGAGTGAAAAAGTGGAGAAAATGATAAAAAAAATGAGAAAACGAGTAATAGATGAATTATGATGTCATCGTTGATGCAGAAAGGACAAGCGCTGATGTAAGCATTGACGCATGTGGGGTGTGGCTGGGCACAGATGGGCGTAGAGGATCACACAGATTTGGGCATATGTGCACAGATGCGCGAGCAGACTTTGGCAATTGTTTGGCGTGGCTGTGGCGCGCTGCGCATGTTTCTCAGCGTAGATAGGCTCATTGTGCACGTTTCTCAACGCGATTGGGCCGCTGCACATGCGATTTTTACCATTTTGACCCATTTTGTCCAATTTTTTTATCCTTTTGACTTTTCCTCATTTATTTTCTCAATATATTTGTAATGTATTGCCTCCAGTATTTTTCTTCGAGTCTTTAAGTTATTTTGTTTTAAGCAAAAATACTTAAAAAACAATAAAAATATCTGTGATTCCAAAAATATAAATTTATATAAAAATATGATAAAATCATATAAATATAAATCTTTTTAATCAATTAAAATATATAAAATAATGATAATTTTAGTGTTTTTTAAGCACTCGTAAGAGAACAAATTTAGTTTAGAGAAAGAAGATAGAGAAATATATTAATGAATAATAAAAGATGATGACTTAATGCCTTTTCATTGGTTATATATAGGGCATGTATACACATGTCTTCCATTTAGGGGATCCATATGGACTTTACAAAAATTAGTTCAAAAGCATATATAAAATGAGAATAAATAATAATATACACCTTCTCTTCACTCTAACTGTATGAATATCAATTCGGTCTACTCCTTGATATAAATAAATAAAACACGTCCAAACATCGAGTCCCCCACTCTTTCAATTCGAAACAAAAGACCGAAATGGAAGAGTGTTTGTTTTATGCAAACAACAGTCCATTGTTTGGGCATGTCGTAGTCACGCTCTTGTGAGAATATGCCTACTTCATTTTGAATTTGAAACGTTGGTAGGATATGGAAAAGTATATATATGGGTCAGCAGTCTTGAGGGTCTAATTCACTTTTGCTTTCTATAGGCTCATTGTACTCAAGGAAAAATCTTTTTTCATTTCTCTTCGAAATTCAATCGCATCAGAATTTTGTATTTCTTACTTGAACCTTTTGAATTTAACTTCAATGGTAAGCTTTTATCGGTTCAGTTTGTCCCAAGTTAGTGCGAATTTTCTTCCTCTCAAACTAGCTCTAACAATTTTTCTCTTACTTTAGGTTATTTTTTCTACTACCACACTTCATTACATTTATATTCATGTACTTCTTAACGAACTTTCCTTCTTACTTGTTTTATTTCTCCTTCATATAGGTTCATCGCCAATTTAGGATCCCATAATAGATATGGTCGGTAAAGAACTTAGGAATATCCCCAAACTAGATAACATGCAAAAAGGGATTAGTAGGCTCTAAAAGCCTTGAATCCCCTTTGAACTCAAGTTCAACCTTCAGTTCGAGTTTATACGAAGAGTTAGAGAGCTCCCATAATGTAATTTTTGTTGTTCCTTTAATAAGCATAGCTCGATCACCATCAAGTAACAACATTTGCATTCCCATCTCGACCAGCATAGTAATTCCTCGAGTATGGCGTAAAAACACTCAAACAGGAAAAGGTACAAGTAAACCCACATATAGGACTAAAGGGTAGAGATTCAAGCCTATGCCCGGTGATTACAGACCAGAGGACTTTGCCAAAATAAGGCTGACTTGTGACATTATATAGACTATGCAAATCCAAATTCCCAGCCCTATAGCCTTTAGCAATGAAGTTTCTCCTATGGGTTAGATAGCTTTCCACGAGAAGCCATTCTAGTTGGGGTTACAATTTCCTTTCCTAGAATTTATTAGATACTTTTTGAGACATACTCAAATAAGTCTGGTCAGTTGCTCCCCAATGGATGGAGGTATCTACATCACCTTGTTAAGAAAAGAGCTCAGTATGACCATAGGAGTGCCTTAGTTCAATGAAGCATATAACCTCAAGCAGAATCTATCAGACCCTCATCGGATATACATGTTATCCAAAAAGGATCGAGGTTTGAAATTGAAACTTTCAAACAATGATGGGAAATTGAAACAATCCATTTTTTATGTTTCTAGTGATTAGAAGTTTGAGGATCAGTGTAATTTGGTTCCCCCAATCTAGGGTAATGTAAAGGCCATTCTAAGGAGATTGTATTTCCATATACCCTCCTTGAGTCATGAGGCAAAGCATAAGCTATTTTAGTTCTAACATTTCTTTCCCAAATCGATTCCATGGGATGAATTTTTGTTTAAGACTAGGTTCGCTACTGTTGAGATTATCCATCTTGGGTCGAGAATGTTGCAATCTAGGGTGGTGTATAAGTCACTTTCCATCCCAAAGAAGAAGATTTCAAATAGTAGAAATAGTCATCAAGGGTTCGGTTCCAATTTTGAACTAATACCCAAAGGTCATAGATTTTGTTGTGTTTACTTTTGTTGATTATGTTGTATCTTGACTCACATATGCTATTTTCTATTATACAAACATAGATCTTGGTAATGTGTCTCTCGACGACCTCCTCAACCAATATCCCACCACCTAGGTTGCTGTTACCACTACCTCTAAGCTAAAAAGGAGGAAGGTGGTGCTTAGAGATTAGGATGCTATAGGATTGGGCTTTCAAAATCCTACAACTTCTCCAATCAATCTTAGGGATTTGACCATCTCTCATTTTGAACTTGTAGTCTCTTCTACACCTATTTTGCTCTTGTTAGACAAGGGTAATTTTGTAAATTTTTCAGACACACTAAGGTCTTTTAATGAGCCTATCATAGGCAACCCTACTGCTTAGGATGAGTTCATTAATAGGATACCGACAAGTACAAATAGGCTTATCTTGGTCAAAATGTGTAAGGAGGTCGACGCTCATACACTAGCAAATAGGAAAATACTTAAGGCGAGCTTGAAATGTGTCTTTTTTTATATTGTCAAATAGAAACTTGACTCATTTTTCTTTGTTTGTAAAAGATGAGCTTCATTCACTATTATAAGGTTCAGAAAGCTGAGTGAATGAAAGAAAAGCTTCAAAATGAGAAAAAAGGATCACCAACCCACTTTGTCTAAGGTGACATCCCTAACAGTAGAGTTGGAAAAGAAGGAGAAGGTTATCCTAAGGGCTAAGGACAAGGTTGATAAGAAACTCTATGACCTCATAAAGGAGAGCAAATGGTTAAGGGCTTTCAAGGGGAAAGCCCATCGAGAAGTAAAGGAGTCAAAGGTAAAGACTTAAGAAGTGCTCCAATCTAGCTTCAACAAAGCTATAGAGCCCATCAAACTGAAGGCTGTGGCTAAGGGTAGGGTCAACAACCACTACTAGATCCTCGACCAAAAACCTCCTTAGACTGGCTCTCCACAAACAAACGTGTAGGACGATGAACAAGAGCCCGAAGTTGGTGATAAAGTAGAGATTGACCTTTCATATTACCTGGTCAAGGTCAACCAATAGAGGCTTTAGACTATATCATCTTTTTTGTTATATTTGGTTTTTCTATTTTTTTGGTATAACCTCTCGATTATACTATATTTATGTAAAGAAAAATTTAATCTTTTTTTAGTAATATAATGCATGTTTCTTTTTCATTTATTATTGTCTTTGCATATCTTGTTATGTTTATGAATGAGTTGAATATTGAATATTGAATTTTGTCTTTGTATGGAAATGAAAAATGTTCTAACTTTTAGTGACATGTGGGACCCTAACCTGGCTATAAAAAAAGGAGTACTCCCATTAGGAAAAATAACTACAAGTTTCATCCCTTTTATTATGTAAACTTCTTTTTAGAAACTTTCCTCATTTATTATGGAAACTTACCATTCTTCGCATTTTCAAGCTTGTTCACCTAAGAAAGAGAGCTCAAAACTTGTGAATAAGGTTGAGATTTGAAACTAAAGGTCTACACGTATAAGGCATTTGTCGAGCTCTATAAAAACAAGTCGACCTTTTACGGGTCCAACTTAAGGATGAGGCACTTCACCATGACAATGCCATGAGCACTTTGATTGATAGTGTCAAGAAAGAGACCCATTGGGCCAACACATAACTGAAGCATAGAGATGTTGTATTTTCAAAGGTTATGAGGATCACTCAGGACCTCAAAAGGAAACTCGAGGATCCCTAACTCTATCCAATACTACTATAAAAAGGGGTATTTAAGTCAATATGTAAAGTCAGTTTTTGGAAAAAACCAACTTATAATGAATTTAAAGTCGGTTTAGTGTAGAACCAATGCTATCCACGTAAGATGTAGCGTCGGTTGACGTGTCAAACCGACGCTACATGTGGACATAGCGTCGATTGACTTGGTGAACCGATGCTATCCATGTAGTGTAGCATCGGTTCACACCTAGAACCGATGCTACATCCACGTGTAGCATCGGTTCAACACGTCAACCAACGCTACATCCTACGTGGATAGTGTCAGTTGACACGTAAAACCGATGCTACACACGTGGATAAATTCTTTTCTCTTTTTTATTCCCCAGACAGAAACTATTCTAAGCGCTGCATAACTCTCAAAAACTCAAAACCTCCTCCACTTTTCCTCCATTTTTTCTCATTTTCTAGCCACCTACGACCACTAATTCCAGCGCTGGTTAGTGGATTTTCTTCCTCTCTAACTAATCTTTAAGATCCCCTATTTTGTTGAGAAAAATACTCAAATTTCTATTAATTCTACGCACTTATTATTCATATTATTTCAGTTATTATGTGTTATTATTTATGTGTATAAATTTTTGTATTATATATGTAGGTTTGTATTATAACATCAAGAGAAAAATATGATGATCTTGAATAATATACGACAACACCAGGGTAATTTTTTTGCTATTAATTAATATTTTATTTTTTAATTATTTGTATTATTTAGACTATTTGTTAAACATATTTTTTTCTGCTATTATTTAGTGATCGAATATAAGTTTTAATTTGAGTATAATAGAAAATGACTAAATTTTGTAAAAAAAATTAAAAATTTAAAGTCAGTTCATCGTGTGAACCAACTTTAAATGTAAAGTAAATTCATGCGTTGAACCGACTTTACGTTTAAAGTCATTTCATTTAAAGTCAATTCAACATGCATTGAACCGACTTTACATTTAAAGTCATTTCATTTAAAGTTGATTTTTAATCAAATTAAATACCCATTTTTGTAGTAGTGCAAGTGAAGTTCTAAAATATTTGACTCAGTTTATCAATGAGGTTCAAGCTAGAATTTTTCCATTTGTTCGACTAGAATTGTCTTATAAGAATATCCATGGGTAAGCCAAGCGATTGAAAGGTGCAGATGTTCATCCACCTCCATCTATGCTCAGTTGTATTTAATTAACATTGAATTGTATTTACTTCTAATGTAATGTAAAAACTCCAACTTGTAATAAATGAATTTGTGTTCCACTTATATTCATATTTGACCCTTTTTTAGCATCGAGCTGGATAATGTGATATCCTCTATGCAATCTAATTGTAATAAGGGATTTCCATTTCACCCTAGAGCTAGATGATACAAGCTTCCCAAGGTTCCTAAGGCTTAACTCCAAGTGCTTTTCCTGGTTCCTTACTGAGGTGATTAGCCTCTTTTAATGAGGACATTGATGAACGAAAACCGGCATCGCCGATCCTGCCAATACTTTGGTTTTAAGATTTGTAAAACTCTCGCAAGTGCACGAATCATTTCGTAGAAAATGATAAGTATACTCCCAAGGTCTATCTAAGGAAGGAATGTATGTGGTTTTTAATTTATTATTCAAACTTTTAAAAACGAAATTAAATCCTAAACATCCTGTCACGATATTTTTGGGTTTTGTGTTTTTAATCTAATAACATAAAAATAAACATAGATTCAATAAACATTCATGCAAATTTTATCTTTTATAATGGTGGAGTATTTATGGATATAATAACTAAGTTAATTATGCTTGCTCGTATTATTTAGGTTATTAAAGATATGAATTGATATTTATTGATTCTCCCTTTTTTTTATGAATACCACGTTTGTGCGGTTAGATATTCTTTGTTAACTAAACAAATCAATTAACACCTATGGGTGGGGTTGATAACTAATATGCTTAATTAAATTAATTCCTTTTTCTAAGAGATTGAAAATGAACCATTTAAATGCCACCTTTGGTGGGGTTAGACGATTTAAACTTTATTCAAGGTGTCCAAATTAAACCTAAGAATTTAGTTATCCGAGTACTAACTTTCAACTTTTAAAATCACTACGAAAACATGTCGTCAATACATTTTCGGATAATAATTCTTATAAAAACTTTTGAAATAGAGCTTCACTCTAACTACCAGGCGATTGTACCATCAAATAAAAGAGCACTACTCTAAATCGAATAGGATAACTAAACCTTAAAATCTAATTTTCGTGTTTAAGTTTGTAATGAAAAATAATATATTTCTCTCTAACATTCTTAATATAAAATCATGAATAAAAATAAAATCAATTCATTTTAGAGATTTTTACCTATTTAATATTTCGTAAGCATAACAACGCCATTATTACATCATGTTTACTAAGCAAAGACAGCTTAAATTTAACCACGTAAAAAATTAAATATAACATGTAAGAATAAAGCATAAAAATAATCAGAAAGAAAATAAAATCCTTACGTAACTTCGACGCTATTCCCGTTCTTTGGAAAAACTCCAGCGAATTTGCACTCCCATTTATTGAATCAAAAGCTAAAATATTACAAAAACATAACTAGTTCTTCCCTAAAAAGGGAAGAACTCTAAAACTAAGAGAAATTAACTAAGAAAAACTAAAAACTAAGAAAACATAAGAAAAACTAAGAAAAAACTAAAGAATCCTAAAAATCTAAGAAAAGAGAGAAAAGAATGTATTTGGAGGTTTTTTAGGTGTGTTTTGAAGTGAAGGGAAGGGGGGTATTTATAGGTGAGGATGGAGAAAAAAAAGTAGAGAAAAAAATGTTAAAAAAATGTAAAAACGCAGATTAGTGATTGCTGACGTCATTTGATGACGCCAAAGATGACATGGGCGGCCGACAAGACGGGGATGAACAAGACCGCTTGCGATATGTGCGCGCATGAACAGAACGCGCCCGCGCAAACGATAGCATTCGGAGCCGGGGTGCTGCGGCAATGGCGCGCGGCTGCTTTTTCTCCTTTTTGACATTTTTGACCTTTTTGACCCATTTTGTCCAATTTTTCCATATTTGTCGACCTTTATGCATTTATTTATTAATATATTTGTGATGTATTGCTTCCAGTATTCCTCTTTGAGTCTTTAAGTTGCATTTTTAAGCCAAAATACCTGAAAAACAATAAAAATACCTGTGATTCCGAAAAAGACAAATTTATATAAATATATGATAAAACATATAAATATATATATTTTTAATCAATTAATTTGCATAAAATCATGGTTATTTTAGTGCTTTTTGAGCACTTATCAGACATCAGTTTAGCTTGGAACTGGATGATGCCAACTTCCCAAGGATCCTAAATATTTTCCCGAGTGCAATGCCTAATTCCTTATGGAGGAAATCAACTTGTTTTAATAAGGGTTCCATTTCGACTTGAAACTAGACGATGGCAACTTCCCAAGGTTTCCAAGACTTTTCCCAAGTGCCTTGCCTGGTTTCTTACAAAAATAATCAACTCATTTTAATAAGGGTATCCATTTTGGCATGGAAATGTATGATGCCCGATTCCCAACTCTCCCAAGGCTCTATTCAAGTGCTCTACTAGTTCCTTACCAAGTTGATCAACTCATTTTAATGAGGGTTCCATTTCAACCTGGAGTTAGATTATTCTAGCTTCCTAAGGATCCCAAGGCTTTGTTTGAGTACTATACTTGGTTCCTTACTAAGGTGATCAATTCATTTAATGAGGATCTTATTTTGGATTAGATTTGAACGATGCTAGCTTCCAATGGCTCCCAAGGATTTGCCCAAGTGCTCTACTTGGTTCCTTACCAAGGTGATCAATTTGTTTTAATAAGGACATTATTTGGCCAAGAGATGGACGATTCTAGCTTTCCAAGGCTCTACCATAGTGTTTTTCCTAGTTTATGATTGAGGCGATCAAATTGTTTTAATGAAGGTGCCATTTCAACTTGGAATTGCACGATTCCAGCTTCATAAGGTTTCCAAGGCTTTTTGAGTGCTTTGTCTGGTTCCTTATTGAGGCGATCAACTTATTTTAATGAGGGTTCCATTTCAACCTAGAGTTGCACAATGTTAGCTTCCCATGGCTCCTAAGGCTCTACCGAGTGTTTTTCCTTGTTCCTTAACAAGGTGATCAACTAATTTTAATAAGATTACATGGAGTGATATACAATGTTTCTTTACTTTATCAAAAGCTAATTACTTAATATTCCATTGCCTATTACACATCATAAATTGCATGGAAGAAGTATTGGTAGTGTAGACTACAATCTTAATCAAAAGTGATATTTCTTCAAGTTTCGAGCATTTTAACTCATCTCTTCAGTTTATCCATCAATATTTGTCAAGATGTATGCTCCATATGGCATGAATTAGGTAACTTGGTACGATCCCTCCCAGTTTTCTCCGAACTTCCTTGTCATCCACTCTTTTTTGTTCTAGAATACTCGATTTAAGACAACTCCTTTATAAAGAAAGCTTTGAACCGAACAACCTTGTCATAATAAGCTCATACTTTACATTTATACCCTTCTACATAGATAACGAGTTCTTCTACTAATATACCAATATTAAGTCTAGGGACCTTTCTAAATTTTTGTTTGGATGATTACCTCAATCTTGTAAATAAGGGAAAAAAGAGTTTTATTCGTGGCTCCTTTTGGACTCATTTAGATAACCAAAGCACCCTGGGTAATTCTTCAACCCATTTACCTTTTGAAAATTCAAGCTTTTTTTTAGTAAGGTAAGAATTAACTTATTTGATGACTCTATTTATCTTTTCACCAATTGAAAATATGAGGAAGAATGGCAGATCTTCATCCTGTACTTATGCATAAAGTCTTTACTTTTCTACTAGTGATTTTTTCCATTATCCATTCCTCGTTTATAAAATGGCAAAGGGCTTACCACACCAGTCATGAGCATAGGGGGAGTGTATGTGAGTAGGTTGAACCATTGACATTTGTCACACATCTACGAGTGCTTTATGTTATCCATTAATATTGTCGCCTAATAATACTCTTACCACATGATTCTTTATGATAATTTTATACCCCCGGAGTGTGATCCACACTCACTCTCGCATGCCTCCTTGAATATCTATTAGTTGGCCTCATTAACAATACAAAGAAGTGTAGATCAAGGTGATATTTGTTGTTATGATAAATTTTTTCTATTTTGACATTCTCGAGCAATAAACATTCATGCTTTAGCATTTCTAGGCATTTTCTCGTTTTATCACCTTTTTTCTCAAAAAATCCTGCATAATGATTAACAATTAGTCTAAATCGCTTAATAAAACTAGGTTTTGGGCACTTAATGTCCTCGAGACATTACTGAGGGCTCTCATTTGTGTATGTGTTCTATAGTAGATGCCAAAATGTTAAGAGACGTATCTAGTTTAGAGGGAGAAAATAAAATATATTAATGAGCAATACATGATCATGACTAATGCATTTTCATTAGGTATATATAAGGCATGCATAAACATGTCATCTATTTAAGGGGTTCATATGGACTTAACAAGAATGAACTCGATAACATTCATAAAATGAGCATAAATAATAATATATGTTCGATTTGTACCCCAAGTGCATGTATATTTATCCAGTCTACTTCTCAACATAAATACGTGAAATACATCCACAAAAAACAAAATGCATAATTTATAATTTCAAAAGTATTTGTTTATTTTTTAATAAAAATTATCGACTTATGCTAAAGTTAAGGTAATTCCCAATATCATAAAGAATATAGCTAGCTATTTTTTAATAAGTTTAACACACTTTTTCGTATAATTAAATATTTTTAATTATTAAATCTAATTTATCCATAAAAAACTAAAAGTTTAATTTTTCTATATTATTTTGGATATATCATTATATTTATTATCATTATCTGATAAATATATAGATAGAAGTGATTAAAAATGTAAGCTCTTATTGTATAAAATTTAAACTTTCTCCATATATTTGAATATTTTGAACTATTAAGTCTAATTTATAAAAAAAACTAAAAGTTTAATTTTTTATGTTATTTTGAATATATCATTATATTTATTATCAATATATGATAAATATATACATAAAAGTGATTAAAAATATAGACTTTTATTGTATAAAATTTAAATTTTTATACACCAATTTACCAACTACTAATAACATACAAAATAATACATAAAAAAATAAGATAAACAAATTATTTCCATTAACTAACATTGATTTATTTGAAATATTCATTCTTCCCAACTAATTAATATTACTTAAATTTAAATGCATTAGCATATTACTTAGATTTAAATGCATTAGCATCTTACCTAGCATTTTGTTTACGCTATCAAAACAAACAAACAAACAAAATTACATATTACTTTATTTTCATAAATTAAATATATTAGTTATTTTATTTTAATTTAATACATTTTAGTAATCAAATTATTATATTTGTAGATATTTTAGTTATTTTAGATCAATTTTGATTTTTTTAATCCCTCTATTTTCCATTTGTTTGTTTTTTATTTTTGAGATGTTTTATTCTTCAAACTTTATCATCCCTTACGATTAAGTTCAATTCATTTAAATTTAAGGTTTTTAAAAAAATGAACCAAAAAATAACTAAAATATTAAAAAATGTAACAGTAACTTGAGTAAAGTTTAATGATCTTAAAATATATACTACTATGTTTAATTCCTGAAAATAAATTGACAAAAATATCATACCAAAAAATGAATTGGAAAGAGAAAATAAACAAAACATAAGATAGAAATTAAAATCTTCGCATAAATTTGTGACGAAAAAAAGATTAAAAAAAACTTTTGGCAATTGAGAGAGTGCAAACTTCTCTTTTTTTTTAGAAAATAAAAAAAAATAAAAAAAGTTTAATTCTCCTTACATTCTCAATCGCCAAAGTTTATAGCTTTTTTTTAATCCAAAGTTAATAGCTTAAATTATGGCAAATTCTCGTCTTTGTCTTGGCAGGGAACATATTAAGTTTATTTAAATCTCAATTATAATACATTAGTCCGCTCCATTTTTGAATTTAGGAAACGCATACTTAAAACAAAAAGTCACGTCCATGTAAAATAATAATATTGTAACAAATATTTTTATTACTTACGTAACAAAAAAAAGCATAAAATATTTATTTTATCCTTATTATTAAATAAACTATGTTAATCTCGATTTTTGTAAACACCAAGTAAAATTGTCTTCCATAAATCTACGAGATGAACAAACATTTAGGATCTCAAACTACGATAGAGGTAGTCTTTCATCATTCGATGTTTAAGTTATTAATAAGATGACAGAGTTTAGATGAGGTCTATAGTTTCACTATGTGATTATTTAAAAAAGTATTTAATTATAATTATCTATTATGTGTGAGATCGACTCTCCCATAAATGTGTAAATTGTGAGTATATATAGAAAGAATAGTTAAACTTATACCTACTCATGACCAAAGTAGGATTGACTTGTTGTAGTATTTTAAATATTTATCTTTAATTATCTCTTTAAAATAATTAAAAAATAATTATATGATATTTATCTCTTTATTTAGATTATCTTGTAATCGTACTTACTTATTGGGTTTGGTCCATAAGGATCGTTGTTGACTAAGACCATTATTTACTTGACATATGGGATGTATGAACTTACTTTAACACATTATAATGCCATTATTATTTAAATAAAATGAACATTAATAAATTATTTATTGGATAGAAAAATCATCAAATACGTGTGATTCCATTTGATTGATCCACGATGACATTAAAAAGTCAAATGAATGCAATCAACGTACAATCATGTATATATTTTATTATTTAAATTTGACATTAATGACATCATCCTTATTTATGAAAGATCAATGATATTACAAATAGTTATATATTAATTTAATATTAAAATATTAATTAATCGATATTAGTTATTTATGATTATACCATCAGCCAAAACCTTTAAATAGGTTTTCACAACCAAGAAAACTATACAGAAGCTCATACCATAAATCTATCAAATTCTTATTGACCTTAGCTTTTTTTCTCAAAAACTGACTTAAGCATCGGAGTAGATACGACATCCTCAAGTGTCGTACTATCTGACATAATTTTTAGTGATTTGTAGGTCTATATGTCAAGAGAACGCCACCTAATAGAAATTGACTTTAATATCTAGCACGGTCTATGGAAAAGAAATTTGGTGTTCAACTGATTGAGCTAATAAAAACTCAAGAACATTCATCATATTCTTTGCTATGTTTGTGGCATTCTTCATTTGTTTCTCTCCTATCAATATGTTTCATCCGTTGAATCACTAGATTTAGCTCACAACATGTTCTTGATGACATCCCACTCTCTCGTTAGATTTATGACCTGGATGACACACAAGACTAATGCCCTGCTATCAATATGCTCTAAGATATTGGGAACACCCATAAGAAGCCAAGTTATGCTAATTCTAGATTTCCACCTTAAGCATCTTAGATCCAAATCAAGAAAAAGACTCTCAATGAAGAACTCCCAAGAGCATTTGAGTAGGATTTGGATCCTAAGTTAAGTCACGCCTTGATTATTGAGCCAATTAAGAAGACCAAACATTTCATCATATCAAAACATAAACCAAACAAGGCTACCTTAAAGAAGCTGGATCAGCCTACCATGGTAGAATCCATCCATAATAAGCATCTTGTAATCCACCTAGAAGTTGTACTTCAATATGCACTACAACAAGGTAGACCAAACTCTCAAGTAGAGTATCCAAACAAAGTATCATGGTAGACTAATGAGGAAAACTAGACTAGTTTACCAAATATAATCTAGCATTGAACTCCTACAACTTCGAAAAGTAACGATATCGACCATCTCCCAATGATCCCATATGTACAAGCATGTACATTTCAAAATAAATTTTTCTGGCTCACCATAAGGAACCATCCCAAGGCCATACAACCAGCACAAACAAGATACAATAGCCATATTGATGATGTCATTGATCCTAAGGTAGATGTGCACAACAACAATTTTTTGGTAAACATCGTCCCAACAAAGTAGAGATTCATACATGAAGAAAGATTAGGCCTTTGTAGGATAGGTTGCACCCCAGAAGGTTATGTTGTCTCCAATGATAATGGAAATCACTATCTCAATTTTTTACTTCCAATGAGGGAAAGGAAATCGGGCCCAACGTCCATTCCATACCCACTACAACAGTAATACATAATCAAAGTAGTGGTAAAAGAACATAAGATCGTTGTCTTAATGGATTACATCATATGGAAAAGGAAAAAGGGCTCAACATCCATTCCTCATTGATACACAAATTTTGTCATAAAAAACGATAAGTGCATAAATCACTTATAAAAAGCGACAAGTATACTTCCAATATCAGTCTCTTATAAAAACTTATACAAACTATGAACAAAAATTAAAACTTAAACACTCTATTACAATGCTTTGTTTTGAAAATCCTAAACAATAACAAATAACTAAATATAAACTAAACTCAAAATGAAATTAAGACATATATATATTTATAAATCAATAGATAATTTATGAAAAATCTAACTAGTTAACCTTAAAAATATTTAGGTTAATTAAATTACAAATCGAGATTATTGATTTTTTTAAATACGAAAAAATCCTTCGGTCGGAATCATTTTCTTTGTTAATCAAACCATTTAATGGCTTACGATTGGGATATTTAACTGATAGATTAAATTATGTCTAAAGAGATAACAAATTGTTTAACTCAATGCACTCGTTTAAGTTACCAATTTAAACTTATGTTCTAAAATTGTAATATTGACCTTCAAAGTGTTCTTTTGAATCTTTATAGATATTCTATTCTTTTATTGGATTTGGAAAAACTTCCAAAGAAACTACCTCTGATCTATTATAAGTCTAATCTAAATTATGTCTATGAAAAATAAGAAAACTATTCCAACTCTATGGCTGAATTATATTATGTAAAGTTGATTTGACCTAAGGAAATATGTGTCTATTTATAAGAAAAAAATGATGTAAAAGGGTCGAAGTTAGAAAATAACATTGTGCATCGTGGCACACCTTTTATCATGCAATGGTACAAAGCAAAAACTCACTTGCACAAAGCAACATGAGAGGATTGCACTATGTCATACATTCTCCCTTACCACAGCACGAAACGTTTAACGTTCATAGTGGAATTCCCAAGAGATAACTATCGTAGTACACTTAATTCTTCATCGTGACCCGTATCCATTTTGTTGAATTTGTTATGCCCCTTATATATTGGTTGATTCTTGATATAAGGCTTACATACCTTAGTCTTTTTTAGCTCTTAGGATGCTATTTGAGTGCTCCAAATGTTGTGTCTTTGTGTAGTGACATGTTTATATATTTTGAAACTAAAAACACTTAAAATACAACAAAACATACTTATACTTTCCATCATATATATTTGTATAAATAATCAAATAAAATACTAAAATCAAACTTATTCATTTCAATTAGACATAGTAAAATATGAAATATAAGTGTTTTTCAAGAACTTATCATACTCCCACAACATTTGTGATCCAGGATCACGACTGGCTACTACTGCCTCAATGGATTACTTCCTGTATAGGATAAGAAACAATGATATAGGATTAAGGAAGTGGCCTAGTTACCATCAAACAATTGTCTCAATAGATCACTTACTATGTGAGAATGGAAGTAGGATAAACACCCTTCCGACACCTACATAGATCGAGATCTAGGATAAAGATAGTGTATTACATCACCTTAAAGGATCACTTCTTGTGCAGAAATGGAAGCGGGGTTAACACCACTTTAACACCAATCATAGGTACGAGACTAGTTGTATTTAATATTTAATTTAGTCTATTTGAAAATTTAGTTTTAAAATTATATGTTTTGATTTTTTTTAAACGAAAAATTTAAAATGAAATTTTTTAAGAATGTAAGAAAAATACAAAAAATAAAATAAATAATTTTTTAAAATTAAATTATATTGATATATAAGATATTAAACTACATACTATTTTATATATATATAATTTTATTAAAAATAATAATTATTAATATTATTCGACTATATTATATAAATTATAATCAAATATTATATTATATTAAATAATTATAATTTAACTTAATAACAATATACTTAACATGCTATACCATAAATACTACTAATTTTCATAATAAACTATTGTTTGACTAAAAAAACCTCTAAATCTATTTTTTTTATGAGAATATTGCATACAATAAATTCATTAATACGATAAACAATTTCATTTTTAGTATTCATTATTATTTAAAAAAATAATTAAGGATCAAATAAATAATTAATATTTATTACTAACATATGCATACAACGTGTATTATATAAATATTTTAAAAAATAAAATAGTATTTTTAAAATTTATAATCATAAAAATAATACATTTTATATATATCTCGTTTATTTTTACTATAAAAAAATATAGTACATCATTTATTATGATTATCGTCAAATTGGATGTCATCTTATAATCATTTAAATCATTTTTAATAGTAAATGTTGACAATTCAACCACATTCAATGTTATTGATGTTTTTTTTTATTTTTATAAATTTTAAAAATATTATTTTTTATAATTTTTTAAAAATATTTTATCATATCAGCTCAAAGTTATTTTTTAGAAGTTTTTTTATATTAATTCGTTAAAATTAGAGTACATCAAATAGTTCAATTATAAGAAAAATATAAATAAAAATTGATGAGTATATCAATACATAAGTATCTCATTTCGGTGATAACATTGAACATAATTATATATTTTAATTAATGAGAGTCTTTGCCTTTATTATTCTTAGGAGTGTTTCAATGTCTTCTATAAATTTATTTGAGTTTATGTCTTTGTATTCTAAGTTATTAATAAGTCCAATAAAAAAATTAATAAATTTAGATCTAAATTTATAATAAAAAAATGTTAAAAACTAAAAACATATCGAAAATCACACATTAATGAAATAAATAAATTTAAATAAAAATAAAAATACATCATAAATTATAGTAATTTCATTAAAATTAACAAAATAATAGACTTATTTGAGGAGATAACATCTCTAGATATGATGAGTCAAAAATAAAATTAAAAAATAGTAAAGAAAAATAATGTAAACTTATAGGAATTTTAAGATTTTTATTAAAAAAGATATAAATGTATCACTGTCTCAATGATATATTATACAGATAAAAATATATATAAATATCGACCTATAAGTTTAAGTATAAATATATAAATATATAATCACCGTACATGTAATCATGATACAGTATATTATGTAAATATATGGTTATTATTATAAAAAATAAATATTCAAGTTTTTTAAATTTATTTTTTTCTATATCATAAAATAAAAAAAAACTTTCTTTTTTTCGACAAATTTTTGAGCTTATTAAAAAATTAAATCAAATATTTTTATAACTTAAGATATGCACACGTATTTATATATATATATTAATTATAATTTATTATATTGTATAAATTTATGAAAAATAATTAAATTTAAATTTTAATATTAAAATTAAAATTTATATTTTTAAAATAAAAAATATTAATATTAAAATAGATAAATATTTTATATTATAACTTAAATTATAAAGTTTTTAAAAATAAAATATTAATTTAATATTATTAAAATATACTCAAACGATAAAGTTATCATTTAATATAATCAATTTAAATACAAATTCGTATCTTTAGCATTTTCCAACTAAGAAATAACGATGGTCTGTTGTAAAATAATTTTCATTTTACATTTCATTTAAGGGTGTAATGATTGTTACTATTATTAAAAAATGGATAATATTATAATAATTAAGTTTTATGTTAAATTGATTAAGTATTTTTAAAATTAATCTGATATGTGAATAAAAACTTTAATTTATATTTATTAATAATTAAATCTTAATAATATTGTAATTGAATATAATTATTATTAATGTGATAATAATCATTTATTTATAATAATTATAATTCGGAATTACAAACTAAAAAATAACAATCAAGTATAAGAAAACGATACGAATCTTTTGATAGCGTGAAGAAAAGAATCAGCTTTAGAATTAGAGGGATCAAAGACGTTAAAAATATGATAACCACCCTCCTCAAAATGATTGATCACCGTAACACCCTTTTCCTCCATCAATTTAGCCACCCCAAATTGACCATCATAAAGTGGGTCCCCATCACAACCAATCACCATTACCCTCCATCCCAGCTGCCCAATCTTCTCCAAAATAGTAGATCCATCCCCGGCCGTTGGATTACAATACTCATGATCACGGTCAGCCCCATTAGGCAAAGACAACTTCCACATCAGATCTGTAACTGGCAACGGTAAAACGACGTCGTCGACCAACCTAATCTGTGATTTTGTCCTCTGAACACTTCCAAAAAACGGATGGTGTAATATTAGACCTTTGATTACCAGGGGTTCAAAAATCTGAATACTACTATCGACTACACGCAGTCCTGTATGATAAGCTATGTTACCACCAGAACTACTGCCCATAATATAACAATTAGACACATCAGCATAATTTGTTAGCCAATCATCCGTAGTGGTTTTGATCCAGTGCAACGCATCCATGGCATCATCATAAGCCGCCGGCAAGCGATTCTCGGGAGCAAGACGATGGTCGACGGAAACCACGATAGCCGGGAGATGAGAAGCCATGTTTGAGCAGAAAATGTGAAAGCCAACAGTAGCTGGAGTGAAAAGAATGAACCCTCCGCCATGGAAATATAGAATAATAGGAAGTTTAGGAGAGGTAGTGGTGGAGGAATGGTAGTTATCCAGTGCTTCGCGGGGTAGGAATAATCGTAGCGATGTGGATTTAGATTGATTAAGAGGGACATCTTTGTAAAGAACTGGAGATGAGTTTGGGTTGAGGAGATGGTCAGGTAAGGAAGATGGGGAATTTGGGAGTTGGTTCATGTGTCGAGTGAGAGTCCCATCGGCATTGAGGATTAGCTGGAGGCTTTTGTAGGGATCAATGGTTGAAATGGGGTTTACGTTTTGATGGGTCATCATTCACGAAGAGAATGAGCTAAAATGCTAGATGCCTACCAAGTGTTTGTTTTTTGGTCTATGAGCACCTGCGACTTGAAAACTTTTTAGCATTGCTTGCATTTATAGTAAACGTCAAACAATTATAACTTATAAGTTATGGTATAATTTTAATCGATGATAAATAATTTTTTATTAAAATAATATATATATATATATAAGTTTCAATAAAATACAAAGGACATTTAATTTATTACAAGTAAATTTGTTTTCACTCCGATAACATCTACTACAAGTTGCTTGGTTTCTGATATTTTTGCCCCACTTCTCTTCGTGATGAGATTTGATAATGGAACTTCTCAAGACAGACATTTTTGGTCACAAAACACACTATTAATAGTTTTGAGATAACTTCAAACATATTCTTCAAATTTTAAAAAATTTAAAAATATTTATCAAATATAATAAAATTTAAATTTAATAAAAAAAAATTAGTAACAGAGATAAGAATGAAAAAATAAATAATAATAATCCAATAAATAATAGAAAATCAATAAAAAAATATAATTAGAAACAACATATGTCTCATGTTGTTTTTTTTTACAACAAATAGTAATAAGCAAAAAGAAATTTAAAAGTCAAAATTAAATATTAAAAAAAAGACGGATAAAGATCCATCATTTTCATATTTAAGGAAATTATTTCCTAGAAAAGACATAATAAAGAAATAAGCATTAATATCATAGACACTAAAAGAATCTATAATATATTATTAATTGACAAAAAAAACTATATTGAATGAACTATCTGAAATTCTCCAAAAGGATAAAGAAAAAAAATTGATTCATTCATTTAGAAGGAATCTAAATATTAATACAAGCTGATTTCAGAGAAGAAATAGGTACACCAATAAAAATAACATTGTTAGATAATAAAATAATAAAGAAAAAAATGATTTATTAGGAATGATCCATGATTATTTGGAATACTAAAAACTAAAATTTATAACATATCTTAAGTTTGTTATTAATATTTATGATAAAAATTTAAATCAAGTATTGAGTCTGACTTATATTTGAAAAAGGAGATTTAATGAATAATAAAAATCATTCATTTTTAATACACTACATAGTAAGGTATTCATTAATAAAGAGTCACAATAGTATAATATATGGATAAAATAAATTCATAAAAATTGACAAAATATTGCATGACTTAGTCCAATAATAAAACAAAAAATATTAATAAACTTTGAAATGCAAAATGAATGGTACTTATACATTAAAGAAAACCCCTTTATACTAGGAAGAAAAAGTAATATAACAAGAAATAGTATCATACTAAGAATTACATTTATATAATCCGAATGAGAACTTTCAATAAAGAAAAAAATTCATGGAATGATAACAAGAAGTTCAAATAATGAAACCATTATTTCATGATGTCAAATTAGGAAAAAGTAATATTTAAAGATAAATTAAAAACATATACAATTAGAAATAGGTGAGAGCCTAATAAGTATAGTAAAAAATCAAATAATATTAATGAACAATTTAAGACTTTTAATAGAGTAAATGGACTTAGTCTTAGAATCAAACACGAAGTATATACAATATATAATTAAAATACAAAAATAATTATTAAGAGAAATAAAAGAATGTGGTTAAAATAAATTACAATAAAATATAGAATTTATAAAACTAAGAAAATATGTATGTAACATATATAGAAACAATGATATTATAGGTCATAAATACGATCCCTTCGAATGATTAAAGAAAGAACCACCTAGAAGATCAGAAGCCTTGATACCTAAAAACGAGAGAAAAGAAAATAAAGAAAAATATATAATTATAATTTAATAAAATATGTAAAAGAATTAGAAGCAAAATTTATGAATCTCAAATAAAGGGATATGGAAAATTTACTAACTATGTTAACTGTAACATATAAAAAACTAGAAAAACATTATAATGAGAAACTTTGTACAAACAAATAGGAAGATGATATGATAGTAATCAGTAAAACTAATTCTGAACTAGGATTCATGACCCTAAAAGGTCATATAAAACTAATTTTATTACTATTACCTTACCAAGAAGAAACATCTGCACACACAAGGAACAAAGAAAAAGACAAAGGTCAAGAAAACCTAATACTTTCAATAGAAGAAGACAACCAGCCAAAATAGAATAAGGATTACATTGTAGAATTAAAGATAGTATTCTACCAAAATTCAAGCTCTATGAAAATTATAGATCTAATCTTTTAGATCTAGATTATATAAGAGATAGGGAAAAAAGTCTTAGATGAGTGTAATCATACAAACCTCTCAAACTACAAGATCAAATCCTTCAATTTGTAGAGTTTTAGTAGTTCCTAAAATGACAATAAATGTTAAAATTTGATTTTAAAATTTAACAGACCAATAATATTTACTAATGTAAAGGAATGTTCCCAGAGAAGAGAATATTTAGATATAGTAATAAATAAAATATACAATGTATTTATTGGAGAACATAAAGGAAGAATTATCGTTGAATCTAATGAAAATGAAATTAATAAAGCCAAATGAAATTTAACAAATATGAAAATTTGTAACATATGTTACATAGATTATTTTATTTACGAATATGAAATGAATTATCATAAATTACCACCCTCTATACAAGCAACATATAAGTAAATATTTTTTTCAAAAATTACCTTAAATGTTACATAAAACCTTAACAAAAGGTTGGAACCAAAGAAATAGAGAAACCATACCAGACACACAAGGATGAAGAATAAGATGCCTTAAAAGTTTGATAATTATTAAATGTCAAGAGATATAAGAATATAATCGAATAAGAGAAAATGGTAAAATCGGTTATCATATAAGAGATTTTAAAATGTCAAAAAAATATTGATGTAATATAAAACCCTATGAACAAAAAAATATATATAAAAAGACATTTAAAAGATATAAATTCAAGAAACAAGATTTCTAAAAATATAAAAGAAGATTTAATAGATATTTTAAAAGAAAAATGTAAAAATCTCTTGAAAACAAGAATTATTATATTTCAAGGAAAAACAATGTAGGTGTTTGATCTACAATGAAAAAAAGATATTATACCAACATAAGAAAGAATTTAAAAATGAATTTTATAGAAATAAAAAATCTTAGAAGAAGCATTAAGATGGAACAAGAACCAATTGAGGAAGTAGATATAGATAATACTTACCGCATTTGTCTAATGGAGGAAACTGATGAGGAAATAACCGACTCAAAATATGAACACTTAGAATATGGGTACTCTTCATCAGAAGATGAATGATTTGTATAATATTATAAATCTAAACAATACTTATATCGAGGTAGGATTAGAATTTAAAAGCTATGACATCTATTATTTACATGTATAAATAAAACAAGAGCTAGTACGTATGTAATAAGTAAATATGTATTCCCAAAAGAATACTAAAAATATATACCAAAAGATTTAATTATAAGAATTGTCAATAATACTACAATAAATCTTAATAAGATTTTTAAAAACACAAATATAATGATAAGATGATAAATTTTTTTATATTCCTACCATATATCAACAAGAAATAAGAGTTAATTTATTAATAGAAAATAATTTTATAAATTTATATCAACCTTTTACACAATATTTAGACAAAATAAATTTAATAACATTAGATGATGAAACCATTTATGTATAAAAAAAAATATTTGATTGTATCAAAAGCAAAATCGTGATTAGATGGACAAAAATAACAAAAATCTTATTTAAAAATATTTAATTAGATATAAAAAAAAAGGAAAACTCTTTTCTTAATGATATACAGGAAAATAAATTCCTAATATATATCAAAAAATTATTAAAAATAGTAAACTCATAAAATTCTTTAGAGCCAAAAATTAATCAATCTAAAATAATTGACAACATAAAATTACAAGACCATGACAAGGCTATAAGAGTAAAACTAATGATATATACTCCAGAAACAAAATTGAATTTGAAAAATAATTCAAAAAATTTTAAAACTAAATGTCATTATACCAAGTAATTCACCTCATTTTAATATGAGATTCTTAGTAAAAAAAAGATGAAAAAAGAAGAAAAAAAAGGTAATGGTCATAAACTTCAAAACATTGAATAAAAAAACCATTGATGATGGATATTTTATTCCAAATAAAAAAGAACTATTATTATTATTAAAAGAAAAGAAATAATTGTCGAGTTTTGATTATAAAAATTGATTTTGACAAATAAGATTAGATAAAGAATCTCAAAAATTAAAGTCATTTAGTTGCCCCAAAGGACAGTTCTAATATATTGTTGTACCATTTGATCAAAACAAGTTCTAAGTATCTTTCAAAGATATATAGATAACATCTTTAAGAAATTACAAAATACTTGTTGTGTTTACATATATGATATTTTGGTTTTCAACTAAATATTATTTGGATATTATTAATATTCTACAAGAATGCAAAAAAAAATGTATTGTACTTTTTAAAAAGAAAACAATAAGTTTTGAGTAAAAAATTAAGTACTTAGGGTTAAAAATTGAAGATGAAAAACATAATCTACAACCATATATACTAAATAACATTCAAGACTTTCCTAGTGAATTGAAAGACAAAAATCAATTACAAAGATTCTTATAATGTTTAACATAGGCTAATGCATATATTAAGAAACTTGCATAAATGCAAAAACTCTTAAAAATAAAACTGAAAAAAGATTATATCTAAAAGTGGACAAAACAAGTTATTCTGTATATAAATAATATAAAATCACAAGTAAAAAATTTACCAATTTTATACCTTCTAGGTGCATATAATAAAATGATAATTGAAACATATAATTTAAAATAATATTAGGGACCAATATTAAAAGCAAAAATAAATGATAAAGATGAATATATTTGTAGGTATCTTCATAATTTTTCTATATTCAAGAATTAAATTATCAAAATAATGAAAAAAAATATTTAACTATTAAGAAATTTGTAATATATGTCATAAATTTTAGAGCCATTATTAGAACTCATAACAATAATTTTGATTATTTTTTAATAACTAATATTACAGATGATTATAAACAAGAAAAAATAGTCAAATGATAATAGTGATTTCATCAGTATAATTTGATATTGAATATCTCCCGATAGACCTGAATAATTTTAAAATTTTATTTTATTTAAAATTTTTTATCATGTCAAAAATAAAATTTTTATTTCTCGTAGGATTATTCCACAACAAAAAAAAATTTGTTACATATTTATTTATTATTATTTTAATTAATTTCTTATATTTTACATAAAAAATTTAAATATAATTAATCTTTATTCTGATGAAGTTTGATGTGAAAAATATTTAACATTACGTCGTTTGAGTTGGGCCAAAAAGTTCTTGGACCGCCGCTAATAAAATACAAAGGACATCTAATTTGTGACTAATAAATTTGTCTCCACTCCGATTATATCTACTGCCTGTGGTTTGGTTTTTGTTCGTATAATTTTGCCCCACTTTTTTTTCATGATGAGATTTGAGTTTCACAATGCTCTTCATGAATTCCCAGCGATACAACTTGGCACATGGGTTGCCAATTGGCGTAGATTATGTATATTTAAGTCGGGTATATATATATATAAAGAATTTAACAAAATTTGATTCACATGATCCGAATTAACAAGGATAGGCACATGCCATTTTTTAATAACTTGAAAAAGTACTTTCATTTTCATTTTCAGAAATATTGAAAAATATAGATATTTATTTAAAAGCATAAACATTATGATAACTCACGATTTTCGCTATAGAACACCGTTAAATTACGATATTTATTTAAAATACTCTTGAAACTTAGCATATCTTTATTTATATTTTTAAAGTTGATAAAAAATACTATAATATTTTTAAATTTTATGATTAATACTATTGATATAATTTTAAATTTAATGGTATTATTTTTTTCTATTTATATTATGTTAATATTCTTAAGTCTTTGATACTAAATTGAGAGTTAATTGTTTAACATTAGTTGTTAATTTATGTAATACATGTGTATTATTAATTAGAGATAATTTTTCTTATCATAATATTATGTTATTTATATTTTCATCTCCTTGCTTAGTATAATAAATTGATATAAGTAAATATTTAAGCATTCAAGATTCTTAATTAGCTTAAAACTTATAATTATTATATTTGAATTTAATGAGTCTATCATAGTCTTCCCTTATGTTCGTCTTCTTTTGTTACATCAATTATGCCTTAATTTTGCTTAAATCTTAATATTTTCCTGGTAACGATGAGCATTATACATATGTATATAAATGATGTCTAATTTTGACTTACTAGAAAAGAGTAATTGAGTTATATTTTATTCATAATATAATAATTATTACAATTTTAAGATCAACTAAGAATCTTGGAAAGCTTTTTACCTACTCATAATTACTGGTTATATAATTACTAATTGAGACTTCTACATAGAGAGCGTTGCTAGAAGCTGTGTGCTCTGGTTTTTATATCTGTTTTCAAATGAAAATAATAGTTCCTTTTATAACATAAGGAATTCCTATTTACAAGATAAAAATTACTATTTTATTCATATTTTAATAATTTTTCTGCTTTAAATATCAACCATTATTTTTTCCTTGGCACATACTGTCGATTAAAGATGTGGGTCTACACTGTTTATTTTTCTTTGTCGTCTTCTACAAACTCTTCCTCCTCTCTATTTTTCCTTGTCATATTTTTCCGACAACCCTTTGGATGATATTGATGATTATGCATCTTCATCTTCTCGATCTTTGATGCAGTAAATACATTTGTGATCTTTGGTAGCTTTTCTACATAGAAGCAAAATAGCTTCATTATTTCTTCACCATCCTTTTCAGAGAGAGTCATGCTACTATGAGAAGTGACGATGACTTTACTAATTGAGTAATTTACTTTGATCTCAATAAAGTTATCGATTTTTCTGAGTTTATAAAAAATTTGACGTAACATTTGCCCTCTTAATACATATATTTTTTCTGTGTTGAATTCAAATTTTGGAAGTGCCATTGGTTTAGAAACTTCTTTGTTTGTGTTGTAAATTCTTAGCTTGATGAAGTGGTAGGGATTGATATATCCTTCTTCATTCTAGTCCATTAGTGAACTAAAATTTTTTGAGATAAACAAGCTTATCATCTACTATTATCTTCTTTTTAAAGTTCTTGATAGCTTTTTTGAAATTTTTTAGGACATAATATAATTCATTTAAATTAATTCCTAGATATATATTTTCTATTAGTCTTGCACAGAAAGCTTTGTAAACAAATACTAGATCAGCTCCTTCCAAAATATTGAATTTACTTCCCATAGAGAATTCCTTTTGTAGTGTAAAAGTTCATCTTCTATGTGTTCTTCGATAGATTTTCAAACCAAGTTGTAGAGGCTCAACCATTGTGGTTTGCTGAGATTTCTATATTGGTCCTTTTCATCTTCAATAACTAATGAATTTCTGGCGGATGTTTCCCTAAATAACATTGAATGGCTTACTGTTTTTCATGTCTTTAAGATAGATGCTTCTCTAAATAGTACTAGAGGTCTTACTATTTCCCCAAGGGTTGTCAACCTACTTGGTACTGCTCGTTGTTATTGTAGTGTTGTAAAGTAATTATTTACTAACTCCTCTGGAGTTATTAGTTTTGGACCTTTGTAATTGTTATAATTGTCTTCACCCTCTATTTTGTTGGTGAAGGCTTTATGAATTACTCCACTAAACCCTAGAATAGATTTACTGGCTTCTGTCAAGTTGTTATAGATTCTAAATTTTGGTCATTTTTGTTCCTCTTTTTCAACTTCATCGGCCCAATTGAGGTTTCTTATTTCAGATATTTTACTCTCTTTTGAACTATTAGGTTTTTTCTTTTCATGTTAAATTATTTCTTTAAGAGTTCTATCTTCTTTAGATTGAATTTTTGATGAAGATCCCTCTTTAGAGTTTTTGGATTCTAAGAGTTGTTTTGAACAATCAAGGTCTTCCTGTGTACTTCCTATTTCCATTAGAGACATCTCGAGATATAACAAATCGAGTTGTTCCTTTATGATTTTTATCTCATTTCCCTTTATCTTGACCTTGATATCAAGATTTTTTATTCATGTAAACATAAAAATAGTTATAGGTGTTAATTCTTTGATAAAGGCATCTATTAAGCTATTCTTATTTCCTAGGAGATGTTCGACATCAAAATTATAGTGGTTGAACCACTGTTGCAATTTGACTAATCATCCATGTTTATAAATACCTGCAATATTAGTTCTTAAGAAATAACTAAAAAATTTATTATATGTTCTAATAATAAATCTTTAACTTATAACATATATTGCAAATTTCTTAATAACCTTTTTAGAAGCTATATATTCTTTTTCATTACTATTGCAAATTCTTATTATATGTATATCTTTGTCATCTACTTTTACTTTCAGAACTGTTCACCAATATTCTTGTGAAGCATATGTTTTAATTATCATTTTATCATCTGACATTTGACGGTATAAAGTTGGTAAAATTTTTGCCTTTGTTTTACTTATACATATACAAAGTATTTTGTTCTTTCCATTTTTAGATATAGTCTTTTTTTTCAAATTTAATTGCAAAGGTTTTCGCATTTCTGCAAGTTTCTTCATATATGCTTATATATATGTCAAATATCTTAAAAATCTTTTTAATTGATTTTTGTTTTTAATTCACTAGGAAAACCTTGAATGTTATTTAGTATATGAAGTTGTAGATTGTGTTTTTCATCTTCAATTATCAACCCTAAATACTTAATTTTCTATTGAGCAAGTACTGCTTACTTTTCATAGAGTACAATGCCTTCTTTCCTCTATTATTTTAGAATATTAATAATATCTAAATAGTGTTTATTTAATTTATTACTGAAAACCAAAATATCATTAATATAGACACAACACATATTTGGTAATTTTTTAAAGATGTTATTCATATACCTTTGGAAGATACCTAGAACTTGTTTTAATCCAAATGGTACAACAATCCATTGGAACTATCCTTGGAGGCAACTAATAACCTTGTTAGGGTTTCTTAATTTTATTTAAGTAATTGTTTTAGATTTATTGATTTTTGGATCCAAAAGATTTTCTGAGCATACTATTCTTAGTAGTTTTTTGATACTTGTCAGGGCTTTATCTTCCTATATCTCATTAAGGAAGAAATTTTGTTTCTCTTCTATTTCTAATGAAATATTTTCTAGATAGGGGTTTTGCTGCTCTATCTCACCACGTTTTCGCCTTTTATGTTATGGAATAAAAGTTGGGTTTGATATAGTCAAAACTTTCTTATTTTTGATACATAAATGGTATCATCATCTAATGTTATTAGACTTATTTTGTCTAAATATTGTGTAAAAAGTTGATATAGGTTTAGGAAAGTATTATATAGTAATAAATCAACTCTTGTTTCCTATTGATATATAGTAGAAATATGAAAATTTTCTCCTCCTATCGTTATATCTATATATTTTAAAACCTTATTAAGATTTATTATAGTATTATTAGCGATTCTTATAATTAAATCTTTTGGTGCATGCTTCCAGTATTCTTCTGGAAACACATATTTACTTGCCACACACATACTATCTCTTATATCTATATATGCATGTAGATGATAGATGACATAGCCTTTAAATTTTAGTCCTACTTTGATGTAGATATTATTTGAATTTGTAAAACTATACAAATCATTCATCTTCTGTTGAAGAGTATTTATATTCTAAGTCGGTTATTTCCTCCTTAGTTTCCTCTAATAGATAAATAATGTAGGTATCATCTATATCTGATTCATCGATTAGTTCTAATTTAATCTTAAAAGTTTTTTCTAAAATTTTTGTTTTCTATGGAAATTTCTTTTTAAATTATTTCTTATGTTGAAGCTTCCTTGATCATTCATCGTCATAATGTCCTTCTTCATTATACATCAAACATCTATATTTTTTCTTCCCTGAAAGGCAATAATTTATATTATTATGAGATATATACCTCTTTCTTCTAAAATATCTTTTATTATAGATTTTCCTATTAAATCCTCTTTTATATTTTTAAAAATCCTATTTTTTGAATTTATATTTTTTAAATCTCTTATATCTTTTTATATTTTTTGTATTTTTGTTTGTAGTATTTTATGACACATCCATATTTTTCTGATATTATAAAATCTCTTGTATCACAACAAATTTTATCATTTCATCTTATTTGTTAGTATTCCTTTCGTTCTTGGTATTTAACAATTATCCAACTTTTAAGGCTTCTTGTTTTTCCTGCTAAAGTGTATGGTATAATTTTCCTATTTCTCTGATTCCAACTTTTTGTTAATGTCTTATGTAATGTTCCAAGTAATTTTGAAAAAAAAAATATTTCCTTATAAGTTGTTTGCATAGAGGATGGTAATTTATGACAATACATTTCATAATCACAAATAAAAAAATCTATATAACACATGTTTCAGATTTCCATATATATTTGTTAGATTTTATCCTCTCCAATAATTTTTTTATATATTTCATTTATTATTATATCTAAATACTATCTTCCTATGGAAGCATTCCATTGCATTAATAAATATTATTAGTTTGTTAGATTTGAAAATCAAACTTTTACATTTTCTATTATTTTATGAGCTATTAATACTCTACAGTTTGAAGGGTTTGTTTGTGTAGTTTGTGAGGTTTGTATGAGTATAATTATACTACTAGTCCATTTATCTAAGACTTTTTTCCTATCTCTTATACAATATAGATCTAAAAGATCATACTTGTAATTATCATGAAATTTGAATTCTAGTGGGATACTAGCTCTATTTTCCCAATGTAATCTTTTTTTCATTTTAAGTGGTTGTATTCTTCTATCTGTGGTGTCAGGCTCCCTTGACCTTTGCCTATTTCTTTCTTCCCTGTGTGGATCAGATGTCTCTTCTTAGTAAGGAATTAGTAATGAAATTGGTTTCATATGATCTTTTAGGATCATAATTTATGGTTCAATATAAGTTTCATTGATTATTATCATATCATCTTCCTCTTTGTTTGAACAAAGTTTTTTATTGTAATATTCTTCTAATTCGTCATTAGTTAGTGCTAATAAATTAACTAATTTTTCTATATTCCTACTTTCAGAGTTTATGAATTGTTCTTCTAATTTTTTTCCTATATTCCATTAAATTAAAATTATATATTTTTCATTAGATTTTTATTCATTTTTTCTTCTCTCATTTCTAAGAATCAGAGCATTTAATTTCCTAATTAATTCTACTTTTAGTCTTTCTAAAAGATCATATTTATGACTTACAATATCATTGTTTCTATGTATGTTATAACATATAAATTTTATATGATGTATAAATCATTTGAGTTCTTCAATCCTAAAAAATTAATATTAAAAAAAGTTACATCCTTGTACTATTTATAAATACTATATTAATATTTATATTACTCAATGTAAAATATTTTTTTATACACAATTAGTAAATAAAATTATGCTTTTATAATAATTTTCAATCAAAGTTAATAAGAAGATTCTTTAAATAAAAAAAAAACTCATCATCTTCAAAATGGTGATGTCCCATTATAAACTTTGAGTTATTAATTAGCAATAAAATAAAATAAAATACTAATAGTTTAACTTTGTTCAATAAAATAAAATATAAATAATTTTAATTTATTTTGTGCCATTATTATCAAAGTAGCTTTGGTTAATGAATTAAAATAATGATAAATTATTTTAAAAATCATTTCTTTTATATCATTTAAATATCTTAATCATATAATTTTAATATGTGATATATTAAGTTACTAAATTTCCTCTTATTTGTTAGTATTCCCTTCCTTCTTGGTATTTAATAATTATCCAACTTTGAAGGTTTTTTGTTTTTCCTCTTAAAGTGTCTGGTATAGTTTTACTATTTCTCTTATTTCAAGTTTTTGTTAATGTCTTATGTAATGTTCCAAGTAATTTTTGAAAAACATATATTTTCTTATAAATTGTTTGCATAAAGGGTGGTAATTTATAACAAAACATTTTATAATCATAAAAAAAAATCTATGTAACATATATTTCAGATTTTGAGATTTTCATATTTGTTAGGTTTTATTTTCACTGGATTCAATGATAGTTTTTCCTTTATCCTCTCCAATAAATTCCTTGTATATTTCATTTATTACTATATCTAAATATTATCTTCCTATGGAAACATTCCATTGCATTAATAAATATTGTTAGTCCATTAGATTTGAAAATCAAACTTTAACATTTTTTGTCATTTTATGGGCTATTAATACTCTACAGATTGAAGGGTTTGTTTATATAGTTTGAGAGATTTGTATGAGTCACTTATACCACTAGCCCATTCATCTTAGACTTTTTTTCTATCTCTTATACAATATAGATCTAAAAGATCATATTTGTAATTATTATGAAGTTTGAATTCTAGTGGGATACTGGCTCTAGTCCCCCAATGTAATTTTTCTTTCATTTTAAGTGATTGTCTTCTTCTATCTATGGTGTTGGACTCCTCTGACCTCTGTCTATTTCTTTTTTCCCTATATGGATCAAATGTCTCTTCTTAGTAAAGAACTGATAATGAAATTGGTTTCATATGATCTTTTGGGATCATAATTTATGGTTCAATATAAGTTTCATTGATTATTATCATATCATCTTACTCTTTGTTTGAACAAAGTTTTTCTTTGTAATATTCTTCTAATTCATCATTAGTTAGTGTTAATAAACTAACTAATTTTTTTATATCCCTACTTTCGGAGTTCATGAATTGTTATTCTAATTCTTTCCATATTTCATTAAATTGAAATTATATCTTTTTCATTTTTTCTTCTCTCATTTTTAAGAATAAGAGCATTTAATCTCCTATGTAATTCTACTTTTAGTCCTTCTAAAAAAATCATATTTATGACTTACAATATCATTGTTTTTATGTATGTTATAACATATAAATTTTGTATGATGTATAAATTATTTGAGTTCTTCAATCCTAAAAAATTAATATTAAAAAAGGTTATATCCTTATATTATTTATAAACATTATATTAATATTTTTATTACTCAATTTATACACAATTAATACTTAAATTTATGCTTTTATAATAATTTTCGATCAAAGTTAATAAAAAGATTCTTTAAATTAAAAATAAAGCTCATCATCTTCAAAACGATGATGGCCTATTATAAACTTTGACTAATTAATTAGCAATAAAATAAAATAAAATAGTAATAGTTTAACTTTGTTCAATTAAATAAAATATAAATAATTTTAATTTATTTTGGGCCATTATTATTAAAATAACTTTTGGTTAATGAATTAAAATAAGGATAAATTATTTTAAAAAAACATGTATTTTATATCATTTAAATATTTTAATCATATAATTTTAATATGTGATATATTAAGTTACTAATTTTTTTTAAATAAGATAAGTAAGTTATTTATCTTTTTAAATCTCATGAATAAAATAATATACTGAAGCTTAACACAACCGATCCGCAAGTAATTGCAATAGCGTGAAAGCAATAAAAGCCGATGATTTTCAGTAATAACAGAAAAAAAATGTAAGAACAGAAAGAAAGCAAGAAAAATAGCAATAATGACACTACGAAGTGTTCGTGTCATAAAAACAAATGGAGGAACCACTATAACATATAGTGAGAAAACATGTTAAAAAGATAAATTTATTTTAATTAAATACAATTATTTAATGGATGATTAATTTTAATAATAAAATATTTATTTATTGTTAATAAAGTGATTTATATGTTTTAATTTTTAATAATTTATCTATCATTTATAAAAATTACTAATTAAAATATTCTAATTCAATTAAAATAAACTTAAAGATTAACCACCCTTAAAATAAATCATGCAAACTTACACAAAAACAAAAATTATTTTTTTATCAAATTATTGTAAGATAATAATATGATTAAATACTTAAAACAAATTTATTTAAAACATTCAATTATAACATAAATTGTTGTCTTGTATAAAAAGAATTACTCATTTAAAAAAAAAAGAAAAAAAAGAAAGCAGAGTTTTATATTCCCATTGGGTGTATTACTGTCAGAAAATTAGTACAAACTACAAAGTGACACGTGTATAATACATTAAAATTAGATAGGTGAATCAATTAATATGCAAGTCGGCTTAAAAGAAGGTATTATTCGAATATACTCTTTTGTAGGTGAATCAATTAATTTGCAGATTTCATTGTTTAAATTATTTTCTTTTTTTTTTATTTTAAAAATTTATATTAATTTAAAAAGACACGTTAAAATATAATTAGAAAAAAAAAATTCAAAGTCGAGTGAAAGAGCGAAAGCATCTTCTTTAAATATCCTGAAGGAAAAATCCGCGTGTTATGTACTTATATTGCAAGCCATCTCAAACTTGCATTCAATCATCTCTATAGTCATAAAAAATATTTATTATCATAAATTAAACTTTATATAAAGAGTCAACAGTCAAATGAAATTAATTTAATTCTATTTTAACAAATAAAATTGACTTCATTTTAATTTCATCTAGATATACAAAATTCAATTTATACATATGGCTTTCATATGTTAACTAATAACGGTTCAAAATATTTAAAAAAAAAATTTGAAGCTCAAGTAATTATTATAAAATAATTATTACGTTAAATATTACATATCTCATATTTTTTTAAAAATAAAACTTTAATCTCGTTATTATTAAAAATAAATACTTTTAATCATATAATTTATTAAAATAAATATTTTTATTTATATAAAAATATAAGAATTTTGGGTGTTTAATTTTCACAAACATATTATAAAAATTTAATTTAAAAATTACAAAAGAATATAATATTTATATAAAATTTTATCTAAATTTAATAATTAAAAAAAATATTATGTTAATAATTGACCGACATCAATCTCAATCAAATAACAGTCTATCGGTCAACTCCTAGCGGATACTTTAAATATGTTTTTTTTAAACATATTAAAGTTTTTTTATTAAATAAAAAATAATATATGAATGATATTTAAATTTTAATTCATAGTTATAAAATGAAGAATAATATCATCTAAATCACGTAACAATATCAAAAGTGTATTGTGTTTAAGAAGAGCCGACATCCAAACGACACTTGAAATATGTTATCTTTATGACATTTTCTTAATAACCCAGAAAAACATCACAAAAATTTTGGTTAGTAACAAATAAAAAAAATAACTGTTATAAATTGCGTATGGTTTTTATTATAATAATTATTTTAATTTTTAATTTCTAATTTCTAACCGTTAAGTTTTAGATTTGAATTTTATATTTTAAATTTTTTTAATAAAAAAATATGTTATTTAATAAATAATTTCTTATATTGATTTTTAAAAGTTAAAAATTCAAAATTAAATATTGATTGTTTGATAAGTAATTTCTAATATTTAATTTTCAATTTTTTAAACTCAAAAATTCAACTTTAAATTTATTTTTAATAAATTTTGATTTCTTTATTATTTTGAGTATAGTTAAATATGATAGAACATAATTGCATTATTAATTTCAAGAAAAAAATAATAGATATTTAATTTCAAAATTAATTTTTTTGAATTTTAAAACTTGGTTAAATTTTTCGACAGAATTTTAAAATTTAGAAAATAAAAATTAAAAATAAATTATCAAATTTATCTAACTTCAAAGTTAGTAAAACTTGAATATTAAAACTAGGATTCAAGAATTAAAATATTTATCAAACTAGTTAATAATATATGAAAAAAACGGAGATAATGTTGGAGATTGTCATTAAGCTCCTTAATTTAAGGAGCAAAACATGGAGTAAAACATGGAACAATTCATGGAGCAAAACAAGGAACTTAATTCAAGGAGCAATTTGAGGAACCATTAATTTAAGAAGTAATTCAAGGAGTGAATTTTCCTATAAATAGACGTGTAATTGTAATGAATTAATCATCCAAATTATTTATTACAATTGAGAGAAAAGCTTAGAGAAAAAGCTTTTGTAAGAGAAAATTGAGAGTAATTTTCTTGGGTGTAATTGGGTTGTGAGTTGTGAATGTTGTAAACACCTTGTGTAATTTCTCCCCTTTCAGTAAAAAGATCTGCAGCAGGTCCGGAGAGGTAAGTAAGATTGACCGAACTCCGTTATCCAATTTTGTGTGTTATTTTTCTATTCTTGCTTTCTCATAAATCTGGTTTATCGGGAATTTGCGTTATTTCCCAACAATTGGTATCAGAGCTATTGGTGGTGATTTTTGTCAATTTTCTGCAAGGTTACTATTTACGTAAATAGTGAATTACGTGAATAGTGAAATTTTGTTGACGATATTTGTTCGTTGACGGAGGTGTTCTAATACACGGTGATTTATAGAAATAGTCAGAAACGATCCAGAGGAAGTCAGATTTTAGTGGGAGCAATGGCCGCAGATGAAGGAAGGGTGAAACTCGAGAAATTTAATGGCATAGATTTTGGGTTTTGGAAAATGCAGATAATGGATTATCTGTATCAAAGAAATCTATATCAACCTCTCTCAGGAAAGAAACCAGAAGCTATGAAGGAAGAAGATTGGAATCTTCTAGACAGATAAGCCCTCGGAGTTATTCGATTGACGCTATCCCGTAATGTTGCCTTCAACATAGCAAAGGAAAAGACCACGGCGGGTCTTATGGCAGCTCTCTCCAATATGTATGAGAAGCCATCAGCCTCAAACAAAGTGCACTTGATGAGGCGTTTGTTCAATTTGTAGATGAATGAAGGCGCATCGGTAGCTCAACATCTCAATGAACTCAACACAGTCACAACCCAGTTGAGTTTAGTGGAAATTGAATTCAATGAAGAAGTACGAGCATTAATACTTTTATCTTCTTTACCAGAAAGTTGGAATGCTACTGTCACGGTTGTGAGTAGCTCGTCAGGAAGCAATAAGTTGAAATTTGACGATGTTCGTGTTTTGGTTCTCAGTGAAGAGATCCGACGTAGAGAGTCAGGCGAATCGTCAGCTTCTTCAGTTTTGCATACAGAGTCAAGAGGAAGAAATTCAACCAAAGGGAATGGATGTGGCAGAACAGACTATCGAGGTAGATCAAAGGACAGGAGGTCCAAATCCAGGAATCCTAATAATTCCCATAGCTCGAAGACTATCGAGTGTTGGAATTGTGGAAGAACCGGACACTACAAAAATCAGTGCAAGAGTGCACCGAAGGGCAAACAAGTGAAGGTAGAGGCAAATGTTACTTCCACCTCAGGAGGAGACGATGCATTGATATGCTCTTTGGAGAGCAAAGAAGAATCTTAATTGTTAGACTTTGGAGCATCGTTCCATGCTACTTCACAAAAAGAATTCTTCGAGAAATATGTCCCCGGAAACCTTGGAAAGGTATATCTTGGTGATGATCAACCATGTGCTATTATTGGCAAAGGTGTAGTGAAGATTAAGTTGAACGGATCTGTTTGGGAGCTGAAGGATGTCAGGCATATTCCCGATCTAAGAAAGAACTTAATCTCAGTGGGGCAGTTGGCCAGTGAAGGCTACACTACGATCTTCCATGGTGATGATTGGAAGATTTCAAAGGGTGCAATGACAGTTGCTCGAGGCAAGAAAAGTGGCACTCTTTACATGACAGCAGAGGCACGTTGTCCAATTACAGTTGCAACAGGCAATGAAACACCAAATCTGTGGCACCAGAGACTAGGCCATATGAGTGAGAAGGGGATGAAGATTATGCACTCAAAGGGAAAACTTCCAGGTCTACAGTCTACGGAGATAGACATGTGCGAAGATTGCATACTTGGAAAGCAAAAGAGAGTCAGCTTTCAGACAAGTTGCAGAATCCCAAAGAAGGAAAGTCTAGAGCTTATTCACTCTGATGTTTGGGGACCAACGACCGTCTCATCTATTGGTGGAAAACACTACTTCGTGACTTTCATCGATGATCACTCTCGGAAGGTATGGGTTTACTTTCTAAAGCATAAGTCTGAAGTATTTGAGGCTTTCAGAAGATGGAAAGCTATGGTAGAAAATGAGACGAGTTTAAAGATCAAAAAGCTCAGAACCGATAATGGTGGTGAATATGAAGATACCAGATTCAAAAATTTCTGCAATGAGCACGGGATCAGAATGGAAAGAATTGTGCGAGGCACGCCTCAACACAATGGGGTAACTGAGCGTATGAACCGAACATTGATAGAAAGAGCCAGAAGCATTCGTATACAGTCAGCTCTACCGAAGCAGTTCTGGGCAGAAGTAGTCAACACGACAGCTTACTTGATCAACCGAGGCCCATCTGTTCCATTAGAGCATAGAATACTAGAGGAGGTATGGAGCGGAAAAGAGGTGAAACTATCACATCTAAAAGTTTTCGGCTGTGTAGCATTTGTGCATATCAGTGATCAAGGTAGGAATAAGCTTGATCCCAAATCCAAGAAATGCACATTCATTGGCTATGGTGAGGATGAGTTTGGCTACCACATTTGGGATGACGAAAAGAAGAAAGTTATCTGTAGTAGAGATTTGATTTTCAACGAAATGGTGATGTATAAGGACATGCATAAAATAGACGCCAATGACTTAGAGCAGAATGAGTCAGTATTTGCAGATGTAGATGATGTCCCAGACTTCCGCAACAGAACCAATTGTAACAAGTCCTCATCCAGAAGAACTTGTTGGACAAAGCAGTACACATCATTCTGACACATCACAACCTCTTACTCCAGCTCCTGTATTGAGAATGTCTTCTCGACCTCATGTGCCTAACAGGAGATACATGAACTATATGTTGCTGACTGATGGAGGGGAGCCTGAATGCTATGATGAAGCTTGTGAGACTCGAGATTCCAACAAGTGGGAGCTTGCTATGAAAGAAGAAATGAAATCTCTCATCTCCAACCAGACATGGGAACTAGCTGAGTTACCTATGGGAAAGAAGGCACTTCACAACAAATGAGTGTACCGGGTGAAAGAGGAGCATGATGGTTCCAAGAGATACAAAGCCCGCCTAGTTGTCAAAGGGTTTCAACAGAAGGAAGGAGTTGACTACACTGACATTTTCGCTCCCGTTGTGAAGCTTAATACTATCATATCAGTATTGAGTATTGTAGCCATCGAAGATTTTCGTCTTGAACAGTTGGATGTGAAGACTGCATTCCTTCATGGAGATTTAGATGAAGAGATATACATGTACCAGCCATAAGGTTTCTCAGAAAGAGAGAAGAAGAACATGGTATGCAGACTTAAGAAGAGTTTGTACGGCCTGAAACAAGCCCCGAGACAATGGTACAGAAAGTTTGACAGCTTCATGCACAAGGAAGGTTTCCAGAAGTGCAATGCTGACCATTGTTGCTACTTCAAGAGATATAGGTCCAGTTATATCATTTTACTACTTTATGTTGATGATATGTTAGTAACAGGTTCAGATATGGATGATATTAAAAGGTTGAAGCAGCAATTGTCAAAGGAATTTGACATGAAAGACTTGGGTCCAGCAAAGAAGATTCTTGGAATGCAAATCACAAGAAATAAGAAGAAAGGATCCTTGCAGTTATCTCAGGCAGAGTACATCAATCGTGTTTTGTAGAGATTCAACATGGGCGATGCCAAGCCAGTTAGCACACCCTTGGCCAGTCATTTTCGCCTATCCAAGGATCAGTCCCCTCAGACAGAGGAAGAGAGAGAATTCATGGCTAAGGTTCCTTATGCCTCAGCCATTGGAAGTTTGATGTACGCAATGGTCTGTACGAGACCAGACATTGGCCATGTAGTGGGAGTTGTTAGCAGATTTATGTCAAATCCAGGGAAAACTCATTGGGAAGCAGTCAAGTGGATTTTGAGGTATCTGCGAGGCACCACAGAAAAGTGCTTGTACTTTAGTAAAGGAGAGTTAAAAGTACAAGGGAATGTAGACGCAAACTTTGGAGGTGAAGTTGATCACCGAAGAAGCACCACCGATTATATATTTACTGTTGGAACTACAGCTGTTAGTTGGATGTCACAAATACAGAAAATTGTCACTCTATCCACTACAGAGGCTGAGTATGTAGTAGTAATTGAAGCTAGTAAAGAGATGATATGGCTTCAAGGTTTGTTAATTGAGTTGGGTTTCAAACAAAAGAAGAATGTTCTGCATACTGATAATCAAAGTGCAATGCACTTGGCGAAGAATTCAGCATTTCATTCTAGAACAAAGCATATTGAACTTCATTATCACTTCATTAGATCTCTATTGGAAGATGATGTGTTAATACTGTAGAAGATTCAATGAAGCAAAAATCTAGCAGATATGTTAACAAAGGTGGTGACTATTGACAAATTAAAGTTGTGCTCAACTTCAGTTGATCTACTAGAGTAATAAAGACTAGAAAAGCTGATGCATTGATCGAATGTGAAGACAGATTGAAATCAATCTTCAAGTGGGAGATTGTTGGAGATTGTCATTAAGCTCCTTAATTTAAGGAGCAAAACATGGAGTAAAACAAGGAGCAAAACATGGAGCAATTCATGGAGCAAAACAAGGAGCTTAATTCAAGGAGCAATTTAAGGAACCATTAATTTAAGGAGTAATTCAAGGAGTAATTCAAGGAGTGAATTTTCCTATAAATAGATGTGTAATTGTAATGAATTAATCATCCAAAGTGTTCATTCCAATTGGGAGAAAAACTTAGAGAAAAACCTATAGAAAAACCTTTTGTGAGAGAAAATTGAGAGTAATTTTCTTGGGTGTAATTGGGTTGTGAGTTATGAGTGTTGTAAACACCTTGTGTAATTTCTCCCCTTTCAGTAAAAAGATCTGCAGCAGGTCCGGAGACGTAAGCAAGATTGGCCGAACTCCGTTATCAAATTTTGTGTGTTATTTTTCTATTCTTACTTTCTCATAAATCTGGCTTATCGGGAATTTGCGTTATTTACCAACAGATAACTCTATCCTCTCATTTTTTTTATTATCAAATTATTTAAGTGGTTTCAATTCTATTTAAAAAAAATTATGTTATAAAAAATATATATACAGTATTTTTAGACATAAAAAAATATATTTTTATGTTATATAAAAGATAACATATATATACTTTGTAAAATGGAATAAAAATAAAAATCTATGTATAAAAAAATAAAAAACTCATAGACTGTCACCAAAGCCAAACCTAATGTTTACTTGTATGAATACTGCGAGGGTATAATGTACTATCTACTGATTTCAATATTTATCCACTTTCTCTGACTTCAACTTATTGTTATTTTCTTATGTACGACTGAATCCTATTTTAGAAATCTAGCAAGTTGCAGGTTTTACTTTTCTGAGTTCTTTTATTTTACAATTTAAAGAAAAAAAAAACTAATGAGAAGAAACCTGGCAAGAAAAAAGGCTGAAATATGGCCGTATTTATGATAATCTATATAATAAATTAATTAAAAAAATTGTTGATATCATAAATTTTTTTAAGAAAATTAAAAATATATTATAATTATATATTGACAAAAACTTCTTACATCAACATTATTTTATATAAATAAAATTCCCAATCTCATAATTAGAACTTAAATTACTCCAAAACTTTAATATATTTACGTAAGACTTACTTCGTTGAACCACAATTCAATTCAATCAATTGGGTAACAAACGTTGGGTACTACTATATGGCTTAAATAAGTGAAATTTTCATTTAATTTAAATACGTTGTAATAATAATTTTTATTTTTAATCTCGTACTCAATTATATTTAAATTAAAATATATATTTAATTATATTTAAATTAAAACATGTATTTAAAAATTAACCTTATTTGAATACATAATTAATCAAAAATAAAGTTTATGATCCCATAACTATGGTAATGATATTTTGAAAATAATTTATAATCAAATTATCAAAAGTTTGATAAAATTAATATTTTTGAATGTGTTAAGTTATATTTGATATTGTAATTCACATATATTTCATTTGTACTACACTTGTATTATTTCACTTGTATTACACTTCCACTATTTCACTTGTAATACACTTGTACTACACTTGTTACAATCCTATAAATAAGGTTCTTTATGTACATTCTAAACACACCAATACAACATTAAATCATTCTTTCTTCTTATCTCTCTATACTCTTCACATGGTATCAGAGCCTCTCATATACCTCTAAAATTTCTATCAAAATTCTGCCTCTCTTCATCACTCTAAACCCAGCTCACCTCAACCCGGCTCACTCCAAACCCGGCTCACCTCAACTCGGCTCACTCTAAACCCGGCTCACCTCAAATTGGCTCACTCCAACCCGGCTCACCTCCACTCAGCTCACTCCAACTCACCTCTCCTCAACTCGGCTCACTCCAACCCGGCTTACCTCAACCCGGCTCACCTCAACCCGGTTCCAGGCTTGTTTTCAACTCCTCTTTTCATTTTTAAGGATATCTCCTTTATACTGTTTCTATATATTTGCTTTATATTTCCTCCATTATTTCGTTAAAATGGATCGAAATGATATCCCAAAACCAATCTCTACCACCCTTGATGATACTAACTACCTAGCCTAGTCACAAGCAATGAAAAGTTTCTTGAAAGGACGCAAGCTATGGCATTTCATAACTGGTGATATCTCTATACCCATCCATGAAACCATTGAAAACAACTCCTTATTTGTTGATCGCCTTGAACATTGGGAGAGTAAACATCATTAAATTATTACCTTGTTCCGTAACACCACTTTACCCTCCATTCATGGTGAATTTGGGCGTTTTGACACTGCCAAAGAAGTTTGGGAATTTCTTGAGGCTCGCTTTACTACAACAGATTTGGCCAACCAATATTAACTTTTAACAACTCTTCATACCAAACGCCAAAGGGCTGATCAAACCATTAACCAATTTGTCTTTGAAATGCATACTATTTGGGATCAACTCGCTCTCTCTGAACCAACTTGGACAAACAAGATTGATGTTGAGATTTTTGCAACTTACCGTAATCACCAGCGTCTTGTTATTTTTCTCATGGCTCTCCACGATCGATTTGAACCTGTTCGGGCTTCCTTACTCCATCGGAGTCCTTTTCCATCCTTAGATATCTTGTGGCCAGAGCTTATTTCTGAAGAAACTCGGATGGGGGTTTTCAAAGTTCATCATACAGATTTTGTTCTTGCCACCCCGTTTTATCGCCCTAAAGGAGGTTCTAAAGAGGACTTCAAACATCAAGGCTGCACCTACTGTCACAACCCCAATCATGAGCTTCTTACATGTCACATTCGGGTATGTATATATTGTCACAAGAAGGGTCCACACTTTAATAGAGATTGCTTTTGGAATCCCTCTCAGCATTCCTCACGGAATCCCTCCCAGCATTCCTCTCGGAATCCCTCTCAGTATTCCTCTCGGAATCCCTCTCAACATGCTTAAGGTAAAAATAGTAACTCATCTATCACCGCTGCTGCTTCTGAGGATAATCATGACAAATTTACTTTCTCTACTCAAGAACTTGAAGGTCTTCTTAAACATGTTCTATCACAATCTAGTAATGCTTCTCCTACTGCTTTGTCTTTCACATCAAGTAAATCTGTATGGTATTTTGATTCTGCTTGTTTTAACCATATGACTCATGATACTCACATCTTCTCTCCCACACAATCTTCCATCTCCAAACCTTTAATTCAAACTACCAATGGTTCACATATGCATGTTAATGTTGTAGGACAAGTTTCCACATCTTCTATATCACTTTCTGACACCTTTCATATTCCCAACCTTACTCTAAATCTTATCTCTGTTGGTTAATTATGTGAACTTGGTCTTACTATTACTTTTTCCTCTTCTGGTTGTCATGTGCAGGATCCACAGACAGGACAGATCCTTGGGATAGGCCGTAAGGTTGGACGATTATTTGAACTTATCAACCTTCATCTACCCAATTCTCCTCACACTTCCATTGCTGCTTCTACCACTCCTATCAACCTATGGCATGCTTGTCTAGGCCATACGTCAATAGGACGTCTTCGTCCCTTAGCATCTTCTGATAAATTAGGATCTGTTTCTATTTCTGATAATGTAAATTGTTTGCCTTGTCAATTGGGAAAACAACCTGCTCTATGTTTTAATAAAAGTGATTCTACTTCTATCTCCCATTTTGACTTAATTCATTCTGATGTTTGGGGTCCATCCCCACATCCTACTATGGGGGGATATGTTTATTTTGTCATTTTTATTGATGATTATTCAAGATTCACATGGATTTTTCTCATGAAACATAGATCTGAATTATCCAAAATTTATTATGATTTTGCCCAAATGGTTAAAACCCAATTTTCTCAAAATATCAAAGTGCTTAGAGCTGATAATGCTATGGAATATAAAGAAACAAATTTTTTAAATTTTCTTCGACAAAATGGGACTCTTTCTCAATATTCTTGTCCTGGCACATCTCAACAAAATGGAAGAGCTGAGCGAAAACACAGACATATTCTTAATACTGTTCGTACTCTCCTCATTTCTAGTTCTTGTCCTGAACGCTTTTGGGGTGAAGCAGCTCTTACGGCTGTTTATACCATCAATCGTGTTCCCATGCCTATTATTCACAATCAATCCCCTTATGAGCGTCTCTATAGTACTTCTCCATCTTATGAACTACTCAAAGTGTTTGGTTGTGCCTGTTTTGTTCTTCTTCACCCTCATGAACACAATAAATTAGAACCTCGTTCTCATCTTTATTGTTTCTTAGGGTATGGAATAAAACACAAAGGCTATCGTTGTTGGGACCCTATCTCTAAACGATTGTGCATCTCTCGTCATGTCATCTTTTGGGAACATAAAATGTTTTCCTCTATTTCTTCATTTCACGTCTCATCTCCTACCTCACTCTCATTTTTTAATGACCCAACTATTGATTTATTTCCTCCTGACATTGCTCCATTATCCTCACCATCGTCTACTACGGCTTCTCCTGATGTGTCTGCTCCTTCTACTGATCCTACCATAACAACATCTTCTGAAGACCAACTACCTGATTGTCCAGAGTCATCACTTCGTCGTTCTACTCGTGTAAGTAGTCTTCCTTTTCATCTTCGTGATTACCAATGTTTCTCTACTATTTTGTCTCATCATGAACCCCAAAACTATAGAGAAGCTAGTTCTAACCCTCATTGGCAACAAGCTATGACAAATGAATTACAGGCATTAACAAAAGCACATACATGGGATCTTGTTGATCTTCCATCTAATAAATCTTTGATTGGTTGTAAGTGGATCTTCAAAATCAAAACTCATTCAGATGGGTCTGTGGAACGATATAAAGCTCGTCTGGTTGCAAAGGGTTTTACACAGGAATATGGAATCGACTATGAAGAAACTTTTGCACCTGTAGCTCGACTCACCTCTGTTCGAAGTATCATTGTTGTTGTTGCTGCTCGAAATTGGAACATGTTTCAAATGGATGTCAAAAATGCTTTTCTCAATGGAGACATAACTGAGGAAGTTTATATGAAACCTCCTCCTGGATACACTCATTCACCTCATCAAGTATGTAGACTTTGTCGTGCTCTCTATGGCCTCAAACAAGCTCCTCGAGCTTGGTTTGCCAAATTCAGCTCTACACTTACTGACTTTGGTTTCACTTCCAGTTCTTATGACTCCGCTCTCTTTATTTGGAAGACTCCCACTGGTGTAACACTTCTACTCCTTTATATAGATGATATGATCATAACTGGGAATGACTTTAATGAAATTATTGATCTCAAGCAGTTTCTGAGCCATCAATTTGAAATGAAAGACCTTGGTCGTCTCCACTACTTCTTGGGCCTAGAAATATCATCTGATTCTCAAGGATATTATCTCTTTCAAGAAAAGTACTCTTCCGATATTCTTAATCGGGCTGGCCTTACTGATTGCAAAACTGCATCAACACCTCTAGAAACCAATGTCAAACTTACTCCATTAGATGGTACTATTCTCTCAGATGCCACATTATACAGACAACTAGTAGGCAGCCTTGTTTATCTCACAGTCACTCGTCCTGACATTGCCTATGCTGTTCATCTGGTTAGTCAATTCATGTCTACTCCACGGTCTACCCATTATACTGCGGTTCTTCGCATTCTTCGCTACATCAAAGGCACCATGTTTCACGGCCTCCACTTCTCCAACAAGTCTAATCTTCTTCTTTCCGTCTACTCTGATGCTGATTGGGCAGGTGACCCAACTGATCGTCGCTCTACCACTGGATATTGTTTCTTTCTTGAAAACTCTCTTATATCTTGGCGAAGCAAGAAACAATCTCTCACTTCTCGATCCAGCACTGAAGCTTAATATCGTGCTCTTGCTGATACCACTCAAGAACTTTTTTGACTCCGTTGGTTACTTGTTGATATGGGTGTTCTCCAATCAACTGCAACTATCCTATATTGTGACAATCAGAGTGCTATTCAGATTGCTCACAATAATGTATTTCATGAACGAACAAAACATATCGAGATTGATTGTCATTTTGTTCGTCAACATGTTCTTCAAGACACTGTTTGTCTCAAATCAATATCTTCCACAGATCAAACAGCTGACATCTTCACCAAATCTCATCTACCAGGCAGATTTCAAGAATTAGTTTCCAAACTCAAGTTGATTGTTTCTCTTCCTCCTTGAGTTTGAGGGGGGATGTTAAGTTATATTTGATATTGTAATTCACTTATACTTCACTTGTACTACACTTGTATTATTTCACTTGTACTACACTTTCACTATTTCACTTGTACTACTTGTACTACACTTCCACTATTTCACTTGTACTACACTTGTACTACAATTCCACTATTTTACTTGTACTACACTTGTTACAATCCTATAAATAAGGTTCTCTACGTACATTCTAAACACACCAATACAACATTAAATCATTTTTTCTTCTTATCTCTCTACACTCTTAACATAATGAATATAAAAACTTAAGAAGTACTTTGAGGATGCGTTGAGAACCATCTAAAAAGGAAAGAATCTTTTTAATAGGAGTTGTCATAATATTCTCCTAAGATAATTCATAACAATACAAAAATTGACAGTGATCAGCAAGAAAACAAACTTCAACTATTAAGCTAGCCCAATTAAAATCCCAAACGTAACAATTAGTAAACCATTCAGGCTTTGGGCCCCATCAAAATTGATAGATTTGAAAATCTTAGTTTTTCTTTAATAATATTATATAATATCTTAATTATATCAAGTTTCTGAATTTATATTTACATACTTCATAATAAATAAAAAAGACTTTAATTTTATCTAATTATAACGTTACAACTGACCAAGTCATGTGTAAGTTTTCCTTTTTCAAACACCATAAATAAATTAACCAAACAATTACATTTATATATAATTTTAAAAATAATAACAAATAAAATCATAGAAATTATTGTTCATAGTTCTCATGTAAGCTATCTTCCGTATTAATGGCCTAAAACCACAGAAACAACAACTTATTACAAGAAGAACCAATTATTTCAAGTCATCCTTTTCTAGCAGCCTCATAGAATTCCGATTCAAATCCTTTAACGATCTCATTCTGATGATCAATATCAGTTTTGTGATATTCTTCATCTTCATCAAGATTCCTATTGTGCTCAAAATTTGTCATTACCTCCTTATTTTTCACACTCGCAAAACCAACACCACTACCACCTTGAAGCCAATCCACCACTTGTAAAATACTAGGTCGGTTCTCAGGGGTACTATCTGTGCATTTCAAAGCAATCAAAACCATTGATTTTAATTGATTTAAATCAAAATTGCTTTTTAACCTTTGATCAGCTATATGATTAAAAGCAGCTTTTTGTACATATGGAGTAACCCATTGAACAATGTCTCTTTTGATTCCACCAGGAAGTTTCTCTATTGGTTTTTTACCACTAACAATTTCCAATAGCAGAATACCAAAGCTATAAACATCACATCCCTTTGAAACTTTACCCCACATTGCGTACTCAGGTGCCAAATAACCAAGAGTTCCTTTCACTCTAGTAGTCAAATGAGTGAACCCATCTGGGATTAGCTTTGCAAATCCAAAATCAGCAACTTTTGCTTCGAATTCACTGTCTAATAGCACGTTACTTGCTTTTACATCTCTGTGTATGATATGAGGATCTGCTTCATTGTGCAAGTACCTAAGTATATTCGTGTCGAACGAGCAATAATTAAGACTATGGCCACAAAGTACGTGTGCCCATTTTTTTACCACTATTTCTATCAGTTTTTCGACATTTTTTGAGTGAATTCTTTTTTTATATTCTCTTTGCTAACCTAGTTTATTAAAAAAAAAATCTATAAAAAGAAGATTTTTGTTTTAAAAAAAAAAACTGATTACTTTATCACTAGACATTATTTCTACTAAATAAATGAATTCCGTTGATTTTAGGATGAATAAAAATAGAAGTATATGACTAAAAACTGCTTATAAATAATCTTTTTAATCGAGCTTTTTGGAAGAAAACAAATTAGTCAGAAAACCATATCCCAGACAACTTACAGTTAATTTTTTTATTATAAGAAAATAAAAATATTATATATTAAAAAAATTACTTATAATATCATCTCTAAAATTTCTAACAATATCACTTAAACTTGTAACAACAATTAACATGTTAATAATATTAAACGAGATTAAATTAGACGATATTTAACATTTAATCGTAATTCAACTTAAATATCGTTAAACGTAAAATGATATATATCAGTTTTTTTTATTAATAAAAGTTATATAAAATAAAAATAAAGAAAATCATTATTCTAATTATAAGTTTTAATAATGTTATTGTTTTTTTATTTTTAAAAAATATAAAATTAATTATTTAAAAAAAACATCAATAATCAGAAATGTTAGGAATGTATATTAATTATATAGGTTAGATTAAGATAAAGTGTAAAGTTGACTTACGCTATGCCTTGAGCTGATCCAATGGCGATGCTCATTCGACGAGGCCAATCAAGAAGACAATCAGAGGCAAGTTTACCATGTAAATGGGTGATTAGACTATGATTAGGCATGTAATCGTAAACAATGAGCCTTTCTTCTCCTCCGGCGTAAAATCCTCTTAGGCCTAACAAATTTTTGTGCCTCACTCTACCAAGTATTTCCACTTCCACTGCAAACTCCATCTCTGCCTTTGCACTCATCGCTTTTAATCTTTTCACTGCTATCTGTTTATATTAAATAAATATTTGTTAAAAAAAAAAAAAGGCTACCTAGCTAAATCAGTAAAATAATCTTTGGACATATTTGGAATAATAATATCATCTTCTGCTTGTGCTTGTTTTTTTTTTATTTGTCAGATCAAAACCCTATATTTTTCATTTAAGATATTAAATAATAATGTATAAATATTTCAAAAAATAAATAAGAGATCGAGAGATAAATAAAAGAAAAAGATAGAAATGATTGCCTCAATGCCTTTACTTGTTTTTCCCCAATAAACGCTACCAAATCCACCTTCGCCAATCTTGTTATCGTTATTGAAATTGTTTGTTGCATGAAGAAGCTCTTTCAAAGTGTACATTTTCCATGGGTAATCTTTATTTTTCTGTGCTCTAAAATTCCAAAAAAAAAAAAATAACCCAAAAACAAAATTAAAGAGGGAAAAAAGAAGAAGAAGAAGAAGGTTATACATATATATATATATATATAGAGAGAGAGAGAGAGAGAGAGAAAGAGAGGTTTAATTTGCTTTAGTTTAGCTAGCTAGTTACTTCAATTAAACTTACTTGATATCTTCATCCGTTTCAGAGGTGCAACAGCAAAAACAACTGAAGGGCATTTTTGGAAGCAATTAATTGAAAAACAGAAAAACACTAACGTATAAAAGATGGAAGAGATCAAAAGATGATGAAAAATTAGGTTTAATGAAAAATAGGCTATAGAAAGTTGAGGCCAAAAGCAAGAAAGTCCCAAAGTGAAGACACAAGAAACAGTCTAATTGCAAAGTCAAGAGTCAGAATTGATGATTTTCAAAGTGGACAAGAAGCAAACCTCAAGGCTCAAGCTAATGTATTATAGTGCTTGTATTTTTTGTTGAGTTATTTTATCCCATTGGAATTTTCGTACTTTTAATTTGCTTATTTCAGTGGATAAATAAACTGTTTAAGTTGAATGAATTGAAAAACTGGACTATGTAAATCATACTGTTCTGTTTGATTTTTTTTTTATTTATTTTGATACTATTCGATTTATTAATTTTTTAAATTCAATTAAATCATATAATAACTTTTTAACTCCTACATATTTAATTTCACATTATATTACATTCAAATCATATTTGATGATATTATTTCAATCGAACTCCCAAAGTTAGAGGCAAAGCAGTAACATTTTTGTTTTGATGATTTAAGGTTTTATCAAATCAAATTAATAAAATAAAAATACAAACAAGTAAGATTACGAGATAAAAACAAGTCTAATTTGTAGAATAGAAAAATAATAAAAATGATAATAGTAATGAAATTGAATATTTAAAGAAAATAATATTATTATTATAGTGTTTGATTTGACTACTAAAATAAAAAAATAAATCAATATTACACTGTTTGATTTACAACTAGAATACAAAAATATTATATATTATATTAATATCCATATGTTTAATAAAGTTTAAATAATATCATTTAATTATTATTTTTTCTGTTAAAGAGAATAATTTTTTAAAACTATTATTTTTTTAAATAATTATTAATTAAAATATTAATTAATATAAAGAAATTAAAAGTAAGAAAAATAGTTTTGATAATTTTTTTTCTTTTATATTATTTGAATTGTATTTGAGAAAAAAAATTAGAATAATATATTTTTTCAATAATGGGAAGAAAATGAATAACTTTTTTCTAAATGGAGCAGTGGAATGAAAATTTCATGTCTTTTAGTAATTATTTTCATAAAACAAACGTTAGAATATGTGAAAAAAATTTATTTCCATTTTCATTCATACCAACCAAATGTGACCTAAGATAAATCAATAATAACATCTTCACATCATTGCATGCATTAACTTATTAGATCTTTTCTATATACTAGTTTCAGATCTATACATCCATCATTTAAATTTAATAAATATATAATAATATTAATTGATTGGTAATAATTATTATTGCTCTAAAATTCTTTACATTAAAAAATAAAAGAAAATAATTATTTTTTTAACTATGATAAGATAAAAAATTAATGTTAAAACTTTATATAAAGTTATGAAAAGTACTTTTAAAATAAATAGTTAATTAATTTGTTACTTTAGTAAAAAGTAACTCTACAACTATAATTATTTTATCAATAAAAATTTAATTAATTTATTACTTTAATAAAAAATATATACATAATAATAATTGATTTATGAGATAACACTTTGTAATAGTAACACACAATCTAAATATGAATCATAATTCATTTAACAAATAAATCAAGTATAATAGAAATATAATATAAACTTAACACATGATTAATCATGAGTAATATTAAATATAAAATGACCATACATATGGTTACTTATTTAATGATTACTCATTAAATGTATAATCATTAAATTTATGAATTATCACTGTTAATGTAATAAAAATAATTACATTATACAAAATAATTATTCATAAAAATTATTTATTATATGGATATTTTGATATTTATTGGTGTAAAAAACTAAAAGAAATATAAAACATGTATTTATTATATAGATATTTTGGTATTTATTGATATAAAAAATAAAAAAAGCTATTATTGATAAAATATTATATCTTTTTATATATAAAGACATAAAAGATGAATTAATCGAATATTTATTAATAATATGAATTATTATTCTTAATAAAATAAAAATGATTGTATTATATAAAATAATTATTTATTAATGTAAAAAATTAATAAAAAATAAAAAATATATATTTATTATATAGATATTTTGATATTTATTAATATAAAAATTCGATTTTTTTTTAAAAAAATTCTAAAATAACGAACCAAAGACCATCAACGATTTATATAAAGATATTTTGATAAAAAAATTATTAAGCAATTAAAATCAAATATTACAATGTTTCATATTCAATTTAATTTTATAAGAAAATCAATTCAATTTAATTTATTTAAAAATATATAAAAATTAAATTAAACTATATTCATCTTTAAATTTAATTTAAAAAATATATTTTACAACTTTTGATGAATGGTCTATACTTATAGGCTTAAAAATTCAAATAGGTTCTGGTATAAAATTTATTATGTCGTGATATTTATTTTAATTGAAAATGACACCGTTGTATATCTTATGGTGTCCAAAGCTGTCATCACTTTAGTACCCTCAAAAGTCAAAGTTGGCAAATTTGAGAAAACGAATCTATGTATAATCATATATGATTCACTTTAATATATGTATTCATTAATTATTTTAACTTACAAATAAGGAAATTCAAACATATAAGACATTAGCTACACTATTATATATAGTGTAAAAAGGAAAAAAAGAAAAAGACTAAGTCGAGGGCTGATATGCTCAAAGTTTTAACAAAGCAATAAAAAACGAATCTACGTAAATGGTGTGTTTTAATGCAAAGGAATCTATATTTTGGTTCCAAGCTTCCAACAGTAGATGGGAAAATTACAAAACGAGCGGTAACAGTACAAATATAGTTACAATTTTTTTTTAATAACAGTTACATTAATGATAAATTTTATTGATTTCAAATAAGATAATTACGAAAAGATAATCACAATTCTATAATAAATATACGGTATATGTATTAAGTTATTTCTACTTTTATTTATAATAATTATTATATACATTCACATTTATATACAACAGAGAATGATAACCATGGCTTTTATTTTACATTTATAATAGAGAAAGGATTAAATCTTCTCTATCTTTTATAATCTCAATATCTATTTAAGCATCGAATGTCAAATGCTACCACTTTCGATGGTAGTCCAAGATCCTAATGAGTTTTTCTATATTGTATATCCATGAAAACAATCAAACTGATATCATCAAAAATCTTCATCAACATTTCATTTGTTTTTTTATTTTTTACACTTAAATCCTCTTATTTTTTCTTCACTTTACTTTTTATTTTTCTTAAATTTAGTCCAAAAATGTTATACTAACTGTTAGTATTTACCACGAGTAATTGGTTTATCATTCATCACGTGATAACATGGATGGTTAAATTAATTCAACTTAAATCATATATGTATTTATTTTTTTTATGATTTTTTAAATTTCTAAATTGAAAAAAATATTATAGAAATATATTTATGTATTATTTGGTTAAACGATGAGATAAAACAAAGTTTGTCTTCTTGTAAAAGAGTCAATTAATTAATTTAAGAATTATTTTTAATAATATTGTACTAATTTTAAATATTTAAAATAATAATAAAAATTATTAATATGATTTAATTTGAATCAATTTAATCAACACATTATCCATCCATGATAAAATTTAATCACCCATTATATTAAGTTTAACCGTTGAAGTTCAATTTTAATAAGATTTTAAATTTTAGATTAAAAGTGTAAAAATATAAAAAAAATATAATAATTTAATTATAAGAAAAAAAAAGTAACATTAAAAACAAAATAGAACAAATCTTATCAAAAGAAATAAAACGGATCAAACTATAAAATTACAAAAAAAAAAAAAACTTTTATGGATGTAATTAAAGCCTCTACGTGAGGAGGGAAATGCACAGCCCATTATCTTATGGATTGTAATGGGCCTTACAACCAGCAAATGAATTCTTATCCGTGCCTCATAATTTATATGCGGTGTGTATTGAATTCGAAGTATTATTTATAATAAAAAGTAAAATAAAATTTCATTAATTAAAAAAAATATATTTACTTACTAATTATACATGAATGTTAGATTTAAGATTATTTTAATATTTCTAGTATATATATATATATATTAATTATTAAATATGTTATTTTTATCGGTTAAATATAAATATTCAATGTATTTACTCTTTTATTTGTATTATGTATACTCTCGTCCACTTCCACGTTCCTTTGAGAGTTTAGAGTGGGGTAGGGAATCAAGGGTGGCAATTTGTATGTTGTGTTTTTAGTGTTTTGCACTTTTGTGTTCATGTTTTTAGGTTTAAATTCAATTATTTTTGATATTATAAAAAAATAAATATTTTTAATCAATTTATTTATTGATAATGATAAAATAAATTCATAACATAAAAAATTAATATGTAATTCTAATTAAAAAATAACTTATTGTGTCATGTTCATGTTCTGAGTTTACATCTAATTTCCACCGCTCAAATCATGTGCAATTGAATTAGAAGAGTTATAATAGGGCATGTTCCATTTCCATAATTAAAATTATTAATCAATTAGTAATACTAATTCATTGGAATAGATAACTAAAAACAGGAAATCTAATTTGTATTCCTAGTTATTATGGAATGAAGATAATGAATTAATTAATAAAAGAATTAGTAATAATTGACTTTTTGTTAAAAATATCATAGTCCTAATTCTTTGAAAAAAAAGAATAGTTATTCTTCTCGTCTATTGAAGAATTCATATATATATATATATATTCCTTTTCATAAAAGAATTATTGTTCCATAAAATTGCATAGGTATTCTATTCATTTGTCTATTACCAGTGAAGGTACTTCCACCACATCATTAATAATTAATCTTATTTAATTAAAAAGAAAAATAAGTGGATGCTAATATTAATAAACCATTTAAAGAAAATGGAAAATGATAGGTAAAAAGGTATAACTTTTAAATAAATACAAAATATCAAAAAAGAAATACAGGAACTATATATTAAAGTCATGATGATATTAGAGCAAATATTAGGGAGAATCAATTTTCATTTTTACTTCTCAACCTTTTAACATTTTAAAATTGGGATCCAGTGTCGAATTGATATACTAATTTTAATAATTGTATTTAATTCATTATTTTTCAAGTAATAATTTAAAAATTCATTAAATTTACATAGTATAATATTAGAGATCTTGATGGACTTATACTCTTATATTTTTCAAATCTAATAGAATTTTAGCATAATACAAGTAATACACTAGAGTTCTACAATGTTTGAAAAATTAAACAACATGCAAAGATTTATTATGTTTTAAAAATAGGGTATAAGAGATCTTCACAAACTTTTAATGTATTATTTTTTTTTGTTAGAAAAATCGGATATATTTTACTTATTTTAAATAATTACTATTCATAAATACTATCATTTAAATGAATAAAACTCAAATTAACCAGACAAAATAATGCTATTAGAAATATAATGTTAAAAAAACTAAAGTAGATATTAATTAAATAAAATATTAAAGCAGAAAAATAAAAACACCAAAAATTTAACGAAGTTCGATATAAATGTTACATATGTCCTCGGACATCGTTGACCACTTTCACTGCCTTCAAATAAGATGAACTCCAAAAATTACAATTGATTGGATACGATTGAGTTAATCAATTACCCATACAAAATAAAGAAATATATGTAAAATTTGAGATAATTTCAAAGTGGATGAGAAAGCTTTATTTATAATCCAAAATACAACATCTACCATGGTTCCTAATCCATGTGGGAGTTTTTCAAATTGTTCACTAAGAAGCTATACAACAAATCTCCACCTTAGAGAAGTGTCACACGATGCATTCTTCTTCACAAACTTTCATAAATCGATCATTTGTGTATTCAGTGTCATTATCATTCCTCAAACGCTTGATCTTTCTATTAGTATAAGTCTCGATCATCTTCTTCTACTAGATAAAAATTCTCAAAACTTCATCATTTTTCTTCATGAGATAAACCCAAACTCTTCTCAAGAAGTTGTTGATGAAAGTGACATAATAATGTTTGCCACTCACCCCCACACATCAGTATAGATGTAATCCAAGATACTTTTTGTGTTATAGAGTGTAGTGTCAAAGCTTAATCTTTTCTACTCCTCCATTACACAATGTTCACATAAATCCAACTTGTCAATTTTTGCGCCTTTCAACGGGCATTGCTTTACCAGAATTTGTAAAGATTTTTCACCAGCATGTCCCAAAAACATATGCCATACCTTGGTAGTTTTTGAATGTTTTTCTTCCTCCGAGACTACTGCTGATGTTGTCCCAATAACCGTACTACCAAGGTAGTAGTACAAGCTATTCTTCTGAACACCTTTCATTTTCATAAGTGCTACAAAAGTAACCTTTAATCTCTCATTTTGTTTGCATGGTCACATAGAAGCCTTTTGATTCTAAGACTTCCACAGCAATGAGATTCTTCTTCATATCTGGGACATAATGAAAATCTATCAAGACTTTTGTTGAACCATCTTGATTTTTCAAACGAATTGTACTGATCCACAAAATTTTACATGGATAATCATTACCCATGAAAATAACTCCATTGTCTAGTTCTTCAAAATTAAAGAGTCATTCCTTATTAGGAAACGTTTGGAAGGTACACGTTGAATAAAAAAATCCAATCCCCAAGATAGGATGCTGTTGACGAACCAACTAATACAAAATCTGAAGATAAGTTGCTTTTAGCTACACATGCATTAGGCGACATAGCTTTTCTTCCAATTGCCTTTTTTGTGTGACAAAAGGCATATTCATTTTTACCAAGCCTTCCTTTTGATTGAGATCTGTCTCTCATTTCTTTCTATTGTGTTTATGGATGCCCTCTTACAGATAATGTCTTTACAACTTCATTCTTGCTTTCTTTTTTATCTTTCTTTCTAATTTCATAACTATACAAAGCAATGCAAACTTTCTCAAAAGATACTTTATCCTTTTCTAACGAGTAAGCTTATAATAAGGTGATCAAACTCATTAGGAAGAGAAGCTAACAACATCAACACTAAATCTTCATCTTTAAAAGTTTCATCCATATTTAACAAATCTTCTACTAATCAATTAAAAGTAGTAATGTAGTTGTTTATCATGGTACCTGGGACGTAATCAAAACAGAACAACTTCTTCTTCAAATAAAACCAATTCTAACAACTCTTATTCTTGAACTTATTCGCCAACGCCTTTCACAACTTACTTACGAATGTCTTCTTCATGAATGCATATTTTTTTCTCTTGAGAGACACGAATGGATTGTACCACATACTAATCGGTTGATATTTTCCCACTCGGCTTCATCTACTCCATATGGTTTCTTTTCTTCAATGACGAAGTCTAGACCTTGTTGAAATAGGGCATCTAGAACTTCACCTTACCACATGCTGAAATGATCGATTCCATCAAAATTCTCCACCTTGAACCTTGCACTTATCACAGTTGTTCTGCCTAGTATAGATGACATGGATGCTTGGCCTTTGTTTAAGAGAGACTTTTCTTTTATTATTTCTTCAAATACAACAACTAGCAACTATATTCCAATAGCAAACAAATAGAATACAAACAAATGTCTAGATAGAAACATTTGGCTTTGATACCAATTATTGGAAAAATTGGCTATATTTTTCCTATTCTAAATTATTATTTATAAATACTATAATTTAAATTAATTGAACTCAAACTATCCCGATAAAATAATACTATTAGAAATATAGTGCTAAAAGAAACTAAAGCAGATATTAAATAAAATATTAGAGCAAAAAAATAAAACACTAGAAATTTAATGAGGTTCGGTATAAATGTTACCTATGTCTTCAGGTATCGTTGACTATTTCCGCTATCTTCAAATAAGACGAACTCCAAAATTACAATTGATTGGACAAGATTGAGCTAATTAATTACCCATACCAAAGAGAAAAAAAAGATACAAATTTTAGGATAATTTTAAAGTGACGAGTGAGCTTTATTTATAGTCCAAAATATAATACCCACTATATTCCTAATCCATGTGGGACTTTTTAAATTTATCGCTAAGGAGTTATACAACATTTTGAAACTTAATAGACTTCTAGTATGATATTTAAAATTTATTGAAATCAAAAACTTAATTTATCTAACATATTGGAATTTTAGGATTTTTTTTCCCTTAAAATTGTACTCAAAAAGCAATTAATGCATAATCATGAGATTTTGACATCAATGAACCATGAATCTTAATATTTATGCAACTCCTACACTACAATATTGAATTTCAAGTGGAATCATATTGAAAATTGTGCTATAACATATAATTATAATGTTATTATATCTTGAAACAATTTAAACTTTTAGAGTATTAATAACCATAACATTTTCAATTAATTGTTTATAATACTTGACAAGTTATTTATGACACTAATGATGAATGATATCTTTGTTAATTTTCAAGTTTAAATTTTGAATCTTACTTCACACATGATAATAACTTTTAATCAAATTATCATGTCCTTTAAAAGTAAGTTACACGTTTTAATGGCATGTATCACATCTATCTCTTATTCATGTATTATCAACGGTGATACTATGGTGTAATTTAGACTTAGAAGAGGATTGCGACAAGGTGATCCATTATCTCCATTTCTATTCATGTTATGTATTTCGTGCTTTTTAAAGGAAGAAAAGTGACAACAACAAATCTACAGGCTCAAAGTGTGTCATAATGTACCCCAATTTCACATTTTTTTTCTTTGCAGATGATTTCTTAATCTTCTATAAAGGTACAATCGAGGAAGATATAAGGATTAAGCAAGTTTTGGCATTGTACAAAAAGACTTTCGAACAAATGATAAATTTTACTAAGTCTTCCTTGTTCTTAAGTTCCAATATAAATGAAGGTGTCAGACATGTCGGTTAGTTTTAAAAGTAAGAGTTATAAATGATTTTGATAAGTACTTAGGTCTTCCAACTCTTATGGTTAGATAAAAAAAGTAACAAGTTAATTATCTTATGAAACGGGTTCGAAAAAAGATTGGTAAATGGGCGGAGAAGTAGTTGTCTTTGGTAGGTAAGGAAGTTCTTCTAAAAATAGTTGGATGTGCTTTACCAAATTATGCCATGTAGTATCTCATGTTACATTGGGTTTGTGAGAAGCTTGAGAAGTGTTGTCAGAATTTCTTATGGGGTTCAACAGCAAGAAGAGAAACATACATTGGTTAGCTTGGAATAGACTCATTAAGAGTCGTGTTGAAGGTGAGTTAAAATTCAAAGATATCCATGGTTTTAATCTTGCTATGGTGGGAAAACAATGTTGGAGAATTTTTAAAATCCAAATTGTTTATTGTTAAAGGTACTATAACTTGTTTTTTCAATGCTAGCCTTTGCTGCTTGCTGTTATGGGCTAAGCGATAATTTATTGCAACTCAAAAGCTACTTGAGAAGAGCATTTGGTGGACCGTCAACCCTAAATCTCCCTTGAATATTTGGGACTAGCCATAGCTAGCTAATACTGCTAGGTTTAGGCCAACAACATAAGACCATGATAGAGATAGAGTACAAGTGGTGAGAGATTTGATTGTATCTTCTAATAGATCTTGGAATGCTAATCTAAAATGTGAATACTTTAATAATATTGATGCCCGAATCATTTTTTCAACTAAGCTTAATAACTCAAGTAAGGGGGATAAGTGATTTTGCAAACATGATATCAAGTGACACTTGCTAATTTTAAAATTGATGGAGTAGGTAATTCATTGGCTAGGGAAAGTAGTCAAGCATAGTCTTATCCATGTTTATGGCAGAGTATTTGAAAGATGAATGTTCCACCGAAGCTTAAGCATTTTTATGGCAATGTATGCATGAAGTGGTAATAATTCGGGATGCTATACAGAGAAGAATCAGACTATCCATAAGGGAAATTAGCTATCCATCATGTGACATTTGTGGGGATATTGTTGTACACTTGTTATTTGAATATTCAGTTTCTTCAAAAGTTTTATGTGCATTATGGAGCATTTAAATGGAGCTTTTGACGGTTAATACATCTTACTAATATGTTGCAAAATTCTTCTGAGGTTTAAGCTGTGATTGTGTTTGGTCTATGGTAAGTGTGTAAGGTAAGAATAAAAGTCATGTTTATAATGGAATATATTGATATTGGTAGAATCGTTCTCTTAACAAATATACAGTTTGAAGATTTTACTTCTACTTTTGATTAATGCTCTAATACTTTTGTACGCACTAGTCGTAGGAGTTCTCTAACTTATTATTAGTTGTTTACCTTGATTGTACTAGTTCATTGTTGGAACTAGCTACCAATATTTTATGAATAAAATCTAGTAATTAAAAATAAAAATAA